>CM035841.1:12982452-13582452 GCA_020510985.1 Pholidichthys leucotaenia | reverse complement strand
TAAAGCTTTCTGATTCTGATATTGTACTGAAGTATGGGGGAATACATGTAAAACAAACATATATCCAGTCTTTGTGCTTCAGAAGAGAGCTATTAGAATAGTAAACAAAGCTGCTTACAGGGAACCAACAAACCCACTTTTTCTTAAATTAAAAGCTCTCAGGTTGAAAGATCTGGTTGACTTTAAACCTGCAGTAATAATGTTTAAAGTGAAGAATCTATCACTGCCCGCAAATATCCAAAAGTTGTTCCAAATAAGGGAGAAACAATATCATTTCAGGGGAACATGTATATTTCAGAAGACTTCAGTGAGAACTACCACCAAGCAACACTGTGTCTCTTTGTGCAAGGAGTCAGACTGTGGAACGCTTTTGGACCTGAATTAAAAACATGTACAATGCTTGGATAATTTAAACAAAAACTAAAGGAAGAAATACTCCAAACATATATACAAAATGACATGTACAGTGGGGGGAAAAAGTATTTAGTCAGCCACCAATTGTGCAAATTCTCCCACTTAAAAGATGAGAGTGGCCTCCAATTTTCATCATAGGTATACCTCAACTATGAGAGACAAATTGAGGAAAAAAAAAATCCAGAAAATCACATTTTCTGATTTTTAAAGAATTTATTTGCAAATTATGGTGGAAAATAAGTATTTGGTCACCTACAAACAAGCAAGATTTCTGGCTCTCACAGACCTGTAACTTCTTCTTTAAGAGGCTCCTCTGTTCTCCACTCGTTACCTGTATTAATGGCACCTGTTTGAACTCGTTATCAGTATAAAAGACACCTGTCCACAACCTCAAACAGTCAGACTCCAAACTCCACTATGGCCAAGACCAAAGTGCTGTCAAAGGACACCAGAAACAAAATTGTAGACCTGCACCAGGCTGGAAAGACCAAATCTGCAATAGGTAAGCAGCTTGGTGTGAAGAAATCAACTGTGGGAGCAATTATTAGAAAATGGAAGACATACAAGACCACTGATAATCTCCCTCGATCTGGGGCTCCACTCAAGATCTCACCCCGTGGGGTCAAAATGATCACGAGAACGGTGAGCAAAAATCCCAGAACCACACAGGGGGACCTAGTGAATGACCTGCAGAGAGCTGGGACCAAAGTAACAAAGGCTACCATCAGTAACACACTACGCCGCCAGGGACTCAAATCCTGCAGTGCCAGACGTGTCCCCCTGCTTAAGCCAGTACATGTCCAGGCCCGTCTGAAGTTTGCTAAAGAGCATTTGGATGATCCAGAAGAGGATTGGGAGAATGTCATATGGTCAGATGAAACCAAAATAGAACTTTATTGTAAAAACTCAACTTGTCGTGTTTGGAGGAGAAAGAACACCATACCTACTGTGAAGCATGGGGGTGGAAACATCATGCTTTGGGGCTGTTTTTCTGTAAAGGGACCAGGACGACTGATCCGTCTAAAGAAAAGAATGAATGGGGCCATGTATCGTGAGATTTTGAGTGAAAACCTCCTTCCATCAGCAAGGGCATTGAAGATGAAACGTGGCTGGGTCTTTCAGCATGACATTGATCCCAAACACACCACCCGGGCAATGAAGGAGTGACTTCGTAAGAAGCATTTCAAGGTTCTGGAGTGGCCTAGCCAGTCTCCAGATCTCAACCCCATTGAAAATCTTTGGAGGGAGTTGAAAGTCCATGTTGCCCAGCGACAGCCCCAAAACATCACTGCTCTAGAGGAGATCTGCATGGAGGAATGGGCCAAAATACCAGCAACAGTGTGTGAAAACCTTGTGAAGACTTACAGAAAACGTTTGACCTCTGTCATTGCCAACAAAGGGTATATAACAAAGTATTGAGATGAACTTTTGTTATTGACCAAATACTTATTTTACCGAGGAATTTACCAATTAATTCATTAAAAATCCTTCAATGTGATTTTCTGGATTTTTTTTTCTCCTTTAGTCTCTCATAGTTGAGGTATACCTATGATGAAAATTGGAGACCTCTCTCATCTTTTAAGTGGGAGAACTTGCACAATTGGTGGCTGACTAAATACTTTTTTGCCCCACTGTAAATCACATAAGAATTATTATATTCAGTCTGTGTTGTGCTGTTGCTTAATTTTTTTTGTCACGTTTTGTCTTGGCTTTGTTCTGATTTGTAATCACTTTTATTTTATTTTTGACTTCTTAGATGGAACATGGGTGGGCAATATAAGCTGCGGCTTCAGCCATCGCCCATTTCGCATAACTTATGTTGAACTGTATAATCAGAGGAATTATTGTTTAATTTGACCTTGTTAGATTTTTTTTCCCCTTTGTTCTATTATTCTGTTCTTTTCTTTTTATCTTTACATCTAATCTATCTGAAATAAAGATTCATTCATTCAAGATTTCTTCCTATAAAATCAATGCCATTCTTTTCTGTGAAATTTACCATCACATTCACTTGTTAATATTGTTTCATTTTCAGTAAAATGTTGAGGCTAATTTACTTGTCTTGGGAAATTTAGGATTATTCTTATTATACTGCATGTACCTTTAATGTTATTTTTTACTGTTTTTTTTTTCATATTTTACTGTAATCCTTCTGACAAATATCCAGTTCACTTCCATCCATCCATCCATCTTCTACCACTTTTCCGGAGGTCTGGGTCGCAGAGGCAGCAGTTCAAGCAGAGAAGCCCAGACTTCCCTCTCCCCAGCCACCTGCTGCAGCTCTTCAGAGAGGATACCAAGGCGTTCCCAGACCAGCTGGGAGACATAGTCTCTCCACCGAGTCCTGGGTCTGCCCCGGGGTCTCCTCCCAGTGGGACGTGCCTGAAACACCTCAAGTGGGAGGCGTCCAGGAGGCATCCTAATCAGATGCCCATACCACCTCAACTGACTCCTTTCAATGTGGAGGAGCAGCGGTTCTACTCTGAGCCTCTCCCGGATGACTGAGCTCCTCACCCTATCTCTGAGGGTGAGTCCAGCAATCCTACGGAGAAAGCTCATTTTTTAAAAATATTTCTTCTGCTTTATTTTCTGCTTCTTCAGCTCTATATTGTATAAATTCTCTCTATAATGTATTTTTCTTTTTCGAGACATTTTGTAATCTCTTAGACATCCACTGATTATTATAGTCCAGTAGTATAGTATAATCCATTCACTGTATTATTGTCGAAACCATTAGTAAATATCTGATGAATTAATGTTTCACATTCAGAGATCATGTGACTGGCTTTGATGATTTTTAGGACAGAAACTTAGGCTGAACAAAGTATTGATGACGTCATCTTTTTTTTTGTTCCGGTTCCGCCGGACCGGCGGCGCCACACGAGTTGGCTGCCCGTTGCAACTGCCTTTTTCTTATCTTCCTTCTTCTTTCTACACCTTTCACTCTATATATATATATATATATATATATATATATATATCACGGACACACAGATCGCCCCAAGGGTCTCCCGAGTCGGCAGACGGAGCCACTGTTTGCAGCGGGGGACGATACAGCAGGGAAGAGCTAGCTAGCTGGCTAGCTAACTCCAACCGCCACCCGGTGCTAACGGAGAAGCTCGACATGCCGAGGAACTGTGGCGAAAACGACGCGGGTGCCGGGCTGGAGTTTAGGCGGCATGCAAGAAATATAAGACAGAATGATAAAGAGCGATGGCAAGAACCAAGCAGACCACCCATAAATCTACTGGAGGAAAAAGCCCCCCAGGAAGCAGCTAGCCACCAAGGCTACTCGAAAAAAAGCGCTCCAGCCACCGGCGGATTGAAGAAGCCTCACCGTTACAGGCCTGGTACCGTGGCTCTGAGAGAGATCCATCGCTACCAGAAATCCACGGAGCTGCTCATCTGTAGGCTGCCCTTCCAGCTCCTGGTGAGGGAGATCGCTCAGGACTTCAAGACCGACCTGCGCTTCCAGAGCTCCACCGTCATGGCTCTGCAGGAGGCCAGCAAGCCCTACCTGGTGGATCTCTTCGTGGACACCAACCTGTGTGCCATCCACGCCAAGAGGGTCACCACCATCATGCCCAAAAACATCCAGCTGGCCCGCCGCACCCGCGGAGGGAGAGAGAGCTTAGACTTTCTGCTGCACATTCACCAACCACAATGCTCCGCACTGTATATATATTTATAGTAATATGTACATATGCATACTAGCTGTTCTTGTTTTTTCTTGCCTTCTGATTGTTGCTCTGAGTGTTGCTATCCCTGTGCTGTTGCAATCCTGGAATTTCCCCATTGTGGGACTAAAAGGCTTATCTTATCTGTCAGCTTGTGCTGATTTGGATTGATCAAGTCGATATTAAAATCAGCACAGATGAACATTGTTTAATTGGATTTTTGTCCATTGTTCTTCCATCCAGTTCTTCAATGCATCGGCCACAGGTGTGCAGAAGAGCGTTTAGGTCAATAGTGTAAACTGTTTCTCCACTGGTCATAGCCTCCAGATTGCAGCTGCTCCATCCAGGATCCTTGGGTAAAACCACTGTCTGCTTTATGGAGATAGTGAGGTCATCAGCGGTTTTCTCTGACCACCAGAGACATGGACTGTCATGTTGTTATATCTGTAGAAAGATAGAAATCAATTAGGCCAAAATAGTAGTACCAAGCAGAACATGGTAGTCTATGTGCATTTGTGTAAATGTGTAACCCAGCTGTAGCTGCCTAATAAATGACTGAACCCAGAATTTAATGTTCTCTCTACGGTCGTGCAATTCTCTACGTCCACCATACAGAATCATGCCTGCCCATTGTGTTATGTCCAAACCTTGGGTGTGTAGTGACGAGGCCAGGAGATCAGCAGAACATGTACTTTATTAATAAACTCCAGAACCTGTATGGCAGTCCTCCCAGTTGAGGGTCTACGGCGAAAGAGACAGAGTCTCTTCCGCCTTTCCGGTGGCATGTCACCAAGGATACAAAAGGGAAAGGAGGTCCATCACCACCCTCTAATCCCCGGCTATCCAGGCCACCATCTTACTAATACTATACACAATATACATCATTTCCCCCTCCTGTAGAAAATGACAAGCACAACAATTAGGCCCTCCCAAACTTTGGAACCCGATTCACGCACTAACATCAAAACAGTATGTACAAAATAAACAAACATGCCTATCCATTCACACAAAACAAGCTGGGGGACCGGGTAGACTGCTAGCGCCCCCTACATGGCCAGGTGGGTTATTCTGCTGCCTAGTTCCTATACAAGTCCAAAATAAAATAAGCCGTGTATTTGAACTCCAAAATAATCCCCAAACAGTCTCACAAACATATATACATACTTTCAAAGTTAGAACAAAGCAAATATCGCTATTTACATACCTGAAGTGGCCTCCTTCCCAATCACACCCACCCCACAAACCAAACATTTCACACCAACCGTGGGCAGGGGGAAAAAAACGGGCAATGTTGGGAACATACAGTTAGGTCCAGAAATATTTGGACAGTGACACAATCTTCATGATTTGGGCTCTGCATGTCACCACATTGGATTTGAAATGAAACAACTACAACGGGATTGAAGTGCAGACTTTAAGGTTTAATTCAAGGGGTTGAACAAAAATATATGATTAAACATGTAGGAATTGTAGCTATTTTTATACAAACGCTCCTCATTTCAGGGGCTCAAAAGTAATTGGACAAATAAACATAACCCTAAGTAAAATGTTACTTTTCAATATTTTGTTGAGAATCCTTTGCAGGCAATGACTGCCTGAAGTCTGGAACCCATGGACATCACCAAACGCTGGGTTTCCTCCTTTGTGATGCTTTGCCAGGCCTTTACTGCAGCTGTCTTCAGTTGTTGCTTGTTTGTGGGTCTTTCTGCCTTAAGTTTTGTCTTGAGCAAGTGAAATGCATGCTTGACTGGGTTGAGATCTGGTGATTGACTCGGCCATTGCAGAATATTCCACTTCGTTGCTTTAAAAAACTCCTGGGTTGCTTCTGCAGTATGTTTTGGATCATTGGTGAAGCGCCGTCCAATCAACTTTGCTGCATTTGGCTGAATCTGAGCAGAAAGTATATCCTTGTACACTTCAGAATTCATCCGGCTGCTTTTGTCTTTTGTCACATCATCAATAAACACAAGTGACCCAGTGCCATTGGAAGCCATGCATGCCCATGCCATCACACTGCCTCCACCATGTTTTACAGAAGATGTAGTGCTTTGGATCATGAGCTGTTCCAATTCTTCTCCAAACTTTCTTCTTCCCATCATTCTGGTACAGGTTGATCTTAGTCTCATCTGTCCAAAGAATGCTGTTCCAGAACTGGGCTGGCTTCTTCAGGTGTTTTTTGGCAAAGTCAATTCTGGCCTTTCTATTTTTGAGGCTGATTCATGGTTTGCACCTTGTGGTGAATCCTTTGTATTTACTCTCATGAAGTCTTCTCTTTATGGTAGACTTAGATACTGATACACCTACTTCCTGGAGAGTGTTCTTCACTTGAGTGGATGTTGTGAAGGGTTGTTCTTCACCATGGAAAGGATTCTGTGATCATCCACCACTGTTGTCTTCTGTGGACGTCCAGGCCTTTTTGAGTTCCCAAGCTCACCAGTGCACTCTTTTTTTCTCAAAATGTACCAAACTGTTGATTTGGCCACTCCTAACATTTCTGCCTTCTCTCTGATGGATTTCTTCTTTTTTTTCAGCCTCAGGATGGTCTGTTTCACCTCCATTGAGAGCTCCTTTGACCGCATGTTGTGCGTTCACAGCAACAGCTTCCAAATGCAAACGCCACACCTGGAATCAACTCCAGACCTTTTAACTGCTTAACTGATGACAGGTTAATGAGGGAAGAGCCCATGCAGCCTTGTTATTTTTTTTTTGCAGCCTTCTGAGTCAATTGTCCAATTACTTTTGGTCCCTTGAAAAAGAGGCGGCTACGTATTAAAGAGCTGTAATTCCTAAACCCTTGCTCCAATTTGGATGTGAATACTCTCAAATTACAGCTGAGCGTCTGCACTTTAAGCCCATATTGATTATATAATTGTATCCTGAATATGTTTTCGTAAACAGCAAAAATAACAAAACTTGTGTCACTGTCCAAATATTTCTGGGCCTAACTGTATTTCTCTTCTTTTTCTCTTTTTTTTTTTTTTACCAACAGGCCACAAAACAAGTATATATAATGAGGGGAACAACAGTTTATATAAGCACAACACTCAGGTCATAAGCACTTTAACACTCTCAGTCCCACCATCAGCCCGATGAAAAGGGCCACTCTCTGTGACACCATCTGGTGGGTCCCATCTGGAGCGCCTCCGCTTCCTGGCCTCCGGAGACGTGCTGCGCCAGCATCTCTTCTCCTGCACTCTCCATAGTTCATTAGGGTGCCTCCATTATAAGTCCGATAACCCTAGGTAGCCAACCTCTCTGGTGGCCACCACACAGAACCGCCCCCTGCTCGTCACACCATCTACGCTTCTTGTGTGTTCCTCTAGCCCGAGCCTCGTTTCTGGCCTGGACCTCATCACCGACCTGCAAAGCAACCTGGGTCGATCTTTTACATCCACTTCACCGCAACCAGGGCTCCTTCCCGGGTCAGGCCATCCTGCCAGTCCGTTTTTTGCTTTTCCCATGACAGTGACTCTTGGCACACCGCAGAACCGCTCCTTTTGGTTCCGATCAACTCCTCGCGCCCCCGGCCCCAGCAGTCATCCTCCCGAGGGTCCCACTGTGCCATCCGGTTCCTACACCAAGGGTAACACAAACACTGGCATCAGGACCCTCCCATGCTGGGCCATCGCAGTGTTGGTCCACTCCACCCCCCAGTTCACCAGGCCAGTCCACGTCTCAGACTGTGTCAGTGTCCTCTGCTTGTCTTGACGGTCAGTCCCACAGGCCGCCACCTGACCATTCCTCTCCGGTACCACTGGTGATCTGAATCCTAGGCCACAAAAGAGATCGCATCCCATAATATCTTCTCCCCTGGCCATCACCATAAAACAGGTATTCACCATCATTGCCGACTTGTTCTGGACTGTGAATTCCAGTGATCCCACGATGCCCAATTTGTTACCACCAAAGCCGCAGTATGAAGCCGACAACTCCTTCACCCGGTAGTATGGGAACAGTCTCCTTATGGTGGCCAAACTCCGTGCCGAAGACACCGCCCTTGTGTCCATCAGCAACAGCACCTCCACGCTGTCCAGTAATACATTGCAGCAAATATACCCACTGGTGGCTGGAGAAACAGTGTGAATCACTGTAGGAGCCACAGTAGAGGAATCCGCTCCACGTCTTTGATCCAGCCACTCAGAATTTTTGCAATTTCTGATGAAGTAATATAAGAGACCACATCTTCCACACTGCTTGCCCTTCACCAGACATTCTCTTGACTTGCATCTGTGTCTCAAGGATCCGCAGCCATAACATTTGGACGTACCCAGGGTGGACCCAATCCTCATGGCAGTGGCATATTCGTCTACATCCAAGCCATCTTCAGAGTCCCAACCCACAGCCAGCATCATCCCACTCGGTTCACCACGCTTCAACGTGTTCTTTTCATGGAGGTCTTGTGACAATTGCTCTGCTGCCTCACACTGTATAGCTATCTCAGTGGCTGTGATCAACATCAGTTTGCCCGGGTATGTCAGGAGCTTCGACCGCACTGAAGAACAGCAGACATGCTCCGCTAACTGGTCACGGATCATCTCCTCTTCCATGGATCCAAACTGGCATTCCCCTGCCAGCTAACGCAGGTCTGCAATGAAGCGTTGCACTGACTCTCCCATCTGCTGGCATCTCTGCCAGAACCTCATCCTCCGCACAATGACGTTCTCAGTGGCATGAAAATAGCGCACCATCACCTCCACCATGTCCTCATAGCTATCAGCTACCCCCAATGTGCCCAGGATCCTCTGTCCGTCCATCCTAAGGTTATGGACTAATATCGCCCTAGCACGGGCCTTGCTAATCTAGTCGAGGTCCAGAGCCAATAAATATGTTTGGAAGCCCGAGTACCTGGAGCATCTTTAATAAGCAGCAAGCCCCAAAGTACAATTCCCATATGTAACAGTACCATCTACTCCATGGCACCAGTGGCTTGCCCGAGACCTCCAGAAACAGCATGCTCCATACCTTACCTTGTCGCCAAATGTTATATCCAAACCTTGGGTGTGTAATGACTTCTTAGTCTTCTTCTTCTAGATTTGACCGGCGGCTGGCAACCAGCCCACAGGTGCATTACTGCAACACATCTCAACCTATATCATCACTGTATCTAGTCAGGAGCTGTAGTCCTTTTATCATCAATGCTGTGTCCATTGTGGCCATAATGGTATATCCATTATGCCTCATTAAAAAAATAAACTTATCTTTTATTGATTAGGTTTTTATTAATTAATGAACAGTTTTTTAAGCTGGCACACTGTGTCGGTGTATTGGCTGCGTGTCCAAGAAACGTGTTTTTTCGCGCTGGGCGACTATTTTCCATCCGGACAGCAGGTATTTTCCACCGATATTACTGACGTCATCTCTATGTCCAGTGTTCATTTTAAAGTTTTCTTTACCATTTTCTATAGCAGGCTAAAAGGCTTTACTCTGATTTAAGCATCTTGATGAAGAGAAACAATATTTTACTGTTATATATTTACTCATAATTATATGCTGATGTGCTCTAGCAAAAAAATACTTTACCAGTTAAGAAATGGTTCCCTGTCTTATCTAATAATTCATACCAGCAACACTGAAATGTATCTTTAGGAGAGCCGCTTATTTGATGCCATGTAACCAAGTCAAAGAGAGATTGTTCTCCAATGTGTTTTATCCAGTAGATATCAGGCTCAGAAACCTCTACTGTACTGGAATTTCTCATCAATCTAGTCTCCCTTTTACATCTGTGATCCTTTTCAGGGAAATATTCACTACTTTTCACACCAATTTGTAACATTATTCTCAATAATTTGCAGTTTTTCCATTAAATCTGTTTTTTAACCAGAAAATATTATGACCATTTCTTGTGACTTTTTTGCGAGAATTTTTTGCCTACATTTTCAGATTTTCTTATAAATTAGTTGTTTTTCTGCAACTCTTTTCCTCACAAATCTGGCCTCTTTTTCCCTCAAAGCTTTGAATATTTTAGTCAAGGCATCAGGCTGTGGGAGAAAGAGCTGCGGGATGCAGAGAGCCCCAGTAGACTTGGAGGAAATGTGTCCTACAGTCCTGGAGTGCAGCATCTCTCCACAGAACTTCCTAGATAGATGAAGTAAACAGTGAGTGGTCAGAGCAGAGGTGACCAACAGGAGGTCACATGATGCTCTGATGGCTGACAGCTGTGGTTTGACTCCAAACTCTGGTTTTAGTTCTGATACATCAGATTATTGATGTCTGTTATTGAAAAACACTGAGAGCTGCATTTCTGGCATGAAAGGTGCTGAAAAAGCATTTTGATACTGTAATAACTGGTTTACCATAAACTGCCTTCTTTGCTGGTATTTTAGGAAAGCTGTAATTATATTTTATTGAAATCAGTGTTGTAATGCCCCTCATGGATCATCACCTTATCGTGGTGGGGGGTTTGCGTGCCCCAGTGATCCCAGGAGCTATGTTGTCCGGGGCAATTTGCCTCTGATAGGGTCACCCAAGACAAACTGGTCCGGGGTGAAGGGCCAGACTAAGAATGATCCAACAGACTCTCATGATAAATTCTAGATCAAGGATTCTGTGTACCCCACCCGGTATGGGGTTACCGGGGCCCCACCCAGGAGCCAGGCCTGGGGGAGGGGCGTGACCCAGCTGGGCTCAGCCTGAAGGAGTTACATGAGCCCGCCCTCCAGTGGGCTCACCACCTGCAGGAGGGATGATGGGGGTTCGGTGCTATGTGGATTAGGTGGCGGTCAAAGGCGGAGACCTTGGCGGACTGATCCCAAGCTTTCTAAAGTGGCTTTTGGTACGTGGAATGTCACCTCTCTGGTGGGCAAGGAGCCTGATCTGGTGTACGAGGTTGAGAGATACCGGCTAGATATAGTCGGCCTCACCTCAACACACAGCTCCGGTTCCGGAACCAGTCTCCTGGAGAGGGACTGGAGCTTGGCCTTTTCTGGAGTTGCCCCGGGTGAGAGGCGACGAGCAGGGGTGGGTATTCTTGTATCCCCCCACCTTGCTGCCTCTATATTGGAGTTTTCCCTGGTGGACGAAAGGGTTGCTTCCCTGCGCCTTCGGGTTGGGAAACAGGTCCTGACCATCATAGTATGTGCCTATGCATCAAATGATGTTTCAGAGTACTCACCCTGTTTGGAGTCTCTGATTGGGGTGCTGGAGGGTGCTCCTCTTGGAGACTCCATTGTCCTACTGGGGGACTTCAATGCGCACGTGGACAACGACAGTGAAACCTGGAGGGGGGTGATTGGGAGGAACAGCCTGCCCGATCTGAACCCGAGTGGTACTCAGTTATTGGACTTCTGTGCTAACCACAGTTTGTCCATAATGAACACCATGTTCAAGCATAAGGGTGTCCATATGTTCACCTGGCACCAGGACACCCTAGGTTGCAGGTCGATGATTGATTTTGTTATCGTGTCATCGGACCTGCGATCGTATGTCTTGGACACTTGGGTAAAGAGAGGTGCAGAGCTGTCAACTGATCACCACCTGGTGGTGAGTTGGATCCGATGGCAGGGGAGGATGCCATTCAGACCTGGTAGACCCAAATGTATAGTGAGGGTGTGCTGGGAACATCTGGCTGAGACCCCTGTCCGGGAGGTCTTCAACTCCTGTCTCCGGAAGAACTTCAACCACATTCCGAGGGAGTCTGGAGACATGGAGTCTTAATGGGCCATGTTCTCCACCTCTATTATTGTTCTATTGTTGAAGCGGTGGCCCAGAGCTGCAGCCGCAAGGTGGTCAGTGCATCTCGTGGTGGCAACCTTCGAACCAAGTGGTGAACACCAGTGATTTGGAATGGTATTTCTAAGGGGTTTTTTTGTACCAATAAGAATGACTTCAGTCTTCTCTGAATTTAATAGCAGGAAATTACAAGTCATCCAAGCTTGGATTTCCTTAAGACAGGCTTCCAACTTGGCCAATTGATTACTATCATCTGGCTTTATTGACAGGTATAATTGTGTTTCATCTGCATAACAATGAAAATGTATACAGTGCTTTCTAATAATGTTGCCTAACGGAAGCATATATAAACTAAAAAGAGTAGGGCCTAGCACCGATCCCTGTGGAACTCCCATGACTGAGCTTTGAATTGAAAGAAAATTCATTATTGACATGAACAAATTGGAACCTATCAGATAAATAAGATTTAAACCACTGTAACGAAGTTCCATTAAGTCCAACATAGTGTTCTAATCTATCAAGTAGAATATTATGATCGATAGTATCAAAAGCTGCACTAAGGTCTAAAAGGACAAGTACAGAAACCAATCCATTATCAGATGCGATGAGGAGGTCGTTAGTGACCTTCGCTAAGGCTGTTTCAGTACTATGATGGATTCTAAACCCAGATTGAAACTCTTCAAGTAAACCATTTCCCTGCAAGTGGTCAAATAATTGTGTATCAACAACTCTTTCTAAGATTTTTGAAATGAAAGGGAGATTAGAGATTGGTCTATAGTTAGCTAAAGCTCCTGGATCTGGCGTTGGCTTTTTGAGTAAGGGTTTAATTACAGCCGTTTTAAAAGCCTGCGGTACATGGCCTAAAGTTAATGAAGAATTGATTATATGAAGAATAAAGCTACCAATAAGTGGGAAGACTTCTTTAAATAACCTGGTGTGGTGCACATTTGTGGGTTTCATAAGCTTCATATGTGTATTACTGTATGCTTATTGTATGCTTCACGTCTCAGAGGAACAAAAGGACTGAACCTCCATAGGTAACAGGAGGATGTGAAGTCTGGCCTTTTGTATGCAAAGAGATGGCCTTGAGGGATTTCCTGACCACCAGGACTTTAGGTGGAGACAAGAAGACCTGGAGGGGAGTGCATTGTGATTTGGGATTAAAAGACAATGTGACTGTGTGCTTTGATGTCCTGGGGTATTAAAGGGACAGATGTTGGGGGATTCCCCTCTCTTTCTGTTTTTGGATGTTGGAGAATGTGAGTGTTAATAAAACTGGACTTGAGAAATAAACTCAGCCTCGTCCTTCCCACACTTGTCTAAACTGGTAGGAATAGGGTCTAAAAGACAAGTTGAAGGTTTGGATGAGGAAACTATTTTGTCTAACTCACAAAGGTCGATTGGAGTAAACTCATCAAGACAGACATCAATTGAAGGAGCTGTAGTAGTTACAGTATTTAAGTTAACTGTGGGAAGAATCTGATTGATTTTATCTCTGATGGATGAAATTTTATTATTGAAAAAGTTCATAAAGTCCTGACTAGTAAGCTCTAAGGGAATGCTAGGATTGACAGAGTCTTGACTCTTTGTCAACCTGGCTACAGTGCTGAAAAGAAACCTGGGATTATTCTTGTTCTCTTCTATTAATGCAGAATAATAACTCGTTCTAGCTTTTCTAAGAGATTTTTTATAAATTAAAAGATGATTTCTCCAAGCTAAATAGATTTCATCTAAATTAGTGGAGCTCCACTTTCTTTCTAATTGACGAGTCTTCTGTTTTAAGCTATGAGTTTCTGTGTTGAACCAAGGAGTTAGAAATCTCTGATTGGACTTTTTCTTTTTTAAGGGTGCCACCAAGTCTAGAGTCTGATGCAGAGAAGCTGTAACACTATCCACCATGTTATCAATTACAGAAGGAGCAAGCTGTCTATAGCTTATTTCCGTTGTGTTGACACATGGCCTAGAGGAAACAATCTGCATAAATTTGGTAACAGCATCATCTGAGAGGCATCTACTGTAATAATATTTTTCTTTAGGAGCCAAATAGTCAGAAATAGTAAAATCAAAGGTTAACAGACAATGGTCTGACAGTACAGGGTTATGAGGAGACACTACAAGATTTTCTATTTCTATGCCATATGTCAGAACAAGGTCCAATGTATGGTGGAGGTAATGAGTAGAATTTCCTACTTTCTGAGAAAACCCAATCGAGTCTAATATTGAATTAAATGCCACATTAAGGCAGTCACTATCTACATCCACATGTATATTAAAGTCCCCTACTATAATTATTCTATCAGATTTCAGCACTAAATCAGCTAAGAAATCAGCAAATTTGGATAAAAATTCTGAGTAGATTGATGGGGGACGATAAACTATGGCAAATAAAATTGGGTTTAACCTAAAATTGCTAAAGTGCCCAATACTGAGGACCAGCCTCTCAAAGGAATTATAACATGTTTTTTGCTTTACATTAACTAGTAATTTGGAATGGTAAATTGTTGCTACTCCTCCTCCACGACCAGAACTTCTGGGATTTTGACAGTTTAAATAACCAGAGGGAGTTGATTCATTTAAACCAACATAATCCTCTTGCCCTAACCAAGTCTATGTAAGGGATATTAAATCAATCTGATGATCAATTAACAGATCATGAACTAACAGAGACTTGGGAGTTAGAGACCTAATATTTAATAAACCACAATTAATTTTTTAAATTATGAGGAGGAACAGAGGCCAAATCATTCAATTTAGAGGCTTTATGTTTAATTTGAGTTTTACCAATATTTTGCTTAATCACTTTGGGATGCTTATATATTATATTTTTATTTACTTTGAAGGGAGCAGACAATGATTCTCTGATAGGGAAGACAGGGGCTAAGTTGAGGGGTGGCAGATGAAGAGGAGCTGCAGAGAGGCGTGTAAGATGATGAAAATGACATAAATAGAGCATATGATAAATTTTTACAAATATTTCAATCATTGTACAATAAATACTGTCCTATAAAACAATACAGTGACAGACAACAAAAAAAAATATTCCTTGGGTCACCAAGGGGTTAATAAATGCATGTAAAAAGAAGAATACATTATATAAACAATTCATTAAATGCAGAACAGTGGAAGCTGAGATCAAATATAAAAGATACAAAAATAAGCTTACTACCATAATGAGGACCTGTAAGAAAGAACATTACAACAGAATACTAGAGGATAACAAAAATAACATAAAAGGAATATGGCAAGTACTCAATGGGATTATTCGTAATCATCCTAAGAATGCAAATTATCCAGAATATTTTATCGAAAATGGCAATTTGATATATAATATGGAAGATGTGGTCAGTGGTTTCAATAAATTTTTTGTAAACGTTGGTCCTGAATTAGCAAAATCAATAGTGACACCAGAAACAAACTACAGTGGTTCTGTGAATGAAATAGAAGATAGAAATCCAAACACAATCTTTTTGGGTGCAGTTACTGAAAAGGAAATTATCGAGACTGTGAGTAAATTTAAGAACAAAAAATCAACGGACTGGAATGAAATTGACATGACAATAGTGAAAAAAGTAATTGAGGGAATTGTTAAGCCACTCACCCACATCTGTAACCTGTCATTTCAAACTGGTACATTTCCAGACAAAATGAAAATAGCAAAAGTAATACCTCTATACAAAACAGGAGACAGTCATCGCTTCACAAATTACAGGCCAGTCTCTTTACTCTCACAATTCTCCAAAATACTTGAAAAAATCTTCACTAAGAGACTGGATGATTTCACTGAAAAACACAACCTCCTTACAGATAGCCAGTATGGTTTTAGAGCAGATAAATCTACATCTTTGGCACTGATCGAACTTATAGAAGAAATTACTAGTTGTATAGATAAAAAAAAGGTTGCTGTAGGAGTATTTATAGATTTAAAGAAAGCTTTTGACACCATTGACCACAGAATACTACTAAGGAAACTGGAAAGGTATGGGATAAGAGGGGTTGGACTGAGTTGGGTGGAAAGTTATTTAAGTAACAGACAATAATTTGTACAAATTGGAGAGCACAAATCACCCTTCATGGACATCGCTTGTGGTGTGCCCCAGGGGTCAGTTTTGGGACCTAAACTCTTTATTTTATATATAAATGACATATGCCAAGTATCAAAAATTCTGAAATTTATTTTGTTTGCGGATGACACAAATATCCTTTGCATTGGTGAGAATTTGCCGCAGGTTTTAGAGGTGGTCACAACTGAAATGGAAAAATTAACGCAGTGGTTCAACAAAAATAAATTATCTCTAAATCTAAAAAAAACAAAGATTATGTTGTTTGGAAATTATAAAATAAATCATGAAATAATGGTAACGATAGATGATAGCAGAATAGAAACAGTACAGGAAAATAAGTTTCTGGGGGTGACGCTTGACAATAAAATCTGCTGGAAACCTCACATCAGTCACATCCGGGCCAAATTAGCAAAATGTATAGGCATACTGGGGAAGACAAGACACTTCTTGGACTATAAATCATTGGTCTTATTGTACAATTCACTGTTTTTACCTTATCTTAACTACTGTGTAGAAGTCTGGGGAAACACCTACAAAACCAACCTACAGTCAATATGCACATTACAAAAAAGAGCTATAAGGATAATAAACAATGCAGGATATAGAGACCATACCAATTCGTTGTTCTTAAAGTCACATGTCATAAAGTTCATCGATTTAGTTAAATTTAAGACAGCACAAGTAATGTACAGGGCAATTAATAATCAACTCCCAACTAATATACAAAAAATATTTTAAAAAAGAGACAATGATCATAATTTGAGGGGAGACTTAAACTTTACAAAACCCAAGATACGTACTACCAAGAAAAGTATGTGCATATCTGTCTGTGGGGTGGATTTGTGGAACAGTCTAGAGCCGGAACTGAAACTATGTACAAAGAGAAATCAATTCAAAAAGAGGTATAAGCACCATTTGCTGAAAGGGTATATGTTAGAAGGGTAGTAGTTATATGTACGATTCATTATGTTCACTCTGGGATATTATGGGACACTATGGAATGGTGGGTGGGACAGCACTGTGTATATCTGTGTTGTTTGAGGCTGGTTTTGTTGTATGGACATCATTGTATGTTAGAATGGATGGGTGTTAATGTTGATTTGTAAAATATACAGTAAATTGTTTACTTGGGGTCTTAAAGATGGTAATTTGTATAAAATTCACATGGGTGTATCTATGGAAAAGAGGAGATGGAATTAATAAGTGTTCATTTCTTCCTTCTCCCTTTCGAACAGTGTATAATATTACTTTATTGCATTTGCCATTTGCTTGTATTTGTTATATTTTTGTGTTCGAAATAAACTATCTATCTATCTATCTATCTATCTATCTATCTATCTATCTATCTATCTATCTATCTATCTATCTATCTAAGACTGCGACTCTGCTTCCTAGTCCCAACTCTGAGTAGTCAAGGTTTTGGAAATTTGGATAAAAAAGATGCCAGATTGTTAGATGAATGAGAAGCACCATCCAAAGTGGGATGAATGCTGTCTCGTCTCATAAGACCAGGTTTTCCCCAAAATGAGCTCCAATTGTCAGTGTAGCCCACGTCATTTGCAGGACACCACACAGACAGCCAGCGGTTCAAGGATGACGAGGGGCTAAACATGTCATCACTGGTCAGATTGGGGAGGGGCCCAGAGAATACTACAGTGGCAGACATCGTTTTTGCAAAGTCACACACCAATTCTACATTAAGTTTAGTGACTTCCGACTGCTGGAGACGGATGTCATTAATGCCAGCGTGAATAACAATTGTGGAGTATTTACAGTTACTTTTAGCCAGCATTTTCAAATTTGACTCAATGTCGCCTGCTCTGGCCCCAGGAATGCATTTGACTGTGGCTGCTGGAGTCTCTAGGTTCATGTTTCTGACTACAGAGTTGCCAATGATCAGAGTTTTTTCCTCAGCGGGTGTGTCGCTGAGCGGGGAAAAACGATTAGAAACGTGACACATCCAAGATGGCGCCCACAGCGGTCGACATGGTGCTTCGCTGCGCTCTTTGTTTGTTTTTGTTTGTCAATTGTGTGTCTGCTTGCACTTATACCCGTGAAGAACTTCTAAATATCAGGACTTTCACCCCCAGGGACCTCCTCCCAGTTTTTCTAGCCCCTGCCGCCGATCTGGTTTATTGTTTGGCTCGGAAAGTGAGACGGCGGAAGAGAGGAAGACGAGCGGGCGCTCTCGTACGACTTCGCAGGAGAGGCTCGCGAACGGCGCTGACTGGCATATTTCTGTCCAATACCAACTCTCTCTCTAACAAGGTAGATGAACTGAGACTGCTGATGCGTTTTAAGGACCTCGCCTCCTCAGCTGTCCTCTGCTTTACTGAGACCTGGCTCCGGGAAAATATACCGGACAGCGCGCTGCGCCTCGACGGCTTTCAGCTCTTCCGTGCTGATCGTGACACAGAGCTTTCCGGCAAGACCACAGGAGGCGGTGTCTGCTTCTACATCAACTGCAGCTGGTGCTCTGATGTAACGGTAATTTCCAAACACTGTTCTCCTGCCTTGGAATTTCTTGTTATCAATTGCAAGCCCTTCTATTCCCCGCGGGAGTTTGCTTCTTTCATAATGATCGCTGTGTACGCCCCTCCCGACGCGGACACGCGCGAAGCTCAGCGCGTGCTCGCGGATCACATTCAACACACAGAGCGGAGTTTTCCAGACTGGCTGATTATTGTGGCTGGCGACTTTAATCAGTGCAATCTGAGCCACGATCTCCCCCGCTACAAACAGTTTATTAAATGCCCCACCAGAGGATTAAACACACTGGATCACTGTTACACCACAGTGAAAGACGCATATCGCGCTGTCCCTCGAGCTGCGCTGGGATTATCTGATCACGTGATGGTTCACCTCATTCCCACATACAGACAGAGATTGAAGCTCACTAAACCTGTTGTGAGCACTACGAAGATACGGACCAGTGATGCTGAGGAGAAGCTGGAAACGTGCATGGAAATATCTGACTGGGGCATGCTTAAAGGAGCCACGCATGATCTGGATGAGTACACGGACACTGTGAACTCATATATCCACTTTTGTGAAGAGAACATTCTTCCATCACGCACCAGGGTGAGTTACTCTAATGACAAACCCTGGTTCACAGCTAAGCTCAGACAGATCAGGAAGGAGAAGGAAGCAGCGCTGAAAAGTGGAGACAGGGACTGCTACAGGGAGGTTAAATACCGGTTTAACAGAGAGCTGAAGAGGGCTAAATCTCTATACTCAGAGAGACTCCAGCAGCAGTTCACTGCTAATGATTCGGCTTCCGTGTGGAGAGGACTGAGGCAAATCACCAACTATCGACCTAAGGCTGCTAAAGGTCAGGATGACAAAGCCCTTTGTCAAAGACTGTCCCAACACTATGCCCATTTTGACACCTCGTCATCTGTGTCCAACTCCCCCCCTCCCTCCAGCTCCACAGCCTCCACATTCGCTACTTCATTTAAGGCACCCCCCCTCCTCCCCCCCTCCCCTTATCATCAGTGAGCAGGATGTGCTCAAACAGTTCTCCAGACTGAACCCGCGCAAGGCCCCCGGCCCAGACGGCGTGTCTCCCTCCACCCTGAGACTCTGTGCGAAACAGCTGGCTCCTGTATTCACAGACATTTTTAACACCTCCCTTAAGTTATGCCACGTGCCGTCCTGCCTCAAATCCTCCACCATCATCCCTGTCCCCAAGAAGCCACGGATCACTGGACTTAATGACTACAGACCTGTAGCGCTCACCTCTGTAGTCATGAAGTCCTTTGAGCGCCTGGTCCTGTCCCACCTCAAGTCCATCACCACCCCTCTCCTGGACCCGCTGCAGTTTGCCTATCGAGCCAACAGGTCTGTAGACGATGCAGTCAACCTGGCCCTCCACTCCATCCTGCAGCACCTGGACTCCCCGGGAACCTACGCCAGGATCCTGTTTGTGGACTTCAGCTCCGCATTCAACACCATCCGCCCCGCTCTGCTCCGGGACAAGCTGTCCCTGCTCAACGTGCCTGACTCCCTCTGCAGGTGGATCATCGACTTCCTGACGGACCGGAGGCAGCATGTGCGGCTGGGAAAGACTGTCTCAGACTATACTAGCATCAGCACCGGATCACCCCAGGGCTGTGTACTTTCCCCCCTACTCTTCTCCCTTTACACCAACTCCTGCACCTCCAGCCACCAGTCTGTCAAGTTGATCAAGTTTGCGGACGACACCACCCTCATCGGGCTCATCTCCAACGGCGACGAGTCCGCCTACAGGAGAGAGGTGGCCCAGCTGGCGTCCTGGTGCAGCAATAACAACCTGCAGTTGAACGCTCTGAAGACAGTGGAGATGATTGTAGACTTCAGGAAAGTCACTACTCCTCTGCCCCCCCTCACCCTCTCAGGCTCTCCCATCACCACTGCTGATTCCTTCCGCTTCCTAGGCACTACCATCACCAGGGACCTCAAATGGGAGCTGACCATCAGCTCACTCATCAAAAAAGCCCAGCAGAGGATGTTCTTCCTGCAGCAGCTGAGGAAGCTCAAGCTACCCACCAAGATGTTAGTGCAGTTCTACACAGCCATCATCGAGTCCATCCTCACCACCTCCATAACCGTGTGGTACGCAGGAGCCACTGCCAGGGACAGACTAAGGCTGCAGCGCGTCGTGCGCACTGCTGAGAAGGTGATCGGCTGCAAGCTCCCATCTCTCCAGGATCTGTACATCTCCAGGACCCGGAGGCGTGCTGGCCGGATCATAGCCGATCCCTCACACCCTGGTCACGTACTGTTTGCCCCCCTCCCCTCTGGTAGAAGACTTCGGTCCATCCAGACTAAAACCTCCCGTCACATGAACAGCTTCTTCCCCTCTGCCATTAGACTGCTGAACACTAAGTGACTTATTGACTCGCACCATGTACAGCAGCTCAACCAGACTCATGTCAATCATCACTGTTTTCTTCCTGCATTACCGACTGCACTATATAGTTCTCCACAGTATCTGCTGCTGGCTAATATATATTTTAACTGTTGACCAGTATCACTTAATCTTATCCTACACTTTATTACATGTATAGTTTATTTCTCTTATCTTATCATGTTTAATGTTGCAGCATTGTACCGAGACAAATTCCTAGTTTGTGTACTACATGAACAATGGCAATAAACCTGATTCTGATTCTGATTCTGATTCTGAACAGGTTGGAGGTGTACCGGGGCTTAGCGACTAGGCTTCCTTCTCACCGTCACCCACCCAGTCTCCTCGCTGCTGAGGAGAGACGGAGGACCGCTAGCGGGGTTAGCTATGCTAGCTAGCTCCGCTGCAGCTAAGGGGCGTCCGTCAAGAGTAAGTGGCGCAGACGGTGTTTCAGTGCAGCGGAGCCGGGATTCCAAATCAGACAACCTCGCCTCGAGCGCCTCAAAAAGACAACATTTATTACATTTACCATTATCACTAAAAGAGGCAGAGGTGTAGCTAAACATCTGACAGAGAGAGCACACCAGAGGAGGAGAGGAAGGAGAGCTAGTAACCCAAAAGCTCAGGAGAGTGAGGAGAGCAAACCACACAGACAGACAGCAAAACAGGAAGTGACGATACGTTACCACAAGGAAGCGATGATCAATAAATATATATATCCATATATCCATCTTCTTCTGCTTAATCCTTTATGGGTCACGGGGGGGGGGGGGGGCTGGAGCCTATCCCAGCATCTTAGGGCGAGAGGCAGGGTCCACCCTGGACAGATCACCAGTCCATCGCAGGGCCAACACAGAGACAGACAACCATTCACTCTCACAGTCATACCTAAGGACAATTTAGAATCCCCAGTTTTTGAAGCCAATTAACCTAACTTGCACGTTTTTGGCATGGTGGAGGAAACCGGAGAAATCCCGGAGTAAACCCATGCAGACACGGGGAGAACATGCAAACTCCACGCAGATCACTGTTGGTCGGGGGCTGGGACTGAACCCAGGATCCCCCGGCCAAGGGTGAGTTGCTGTGCCGCCGCAGTGCTAACCACTCCGCCACCGTACCACCCTATATATATTTATATTTATATGTACATATGTATACTCGCTGCTCTTGTTTTTCTCTTGCCTTCTGATTGTTGCTGTGAGTGTTGCTATCCCTGTGCTGTTGCAATCCTGGAATTTCCCCATTGTGGGACTAATAAAGGCTTATCTTATCTTATCTTATCTTATCTTATCTTATCTTATCATGATCTAGTTACTTTATTTATCAGTGCAGGCTGCAGCTTTGATGTAATTGGTTGTAGTGAAACTTGGCTGAACGATAATCTTAAACCTTGATGGTTATGTTGCATCTAAAATGCTTTCACCCCCAGTTCTTTTATACGAAGGCTAAATAACCAGACTGAGAGATGAAATATACTTTCACTTATTTTACTGAAATTGAGATATGGTACAGGCAGCTCTGGAACACCTCTTAGGTACATGCCCCGAGAAAGTGCTCCCGAATTCCGGAATTTACAGTTTTTATAAGACCTGACTGCACCCTAAGCTCACCCACTCTCTCACACAAAGAGGAGGGGTTTGTCCCTCATTGAATCTATACTCTTTCATCTATGTGTTGGGAACAGCTGCGGGCTGACCCATTCTATTTGATTTCAGCAAATGTCATGAAGTGTGTACGTGAATGTGTGACCTCAAAGGTGTAAAGCTGTGGCATGCAAAGCAGGCAGTAAAAGAAGTGTGAGAAGCAATAAAGGAAACAAGCAATAAAGGAAATGTGATAACATTTGCACAGAAACTAACATTCCAAGAAAAACAGATGCAGTTGGAGATTTTAACCGACAATACCCCCTGTTGAGGTGTCCTAACAGGGCACCTCACACATTTGTCAATTTCATATTTTGTTTTTGCATCCCCCCCTGTTGAGATGGATCTAAACCCATCTCACAATCCTATTCTAATCCCTGTGTGCAGTGAGTCTAAGATTCTATATGTGCGCGATGTCCTCTTTCCGGCAATTGGATTGACCTGCCCTCCCTCAGGTTGCCATATCTCCAGAGGACATCTGGTGTGGTGCAAACATCGTGGTTATGCATAACAAAAGGCCTATGTGTGTAAGATGTATAAACCTACACTACAAATAACCAGTGCACACATGTGGACACAGAATAAAGGCACACACATGCATGTATATGCACATGTGTACGTGTTCACATGTGAGCACTTGCCCTATACAAACACATGCATATACAAGAATGGCGATCACAATAGAAACCTGTGGAGCCAAAGCACAGCAAAGCAAAATTCTAACACCATGTAAATGTATATTGTAGACCCTATCGTAGATCCTAAACTATTTCATCCGCATTCTCCGGGTCCCCATCAGAATCCAGTCTTGGCACGACGTCGTCGTCATCCTGGCAGTGAGAAAGCAGGTGGACAGCTTCCTGGACACCTTGGTATGGGGGTCAGTCTTTAGAGGAGAAAGCTGCAACAATAGATCTTTCAACAAGTCGTTTAATCATAGGAATACAACAACACCCACAGAAAGCAATAATCATTAAAGTAATAGCGATGCTATCTAAGGCCCCCTGTATAATCTTCCCCCATTTACTAAACATGTTGTCAAACCAACTACCTACTGTATGATCAGAATAGTTGTTGTCGGGGTCAATATCTCCTAAAATGTCTTATGATTACTGTTCAGTCTTGACAAAGGTTTCAGCTTCAATTTACCCTAATACACTATCTTACTACACTATTATTCGTACATCAAGTTTAAATTTATCTAATTCCTTCCTTTCTCTAATCATTATTATATTAATTCAAATTTCAAAAATTTTATGAAGTATATGTTTATGTTATCATATGCCTTTTTGCATCTTTCACATCTGATTAGAATTTTAGCGTTACAAAAATAATAATTCATGGACTTCTACCAATGTCCGAGTTTCTGGAGGCACTATGCATTTGACACAGTGGGACTTGTGCCAGTATCCACTTAATTTTTTGTAAAGCAATCTTAATAAATGTAAAAAATCTGTATTGTCTTTATAGTAGATTCTAAATAAAGTCCCACAGTAAACATAAATTCAACACAAGTTAGTCTTTCATTAAACATTTGGAACTTTTCTCATAAATTTGCATGATTTTCTTCCTTATCAGTTTACCTTGTTCCTTATAGACATGATATTTCCTTTACAATAATCTACAGATATTTCCTTAAATATCTAGAAATTTATTGATGTAACTTTTAACTTCTCCTTCTGAATGTTGTGATTTCATTACCAAACGGTTTCATTTATATTTTTCTCTTCATTATCTTTGTCTGTGTGGTGTCCTGCAAACAACGTGGGCTACATTGACAATTGGAGCTCATTTTGGGGAGCTCACCTTAAATAAAAATATAATGTATAAGCATCCAAAAGTGATTAAACAAAAACTGGTAAAACTCAAATTAAACATAAAACTTGGCCTCCCTTCATTGGCTTCCCATAGAGTTTAGAATTAAATTTAAAGTTCTTTAAGTTTTGTAGGGTTCCCCCTACAGTTGAAAGTGCTATGAGATGACTGTTGTTGTGAAATGACGCTATATAAATAAAGTTGAATTGAATTGAATTCATTATTTATCATCTATTGATAATTTTTATGTATTTTCTATTTTTCTGAGGATTGGTAATTATTTTGCTAATTAATTTTTTCAATACCCCCTTTTTTAATGCATGGAGACACACATGCAGCAAAGTTACAGAGTATTTGCTTGATTCCTTTACCAAAAGGAAGTGTGTTACCACTTTTAATTTAGATGAAAATTTGTGGGTAGTACAGCTCCTTCAAAATGAGATTTCAATAATCGTGGTTTCTTTTGTGACATCTCTGGAACTAATTTACAAATTCCATTTAAGAAAAAATAACTATCTGTGCATTTTTAATATGCTTCAGCATTGATAAATAAGATCAGTTTGTCCAGTTGAACACAGATAGGTTGAATTTGAATAAATGAAAAAAGATTGCGTCACACTCTTTCAGTCAATGGAAAGGTGGACATTTTGCCTAATTAGAATTTGGTTTAATTTTGTACAAGGAATGCCTCATTTTATACATTCCTTGGTAAATTATGGGGTGGAATGTAATTTCCCCTGACGCAGCTTGGCCACGGCCAAATCAGGAAAACACATTCCTCGTTACTGTCACATTTCTGAAATATGATGATGTCACACCATTATGTGGTGAGTAACATCAAATGTATTCTGCAGTGCAAAATTGTATAAACATTACATTTGTAAAGTCAGAGTAATTTAAATCATTATGCCTTTGGCGGAGGTCATTACCTCCGCCAAAGGGGGAGGTTATGTGATCGTCGGTGTTGGTTTGTCTGTTTGTCTGTTTGTGTATTTGTTTGTCTGTTAGCAAGATAACTCAAAAAGTTATTTACGGATTCTCATGAAATTTTCACAGATTGTCAGAAATGGCGTATCCTACAGATGATTAGATTTTGGTGGTGATCCGGATCACCGTCCACAAGAAAACCGCCATTACGCAAAATGCCATTTTCGCGAATAACTACTAAACCACTAATCCTATCATTGTCAATCCAATTGTTGTGAATCCAATTGCTAGTCATATGTTTTCACAGTCAAGGAATCTGAAAACGTACACACAAACACTGTATAGGGGGAACTGTGGCGCTAAACCGCCATTACGGAAAATGCCATTTTCGTCAATAACTACTGAACCACTAATCCTATCATTGTGAATCTAATTGCTTGTCATATGTTTTCATGGTCAAGGAATCTGAAAACGTACATACAAACACTGTATGGAGGGAACTGTGGCCGCCATTACGGAAAATGCCATTCTCGTGAATAACTACTGAACCACTAATCCTATCATTGTCAATCCAATTGCTAGTCATATATTTTCATAGTCAAGGAATCTGAAAACGTACACTCAAACACTGTATGGGGGGAACTGTGGCCGCCATTACGGAAAATGCCATTTTCGTGAATAACTACTGAACCACTAATCCTATCATTGTCAATCCAATTGCTAGTCATATGTTTTCATGCTCAAGGAATCTGAGGCCCAGCTGGATTCATTGTTTTTTGTTTTGTTTTTTTACTATCCACAGGACAGTAAAATGCCACCAAAGAAGGAGGAAATGGAAGATATCAAAAAACTCTGAACTTTGTGACAGAAGAATTGGCCAAATTGGCTAGTCAGCAGGCCAAAATAATAGGCCTAATGGAAGATGTACGAGCCCTACATTTAACAATTCAAGAAAAAGACAAAAAAATTAAGGGCTTGGAGCAACGCGTCGAGGATCTTGAACAAGGTTCTCGTATGGATGACCTAGTCATAAGCGGACTAGACATCAAATATCAGTCATACGCCCATGCCACAACAGGACTGAGAGGTGAGGACGCTCCCATGAGTGAATCAGTCTCACTAGAAAACCAGGTGCTTCAGTTCCTTGATAGCAGAAATATTAAGGTTGAAGCTAATGCAATTTCAGCCTGTTATGCTTTACCGAAGAACGATAACCAAACAAAGAAATCAATTGTGATGCGCTTTGTGAACAGAAGGGTAAAGAATGACATACTGAGGCAGGCCAGAAAGCTACGGGGAACACAAGTTTACCTAAATGAACACCTGACAAAAACAAACGCTGAAATAGCACGGCAAGCACGGATGCTGAAAAGGCAAAATAAGATACAGGCAATCTGGACAAGAAATTGTAGAATTTGGATTAAACTAAATGGATCACCTGAGCAAGCAAAGAGTATAATGTTCAGAGATGCTACTGACTTAAATAAATACAGATGAACACTGATTAAGAAAATCATGAGTCAATGATAATCCATATTCACACACACGTTAAGAATAGTTCTTTTGATACACCATGCCAAAGTACTTTAAAAAAATAAGCAAACTAACAAAAACTTATGACTGACTTGAGTAGACATCAATTATCCCCAGTTGGAGGAAGTCATTTGACACAGAGTGAGGAAACCCAAACTCTGAAAATATGCCATTATGCTGAACACAAACCACAAGAGATTGAGAATGATACTGATCCTGATAACCACTTTTTCAATAATATTCATAACCACTGTGAATATTACACTGAAAAGCAATTCAAAAATCAAGTGCAATTAGATGGTAAATTATCAATAATACACTTCAACAGCAGAAGTCTTAACAAAAACTTCCCACAGATTCGGGACTATTTAAAACAGCTAGACAGAAAATTTACAGCCATTGCAATCTCTGAAACCTGGCTTACTGAAGAACAGGCTCCCCTGATGGCAATAGAGGGATATCAGATGTTTCATATTAACAGATCTCAAAAAAGGGTGGTGGTGTTGCACTGTATATTAATGACCAATATAGGTGTAAGCTTGTAAATGGAATGTCCTTTGCACTACCAGGGATCTTGGAATGTGTTACTGTTGAGATTGACCAAGATAAAACAAAAAATCTAATTATAAGTTGTATATATAGAACGCCGAGAACTTGCATTGAGACATTCAGAGATAAATTAGTCGAGCTGTACAATAATATTACTAGTAAGAAAATGGTAGCAATTTGTGGAGATTTCAATATTGACCTACTGAATCCACATCAACAAAATGTAATTACAGAGTTCATGAACTCTATGTACAGCATGAGTCTATATCCCACAATAACACATCCCAGTAGAATCACAGTTCACACCGCTACACTTATTGAAAACCTGTTTGTCAATGTTATTGATAAGAAAATTGAAAGTGGGTTATTGATAAATGATATAAGTGACCACTTGCCAACCTTTGCACTTATCCATGGCCACACGGGGGCCAATACAGAAAAAATTTCAAAATCGTTCAAATACAAATCACCAAATGCAATCAGTTCTTTTAAAGAGGACTTGCTAAAGCAAGACTGGACAGAAGTCTATGTATCAGATGTAAATGAAGCCTATGACACATTTATAAACATTGTAACCACTCTTTATGAAAAAAACTGTCCACTAGTAAAAAAAAAAAGCAAGCTTAAACAGAAATTTGCCAATAAGCCATGGTTAAGCAAAGGACTACAAAAGGTGTGTAAAAAGAAAAATTTACTATATAAAGCTTTCCTAAAGAAAAGGACAAAAGAAGCAGAGCAGCAGTATAAAACATACAAAAATAAGTTAACATATATAATAAGATGTAGTAAAAGAGACTATTACAGTAAAGAACTGGAGAAAAACAAAGACAATATTAAAAATACATGGACAATACTAAACAGTATCCTTGGAAATAAAAGCAGAAATGCAAGCAACCCAACCAATATTCCAAAAAAAATAATAAAACGACCCAGAGTGTGAATGTAGCTTCACCTGCAGATGAATTTAATAACTTTTTTGTTAACATTGGTCCTAATTTGGCTCGAGAAATACCCGTTACGGCGCCTACAGATGATACGATAAGCAAAAACACTGCTATAAAAGACTCCATTTTCCTAAAGAACACAGACGAGAGAGAGGTCATTGAAATTGTTAAATCGTTTAAAAGTAAAGCATCTACGGACTGTGATGGTATTGACATGCTCTTAGTCAAAACTGTTATTGAATGCTTAGTGAAACCACTGACGTATATCTGTAACCTGTCTCTCCAAACAGGTATATTTCCCAATGCAATGAAAATAGCTAAAGTAATTCCGATATACAAGACGGGTGACAGGGGGGAATTCTCAAACTACAGACCAATTTCACTATTGCTGCAATTTTCTAAGATACTTGAAAAAATATTCTATGAGAGAATTGACAACTTCATACTGAAGAATAATTTATTGTGTGAGCAGCTATATGGGTTCAGACACAAGAGGACAACTGCATTTGCTCTAATGGAATTTATAGAAAAAATATCAACTGCCATTGAAAATAAAGAGTATTCAGTTGGGGTATTCCTGGATCTTAAAAAAGCATTTGATACAGTGGACCATAATTTATTATTAAAGAAACTACAAAATTGTGGTATTAGAGGAGTAGCACTGTCCTGGTTAAGTAGTTACTTAAAGAATAGATATCAGTATGTATGTGTTGGTAACGAAAACTCACAGTTACTGAAGGTTACTTGTGGAGTCCCACAGGGTTCAGTTTTGGGGCCATTATTATTCAATATGTATATAAATGATATATGTAAAGTTTCAGAAAAAATGGACTTAATATTGTTTGCTGATGACACTAATATATTATGCAGTGGAAACAATCTGGAACAACTTACTGGATACACTCGAAAAGGAATTAGGAAAGCTTAAACTGTGGTTTGATTCAAACAAATTAACGCTCAATTTAAGTAAGACAAAATTTATAGTCTTTAACAACCATCACAACAACTCAGTATCTAAACTCAGTGTAAATGGTGCTGAGATTGAAAGGGTATCTGAAACTAAATTTCTTGGAGTAATAATTGATAATAAACTGTGTTGGAAGTCACATATTAATTATATTAAAGGTAAAATATCCAAATCAATTGCAATATTACACAGAGTGAAACATTTGCTGAATCAACCCACACTATATACCTTGTATCATTCATTAATACTCCCATACATGACATATTGTAATGAAGTATGGGGAAATACATATAAAACAAACATATACCCACTCTTTATGATTCAGAAGAGAGCTATTAGAATAATAAACAAAGCAGCTTACAGGGAACCAACAAACCCACTTTTTCTTAAATTAAAAGCTCTCAAATTGAAAGATCTGGTTGACTTTAAAACTGCAATAATAATGTTTAAAGTGAAGAATCTATCACTGCCCGCAAATATCCAAAAGTTGTTCCAAATAAGGGAGAATCAATACCATTTTAGAGGAACATGTATATTTCAAAAACCTTCAGTGAGAACTACCACCAGCAACACTGTGTTTCAGTGCAAGGAGTCAGATTATGGAACGATTTTGGACCTGAATTAAAATCATGTACAACGCTTGGACAATTTAAACAAAAACTAAAGGAAGAAATACTCCAAACATATTTACAAGACGACATGTAAACTCACATAAGGATTGACATTTCCAGCCTGTGTTGTGTTATAGCTTAGTTTTTCTTTTTTCTCTGTGACACTATGTCTTAGATTTGTTTTTGAATAGTAACCGCTTAACTTAGACTAGCTCAGTTTTCTTTTTCTCTCAGTCATATTTTGTCTTAGCCTTGTTTTAAATTGTAATCGCTCTTGTCTTGTTTTCTCTTTTTTCTCCTTTGAATTCTTGGATGGAATATGGGTGGGCAATATAAGCTGCGGCTTCAGCCATCACCCATTTCGGATAACTCACGTGGAATTGTATAGTAGAAGGAGTCTTTGTCTAATTTGACCTTGTTGTTATATTATACAGTTTCTTTTAACCTGTAATGTACTATCCGAAATAAATAAATAAATTCATTCATTCATTCATTCATTCATTCATATATACAAGATGACATGTAAAATCACATAAGGATTGTCATATCCAGCCTGTGTTGTGTTGTAGCTTAGTGGTTTTTTTTGTTGTTGTTTTTCTGTCACATTTTGTCTTAGCTTTGTTTTTGAATTGTAATTGCTTAGCTTAGCTTAGCTTAGTTTTTTCTTTTTTTTCTGTCACATTTTGTCTTAGCTTTGTTTTTGACTTGTAATCGCTCTTGTCTTGTTTCTTTTTCTCTTCTCCTTTTTCTCTTTTGAATTCTTGGATGGAATATGGGTGGGCAATATAAGCTGCGGCTTCAGCCATCACCCATTTCGGATAACTTACCTTGAATTGTATAATCAGAGGAGTTATTGTCTAATTTGACCTTGTTGGATTTTCTTTCCCCCTTTGTTATATTATTCAGTTTCTTTTAACCTGTACTATCCGAAATAAATAAAGATTCATTCATTCATTCATTCATTCATTCATAAAATACTTTCACCCCCAGTTCTTTTATACGAAGGCTAAATAACCAGACTGAGAGATGAAATATACTTTCACTTATTTTACTAAAATTGAGATATGGTACAGGCAGCGCTGGAACACCTCTTAGGTACATGCCCCGAGAAAGTGCTCCCAAATTCTGGAACTTACAGTTTTTATAAGACCTGACTGCACCCTAAACTCACCCATTCTCTCACACAAAGGGGAGAGGTTTGTTCCTCAATGAATCTATACTCTTTCATCTATGTGTTGGGAACAGCTGCGGGCTGACCCATTCTATATGATTTCAGCAAATGTCATGAAGTGTGTGCGTGAATGTGTGACCTCAAAGGTGTAAGGCTGTGGCATGCAAAGCAGGCAGTAAAAGAAGTGTGAGAAGCAATAAAGGAAACAAGCAATAAAGGAAGTGTGATAACATTTGCACAGAAACTAACATTCCAAGAAAAACAGATGCAGTTGGAGATTTTAACCGACAGTTATAAACTGTTCACGAAGAACAAATGTGGCAGATCTGGTGCTGGTGTCTGTCTGTATATCTCTTGTAGACATGATGTCGATGTTTATGATGATATTGTCAGGGAAGACTGTCATATTGACTCTCTTTTTGTTGAGATACATGTAAAAATGAGAAAAATGTAATTGTAGGGGTGATTTATCACCCCCCAGACACTGACCTTAATATTTTCACAACCAAACTGGAAGAAATTTTATTCTCAATCAACAACAGAAATGAAAGTTGTATTCTCCTTGGAGACCTCAACATTGACCTCTCCAGGGATGATGCAGCTAAAAATGACTTTATGAATACACTACGCTCCTCTTCCTTCTTCCCCACTATTAATACCTGTACTAGAATCACTCACTCCACTAAGTCCATTATTGATAATATCATTACTAACATTCGCAAATTCCACACTGGTATCTGGAGTTGTGCACTCCAAGATTTCTGATCATTTCCTGATTGTTCTGTTTCTTGACCTTGCCTTTAGGCCCTCAATCTCACGCCATAAACTAAAAATAAAAATACTTAATGAAGAAACTTTACAACGACTGGGTGAGAACTTGCATGTCAAGGGATGGGATAGAATCTGCAATTGTAGTGATGCTGATGTTGCGTTTGATGCCTTGAAGAAGGAAATTACAGAATCCATCCAGAGGACAATTCCTGTCAAGGCTATCACATGTAATGGTACTATTCAACATCCATGGCTTTCTAAGGGCATACTAAAATCTATTAAGTACAAAAATAAATTATATAAATGATACAAAAAAATCCAAATATTAAAAGTAAAAATGTATATACTAATTATAGAAATAAATTAACACATATTATTAGAAAGAGTAAGAGTAATTACTATGCAGAACTTATAAATGCATCACAAGGTGATTCCAAGAAATCCTGGAGAGTAATAAATAAGGTTCTAAATAGGGACCAAAAAATCCCCACACTTCCGAACATTAACGCGGTCAGTAATCTCACCAGTAATGCCACTCTCGCTGACAAATTTAATAATTATTTTGTCTCTATTGGAGAAAATTTATCAAATAAAATTAACCAACCCAAGGCTTCCTCTTTCAGAATCAGAATCAGAATCAGGTTTATTGCCATTGTTCATGTAGTACACAAACTAGGAATTTGTCTCGGTACAATGCTGCAACATTAAACATGATAGGATAAGAGAAATAAACTATACATGTAATAAAGTGTAGGATAAGATTAAGTGATACTGGTCAACAGTTAAAATATATATTAGCCAGCAGCAGATACTGTGGAGAACTATATAGTGCAGTCGGTAATGCAGGAAGAAAACAGTGATGATTGACATGAGTCTGGTTGAGCTGCTGTACATGGTGCACGAGAGTCAATAAGTCACTTAGTGTTCAGCAGTCTAATGGCAGAGGGGAAGAAGCTGTTCATGTGACGGGAGGTTTTAGTCTGGATGGACCGAAGTCTTCTACCAGAGGGGAGGGGGGCAAACAGTACGTGACCAGGGTGTGAGGGATCGGCTATGATCCGGCCAGCACGCCTCCGGGTCCTGGAGATGTACAGATCCTGGAGAGATGGGAGCTTGCAGCCGATCACCTTCTCAGCAGTGCGCACGACGCGCTGCAGCCTTAGTCTGTCCCTGGCAGTGGCTCCTGCGTACCACACGGTTATGGAGGTGGTGAGGATGGACTCGATGATGGCTGTGTAGAACTGCACTAACATCTTGGTGGGTAGCTTGAGCTTCCTCAGCTGCCGCAGGAAGAACATCCTCTGCTGGGCTTTTTTGATGAGTGAGCTGATGGTCAGCTCCCATTTGAGGTCCCTGGTGATGGTAGTGCCTAGGAAGCAGAAGGAATCAGCAGTGGTGATGGGAGAGCCTGAGAGGGTGAGGGGGGGCAGAGAAGTAGTGACTTTCCTGAAGTCTACAATCATCTCCACTGTCTTCAGAGCGTTCAGCTGCAGGTTGTTATTGCTGCACCAGGACGCCAGCTGGGCCACCTCTCTCCTGTAGGCGGACTCGTCGCCGTTGGAGATGAGCCCGATGAGGGTGGTGTCGTCCGCAAACTTGATCAACTTGACAGACTGGTGGCTGGAGGTGCAGGAGTTGGTGTAAAGGGAGAAGAGTAGGGGGGAAAGTACACAGCCCTGGGGTGATCCGGTGCTGATGCTAGTATAGTCTGAGACAGTCTTTCCCAGCCGCACATGCTGCCTCCGGTCCGTCAGGAAGTCGATGATCCACCTGCAGAGGGAGTCAGGCACGTTGAGCAGGGACAGCTTGTCCCGGAGCAGAGCGGGGCGGATGGTGTTGAATGCGGAGCTGAAGTCCACAAACAGGATCCTGGCGTAGGTTCCCAGGGAGTCCAGGTGCTGCAGGATGGAGTGGAGGGCCAGGTTGACTGCATCGTCTACAGACCTGTTGGCTCGGTAGGCAAACTGCAGCGGGTCCAGGAGAGGGGTGGTGATGGACTTGAGGTGGGACAGGACCAGGCGCTCAAAGGACTTCATGACTACAGAGGTGAGCGCTACAGGTCTGTAGTCATTAAGTCCAGTGATCCGTGGCTTCTTGGGGACAGGGATGATGGTGGAGGATTTGAGGCAGGACGGCACGTGGCATAACTTAAGGGAGGTGTTAAAAATGTCTGTGAATACAGGAAACACTATCTATCAGGGAACTACCCAAATTCTTTCTTCCTGAAGCCAACTGATTGTGAGGAGGTCTGGAAAATCATCAAGGACATGAAGAACTCAAACTCTGCTGGAGATTATGAAATTTCCAGCAAAATTTTGAAAAGTACCATTAATTTAATACTGGAATCCCTTACCTACTGCATTAATCTGTCTCTAATCTCTGGAGTAGTGCCACAAATAGCAAAAATTGCACAAATTATACCAATTTATAAATCTGGTGATAAGAATGATTTGACTAATTATCGTCCAATATCCATTCTGCCTAATCTTTCAAAGGTTTTGGAAAGAGTAGTTTATAACAGACTTACCAGTTACCTTGATAAGTTCAACATTATTATCCCATCTCAGTATGGCTTCAGAAAGAAACACACTACCTATATGGCAATACTTGACCTAATTGAAAAAATCAGTGATGCAACTGAAAGAGGCAACTATGGTAATGGAATTTTTTAGATCTGTCTAAAAAAGGCTGACGCGCCAGGATTTTCACCAACGAAGAAATGGCGGACTTCTTCACAAAGTTTTTCTTCAAATAGAGCCCATTTCTACTGTCTGACTTCCCGGTTTTCACTCCTTTTCCACAAAGATGCTGCTGCCGCTAGTGAGAAACTGCCTGCTTACTGACTGGACAGCTCGCGTGGGTGGGCCGCTTCTAAACTCCGCGCGGATGACGGCCACACGTGTCGTTTGTGTGTGCGCTTGCGGAAAGTCATGGCTTCATATATTTTTCTTAAATTCATATCTCCGTCTTGGTGAGGCAGTAAATTTTCTGGTGAGGTGGGCCACCACCGAGAAATGTTACCAGAGGAAACCCTGCCCTCCATTCTTTGGCGGCACCTAGAAATTGTGTTCATAAAAATTATGAACAGCATCGGTGACAAAGAGCAGCCCCGATGGAGTCCAGCTCTCAATGGAAATGAGTCCATTATATGGCATAAAAATAATCTGCATAAAAAAGCAATACACTTGGAGCAACAATACTAGGCGGACTCACTGTTCCAGAATAGACTTCTGGCTAATCACAAGTAAAATTGTTACCAGGTTTTCTGATTGTGATATCTCCCTTTCCTCTCTCACTGATCATTGTTGTTTCACCCTATCTATTTCATGTAATATCAATACATTAGGGCTGCAGCTAATGACTATTTTATGGCTTGGGTAATCACCCACTCTAACAAAAGATTACTCAAGTAATCTGATACTTTTGAAGAAACTTGCACTGCCCAACATTTGTGGAACTTTCTTTCCTAAAGAGCAATAGTAATTATAAAAAACACTCAATAAAACAGGTACACATTTAGTGCAATGCTTATTGCAATGTTTACTGCATAGAATGTAACTTTAACAGTCTGATGACACGATGTTGACTTCATCTAATTTTGCAACAAATAATTTCAATATGACGAAATAGGTTGGTCTGTGCAATTCTAAGTCAATCAGGCTTTATTTTATGTGAATATCTGATGTTTTCATGAGCGCCACATCACAAATTGTGTCAGTGGCTGGAACCCCCCCCCCCCCGGCCATGTTGTGACATCAGCGACAGAACACAGCGCTTGGCTCCCCATTGTAAACGCAGGATGGAAGTGGTAGAAAACATCAACGATGGTTCCAGCACATTGTTGATAAAATTGTTGATAACATTCTATGACACACTTGTTTTCCTTATAGAGTTGCTATTCTCAACGGTTAATCATGTTGTACAAACTGTTTCTGCTTGCTTTCTGCTTGCTGCATGCTACACTGCAGTCTTTAGATTACACCCAGTGACTCAACAGCCAACTCAGTTAGAATCGGTTTTGCCCTCAGGCGAACTGACACATAGAGGAAAAATGCTGATACATGAGAGGGGAGCCCTCTCTCCTGCGCGAGGGAGTGGTGGAGTTTTATAAAATCCTTAGGGCCCACTTTTTGAGAAGCACTCTCTTGTGATATGTTGTGAGAGCTGTGCTCCAGTGCTGCATCTGTACCCTATCTCAGTGTCAGTGAAACAAGTGGAACTATACTTCACCTCTCTGTCTGGTCATTTAGCCTTTGCATAAAAGAACTGGAGGTTAAGACAAAATAGCACAATAACTTTTTGTTTGCGCCCGGTTACGAGGCTAAATTTTAGTTTTGTAGACGCATGAGGATTTTTCTTTACAGTCTGGCGGCCGCAAAACCCTAGAAGGTAAGCAGAAACCTTTTTCAACAAACTTCTACCTGTCCCTTTGGGGACAGACCTTTCTGTAGAGATTAAATACTCGCGTACGTGTGATTTTATTTGTGGACTAAACCTGAGATATGGTTCTGGATTTCCGGCCTCAGGCTTCTAAAGGTCAGGATGACAAAGCCCTTTGTCAAAAACTGTCCCAACATTACGCCCGTTTTGACACCTCGTCAACTGTGTCCAACTCCCCCCCTCCACCCAGCTCCACTGCCTCCTTGGCTGCTAATTCATCAAAAGCGGTCCCCCCCCTCCTCCTCCTCCCCCCCTGCCCTTGTCATCAGTGTGCAGGACATGCACAGACAGTTCTCCAGACTGAACCCACGCAAGGCCCCCGGTCCGGACGGCGTGTCTCCCTCCACCCTGAGACACTGTGCGAAAGAGCTGGCTCCTGTCTTCACAGACATTTTTAACACCTCCCTTAAGCAATGCCACGTGCCGACCTGCCTCAAATCCTCCACCATCATCCCTGTCGCCAAGAAGCCACGGATTACTGGACTTAACGACTACAGACCTGTAGCGCTCACCTCTGTAGTCATGAAGTCCTTTGAGCGCCTGGTCCTGTCCCACCTCAAGTCCATCACCACTCCCCTCCTGGACCCGCTGCAGTTTACCTACCGTGCCAACAGGTCTGTGGACGACGCAGTCAACCTGGCCCTCCACTCCATCCTGCAGCACCTGGACTCCCCGGGAACCTACGCCAGGATCCTGTTTGTGGACTTCAGCTCTGCATTCAACACCATCCGCCCCGCTCTGCTCCAGGACAAGTTGTCCCTGCTCTGCGTGCCTGACTCCCTCTGCAGGTGGATCACTGACTTCCTGACGGACCGGAGGCAGCATGTGCGGCTGGGGAAGTCTGTCTCAGACTCTGTTAGCATCAGCATCGGATCACCCCAGGGCTGTGTACTTTCCCCCCTACTCTTCTCCCTTTATACCAACTCCTGCACCTCCACCCACCAGTCTGTTAAGCTGATCAAGTTTGCGGACGACACCACCCTCATCGGGCTAATCTCCAACGGCGATGAGTCCGTCTACAGGAGACAGGTGGCCCAGCTGGTGTCCTGATGCAGCCACAGCAACCTGCAGCTGAACGCTCTGAAGACAGCGGAGATGATTGTGGACTTCAGGAAAGTCACAACCCCCCTGCCCCCCCCCCTCACCATCACAGGCTCTCCCATCACCATTGCAGATTCCTTCCGCTTCTTGGGCACTACCATCACCCGGGACCTCAAGTGGGAGCCAACCATCAGCTCCCTCATCAAAAAGGCCCAGCAGAGGATGTTCTTTCTGCGGCAGCTGAGGAAGCTCAAGCTACCCACCAAGATGTTAGTGCAGTTCTACACGGCCATCATCGAGTCCATCCTCACCTCCTCCATAATCGTGTGGTACGCAGGAGCTACTGCCAGGGACAGACTAAGGCTGCAGCGCGTCGTGCGCACTGCTGAGAAGGTGATCGGCTGCAAGCTCCCATCTCTCCAGGATCTGTACATCTCCAGGACCCGGAGGCGTGCAGGCCGGCTCATGGCCGATCCTTCACACCCTGGTCACGTACTGTTTGCCACCCTCCCCTCAGGTAGAAGACTTCGGTCCATTCAGACTAAAACCTCCCAGCACATGAACAGCTTTTTCCCCTCTGCCATCAGACTGCTGAACATTAAGTGACTTATTGACTCTCGTGCACTATATACAGCAGCTCAACCAGACTCATGTCATTCATCACTGTTTTTCTGTTGCATTATCGACGACTGCACATCATCTGCTACTTGCTAATTTATTTAAAACTTCTGTGACTAGTATTACTCATTATTATTATTATTATTATTATTATTATTATTATTATTATTATTATTCTACACTTATTGCATGGTTTTAGTCTTTAATTTTTTTTTAGTTTATCTCTTTATCTTATCATGTTTTAATGTTGTAGCATTGCACCGAGACAAATTCCTAGTTTGTGTACTACATGAACAATGGCAATAAATCTGATTTTGATTCTGATTCTGATTCTGATTCTGGATTTATGATATGTTGTTTTAATTAATGTTTACTGAGTTTGACATATAAGAGAAAGATAAGGAAATCTCCAAACGGTTTTAACCTTGCAGGATAAGTCATACACGTCACTACTGTCCCTAAAAGTAGAGTTGGAGATAGCTTAGCCAAAAGGTTTTAACCCCTTGGAATTATTGCTTAATTCCTAGAAGTAGAGTTGGCACCCCTAGCTTACTTAGCTTATCCAAAAGGTTTTAACCCCTTGGAATTATTGCTTAATTCCTAGAAGTAGAGTTTTCACCCCTAGCATAATTAGCCCAGACCAAACAGTTTTAACCCCTAGACAACTGCAACAGGCACATCTCTAAAAGTAGAGTTGGTCTTAACGCAAAGAATTTACTGTGGAAAAATCCTGTTGTGTGTGAAATAAGCATTAGATAAGTTACCATTAAACACAGATATATAATAAAACAACTAAACTAATTATAGCAAAATATATAGAATATAGAAAATATATAGAATCTACTATAGTAAAATATATAGAATCTATTATAAGAAAATATATAGAATCGAAAAATTCATAAAATGGCGGAGGAGGCAAACAAAAATAAAATGGAAGATGAGAAACACAGCTCTGATTACCCTCTGGGTACTCTGGGATATGCAATGAAACAAATGGATGAAGTGTTAAATGCTACAGTGCACCACAAAAAATTGGAAAAGGAGCGCAAACAATTTAAAACTTGGTAAAGTGGCTACAAAGAGACAGCATATTTGGCCACTTGGGGGGATCCCCAACTACTCAAAGCAAAGCCGCGTATATAAATAGATTGCACAAGCAACAAGAACAGGGGACCGAAGAGGAGAAAAAGGCTGGTCTCCTTAGGAAGAGCAAGAAACCCGAGGCAAAGATCATTATACAAGATAGATTGGAATTAACACAACATAAAACCTTTCCGGGTCTGCATTATTGCCCATGGGACCTCCCCCACTATGGTGAGCTATGGTGACCTGGAGGAGGTCTTACTTTGGGCTTTAGGCACACAGCGGAGGGGTTAACGTGACCATTGAAATATTTTATTTTGTGAGTTTTAGATAAAAGTTGCTGCAGTCTGGGTTGTTTTGTCTCTGTGCTATCTGCTCCAGTGTGGAAGAGAGAAAAAAAAAAGTGAGAGTTCTCCACGGAGGCGGAAGGAGCAGGTTGTAAAACTGTTGTTTGTGATTTTTTAGCATAAAAGGATTGATTAGTTAATTGTTATGCTTTTGAGAAGGGTTTAAATTTATAGGTATTTGAAAATAGTAGCTTTGAGCAAAAACATTTGACTGGTGTTGTGTTTTTATGGCAGTGTAAAAAAAAGGGGAGCTTCACGCTGTAGTGACAGTGTGGGGGGATGCCATGTGTGAGATTTCTCCGCTAAGAGTTGCCAGTTCCAGAGATTAATTGAAGTAATTCTCATGCTGTTTTGGGTTTTGGCATGAACCTAAAAGTCTTTATTGTTTGACCTTGTGGAGATAACGCGAAAAGAGAGTTTTCTGTGTGGGCCCTGTGTCTGTGTGGTATAAAGCGCTATATAAGTGCAGGTTAGTTAGTTAGTGTGTGTGCGTGTGTTTATCTGTGTGTCCTTGGGTGAAAGAAACAGACAGAGAGAGAACTTGGGGAAAAAAATGGAAAAGGCTGTGTAGCTACTGATTTGTGTGTAAAAACTTCGTAAAAGGGAAGAGAGAAAAAAAATCTATATATGGGTATTTTTTTACAAATTTTTGTGGTTTTACTTTTTTTTCAGTCTAACTGTGTGGGTTTTCACTCTAATGTTGCGTACGTGATGAGCTATTTACATATTTTTATCAACAATATTGTCATTCCCTCTAGTTTTTTTTCTTTGGAAAATGAAAAACATTGAGCTATTTTTATTCAATTTTTTGACGTATCACTGACTTTTCTTTTTTCTTCGACTGAAGCATAACAGTGCACTTTACAGGGAAAAAGGGTGCTGGACCTCTCAGTTGACAAGCATTTTTTGAAGCTAAGTAGAACAAGTGACATTGCAAATGACATAAAGCATAACAATTTAAATTGACTTTAAAAATGTAGTGTTCATATGACTTCACACTGCAGGATACATCTGATGCCACTCAACACATAACAGTGGGACAATATCACATTTCAGAAATGTGACAGTAATAAGGAATATGTTTTCCCGATGCTCAGCGGTGGCCGAGCTGGGCCTCGGGACTACAGTCCACCCCGTAATTTACTAAGGAATGTATAAAATGAGGCATTCCTTGTACAAAATTAAGCCAAATTCTAATTAGGAAAATGTCCACCTTTCCATTGACTGAAGGAGTGTGACACAACCTTTCACAAGGATTCACTTACACAAATTCAACCTGTGTTCAAGTGGACAAACTGATCTTAGTTATCAATGCTAAATCATATCAAATTTGCGCAGACAGCTATATTGTTTTTCCTAAATAAGATAAGATAAGCCTTTATTAGTCCCACAATGGGGAAATTCCAGGATTGCAACAGCACAGGGATAGCAACACACAGAGCAACAATCAGAAGGCAAGAAAAAACAAGAGCAGCTAGTAAACATATGTACATATTACTATAAATATATATATATAGACACACAGTGCGGAGCATTATGGTTGGTGAATGTGCAGCAGAAAGTTTAAGCTCTCTCTCCGCGGATGCGGCGGGCAAGCTGGAAGTCTTTGGGCATGATGGCGACCCCCTTAGTGAAGAAGAGACCCACCAGGTAGACCTCGCTGGCCTCCTGCAGAGCCACGATGGCGAAGCTCAGGAAGCGCAGGTCGGTCTTGGAAGTCCTGAGCGATCTCCCTCACCAGGCGCTGGATGGGCAGCTTAAGGATGAGCAGCTCCGTGGATTTCTGGCAGCGACGGATCTCTCTCGGAGCCACGGGCCTGTAACGGTGAGGCTTCTTCACTCCGCCGGTGGCTGGAGCGCTTCTCCGAGCAGCCTTAGTGGCCAGCTGCCTCCCGGGGGTCCCCCTCCTCCAGCAGATTTTACGGGCGGTCTGCCTGGTTCTTGCCATCGCTCTTTATCATTCCGTCTTATATTTCCCGCACGCCGCCCAAACTCCAGCCCGGCACCCGCGTCGTTTTCGCTACAGCTCCCGGTATATCGAGTCTCTCCACTAGCATCAGGTGGCGGCCGAGTGCTAGCTAGCACTAGCTCTTCGTGCTGTAACGTCTCCTGCTGTAAACAGAGGCTCCGTCCGCCGACTTGGGAGACCTTTGGGGAGATATGTGTGTTCGTGATATATATATAGAGAGTGAAAGGTGTAGAAAGAAGAAGGAAGATTAAAAAAAGGCTGTTGCAATGGGCAGCCAACTCGTGTGGCGCCACCGGTCCGGTGGAACTGGAACCGGAAAAAAATGGAATGTATAAATTAGCTTAAGAGACATCACAAACAAAACCATGATTGTTGAAACCTCATTTTGAAGGAGCTGTACTACTCACAAATTTTCATCTAAATTAACTGTGTATAACACATAAAAGTGGTAACACGCTTCCTTCTAGTAAACAGACACTACCCATCAAGCAAATACCCTGTAACTTTGCTGCATGTGCAGCTCCATGCATCAAAAGGGGGGGCACCAAAGAAACTAATTAGCAAAAATAATTAGCAATCCTCAGAAAAATAGATAATACATAAAAATTATCAATAGATGATCAATAATGAAAAGAAAAATATAAATGAAACTGCTTGGTAATGAAATCACTAAGTTAAAAGTTGCATCAATAAATTTCCAGATATTTAAGGAAATATCTGGAGATTATTGTAAAGGGAATATCATGTTTATAAGGAACAAGGTAAACTGATAAGATAGAAAACCATGCAAATATATGAGAAAAGTTCAGGATGTCTAAGGAAAGTCCAACTTGTGCTGAATTTATGTTTACTGTGGGACTTAATTTAGACCTTTCTACCACAAAGACAATACAGATTCTTACTCAATTAAGGAAACAATGCCTTAGGGGGCTCAAAGCAAAATAATTTGCTCTTCCATGCATAAACTTAGTTGTTTTTTGTTTGTTTTTGTTTTTTTTTCCCCAAAAAACCTTTGCATGGATCTCATTGAACTAGATAAGAGTGAAGGTAAAAATGTTTAGAAATTATTGACACACTTATTGAATATACAAAGGCTTTACCCTATACTAATTTAAATATTGCTATTATATTGCTTATATTGTTTTAACTAAAACAATATCAAGATTTAAAATAGCTGAAATGATTTACTTAGATAATGGAAATGGAATACACTTTGTAAATCAAATCATGTCACATTTATAATAAGTTTAATAATAAGTTTATTTATAGAGCACTTTTCACAGACAGAGTCACAAAGTGCTTAACATGGTAAAAAAAATAAATAAATAAAAACACAGGCACATAAAACAGTCAAAAAAATAAACAAAGTAGACAGTAAAAGCACATAAAAATACAATCAACACATAGTTAATTAAAAAGTCAGGCTAAAAAGGTGGGTCTTTAGTTGCTTCTTAAAAACATCAATGGAAGGTGCAAATCTAAGTTCAAAAGGTAAGGAGTTCCACAGTCTGGGAGCAACAGCAGCAAAGGCTCTATCACCTTTGGTTCTAAGCCTAGTGCTAGGGACTACCAATAGATTCTGATGAGAAAACCTGAGAAACCTGCTGGGCTGGTGTAGAAAGAACAGATCACTAACATAAAAAGGCACCACTTCATGAATGGCTTTGTAAGTAAGAACAAGAACTTTAAAATCAACTCTATAATTTACAGGAAGCCAATGCAAGGAGACCAAAACAGGTGTGATATGACAGAATCTACTGGACCTAGTTAGTAATCTTGCAGCAGAGTTGTGGACTAACTGTAGGCGGTGTAAAGAGGATTTGCTAAGACATGTGAAAAGAGCATTACAGTAGTCCAAATGTGAAAAAACAAAGGCATGAATAATGATTTCTAACTGACTGTAGGAAAATAATGACCTAATTTTGGATATATTCCTAAGGTGGAAAAAACAACTCTGGGTCAGAGATTTGACATGCTGATCAAAACTCATCGATTGATCAAAAATGACACCAAGATTTTTTTAGATTAGACTGTACATTAGAGCTTAATGAACCAATGCTATTAACCATCTTAGGAATTAGATTATCAGGTGCTACAACAAAGACTTCAGTTTTATCAGCATTAAGTTGCAAAAAGTGACTAGACATCCAGTCCTTAATTGCAGACAGACAATCATGAATAATTTTTAAATTGTCAACATGGTCAGGTTTAAAAGAGAAAAGTAGCTGTAAATCGTCAGCGTAGCAGTGATAAGACACACCTTTAAATTTGCTGATGATAGAACCAAGTGGCAGCATATATAGGGCAAATAAAAGTGGACCCAGAATAGAACCCTGAGGAACCCTACAGGTTAATGGAGCAATCAGATGAACAAGAGCCAACAGCCACGGAAAAACTCCTACCAGAAAGGTAGGAGAAAAACCAATCCAGAGCTTTTCCAGAAATACCTATCCAATCTCTCAGCCTTTGTAACAAAATACAATGATCAATAGTATCATATGCTGCAGTAAGATCTAATAACACTAAAACAGAGCATTTGCCAGAGTCTGATGATATTAAAATATCATTTGACACCCTGAGAAGAGCGGTCTCTGTCGAGTGTTTCTCATGAAAACCTGACTAAAATTTGGCGAAAATATTGTGTTCAATCAGAAAGTCAGTGAGCTGCTTGGCAACACCTTTTTCTAAAAGCTTAGAAATAAAAGGAAGCTTAGAAATTGGCCTGAAGTTTTTAAAAACAGATGGATCAAGATGGATACATTTAAGTGCAGTTCCTAAATTATTAGTGCCAAACATTTACCTAGGAAACCACTGAGCTTACCATCAACAATCTACAAGATTAGTATAATGTTCGAATAAGAAAATAAGGAAATTGTGAATGACACACCCTATTACTGAAGCCATTTAACTTAGGTGATGAGGAAGGGTTTCTGGGTGATTATATGCAAAGAATGACAACTGACAGCGATGTCATCCATACTGCCCTTCCCAGGAAGGACCATGTGACGAAGGAACTGTGGGAGGTGCACCCATCTCTTGAGCAAACCAGGGGATCTGGTCATCAAAGGAAACTGGACCAAAACTCCCTGGCAACGACAGCACAAAGGTTATCCTGCTGACCTAAACAGCCACGGAAACCGAAGGACGTGGCACTTGGGTGCATGTAACAATTTTACCCCACCTGAAACCCTCAGCAAGAGACTGCATAATCTATCTATCTATCTATCTATCTATCTATCTATCTATCTATCTATATATATATATATATATATATATATATATATATATATATATATACTTACTGTATTTTGGGAAAATAAAAGGAAAACAACAAATGACTCTCTAACTCTTTCTCTATTCAAGTGTCAGCTGATGACTTGGCATCCAGTAATGACCTCTGCTAGTTTGGAATTGGTTTGTGTTGTCCAATCTTCAGATGATTATAGTTCCGAAGAAGGGGATGATACTGAAGAATCTGGGGGCATCAGACCTTATAGGTTTGAGCCGTGCAAAGCGGGCACCGCGCCTTGCAAGTCAGACTCAGAGAGTGACGGTGGAGAAGCACACATGCCTGTCGCCACAGCAGTGACAAACACACGGCAGGGGAACACTGAGTCTTCTGGAATTTCCTGCAATTTCCCCATTGTGGGACTAATAAAGGCTTATCTTATCTTATGCTTTTGTTACACATATTGCAACAAATTATTTGTTCATAAATATAATTTATTTAAACCCAATTTTTCAATAAAATCATAGCAGTGTTTTCTCTGTGGTTCAGGCATCGGGTTTATTATGTATAATCTTTTGAGTTCTTGTTGTTTTTATGTTTTGTACATGTGGTTTATGTGCCATTTTGACCCACTTTCAGGTGGGCATTGTCCAAGATTTGCCAGTCCGACCACGCCCTCTCTCTCTTTGGCAGTCAGCTGCTCATGTTTTGTGTGCATCATCTGCCGTGTTGTCAGCCAGCCAACATTGCCAACACTATCAAGACGTGTTAGCCACTCCACATAGCCGTGGTCCTGTTGCGCCCCTTGAAGCGATGTCGGCCCTGAGGCGCAACCGTGGTTAACACGTCTCCTCTCCATGCGTTCACTGGGCGATGTCGGCCCTGTATACCAACTGTAAGTGTTTGTTTATTTTTGTACGTCTTCATCTTTTTGGGAACTTTTGTCATCAGTCCTATGTTCAATACATGTGCTGTGGTGAATCCTGCGTGTAAATCCATTCATACTTCCCCTCCTCGTGTGTTTGTCATGACCTCCGTGTACTCTTATGCAGGGCACGGAGAGGGAGGATGAAATAATGATGATTTACATGCAGGGTTCACCACAGCACATTTAATACAGAAAGACAGACAATTCCCAAAAAGGTGAAGACGTACAAAAAACACAAACACACTTACTGATTGCGTTTGGGGGCTGGCATCACCCAGCGAATGAATGAGAGGAGACGTGTTCGCCACAGGTGCGCCCCAGAGCCGACATCGCTTCAAGGACGCACGAGAACCACAGCGAACATGGAGTGAGTAACACGTCGTGAGAGTGCTGAAAATACTGGCAGACTAACAGCACAGATGACAATACTATGGAACAGCAGTGCGTGACTGGCAAACGGCCGCAAAGTACACACACTGCTGGTGATGGTGTGATGAGAAGCACCTGAGTGAGGACTGGGAACATGATCAGCGGGAGTGGAAATTAGCTTTTGATAATGAGAGAGGGGACGTGGTCGGACCGGCGAGATGTCAGCATGGGATCACAGAAAGTAGGTCAAAGCTGGGCGTAAATCCATTCATCCTTCCCCTCCTCGTGCGCTCCTCCTGTGTAAAAGCGAAAGAAGAGCACACGAGGAGGCTTATGACAGTTGGAGCTGAAGCGTGTGACTTTCACGGCCTGCTGTTTATCTAAGCCTGCGACACAACGTGAAGGCATAGCTGTAAAACTAAAAACAAGAGACCAGAGAAACTGTGTGCTACAAAGCTGCTGGCATTCCAGTCAACAACACCGGCATTCGTTCTGTCGCTTACGTCATTTCAGCCTCCTCCTTCATTTGGCAGGCAGCACCACAGTCCAGTCAGCGGCTGCGGTTTTTTGATGATAATTATGTTATGCAGGCGTGGTTGTAAATATATTGATCATCGACAATGACTTTTAGGTTTACAAAACATGCTAAAATATGTCAAAATCGTGTCATCAGACCTTTAAATGATACGTTACACCATAGAGTTCCTTTTGATAGCCGTTAGCATCCGGTAGCGTATGCGTTAACATCAGATGCTAACAGTGGTGGTTATATGTTCTTTGGTAATATAAGCATAATTAGCATAGCTGACTAGATTCTATTCATCTTAATTTTAAATCTCAATCACGTACCTTGTCTCGGGTGCGCTGGCTGTGCATGACGTGGGATGCTTTCTGCCAAGACACTGTAACATCCAACGTTGTAGCATGCTAGCTTGCCGCTCAGCTTCACCATCTACAGTATCTCACAAAAGTGAGTACACCCCTCACATTCTTGTGACTATTTTATCTTTTCATGGGACAACACTGGCTATGTTTATGTGGACACAAGTAACCGGATTAAAAGCCTGATCAGAATAAAGATGCTTCATGTAAACACGCCAGTCTGAATATTCTAACCCGATCACACTCATTCGGATCAAAATTTCATTCCGATTGAGAGGGGTGGGTTATGCCGATTGTTAATCCGAATGGTGCACATGAAAACACTTACTCCAAACATAGGGCAGAAAATATGTTTACTGCGCATGTCTGTACACCAGCTGCACGTCGACGTGACGTATTTCCGCCTTAGCAGCAGCTAACGGAAAACATAGCGGGAGTAAAACAAAACTGGTCTGTATCGTCCTACTGTCTCCCTCTGTTCATCATATGCAGAAGTATGTACTTGTAGCGTCATTACGGAGTCCAGCAGAAGCAAAAGTATAGCCTGAATAACACAATGCAGGTCAATTTCGACACGAAGCGGGTCTTGCTAACACCGAAAGTTGCTTCTTCTTCTACTATTTTCGGAATGTCAAAATGTTGCGCATGTCAAAATGATTTATTCCATTCAAATGTGTGACACATGGAAACACACGTCCTAATTGGATTAGCTTTTTCAGGATCCATGTCATTGTCATCATCATTATAGCAGTCTGTCTGGGGCGACAATGACTGTTTCATTTAGGTCTGATCAGATTCCTCCACACAGCTCTGTAAATCGCCTTCCGCTGCCAGGAACTCCTGACCTTGTTAACCCGGGCGACGTCCGAGCCGGTATGAGTTGCTCTCTGACTGACCATTTCATGAAACTGCTTGCAAAGCATTTGAGTATCGCTAGCTTTTGCTGGACTAGTAATCCATGTAAACAGTAAAATTTTGATCTGAATTGGAATCAGATTGATGAAATTTTGCCCATGTAACCATGGCTACTGAAGATATGACACTTTGATACAATGTAAAATAGTCAGTGTACAGCTTGTATAACAGTGTAAATGTGCTGTCTCCTCAAAATAACTCAGCACACAGCCATTAATGTCTAAACCCCTGGCAACAAAAGTGAGTACACCCCTAAGTAAAAATGTCCAAATTGTGCCCAATTAGCCATTTTCCCTCCCCGGTGTCATGTGACTCGTTAGTGTTCCAAGGCCTCAGGTGTGAATGGGGAGCAGGTGTGTTAAATTTGCTGTCATCACTCTTACACTCTCTCATACTGGTCACTGGAAGTTCAACATGGCACCTCATGGCAAAGAACTCTCTGAGGATGTGAAAATTAATTTAATTTAGTTAATTAAAAAAAGAATTATTTCTCTACATAAAGATGGCCTAGGCTATAAGATAATTGCCAACACCCTGAAACTGAGCTGCAGAACGGTGGCCAAGATCATAGTGGTTTAACAGTACAGGTTCCACTCAGAACAGGCCTTGCCATGGTCAACCAAAGAAGTCGAGTGGGCGTGGTTAGCGTCATATCCAGAGGTTGTCTTTTGAAAATAGATGTATAAGTGCTGCCAGCATTGCTACAGAGGTTTTAGCCAAAGTCAAATTCCTTGTATGTGTTGTGCATACTTGGCCAATAAAGCTGATTCTGATTCTGATTCTGATTCTGAGGTTGAAGGGGTGGGAGGGTCAGCCCGTCAGCGCTCAGACCATACGCCGCATACTATATCAAATTGGTCTGCTGGCTGTCGTCCCAGAAGGAAGCCTTTTTAAAGATGATGCACAAGAAAGCCCACAAATAGTTTGCTGAAGACAAGCAGACTAAGGACATGGATTACTGGAATCATGTCCTGTGGTCTGATGAGACCAAGATAAACTTACTTGTTTCAGATGGTGTCAAATGTGTGTGGTGGCAACCAGGTGAGGACTATAAAGACAAGGGTGTCTTGCCTACAGTCAAGCATGGTGGTGGGAGTGTCATGATTTGGGGCTGCATGAGTGCTGCTGGCACTGGGGAGCTACAGCTCACTGAGGGAACCATGAATGTTAGCATGTACTGTGACATACTGAAGACATACTGCATGATCCCCTTCCTTTAGAAATTGGGCCGCAGGGCAGTATTCCAACATAATAACGACCCCAAACACACCTCCAAGACGACCACTGCCTTGCTAAAGAAATTGAGAGTAAAGGTGATGGACTGGCCAAGCATGTCTCCAGACCGAAACCCTATTGAGCATCTGTGGCGCAACCTCAGACACAAGGTGGAAGAGCGCAAGGTCTCGAACACCCACCAGCTCCATGATGTCGTCATGGAGGAGTGGAAAAGGACTCCAGTGGCAACCTGTGAAGCTCTAGTGAACTCCATGCCCAAGAGAGTTAATGGAGTGCTGGAAAATAATGGTGGCCACACAAAATATTGACACTTTAGGCACAATTTGGACATTTTAACTTAGGGGTGTACTCACTTTTGTTGTCAGCGGTTTAGACATTAATGGCTGTGTGTTGAGTTATTGTGAGGAGACAACAAATTTACACTGTTATACAAGCTGTACACTGACTACTTTACATTGTATCAAAGTGTCATATCTTCAGTGTTGTCCCATGAAAAGGTATAATAAATTTTTTACAAAAATGTGAGAGGTGTACTCACTTTTGTGAGCTACTGTACACACTGTACAATGTTTTCCTTTAATTTGAGCTTGAACTATTCCAGACTTGAGACACTTTTGTCATTTTTAAAAATTTTCTTAATCTTTGCCTGCCCGTCACTATGTCACTATGCCATGACGCTGTTAAACAAATCTGCATTTTGTTTAGGCAGCGTGACCGGAAGAAGGTCGCACCAGAAGAAGGTCATATAGACCTGAAGTGCTACATTAAACGACACGTCGACACATAAATTTTGGATCAAGAATTTTTTGTTACTGAATTAGTTGAGTAATCGTTCAGCCCTACAATACATTAAAGTCACAATCCTTAAACTGGAAATTTAATAGCAATCTTCTGAAATGCAACTCCTTTTGTGAAAGAATTCTCTCATTAAAACAAATCACGCTAGACTGTAATTTATCCCATACAAGGAAATGGGAATGGTTTAAATACAATGATAGAAGAATCGGCATACAAGAAGGGAAAAAAACAGGCTACTTAAGGAAAAAAATCCACTAGAAATCATATCTAAAATAAATGCAATGTGACCAAACCCAACTAAATAATGTAAACAACCTCGAATTGCATCAATTACAGTCATAGTTAGATGACCTCTACACAGAAAAAGCCAAAGGTGCATCTCAATTTTACACTATATGGGGAAGGAGAGAGCATTTGGAACGCAGCATAAATCTGGACGACCGGGGGAAAAATTCTTCCAGAGTGGCTATGCTAGGCTAGGCTAGTTCAGCTAGCTGCTGTTAGCATGGTTCACCATCGTTTTAAATCCTTTCAAAACAGAACCAGAACCAGGTTAAAGTCCAGGCGACTTTAACCAGAGCAATCTGAGCCACGATCTCCCCCGATACAAACAGTTTATTAAATGCCCCACCAGAGGAAAGAACACGCTGGATCACTGTTACACTACAGTGAAGGACGCGTATCGCGCTGTTCCCCATGCTGCGCTCGGACTATCTCATCACGTGATGGTCCACCTCATTCCCACATAAAGACAGAGACTGAAGCTCACTAAACCTGTTGTGAGCACTATGAAGAAATGGACCAGTGAAGCTGAGGAGAAGCTGAACACGTGCATGGAAATAACTGACTGGGGCATGTTTAAAGGAGCCACGCATGATCTGGATGAGTACACGGTCACTGTGAACTCATATATCCACTTTTGTGAAGAGAGCATTCTTCCATCGCGCACCAGGGTGAGACTCCAACGACAAGCCCTGGTTCACAGTTAAGCTCAGACAGATCAGGAAGGAGAAGGAAGCAGTGCTGAAAAGTGGAGACAGGGACTGCTACAGGGAGGTTAAATATTGGTTTAACAGAGAGCTGAGGAGAGCTAAATCTGTGTATTCTGAGAGACTCCAGCAGCAGTTCACGGCTAACGACTCTGCTTCTGTGTGGAGAGGTCTGAGGCAAATCACCAACTATCGGCCTCAGGCTTCTAAGGGTCAGGATGACAAAGCCCTTTGTCAAAGACTGTCCCAACACTATGCCCGTTTTGACACCTCGTCAGCTGTGTCCAACTCCCCCCCTCCCCCCAGCTCCACTGCCTCCACAGTCCCTACTTCATCAAAGGCGCCCCCCTCCTCCCCCCCTGCCCTTGTCATCAGTGAGCAGGACGTGCACAGACAGTTCTCCAGACTGAACCCGCGCAAAGCCCCCGGTCCGGACGGCGTGTCTCTCTCCACCCTGAGACACTGTGCGAAAGAGCTGACTCCTGTCTTCACAGACATTTTTAACACCTCCCTTAAGCTATGCCACGTGCCGACCTGCCTCAAATCCTCCATCATCATTCCTTGGGTCACCAAGGGGTTAATAAATGCATGTAAAAAGAAGAATACATTATATAAACAATTCACTAAATGCAGAACGGTGGAAGCTGAGATCAAATATAAAAGATATAAAAAATAAGCTTACTACTATAATGAGGACCTGTAAGAAAGAATATTACAACAGAATACTAGAGGATAACAAAAATAACATAAGAGGAATATGGCAAGTACTCAATGGGATTATTAGTAATCGTCCTAAGAATGCAAATTATCCAGAATATTTCATCGAAAATGGCAGTTTGATTAATAATATGGAAGATGTGGTCAGTGGTTTCAATAAATTTTTTGTAAACGTTGGTCCTGAATTAGCAAAATCAATAGTGACACCGGAAACAAACCACACACACAGTGGTTCTGTGAATGAAATAGAGGATAGAAATCCAAACACTATCTTTTTGGGTGCAGTTACTGAAAAGGAAATTATCAAGACTGTGAGTAAATTTAAGAACAAAAAAGCAACGGACTGGAATGAAATTGACATGACAATAGTGAAAAAAGTAATTAAGGGAATTGTTAAGCCACTCACCCACATCTGTAACCTGTCATTTCAAACTGGTACATTTCCAGACAAAATGAAAATAGCAAAAGTAATACCTCTATACAAAACAGGAGACAGTCATCGCTTCACAAATTACAGGCCAGTCTCTTTACTCTCACAATTCTCCAAAATACTTGAAAAAATCTTCACTAAGAGACTGAATGATTTCACTGAAAAACACAACCTCCTTACAGACAGCCAGTATGGTTTTAGAGAGATAAATCTACATCTTTGGCACTGATCGAACTTATAGAAGAAATTACTAGTTGTATAGATTAAAAAAAAAAGGTTGCTGTAGGAGTATTTATAGATTTAAAGAAAGCTTTTGACACCATTGACCACAGAATACTACTAGGGAAACTGGAAAGGTATGGGATAAGAGGGGTAGGACTGAGTTTGGTGGAAAGTTATTTAAGTAACAGACAACAATTTGTACAAATTGGAGAGCACAAATCACCCTTCATGGACATCACTTGTGGTGTGCCCCAGGGGTCAGTTTTGGGACCCAAACTCTTTATTTTGTATATAAATGACATATGCCAAGTATCAAAAATTCTGAAATTTATTTTGTTTGCGGATGACACAAATATCCTTTGCACTGGTGAGAATTTGCAGCAGGTTTTAGAGGTGGTCACAACTGAAATGAAAAAATTAATGCAGTGGTTCAACAAAAATAAATTATCTCTAAATCTAAAAAAAACAAAGATTATGGTGTTTGGAAATTATAAAATAAATCATGAAATAATGGTAACGATAGATGATACCAGAATAGAAACAGTACAGGAAAATAAGTTTCTGGGGGTGGCGCTAGACAATAAAATCTGCTGGAAACCTCACATCAGTCACATCCGGGCTAAATTAGCAAAATGTATAGGCATACTGGGGAAGACAAGACACATCTTGGACTATAAATCATTGGTCTTATTGTACAATTCACTGTTTTTACCTTATCAAATCAAATCAAATCAAATCAAACTTTATTGTCATATTGCTGTACATACAACTGTAGTGCAGGCAAGATGAAATTGCGTTTCTCTCGGCATCCATATAAGAAGCAGCATGATTAAGACACACTCCCACATAGCTCCACCCCCCACCCCACCCCTACCCCCCCATCCATTCACACATCCCTGAGACATACTTGGGGAAAAAGAATAACTAACTATAATATACAAAATGTCCATAGGTGCAGTAGTGTGTATGTGAGATTCCGGGTCAGCTGTTCAGCATCCTGACAGCTTGTGGGAGGAAGCTGTTGATCAGTCTGGTGGTTCTGCCTCTGATGCTCCGGAATTGTTTACCAGATGGAAGAAGTTCGAAGTGTTTATGCAGAGGGTGAGAACGGTCCTTGACAATGTTCAGTGCCCTGCTCCTACAACGGTTCTGAAAAAGTTCTTGGACAGAGGGGAGGGAGACTCCAATTACCCTCTCCGCCCCCTTGACTATCCTCTGCAGGGCTTTTTTGTCTGACATACTGCAGCTGGAGTACCATGTAGCAATGCAGTACGTCAGAACACTCTCCACCACACCTCTGTAGAAGGTCCTGAGGATGCAGATGGGGAGAGAGGCCTGTTTGAGTTTCTTCAAGAAGTGTAGTCTCTGCTGAGCCCGCTTCCTGATCTCCAAGGAATTCTTGCTCCAGGTCAGGTCCTGCGAGATCTGCACTCCGAGGAACTTGATGTTCTCTACTCTCTCCACTAAACTGCCGCCGATGCTGAGGGGGACGTGCTCAGGCTGTGACCGCCGGAAGTCGATAATCATCTCCTTCGTTTTGTCCACGTTGAGCACCAGATTGTTCTCCCTGCACCAGCCCTCCAGGTCTCTCACTTCTTCCCTGTACATTGATTCCTCATCCCTCTGAATAAGTCCCACCACCGTGGTGTCATCTGCAAACTTAATAATCTGGTTCCCCTCGTGTTTGGATACACAGTCATGTGTTAGAAGTGTAAACAACAGTGGACTGAGTACACAGCCTTGAGGGGTTCCGGTACTCAACGTGACAGAGTTGGAGATGTTGTTTCCAACCCGGACAGACTGAGGTCTCTCAGTCAGGAAATCCAGGATCCAGAGACATGTGGCGGTGTTCAGACCGTGAAGGAGTAATTTCTCTATCAGTCTCTGGGGAATAATGGTGTTGAATGCTGAACTGAAATCAATGTACAGGAGTCTGGCGTAGGTGTCTTTCTGGTCCAGGTGGGTGATGACAGAGTGTAGGGTGGTGACTATAGCATCCTCCGTGGAGCGGTTTGAATGATATGCAAACTGGAGCAGGTCGTGTGATGCAGGGAGGCAGGCTGTGATGTGTGGTTTGACAAGCCGTTCAAAACACTTCATCACAATTGGTGTAAGTGCAACAGGACGATAGTCATTCAAACAGGACACCACTGGTTTCTTTGCCACCGGTACAATGATAGAGGTCTTGAAGCATCTGGGAACGATGGCCTGACTCAGGGAGATGTTATAAATGTCAGTCAGGACATCTGCCAACTCGCTCGCGCAGTCTCGGAGCACACGTCCCGGAATGTTGTCTGGACCTGCAGCTTTGCGTGGGTTGATTCTGGATAGGGTCCTCCGTGTGTCCGCTGTGTTAATGGTAAAAGCTGGTCCGACCGATGGTGGGAGTGGGCCGGCCCTCCCTCTGATTGTCGAGTTTGATGCTTCAAAACGTGCAAAGAAGTCGTTAAGCCTGTCTGGAAGCGAAGCGTCGTCATCATCGACCCCCTGCCTAGACTTAAAGCCCGTCAGTGTCCGAACTCCCTGCCACATCTGCTTGGTGTTCCTAGTGTCACAGAGGTGTCCCTGGATTTTCTCCGCATAGGCGCGCTTTGCCGCCTTAATTCCCTTTGAAAGTGCAGACCTGGCTGAGCGGAGGGCAATCCTGTCCTTCGCTCTGAACGCTGCATCTCTGGCTGTAAGCAGCGAGCGCACCTCTGCAGTCATCCAGGGCTTATGATTACCCCGCATAGTGATGGTCTTCACTGTAGTGAAATCGTCTGTGCACTTCGCGATGTAGCTGGTGACCGAATCAGCATACTCCTCCACATCTGTCCTGTCTTCCTGGGAGGCTGCTATTTTGAAGATCTTCCAGTCTGTGTGCTGAAAACAGTCTTGCAGTGCAGAGGTTGCACTCTCTGGCAAAATCATGATTTGTTTCACTGCTGGCCTGCTGCGCTTCAATAAAGGTTTGTAGGCAGGCAGCAGCATCACAGACATGTGATCAGAACGGCCGAGATGGGGGCGGGGTATTGCTTTATATGCATCTGTGTTTGTGTACATTAATTCCAACATATTCTCTCCTCTGGTCTTAAAGTCTACACATTGTTTAAACTTGGGGAGCACAATCTTTAAGCTGGTGTGGTTAAAATCCCCCGCAACCACCACAAAACTGTCCGGGTGTGACGTTTGGATTTCACTGATCGCATTGTGCAGTACCCCGAGTGCCTTCTTTGCATTAGCTTTAGCGTTAGCGCTCGGCGCTATGTAAACACCAACTACAAACACGTTGCTGAATTCCCTCGGCAGATAAAATGGCCGACAATTAACAATAAGGAACTCCGCCAACGGAGAGCAGTGTTTAGAGGGCTAAACGGTGGCACAGTGGTTAGCACTACGGCAGCACAGTTTACCCTTGGCCGGGGGATTGTGGGGATCGTGGGATCGTGGGTTCGATCCCAGCCCCCGACCAACAGTGATCTGTGTGGAGTTTGCATGTTCTCCCCGTGTTGCGTGGGTTTACTCCGGGATTTCTCCGGTTTCCTCCCACATGCCAAAAACATGCATGTTAGGTTAATTGGCTGTTCTAAATTGTCCCTAGATATCTGTTTCCTATAGGCCCTTAGAATAGAGGGTTAGTATTAATGAAAGCGCTTTGAGTGGTCTTTGTGACTAGAAAAACGCTATATAAGTGCAGGTTAGTTAGTTAGTTAGTTAGTTAGACACTAACGTGGCATTAACGCACCAGTTCTTGTTAACATAGATGCATAGCCCCCCCCCCCCCCCCCCCCCCCGGCTCTTACCGGAGCTCGCCGTTTCCCTGTCGGCACGGAACATCGCCATATCTTCCAGCTGAATGGCCTTGTCAGGAATGTTGTCGTGGAGCCATGTCTCGGTGAAAACAAACACACAGCAGTCCCTCCATTCTCTCCGGGTTTCTCTCAGCAAACGCAGCTCGTCTACCTTGTTTTCGAGGGCGCGGACGTTTGACAGAAGAAGCGACGGTACCGCTGGTCTGGAGGGGTTAGCCTTTAGCCTAGCATGGATCCCGGCCCTTTTTCCTCGCTTTTGCTTGCGCTCGCTCCGCTTCCGCTTCCTCCTCTCCCGGGTAACTTCCAGCGGGGACTCCGCCAAAATTCCATGCTGGCGTAGAATGTCCAAATCACAACCGATCGCCGCGATTCTTGCAGCGTGCAGTACCTTGATGTTTAATAAGGTCTCACGGTTGTAAGTTTTACAGAATGTACGTCTGGGATGATTAAAACTCTCACACTCGCTGATGCCAAGAGGGGCTGCTGCGTCTAGGCGCGCCGCCATCTTTTTTTTTTTTTTTCTTAACTACTGTGCAGAAGTCTGGGGAAACACCTACAAAACCAACCTACAGGCAATATGCACATCACAAAAAAGAGCTATAAGGATAATAAACAATGCAGGATATAGAGACCATACCAATTCATTGTTCTTAAAGTCACATGTCATAAAGTTCATCGATTTAGTTAAATTTAAGACAGCACAAGTAATGTACAGGGCAATTAATAAGTGACTTATTGACGCTCGTGCACTATGTACAGCAGCTCAACCAGACTCATGTCAATCATCACTGTTTTCTTCTTGCATTACCGACTGCACTATATGGTTCTCCACATTATCTGCTGCTCGCAAATATATTTAAACTGCTGACTAGTATTACTCATTCTTATTCTACACTTTATTGCATGTATAGTTTATTTCTTTTATTTTATCATGTTTAATGTTGCAGCATTGCACCGAGACAAATTCCTAGTTTGTGTACTACATGAACAATGGCAATAAATCTGATTCTGATTCTGATTCTGAATTAACAATCAACTCCCAACTAATATACAAATAATATTTAAAAAAAGAGACAATGATCATAATTTGAGAGGAGACTTAAACTTTACAAAACCCAAGATACGTACAACCAAGAAAAGTATGTGCATATCTGTCTGTGGGGTGAATTTGTGGAACAGTCTGGAGCCGGAACTGAAACTATGTACAAACAGAAATCAATTCAAAAAGAGGTATAAGCACCATTTGCTGAAAGGATATACAGTATGTTAGAAGGGTAGTATTTATATGTACGATTCATTATGTTCACTCTGGGTCATTATGGGACACTATGGAATTGTGGGTGGGACAGCACTGTGTATATCTGTGCTGTTTGAGACTGGTTTTTGGATGTATGGACTTCATTGTATGTTAGAATGGATGGGTGTTAATGTTGATTTGTAAAAAATACAGTAAATTGTTTACTTAGGGTCTTAAAGGTGGTAATTTGTATAAAATTCACATGGGTGTATCTATGGAAAAGAGGAGTTGGAATTAATAAGTGTCCACTTCTTCCTTCTCCCTTTCGGACAGTGTATACTGTAACTTTATTGCATTTGCCATTTGCTTGTTTTTTGTTATATTTTTGTGTTCGAAATAAACTATCTATCTATCTATCTATCTATCTATCTATCTATCTATCATCCCTGTCCCCAAGAAGCCACGGATCACTGGACTTAACGACTACAGACCTGTAGCGCTCACCTCTGTAGTCATGAAGTCCTTTGACCGCCTGGTCCTGCCCCACCTCAAGTCCATCACCACTCCCCTCCTGGACCCGCTGCAGTTTGCCTACCGAGCCAACAGGTCTGTGGACGACGCAGTCAACCTGGCCCTCCACTCCATCCTGCAGCACCTGGACTCCCCAGGAACCTACGCCAGGATCCTGTTTGTGGACTTCAGCTCCGCATTCAACACCATCCGCCACGCTCTGCTCCGGGACAAGCTGTCCCTGCTCAACGTGCCTGACTCCCTCTGCAGGTGGATCACCGACTTCCTGACGGACCGGAGGCAGCATGTGCGGCTGGGAAAGACTGTCTCAGACTCTGTTAGCATCAGCACCGGATCACCCCAGGGCTGTGTACTTTCCCCCCTACTCTTCTCCCTTTATACCAACTCCTGCACCTCCAGCCACCAGTCTGTCAAGCTGATCAAGTTTGCGGACGACACCACCCTCATCGGGCTCATCTCCAACTGCGACGAGTCCGTCTACAGGAGAGAGGTGGCCCAGCTGACGTCCTGGTGCAGCCACAATAACCTGCAGCTGAATGCTCTGAAGACAGTGGAGATGATTGTGGACTTCAGGAAAGTCACAACCCCTCTGCCCCCCCTCACCCTCACAGGCTCTCCCATCACCACTGCAGATTCCTTCCGCTTCCTAGGCACCACCATCACCAGGGACCTCAAGTGGGAGCCGACCATCAGCTCCCTCATCAAAAAGGCCCAGCAGAGGATGTTCTTCCTGCGGCAGCTGAGGAAGCTCAAGCTACCCACCAAAATGTTAGTGCAGTTCTACACAGCCATCATCGAGTCCATCCTCACCACCTCCATAACTGTGTGGTACACAGGAGCCACTGCCAGGGACAGACTAAGGCTGCAGCGCGTCGTGCGTGCTGCTGAGAAGGTGATCGGCTGCAAGCTGCCATCTCTCCAGGACCTGTACATCTCCAGGACCCGGAGGCGTGCTGGCCGGATCATAGCCGATCCTTCACACCCTGGACACGCACTGTTTGCCCCCCTCCCCTCTGGTAGAAGACTTCGGTCCATTCAGACTAAAACCTCCCTTCACATGAACAGCTTCTTTCCCTCTGCCATCAGACTGCTGAACACTAAGTGACTTATTGACTCTCGTGCACTATGTACAGCAGCTCAACCAGACTCATGTCAATCATCACTGTTTTCTTTTTGCATTACCGACTGCACTATGTGGTACTCCACAATATCTATATATAATCACAATATCAAAGAAAAATTTAAATGTCAATTGATTGATTTGAATACTTCACTTGAATGTTTAGCTGTTAATGTATGCCTCTCACTGGTAATGAATTTCAACATTGCAGTATTGTACAACCCACCGTCACACAATTCTTCTCTTTATTATGAATTAAGTGCTCTGGTTAAACAACTTGAGAGGAACAGAGAAACCATATTTTATGGTGACTTCAATATCAACTGGTCTGATAAAAAGGACAAACAGAAACTGAAAAGCCTCATGACTAAATTTAATTACCAACAAATGATCAAAGGACCCACCAAAATAACCAAACAATTGAGAACACTTATTGACATGGTATTCGCTAATAAACCAGAATGAATAACCAGAACCTATAATCTTATAACTGGTCTCTCAGATCATAACATGGTTCTTGCTGTCAGAAAACTCACTAAAAAGCGACTACAGTATTTTGGGGGAATCGATATTGACAAATCAAATTTTATTATTCCCAAATCAAAAAATGAGGAGTTTGAACATTACTTAGAGAATCAAAATAGGGAGCAGCTCATGTCAATAAATGAAGTAGATGATTGCTGTAATTTTATAACTGCAACAATTACAAAGTCCATAGAAAAATTTACAAAGCAAATTAAAAGCAGACAACAGAAGATTAACCTACCATGTGGTAGATAGATTAGTTTATTTGACAGGGACAGTGCAATAAACATAGACAATTAATCAATGACAATCAATCTGATGTGTTGCACATAGAGTGTATAGCTATTAGCTAATTTGCAACTCTTGTCCCTGGATGGGCTTTGGAAAAGAGAATCAAGTAAAAAAAAAAAAAAACACAATAGCCACATACATCAATGCAAAAAGATTATAAATACACAATTATAAATATTATAAATATTATAAATACACAAATATAACAACCTGACTCACATTTGCCTATTTCAGGCCTCCCTCCCTTCGTCACTCACTATAAACAAATACATTCATTCCTTCCCTTCATTCACTCTCACTTTGCAGACAATCAATTCATACATGAGTACATTCTTGTTTATTTTTCAGCCAGTTTTTAACCTTTTTAGTGAATGTTTTAAAGTCCGTTATTATTTTAATTACATTTGGCATTGTGTTCCAGATGTGACTGCCCTTTATAGAGAAAGCTGTTTGTCCAAATGTGGTTCTGCGGTGGAATATTTTACAGTTATTGTTAACAGAACTCCTGGTGGCTCTGCTGCTGTCCTGTCTTTGGACAAAACCAGCAAGTGGCTCGGATGCTGATTTATGGAAACATTTGAACATTAATTTCAGAAAACAGAGGTCAATGAAACTCTCAAAACTCAATAGGTTGTATTTTTTTAAAACATTACAGTGATGCCACCTAATGGGCTTTTTGTCCAAGATTTTTAGGGTTTGATTATATAATGAACCTATATGTCTTATTGTGGAAGGGGTTGCTTGAGCCCAGACTGTCAAACAGTATGATATAAGAGAAAAAACCATAGAATGCATATACAGTACAGCTGCTTCGTAAGGTATGTAATATCTAATTAATTTAAAGCAGTTCAGATTTTTTTTTTACTGTTTTTGAAATTTTCTTTATATGAAGATTAAATTTGAGTTGAGGATCTAGTACAATGCCAAGGTATTTGAATTCTGTAGCTAAACTGATGTCATGATCATGTATATTAACTTTAAAACGTTGCAGGTTACATTTTTTGATTGAAAAGCACATTGAGACTGTTTTCTGAAGGTTCAGCAATAGATGGTTCTGGAGGAGCCACTCTTGGACATCAACCATACTTGTGAACAGTACATCTCAGAATCAGAATCAGAATCAGAATCAGGTTTATTGCCATTGTTCATGTAGTACACAAACTAGGAATTTGTCTCGGTACAATGCTGCAACATTAAACATGATAAGATAAGAGAAATAAACTATACATGTAATAAAGTGTAGGATAAGATTAAGTGATACTGGTCAACAGTTAAAATATATATTAGCCAGCAGCAGATACTGTGGAGAACTATATAGTGCAGTCGGTAATGCAGGAAGAAAACAGTGATGATTGACATGAGTCTGGTTGAGCTGCTGTACATGGTGCACGAGAGTCAATAAGTCACTTAGTGTTCAGCAGTCTAATGGCAGAGGGGAAGAAGCTGTTCATGTGACGGGAGGTTTTAGTCTGGATGGACCGAAGTCTTCTACCAGAGGGGAGGGGGGCAAACAGTACGTGACCAGGGTGTGAGGGATCGGCTATGATCCGGCCAGCACGCCTCCGGGTCCTGGAGATGTACAGATCCTGGAGAGATGGGAGCTTGCAGCCGATCACCTTCTCAGCAGTGCGCACGACGCGCTGCAGCCTTAGTCTGTCCCTGGCAGTGGCTCCTGCGTACCACACGGTTATGGAGGTGGTGAGGATGGACTCGATGATGGCTGTGTAGAACTGCACTAACATCTTGGTGGGTAGCTTGAGCTTCCTCAGCTGCCGCAGGAAGAACATCCTCTGCTGGGCTTTTTTGATGAGTGAGCTGATGATCAGCTCCCATTTGAGGTCCCTGGTGATGGTAGTGCCTAGGAAGCGGAAGGAATCAGCAGTGGTGATGGGAGAGCCTGAGAGGGTGAGGGGGGGCAGAGGAGTAGTGACTTTCCTGAAGTCTACAATCATCTCCACTGTCTTCAGAGCGTTCAGCTGCAGGTTGTTATTGCTGCACCAGGACGCCAGCTGGGCCACCTCTCTCCTGTAGGCGGACTCGTCGCCGTTGGAGATGAGCCCGATGAGGGTGGTGTCGTCCGCAAACTTGATCAACTTGACAGACTGGTGGCTGGAGGTGCAGGAGTTGGTGTAAAGGGAGAAGAGTAGGGGGGAAAGTACACAGCCCTGGGGTGATCCGGTGCTGATGCTAGTATAGTCTGAGACAGTCTTTCCCAGCCGCACATGCTGCCTCCGGTCCGTCAGGAAGTCGATGATCCACCTGCAGAGGGAGTCAGGCACGTTGAGCAGGGACAGCTTGTCCCGGAGCAGAGCGGGGCGGATGGTGTTGAATGCGGAGCTGAAGTCCACAAACAGGATCCTGGCGTAGGTTCCCGGGGAGTCCAGGTGCTGCAGGATGGAGTGGAGGGCCAGGTTGACTGCATCGTCTACAGACCTGTTGGCTCGGTAGGCAAACTGCAGCGGGTCCAGGAGAGGGGTGGTGATGGACTTGAGGTGGGACAGGACCAGGCGCTCAAAGGACTTCATGACTACAGAGGTGAGCGCTACAGGTCTGTAGTCATTAAGTCCAGTGATCCGTGGCTTCTTGGGGACAGGGATGATGGTGGAGGATTTGAGGCAGGATGGCACGTGGCATAACTTAAGGGAGGTGTTAAAAATGTCTGTGAATACAGGAGCCAGCTGTTTCGCACAGAGTCTCAGGGTGGAGGGAGACACGCCGTCTGGGCCGGGGGCCTTGCGCGGGTTCAGTCTGGAGAACTGTTTGAGCACATCCTGCTCACTGATGATAAGGGGAGGGGGGAGGAGGGGGGGTGCCTTAAATGAAGTAGGGAATGTGGAGGCTGTGGAGCTGGAGGGAGGGGGGGAGTTGGACACAGATGACGAGGTGTCAAAACGGGCATAGTGTTGGGACAGTCTCTGACAAAGGGCTTTGTCATCCTGACCTTTAGGAGCCTTAGGTCGATAGTTGGTGATTTGCCTCAGTCCTCTCCACACGGAAGCCGAATCATTAGCAGTGAACTGCTGCTGGAGTCTCTCTGAGTACACAGATTTAGCCCTCTTCAGCTCTCTGTTAAACCGGTATTTAACCTCCCTGTAGCAGTCCCTGTCTCCACTTTTCAGCGCTGCTTCCTTCTCCTTCCTGATCTGTCTGAGCTTAGCTGTGAACCAGGGTTTGTCATTAGAGTAACTCACCCTGGTGCGTGATGGAAGAATGTTCTCTTCACAAAAGTGGATATATGAGTTCACAGTGTCCGTGTACTCATCCAGATCATGCGTGGCTCCTTTAAGCATGCCCCAGTCAGATATTTCCATGCACGTTTCCAGCTTCTCCTCAGCATCACTGGTCCGTATCTTCGTAGTGCTCACAACAGGTTTAGTGAGCTTCAATCTCTGTCTGTATGTGGGAATGAGGTGAACCATCACGTGATCAGATAATCCCAGCGCAGCTCGAGGGACAGCGCGATATGCGTCTTTCACTGTGGTGTAACAGTGATCCAGTGTGTTTAATCCTCTGGTGGGGCATTTAATAAACTGTTTGTAGCGGGGGAGATCGTGGCTCAGATTGCACTGATTAAAGAGGCTGATCTGCAGCCTGTGCTGAAGTCTTGGCAGCTGTGTAAATAACTGCATCATCTGCATAAAGTTGGCATGTTGCAGCTGAGCAGTATAACGGCAAGTCATTAATAAAAATGCTGAAAAGTAAAGGACCAAGAATGGACCCTTGTGGGATACCCATGCGGTTGTTTAAAAATGAGGATTTATCCTGGTGAACTTTTACACACTGTTCTCTATTCTGGAGATAAGATGCAAACCATTCTAATGTATCTGGGGAGAAGTTAAAAGATACCATTTTGGATAAAAGCAAACTGTGGTTTACAGTATCGAAAGCCTTTTTGAGATCTAGAAAAACAGCTCCTACCACATTACCCCTGTCCAAGGACTGTTTGACGTTTTCAATAAGGCAACAATTTGCTGTTTCTGTTGAGTATCCTGGTCTAAAACCAAATTGATGTGGATGAAGAAGTTGACTGTCTTGTAAGTAGTCTATCAGCTGTGTAGCTACAACTTTTTCAAGAACCTTAGACAGGACTGGTAAAATAGAGATTGGGCGGTAATTGCATATATCGTCTTTACTGCCTGATTTATGAACTGGTATGGCGACAGCTTTTTTCCAGCCAGATGGAAATGTACTAGACCTAATGGAGAGATTAATGAGATGAGTCAGTGGTTTGATTAATATTTTGCTGTGCATTTTGAGAAAGGAGGTGCTCATATTGTAGATATCATTAGCTTTTGAGTTTGACAGTGTTTTAACAATACCAGCAATTAACTCCTCATTTACCTCATCGATGTGAAAAGAATCTGTTGGAAGTATGGAATTTGTGTTGTTGAGCACATTTGGCAGCACAAAAATTTTTGTTAAGTCTTCCACAGAGCCCACAAAGTATGAATTAAATTCATTTGCCAAAGTAGCCTTGTCACTGACGGTCTTACCATTGATTCTAAGTTCCTTTACCCCCTTCTGATCATTTTTTTTATTAGTTAAGTTATTTAAATGCCTCCATAGGGAACTGTTGTTACCCTTTGCATGATCTATCAGTTTATTGTAATAAGATAGTTTTGATTTTCGCAGCTCATGTACCACTTTATTTCTTAAACTTTTGTACACAAGGTGATCATTTTGTAGTTTAGAGGTTAATGATGTTTTCAATGCATAGTCTCGCCTCTTCATAAGTTTTCTTATTTCATTATTTAACCATGGTAGGCTAATCTTCTGTTGTCTACTTTTAATTTGCTTTGTAAATTTTTCTATAGACTTTGTGATTGTTGCAGTTATAAAATTACAACAATCATCTACTTCATATATTGACATGAGCTGCTCCCAATTTTGATTCTCTAAGTAATGTTCAAACTCCTCATTTTTTGATTTGGGAATAATAAAATTTGATTTGTCAATATCGACTCCCCCAAAATACTGTAGTCGCTTTTTAGTAAGTTTTCTGACAGCAAGAACCATGTTATGATCTGAGAGACCAGTTACAAGATTATAGGTTCTGGTTATTCGTTCTGGTTTATTAGTAAATACCATGTCAATAAGTGTTCTGGATTGTTTGGTTATCCTGGTGGGTCCTTTGATCATTTGTTGGTAATTAAATTTAGTCATGAGGCTTTTCAGTTTCTGTTTGTCCTTTTTATCAGACCAGTTAATATTAAAGTCACCATGAATTATTGTTTCTCTGTTCTTCTCAAGTTGTTTAACCAGATCACTTAATTCATTATAAAAGGAAGAATTGTGTGACGGTGGGTTGTACACTACTGCAATGTTGAAATTCATTACCGGAGAGAGACATACATTAACAGCTAAACATTCGAGTGAAGTATTCAAATCAACCAGTTGACATTTATATTTCTCTTTGATGTAAATTAAAACACCTCCTCCCCTCCCTACCTGCCTGTCTTTTCTAAAACACTGATAGCCCGCAATATCGATCATATTAGTGTCTATGTTACTGTGTAGCCAGCTTTCTGAGAGACAAAGGTAGTCCAGATTTGAGTCCAACAGCAACACCGAAATCTCATCTCTTTTGGGGATTATGCTCCATATGTTTAAATGTCCGCCAAGGATCCCCTTTGGTTTAGCCTTGGTGTCCCAAAGAACTCGTGCATGATTAACAGTTTGGAATAATAAATGTTGTTTTTGCTTTTGTACAGCTCGGTTTTGTCCTAACCCAGTGGTCTGCTGTTTAATAGTGGCAGGTCCAGGGTTAAGGTGAATATCTCCTGCCAGAAGTAGCAGAACTAACAGTACTTTAACTGTATACCCTCTGCCATATTGTGATTTTTGCTTAACAGCCATGTTTGCCTTATTTTGGAAGCTTTTCCTCAGGGCTTTTAAAGGCCACATAGAGTACAGGGTGAGATGTCCATGCCCAAATCCATATAAATAAAACTTTTTAACTTCACCTTTAGTAGAGTTTGCTGGAAAATCCTTCTTGTTGCAGGTCCAGACACACAAAGACAAAACGAAGAGGAAGTAGATAAGCAGAGAAGGCTTAGAAGTGATGCCCATCAGCCCACTTTTTAATCCGGTGGCAGCCATCTTCAGTCTTTCTTGGAAAGAAAAGGAAAAAGAAAAATCTGTGGATAGTAAAATAAATTCTGCTTATGTCGCCAGTATCCGATCCGATCGTCCTCGAATCCAGCTGGGCCTCAGCTAGCCCCTTCCGCTGCTGGTCCCGTTGCTCATGGCCGCCGTAACCGAGCTCCTGTCCCGCTCCTCCAACCGAGTCTCGTCGCACACCGCCGCTGCCACCGAGCTCCGCTGGGGTCACGGTAAGTCCTCCGCTGAGCACCGCCGCCTACCGCCGTCTGCCTGGGTGAAATCTCTGCTGAGCCCCGTCAACAAATAGCCGCCTGCCTGGTAGTATCTCCGCTGGGCCTCGCAACTGGGCTCCGATTCAGGCTGGTGTTAGGTGGAATGACTGGCGCCAGCATTAAGCTAACTAGCGTTAGCTTAGCAATCACTTCAGGTAGGGCGCATCAGTGAATCACGAAGAAACGCTGGAAAACGCTGGTCAGTTTACTCACAGTGGCCGGAGAAAGGCGATCAAAGGGGTAATCCAACGGAGGTAGAAATTCAGCCCGTGCGTGTCCGTCACGAGCGCCGATCGCTGTAGGTTAGTTATTTAGAGACTGGCGCCAGCATTAAGCTAACTAGCGTTAGCTTAGCAATCGCTTCAGGTAAGGCGCATCAGTGAACCACAAAGAAACGCTGGAAACGCCGGAGAAAGGCGATTAAAGGGGCAATCCAACGGAGGTGGTAATTCAGCCCGTGCGTGTCCGTCACAAGCGCCGTTCGCTGTAGGTTAGTTATTTTTAATGGCAAAATCAGTGACTTTGTCTCAGCACTGAAAAAGTGTGACCATCCCGGTCGCCATTTTGGTCCAAAAAGCTAGAAGAGCGTGTAGAAGAGCTTGGAAGAACGAGGCGGTGTGATATATAAACCAAAGTTTATTATCAGCTCCTCTAACAAGTCTCATCTAAGTGCAGAAGCAGAAGCAAGAAAAGAGACCGAATACCTCCGGCTCTGTGAACTTATACTTGCACATAACAAAAGACATGCATATCAAAGGCTGGCATCCCTCATTATCTTAATCCCCCCATTGTCTCCGTACTCCTCCTCATGGCCCTGGGGGGTGAGGGCAGCTCCTCCGGTCTCCACCGCAGTGTCTGGGAACGTCTTTGTTCTTCACTGGCGGTTGAGAGTCTTTGTCCTTTCTGAGGTGTGAAGTCGCTTTACATATGTAATCACCAAACATTCCCACATGCTTCAACATATGTAGGTTATGGAATATATGATTAATATAGCCCACACCATGGTTCAATAATGAAATAAGAAAACTTATGAAGAGGCGAGGCTCTGCTTTGAAAACATCATTAACCTCTAAACTACAAAATGATCACCTTGTGTACAAAAGTTTAAGAAATAAAGTGGTACAAAAGCTGCGAAAATCAAAAGTATCTTATTACAATAAACTGATAGATCATGCAAAGGGTAACAACAGTTCCCTATGGAGGCATTTAAATAACTTAACTAATAAAAAAAAATGATCAGAAGGGGGTAAAGGAACTTAGAATCAATGGTAAGACCGTCAGTGACAAGGCTACTTTGGCAAATGAATTTAATTCATATTTTGTGGGCTCTGTGGAAGACTTCACAAAAAACTTTGTGCTGCCAAATGTGCTCAACAACACAAATTCAATACTTCCAACAGATTCTTTTCACATCAATGAGGTAAATGAGGAGTTAATTGCTGGTATTGTTAAAACACTGTCAAACTCAAAAACTAATGATATCTACAATATGAGCACCTCTTTTTCTCAAAATGCACAGCAAAATATTAATCAAACCACTAACTCATCTCATTAATCTCTCCATTAGGTCTAGTACATTTCCATCTGGCTGGAAAAAAGCTGTCGTTATACCAGTTCATAAATCAGGCAGTAAAGACGATATATGCAATTACTGCCCAATCTCTATTTTACCAGTCCTGTCTAAGGTTCTTGAAAAAGTTGTAGCTACACAGCTGATAGACTATTTACAAGACAGTCAACTTCTTCATCCACATCAATTTGGTTTTAGACCAGGATACTCAACAGAAACAGCAAATTGTTGCCTTATTGAAAATGTCAAACAGTCCTTGGACAAGGGTAATGTGGTAGGAGCTGTTTTTCTAGATCTCAAAAAGGCTTTCAATACTGTAAACCACAGTTTGCTTTTATCCAAAATGGTATCTTTTAACTTCTCCCCAGATACATTAGAATGGTTTGCATCTTATCTCCAGAATAGAGAACAGTGTGTAAAAGTTCACCAGGATAAATCCTCATTTTTAAACAACCGCATGGGTATCCCACAAGGGTCCATTCTTGGTCCTTTACTTTTCAGCATTTTTATTAATGACTTGCCGTTATACTGCTCAGCTGCAACATGCCAACTTTATGCAGACAATGCAGTTATTTACACAGCTGCCAAGACTCCAGCACAGGCCGCAGATGTACTGTCTACAAGTATGGTTGATGTCCAAGAGTGGCTCCTCCAGAACCATCTATTGCTGAACCTTCAGAAAACAGTCTCAATGTGCTTTTCAATCAAAAAATGTAACCTGCAACGTTTTAAAGTTAATATACATGATCATGACATCAGTTTAGTTACAGAATTCAAATACCTCGGCATTGTACTAGATCCTCAACTCAAATTTAATCTTCATATAAAGAAAATTTCAAAAACAGTAAAAAAAATCTGAACTGCTTTAAATTAATTAGATATTACATAAGATAAGATAAGATAAGATAAGATAAGCCTTTATTAGTCCCACAACGGGGAAATTCCAGGATTGCAACAGCACAGGGATAGCAACACTCAGAGCAACAATCAGAAGGCAAGAAAAAAACAAGCAAGCAAGAGCGGCTAATATACATATGTACATATTACTATAAAATAAATATATACACACACACACACAGACACACAGTGCAGAGCATTGTAGCTGGATGGAATAAATATATGAGTATATGAACACACAGTGCAGAGCATTGTAGCTAGATGGAATAAATATGTAAATATATAAACACCCACAGTACGGAGCATTGCAGCTAGGTGGAATAAATATGCAAGTATATAAACACACAGTGCGGAGCAATGTAGCTAGATGGAATAATATGTAGATATATAAAAACACAGTGCGGAGCATTGTAGCTAGATGGAATAAATATGTAAATATATAAACACACACAGTGCAGAGCATTGTTGCTAGATGGGATGAAACAGCATAACCGTCTACTTAGTTATCCTACATGGTATGATTATGTGCCCATACATATTCTCACCCTCCATAGCGACCGGTATGTTCCTAGTTGTATGCCGGAGGGGACCATTGTGTAAGTCTATTGCATCTTTTGCATTCAAAAAACTATTAGTTTGTTACGTCTTTTTGCTATCTCTGCGAGCAGCCCTGCTTAGGTTGTACAGTCTGACAGCCGTTGGTAGGAAGGACCTACGAAACCTCTCGGTTGTGCACCTGGGATGATGTAGTCTGCTGCTAAATGAGCTCCTCAGTGCATCCAGTATGTCCTGCATAGGGTGGAACTCGGACTCCAGCAGAGATGACAGTTTAGCCACCGTCCTTCTCTCTCCTATCTCCTCCATCGGATCAAGGCGCTGCCCCAGGACAGAGCTAGCTTTCTTAATCAGTTTGTTCAGTCTCTTCCTATCGGCTGCAGTAATGCCACTGCCCCAGCAGACCACTCCAAAAGTGATGGCTGATGCCACCACCGTGTCATAGAATGACTTCAGCAGCGCCCCTTGTACACCAAAAGACCTGAGTCTCCTCAGCAGGAACAGCCTGCGCTGTCCCTTCTTGTAGAGTGCGTCAGTATTGTGTGACCAGTCTAGTTTATTGTTCAGATGAACACCCAGGTACTTATAGGATGTCACCATCTCGATGTCTGTTCCCTGTATATTTACTGGTGCTGTGAGGGGCTGCCCATGCCTGCGGCAGCCCACCACCAGCTCCTTAGTTTTCCTCGCGTTGATCTGGAGGCAGTTCCGATGGCACCAGTCCACGAAGTCCTGGATAAGCCCTCTGTACTCAGCTTCATCTCCATTGGAGATGAGGCCAACGATCGCAGAGTCATCAGAGAACTTCTGTAGATGGCAGTGTGTTGTGTTGTGTGAGAAGTCTGCAGTATAAAGAGTGAACAGGAAGGGAGCCAGCACCGTTCCCTGGGGGGCCCCCGTGCTACTGATGATTGTGTCGGACACACAGTCCCAGGTTCTCACAAACTGAGGCCGGTTCGTGAGGTAGTCCAGGATCCATGATGACAGGTGCTGGTCCACCCCTGCTCGCAGCAGCTTGTCCTTCAGGATCATCGATTGGATGGTGTTGAAAGCACTGGAGAAGTCAAAGAACATGATCCTCACCATATTCCCGGGCTTCTCCAGGTGGGACAGAGAACGGTGAAGGAGGAAGATCACCGCATCCTCCACCCCAATGCCATGCTGGTAGGCGAACTGGAGTGGATCCATCGCTGGTTCCACCAGGGGGCGGAGGTGAGCAAGGAGCAGTCTCTCCAGGGTCTTCATCAAGTGGGACGTCAAGGCCACCGGTCTGTAGCTGTTCAGGTCTTTGGGGTGGGAAGTTTTTGGTACAGGTACCACACAAGATGTTTTCCACAGCTGTGGTACCCTCCCCAGTTTCAGGCTCAGGTTGAAGATATACGTCACAATCCCACACAGCTGGTCTGCACAGGACTTGAGGAGCTTTGCGCTGATGCCGTCCGGTCCCGGCGCCTTCCTCGCTTTGATCTTCCTCAGCTCCGTCCTCACCTGGGTCTCGGTCAGGGTCAGGATGGGGGGCTGTGTGTTGGGAGTGGGGGGGTGTTGGTGGAGTGGGGAGTGGGCAGCAGGACTTGATTTCTTTAGAGGCAGCAGTGGTTGTTGTGCAGACAGGGGGGAGGGCGGTTGGTCAAATCTATTGAAAAACAGATTCAGGTTGTTCGCCCACTCCCTGCCCCCCGTGGCCTGGGGGGAGGTATTCTGGAGCCCCGAGATGGTTTTGAGGTTTCTCCAGACCCCGCTGATGTCGCTCTGTTGCAGCTTGTCCTCCATCTTCTTCCTGAAGCTGTCCTTGCCTTCTCTGATCTTTCTCCTCAGCTCCCTCTGTACGGACTTCAGCATCTCCCTGTTCCCCGACCTGAAGATCCTCTTCTTCTCTCTCAGAAGTGTTTTTATCTCAGGGTTGATCCAGGGTTTGTTGTTTGAGTGACGCCGTATGGTCTTGGTGGGAACGGATTTGTCCACACAGAAGCTGAGGTAGCCCGTGAAGGTGTGAATGAGGCCATCGATGTCCTCACCATGTGGATCGCAGAGCTGCTTCCAGGCGGTGGCTTCAAAACAGCCCTTTAGAGTGTCCATTGTCTCCTCAGACCATAACTCCACAGTGTGCATGGCCGGAGGTTGTCTGTGCACTAGGGGTTTGTACACCGGCCGGAGATGAACCAAGTTGTGATCCGATCTCCCGAGTGGGGGGAGTTGTGATGAGGTGTACGCCTCCTTAGTGTTTGCGTAGAATAAATCCAGTGTTTTATTGTCTCTAGTGTGGCATGTGACATACTGGGTGAACGTGGGTAGAATGGGAGATAGTGAAACATGGTTGAAATCGCCTGAGATGAGGAGAAGAGCATCTGGGTGTTCTGTCTGCAGCCTGCTGGTTACTGAATGGATGACGTCACGCGCTGTCCCAGCGTTCGCCGTCGGATTTGCATAAACAACAATGCAGATCACGTGTGAGTGTTCTCTCGGAAGATATGTAGGCCTCATGCTAACAGCTAGCAACTCAATGTCTTTGCTGCAGTGTCGTTGTTTAACAGTGATATGTCCCGGTCTGCACCAGTTGTTGTTAACATACATTATCACTCCACCGCCCCTAGTTTTGCCACTGTCTGGTGTTCGGCCAGCTCGTATCATGTGAAAACCCTCCAGCTCAATGTTAGCATCTGCTGCTAGTTCAGTTAGCCACGTCTCAGTAAACAAAAGGAGAGAGCACTCCCGGTATGTGCTATCATAACGGGAGATAGCCGCTAGCTCATCTAACTTTCCCAGTATCGACCGTGCATTTCCCATGACAACAGGTGGAAGGGAGGGTCTGTACCCTATATTTTTTGTCCTCCGCCTTACTCCAGCCCGGCAGCCGCGGTGTTTTCGCCTCAGTTCTCTCGGTATGTCGAGTTTTTCCAATGGGACCGGGTGGCGGTTGAATGCTAGCAGCTCTTCCCTGCTGTATCGTATCCTGCTATAAACAGTGGCTCCGTCCACCGGCTCAGGAGACATTTGGGACGATCTGTGTGTCCGTGATATAAGTGGGGTGAAAAAAAAAGACGAATCAAAAGAGAGAGGAAGGGAAAAAGACTCGGAATCGAGCCGCTGTTGCAAAAGGCAGCCTACTCGTGTGGCGCCAAGAGGAAAAAAAAAAATAAATAAAAAAATAATAATAAACATAATAACATAATAATAAACATAATAATAAATAATAATAATAATTAATAACATAATAATAAACATAATAATAAACATAAAAATAATAAAACATACCTTACGAAGCAGCTGTACTGTATATGCATTCTATGGTTTTCTCTCATATATCATACTGTTTGACAGTCTGGGCTCAAGCAGCCCCTTCCACAATAGGACATATAGGTTCATTATATAATCAAACCCTAAAAATCTTGGACAAAAAGCCCATTAGGTGGCATCACTGTAATATTTTTAAAAAATACAACCTATTGAGTTTTGAGAGTTTCATTGACCTCTGTTTTCTGAAATTAACTTACAAATGTTTCCATAAATCAGCACCTGAGCCACTTGCTGGTTTCATCCAAAGACAGGACAGCAGCAGAGCCACCAGGAGTTCTGTTAACAATAACTGTAAAATATTCAACCACAGAACCACATTTGGACAAACAGCTTTCTCTATAAAGGGCAGTCACATCTGGAACACAATGCCAAATGTAATTAAAATAATAACAAACTTTAAAACATTCACTAAAAAGGTTAAAAACTGGCTGAAAAATAAACAAGAATGTACCCATGTATGAAATAATTGTCTGCAGGGTGTGAGTGAATGAAGGGAAGGAATGAATGTGTTTTATAGTGAGTGATGAAGGGAGGGAGGCCTGAAATAGGCAAATGTGAATCAGGTTGTTATATTTGTGTATTTATAATATTTATAATATTTATAATTGTGTATTTAATGAAGGGAAGGAATGAATGTGTTTGTTTATAGTGAGTGACGAAGGGAGGGAGGCCTGAAATAGGCAAATGTGAATCAGGTTGTTATATTTGTGTATTTATAATATTTATAATATTTATAATTGTGTATTTATAATGTATTTATAATCTTTTTTGCATTGATATATGTGGTTATTGTGTATTCTGTTTTTTTGGGGTTTTTTTTGTTTTTTCATTTTACTTGATTCTCTTTTCTAAAGCCCATCCAGGGACAAGAATTGCAAATTAGCTAATAGCTATACACTCTTTGTGCAACACATCAGATTGATTGTCATTGATTAATTGTCTATGTTTATTGCACTGTCCCTGTCAAATAAACTTATCTATCTATCTGCTGCTCGCTAATATATTTAAAAAACTGCTTTGACTAGTATTACTCATTCTTATTCTTCACTTTATTGCATGTATAGTTTTTTTAATTTATTTTATTTTATCATGTTTAATGTTGCAGCATTGCACCAAGACAAATTCCTAATTTGTGTACTACATGAACAATGGCAATAAATCTGATTCTGATTCTGAGGTCACATTAGTGTTGTCTCACAAACAATCCTCACATCTGTTGGTGACACACAAAAGTCTTTTCAACTGTTTTACTCACCAAATCTCAAATCCCCACGTGACAACATTACCTGGAGGCAGAACAGTATCGGTTGTAATGCATGCGCACTTCGACTTCATAGTCTGACACTCGATACAGACGAATGCCCAACGTGTGACGTATTTCCTGTTTACGACAATTTAAAAAATAATAGTTTAAACTTTGTAGTGTAGGTAGATTTGGTTGAAGGCGGTAGATTTGGTTGATGTGATTTTGTAGATTTGGTTTAAAATGTCATCTTTCACCTTTTACCATTTGCTGCAAGACTCCTTCAAAAAGGAGAGATCAGGTCTGGTGTTGGATGCTCTGAGCGTAACAAACTACATCGGGCGTCCAGGAAATTTACCCTGAAAGCTCAGTTTTAGTTCATATGCTCCTAAAGAAGTAGCTCCAATAGTTATGGATTTTTCATTGACAAATTTATTTATTTTACAAATTAATAAATATGGTTTTAATAACCTTCAGATTTTCATGTCTGATTTTCAAATTTTTCTTTTTCTTTTTCTGATAATCATAATTATCATATTTTGAAAAGTGATCATGTCTAACTTAGTTCTCTGTTCGACTTGCACTTGTTTGTTTTACATTTCTGATTTTTAGTTATTAATTTTATTATTATTATTATGTATAGTAGGTTGCTGAAAAAAGACCTTGCCAAGATAGTTCAGAATTCCTCCGTAGTGCTACAGTTGTAAAGAATCGGCAAAATTTCATCAAAACAAGCATAAATATTTCAAATAACAAAATGAGTAATTGTATGGAACATCATGTGGTTTAGTAGACTTTTGACGTCTTTTGCTCCAACAGACAAGCGCTTCTTCTCCACGGGCCCAGGCAGGAGGTTTCTGGGCCTTGTTGTGCTGTCTGAGGAGAAGAGAGCTGTCCTGGTCCAGTGTCGCAATGATTCTGGTACAGGAAATCCCAATGTCATTAGAACCACAACTGACAGGGTGACTCCGGGATACTACTAGCCAACACAAGTTGAAGATGTCAGTGAATGGGCCAGTAACATCCCTTATACTTCTTTGTGTGAAAGGCCATTCTCATGACAAATGGCTCATCACTCCATTGTGACAGTTTACACTGTGGATGTTGTTGATACCTGCTTGTCTAGAAGTTATTTGTTATTGTCCAATCCCAAATATAAAACTGAGAATTACCTCTCCAAGAAATGACATTGGATCCTCTAATGTGACATTTTCTGCTAACTTATTTTTTAGGTCAGATGTTGTCATCGCTGTCAACTGAATGATCCCATCAAAACTGTACCCCCATTTCACATTCCATTAAGGTAATACTATTACCTTTTTTGCCATAGTGAGCAGGAATGCCAGTCAACATGCTAATTATAATATTTTCAGTAGGTAAAAGAAGGCTGGGAGGTGCTTGGACTTGATTTAATTGGACCACTGCCTGAAACGGCACGCCACAATAAATATGTCCTGACTATGACTGACCTCTACACCAAATGGGGATTGCAGAGCCTCTGCAATCATCAACTGCAAGTGAGGTCTCAGCAGCTGTAACATCATCATAGCAGTCTGTCGGGGGCGACAATGACTGTTTCATTTAGGTCTGATCAGATTCCTCCACGCAGCTCTGGCCTTAGCCTTCTGCTGCCAGCTATAACAAGGAAGCTGGATACATTTGGGATGGTCAAGAAAATCATTACTGACCAGGGAAGGGAATTTGCCAATGAGGTGATGTTTTTAAAACTTGGACCTGATGACAGAATTTTCACTTTATTCATCTCTTTGCTTTATATTTCAAAGCTTTGACCACTTCAAAATGTTGAAAATAATGTGACTCCTCCTTCTGCAGCTCAATGACAGTATTTTCAGGCTGCTGAAAATCAAGCCCGCAGTATCCAGCGCCTACCATCCTCAGACCAACAGCCAGGCAACACTTGGCATGTTTTATCACTCACCTCTGTTGTTGTGGGATCACACATGCGTTTTGATTGACTTAATTAATTATAAGTTTATAGGGTGAAAGGACCAATCAAAACGTCAAGCGTGCACGCCGAAGATATGTCAATGAAAATCATGCTGACTGGGACCTTCACCTACTTGCTGTGGTGTTTGGCATCAATACTGCAAAGCAGCTCAATGACTTTATAAGTCAAATTTTCTACAGTAAACCAACTGTATATGTTCAAATCTCATTTACATTATTAAAAATTAGATGTTTTCTATCAATGTAAATACTTTCTCAGATTATTTATGAAGGTGTGGGGTGTGTAAATGATGAGGCAGATTTGTCTCAGGCAGTTTATTACACGTCTCACACATGAGCATAGTGGAAAGAGGACATCTCAGACAAAACTCTTCCCTTAAATACTCAGGTCTTCCTACAGCCGCTTCTACACATCAAAGTTCACATTGCATTCACATCAAAGGTCACATTGCATTCACTTCCTTAATCCCTTAACATCCCCCTCGCGGTCTCTGACACACAAAGGATCCTCCAAGCAGTCTCTGACACACAAAAGATCACACTTTCACAACTTCCTGTTATCTCCAAGGAAACTCTGCTCTTTGTTTTTATCTAAGATGCTAGTCATTATGTTTTCCCCATGGCAGCTACCCCCCCCCCCCTCCGAGCATATTGGATCGAACAAAAGAATAACAGTCTGTATGCTCTGACAGAATCATTACACATCAATCCACATGCTGCTTGGGCTTCAGTCTTCTCCCGTATCTGCTGTAACCAGGATTCACCGCCTCTGTGGTGCTGTCATGCCGGGGAGCTGCTGTCTGGGGGTGAAAACCTTTTGTCAGTCCCTGCGGGTGTTCTGGGGAAATTTTACTCTGGGAAGCTCCCCGTGGGGATCTTCCACGCTGAGGGGCCCTCGCCAACAGCACTTGCTCGTCCGCCACCACAAAAGCGGGTTTGAGTCTGTTTATGCCAACCTTTTCACTCCTACCCCCCAAATCTAGCAAAAAATGCTTGTCCCCTGTTTCCAGCACTGAACGGTCCATCATAAGGTGGGCACAGTGGGGGGTGATGTGCATCGTGTCTGACAAAAACAAACTCCGCGTTTTTCAAAGTTTTAGGCACAAAAACGCGCGGAAAACTGTGGTGGACAGGGCCCGGCAGCGTGCCTGTGTGTTCACAGTGTTTCACTTTTCTCACATTTTATGTTGCAGCCTTATTCCAGGGTGGATTGGATTCTTTTCCAATGCTACGCTGCAACAGCTGAGACGGGGAGCTGCCCGGCGCAGGATTATCTGGGAGAAACTCCCCCAGCAGCCGAAGTGGCTGCGCAAAAACGAGTTCAGCCGGGGAAGCCTCCAAGTCCTCTTTAGACACAGAACATAACCCCAATAAAACCCACGGTAGCTTGTCTACCCAATTTGCATCCGTCAGTGACGCCCTGAGAGCTGCTTTCAATGACCTATGAAAACGTTCGCATAACCCATTAGCCTGTGGATTATACACGGTTGTGCGGTGAATTGTGATACCCAGGCTGCGGGCCATTGTTGACGAAAGTTCGGAAACAAATTGAGGGCCTCTGTCGGACGTAATGTCCGACGGGACTCCAAAACGCGCCACCCATGCTGTTAAAAATGCACGCGCCACCTCCTCGGATGTGGTTGACGCCAGTGGAACCACCTCCGGCCAGCACGTGGTGCGGTCCACCATTGTCAGAAGGTGCGTGCACCCCTGTGATGGCAGGAGGGGGCCCACGAGGTCCACGTGAACATGGTCGAACCTCTTAGCCGGGATGTGAAACGGCTCCAAGGGAGCTCTCGTGTGTCTATGTACTTTGGCTCGTTGACACGCCATGCAGGCTGCTGCCCACTCTTTCACTTGTTTGCGAAGGCTCGGCCACACAAATTTCTCTCCTACCATCTTGACCGAAGCGCGCACTCCCGGGTGTGCTAAAGAATGAACCGAGTCAAAAACGCAGCAGCGCCACGCGGCCGGTTCCACGGGACAAGGTCGCCCAGTGGAGACATCGCAGATTGGGGGGGGGCATACCGTCTTGCAGCACCCTGCTCTCCAGCCTTAACCCTGTTGGTCCAGACTTGAGCGCGCGCACATCGGCGTCACTAACCTGCTCCGCGGCCATGGCTGTGTAATCTATCCCCACGCGGACCAGGGCCGCCACGGCGCATGAGAGGCAGTCTGCCACTACATTCAGTTTACCCGACACATGCTGAATATCGGTAGTAAACTCTGAGATTGCGGCCAGCTGTCTCTGCTGCCGGCCCGACCACGGTTCTGAAACCTTGGCCATCGCGAATGTTAGTGGCTTGTGGTCAACGAACGCGGTGACACCGTGCCCTTCCAGCCAGAACTGGAAGTGGCTAATGGCCAAGCGGAGAGCCAGCAACTCCCTGTCAAACGCGTTGTATTTACATTCACTATCACGCAAAGTCCTGCTGAAAAAGGCGAGCGGCTGCCAAGCCCCGGCTACACTCTGCTCCACGACCGCCCCTATGGCCACATCTGACGCGTCAGTAGTGAGCGCTATGCGGGCCGTTGGGTCTGGATGTGCCAACAACACAGCGTTTGCCAGGGCTGCCTTGACTTCCGAGAATGCCCGCTCTCGCTCCAGGGACCATTTGATCTTATTCGCAGGTTTCTGTTTTTTGAGCGCGGCGTACAGCGGTTGCATGAGCTGCGCTGTGCGGGGGAGGAAACGGTTATAAAAATTCACCATTCCCAAAAACTCCTGTAACGCCCTGACCGTTTGCGGTCGGGGAAAATCTGCTACCGCGCGCATTTTGTCAGGCAGCGGAACCACTCCTTCGGGAGAGACGCGGTGCCCCAAAAAATCAATCTGCGTCACCCCGAACTGACACTTCGCTGGGTTGATTATTAAACCATGCTCTCCCAACCTCCGGAAAACCGTCATGAGGTGTTTTTCGTGTTCGTCTTCGGACGAGCTGGCTACCAAGATATCATCCAGGTAGACGAATACGAGAGGGAGATTGCGCAGCACCGCGTCCATCATGCGTTGGAACGTCTGTACAGCCCCTTTCAGCCCGAATGGCATGAGCAAAAACTCGAATAGACCAAACAGAGTTATCACTGTTGTTTTGGGTATGTCCTCAGCGCGCACTGGGACTTGGTGTTAACCGCGGACCAAGTCTATTTTAGAAAAAACGCGTGCTCCTGCCAAATGAACGGAAAAATCCTAGATGTGAGGAACTGGGTAGCGGTCGTGCGCTGTGGCGTTGTTCAACCTGCGGAAATCTCCGCAAGGTCGCCACGAACTGTCAGCTTTAGGGACCATGTGTAGCGGGGAAGCCCATGGGCTGTTTGAACGCCTGATGATGCCCAACCTCTCCAGGTTGGCGAACTCCTCGCGCACTATGGCCAGTTTAGCTGCGTCCAAGCGCCGAGGTTTTGCAAAAACGGGCGGCCCTGTGGTGGTAATAAAATGTTCCACCCCGTGTTTAGCGACGGCTGCCAAAAATGTCGGGACCGTGAGTGCTGGGAACTGAGTGAGCAGTGTGTGGAACTTACCGCTTGCAGCTGTGACGTTGGCTTGTGCTGTTGGCCGGGACGCTCGAGCTGTACAGGGGATAGAATCAAAGGACAGTGCATTAACCAGGCGCCTGTTAGCGACATCAACCAACAAACCATGTGAGCACAAAAAATCAGCCCCCAATATATTGAAATTCAATGCTGCTATGACAAAAGTCCACTCAAATGCACGGCCGTGTAGCGACAGAAGTAGAGTCCTCTCACCAAAGGTCTTAATCTCCGAGCCGTTTGCTGCTGCCATCTCAGGGCCGCTGGATCCTGCCAGCTGGTCTGCGTAGGACAGCATGATGAAACTCAACTGGGCTCTGGTGTCCACGAGGAAATGCCTCCCCGAGCGTGCGTCCGTCAAGTAGAGCAGCTTGTTCTCCTCCCCGAGGGCCGCAGCTGCTACCGACCCCTGGTCCTGGCGTTTCCCGAGCGCTTGAACTGGCACGATGGTATACATTTGCGTACCTTCTCTGCAAAGCGGCGGTGGTAGAAACAAAGGATGTCTCCGACGCGTTCCTTGGCCCCCGCCACCGCCATCGTTGGTGGTTCTGCTACAGCTGTCAATGGCTCCTCGCCATCTCCGGCCGTCGCGCCGAGCTCCGTCGCTGCCGCCATGGTTGCAAGCTCTCTCCTGGCCATGATGATCCGGTGTGCTTCCCAGGCCAGTGCACGGTAGTCCCGCTTGGCCAGCAGCGGCAAACTGGCCAGGGCCGCTCTCGTCGCTGACGGAAGGTTCCTGAGGAAAAGGTGGGTAAAAATGAAGTGGTCGTCGTCCGAGCCCTTCAATCTCAGCATCCTTTCCATCAGGTCAGTAGCCATGCAATCTCCTAACCCGGTCCGGGCCAGGAGTCTCTCTGCTCTCTCCTCAACCGAGAGTGTGTGGTGCTGGATGAGTGCGGCCTTCAATGCAACGTTTTTGTCGCTGGCTGGTGGCTGATCCAGCAGGCTCTCCACATGCTGAGCCGTGTGGGTGTCGAGCTTTGTGACCACATGGTAGAATTTCGTGTCATCCACCGATATTCCCCGGAGGACGAACTGCGCCTCAACCAGGTGGAACCAGGAGCGCGGATTGTGCTGCCAAAAGTCCGGTAGCTGGATTGTAATGGCATACGCTTGGCTGGGGGCTCCCAACGAGGCTGGCTCCGGGGAATTCTCTTCGTGTTGCACGCTTCGTCTTGAGTCACCAGTGTGGGGTGTGTAAATGATGAGGCAGATTTGTCTCAAGCAGTTTATTACACGTCTCACACATGAGCATAGTGGAAAGAGGACATCTCAGACAAAACTCTTCCCTTAAATACTCAGGTCTTCCTACAGCCGCTTCTACACATCAAAGTTCACATTGCATTCACATCAAAGGTCACATTACATTCACTTCCTTAATCCCTTAACATCCCCCTCGCAGTCTCTGACACACAAAGGATCCTCCAAGCAGTCTCTGACACACAAAAGATCACACTTTCACAACTTCCTGTTATCTCCAAGGAAACTCTGCTCTTTGTTCTTGTGGTGTAAACAAACGACACAGTATTATCTTGTCTGTAAATAGTGATCTTTGGTCACGCATCTGACGTCGTGACGTAATTATATATGCGCTGTCTCTTTTTCTCTTGCAAGCTGCCAAGTAAAGTTCATGTTCAACAGCACGCAGTTGTCCCACGTTATTATGTTCAACTAAAGAACACGACATGGTGTCAGAAGTGCTGCGTAGCTGTGAAGACAGACACTAAAAGTCATTCTAGTGGGAAGAGGGAGAGAGGTGAGCTAAGATGCCCGAAGATAGAGATGATGAACCGGTGAGAGCAGGAGTTAGCATCGCGGCTAGCACGCCCAGCGCCACGTTTAGCATTCAGCCACCGGAGCCCTTTGATTTCTCCAAACCACATGAATGGACCAAGTGGATTCGGCGCTTCGAAAGATTTCGCCAGGCAAGCAATTTGTCTTCAAGTTCAAATGAAAATCAAGTCAACACATTAATATACTGCATGGGAGATGAAGCAGATGATGTCCTGAGAGGCTTAAAGTTAACCGAAGCAGAGCAGCTCGAATATAGCAAAGTGAGAGACGGCTTCCACAGCTTTTTCATTGTAAAGAAAAATGTTGTTTATGAACGTGCACGTTTCAATATGCGCAAACAAGAGCCAAATGAAACCGTAGACGCATTTGTAACGGCCCTGCATGCATTAGCAGAGCACTGCAACTACAGTCAGCTTCACGATGAGCTCATAAGAGACAGAATAGTAGTGGGCATGGCCGACACAAGACTGTCAGAGCGCATGCAAATGGAAAAAGACTTGGACTTGGAGAAAGCCGTAAATATGGCAAGGCAGTCAGAAGAGATCAAAAAGCAACAAACAACTTTGAGGAATGAAGGAAACGTGATGCAGATGAATGCGAACTCTGTGGATAGAGTTACTTAAGCCAAATACGACAAGACAAAGTTTAAGTTCAAAAGCGAAACAGTGAACACACGCCAGCTGTCTAAAAGTAAAAGCAAAAGTACACCAAACGCATGGTGCTATAAATGTGGTGGCTCTCCTCACCCTAAATACGAGTGCCCTGCAAATGATGCCAAATGTCATGCATGTGGAAAGAAAGGCCACTATCAACGGGTCTGCAGGCAAAGTAAGAATGTCCAAAGTATTGAGGAGGAAGAGGAGCGAAGTTTTTTCCTCGGCTCAGTCACAACAGGCCACCAGGTATGGACAGCTGATATTCTGGTGAGGGACACTAAAATGTCTTTCAAACTCGACACTGGAGCTGATGTCACTGCAATAGCGGAGTCAGACTTGGAACAAATATTTCCAAGAGCAAAAATGCCTGTTCTCCAGCAGCCGGAGAAACCATTGTTGGGTCCTGGAAGGAAACCACTGGAGGTCGCAGGTTTCACAAAGCTTCAGCTCAACTATGGGACAAAACAGACAACAGAAAAGGTCTACATTGTCAAAAATCTCAGCACGCCACTGTTAGGCCTTCCTGCCATCATAGCTCTAGGCCTTCGTGTGCGAGTTGATGTTATTTCAATGGACACTCTGAAAACATCCTACCCCAAACTGTGCAGCGGTCTGGGTGAAGTGCAGCAGTCCTACCACATAAAACTCAAATCAAACGCTGTGCCATACTCATTGAAAACCCCAAGGAGGATTCCAATACCTCTAATGGGTAAAGTCAAGGAGGAACTCCAAAGGATGGAACAGCTTGGAGTCATCACCCGAGTGGAGGAACCTACAGACTGGTGCGCCGGCATGGTCGTTGTTCCGAAGAAAAACAGTCCGAGGCTGAGACTGTGCGTGGATTTTACCGGACTAAATGAGTATGTGTGCAGAGAAAAGTTTGTGCTGCCTTCTGTCGAACAAAGTCTTGGGATGCTAGCAGGAGCCAAAGTGTTCAGCAAACTAGACGCCAACATGGGCTTCTGGCAAATTCCCTTGTCGGAGGAATCTGCCAAACTGACCACATTCATAACACCCTTCGGGCGGTTCCACTTTAACCGCCTCCCCTTTGGCATCAGCTCTGCGCCCGAGCACTTTCAGCGCAAAATGTCGGAGGTTATCGAAGGAGTTGAAGGAGTGGTCTGTCACGTTGATGATGTGCTGGTATGGGGACATGACCAAGAGGAGCACGACGCCCGACTCCATACCACCCTGCAAAGACTGGAAAAAGTAGGTATAACTCTGAATGTGGAAAAATGTGATCTGTCACAGACCAAAGTGACTTTCCTTGGCCACATCATTACGGACACTGGCATAAGTCCTGACCCAAAGAAAACAGAGTCCATCACAAAGATGAATAAGCCATCAAACGTGACAAAGCTAAGAAGTTTTCTGGGCATGGTCAATCAGGTGGGAAAGTTTATCCCCCATTTAGCAGAGAAAGACAAAGCTCTGAGAGATCTTTTGTCCAAGAAGAACAGCTGGTATTGGGGTGTAGACCAAGCTAAAGCATTCAAAACGCTCAAAGATGCTCTAACTTCACCCCCAGTGCTTGCTATGTATGACCCAAACAGAGACACTAAAGTATCGGCTGATGCTTCTTCTTATGGTCTAGGTGGTGTTCTCCTGCAGCAGTGGGAAGAAGGATGGAGACCAGTCGCCTACGCTTCAAGGTCGCTGTCTCCAACAGAACAACGCTATGCACAAGTGGAAAAAGAAGCCTTAGCATCCACATGGGCATGCGAGCGATTCCGTGACTTTCTAATAGGCAAACACTTCTGTCTGGAAACTGATCATAAACCTCTTGTGTCACTCTTAGGAGTTCAAGCCTTGGATCTACTGCCACCGAGGATCCAGCGCTTCAGGATGAGACTCATGCGTTACTCGTACAATGTACAGTATGCCCCAGGTAAATCGCTCTGGACAGCAGACACGTTGTCTCGCTCACCATTGAAAACAAAACTGACAAAATCAGACGAGGAACTCATGGAGAGCACAGACATATATGTGGACAGCATCATTGAAAATATGCCTATCAGTTCATTATATATGCAAACACTCAAGGAACAACTGAAAATGGACAGTGTGTGTGCTCGTGTAATGGTCATGTGCAGTCAAGGTTGGCCTGAACATGCAAAACAAGAACCTCTGTTGAGAAACTACTGGCTCGACCGAGCCACACTTACCGTGAAAGACGGCTTGCTGTTGAAGGATTCAAGACTTGTTATCCCTTCAGCAATGCGAAACGATGTCTTAACAAAACTACATGACGGACACCAAAGAGTTGTAAAATGTAAAGCCCGAGCTCGCCAGTCAGTATGGTGGCCTGGTCTCAGCCAACAGATAAGTGAAGTGGTGTTAAAGTGCAGAACATGCATACAAGAGAGACACAACCACAGTGAGCCATTAATGCCAACCGAATGCCCTGACCGCCCGTGGCAAAGAGTGGGTACAGATTTGTTCGAGCTGGGAGGGAAAACTTACCTTCTTGCTGTGGACTATCTTTCCAGGTTCGTTGAGATTGCCCTGCTGAACAAAACGAAATCCAACGACGTCATTACTCACCTGAAGTCTTTCTTTGCCCGTCATGGCATCCCTGAGGTCCTGATGTCTGATAATGGGCCCCAGTTCTCTGGTCGGACTTTCACAGACTTTGCGGCTGCCTATGGCTTTAAACACATCACAAGCAGCCCAAGGTTCCCGCAAAGTAACGGAGAGGCGGAACGTGCTGTACAGACTGTGAAAAACTTACTGAAAAAGGCTGCTGATCCATATTTAGCTCTTCTTGCCTATAGAGCTACTTCTCTCCAAAATGGTTACAGCCCTGCTGAACTCCTCATGGGCCGCCGCCTGAGGACAACACTACCGACTCTTCCCTCTCAGTTGGATCCGACACTGCCGGACAGCGTCACTCTTGCTCATAAGGAAAGGGAGAAGAGGATGTCGGACATTTCAAACTACAACAGACGTCACCGAGCAAAACCCTTGTGTAACTTGTCACCAGGACAACAAGTGTGGGTGACAGATGCTAAAACACCAGGCACTGTTATCCAAAGTCACTCAACACCGAGATCTTATACAGTGGACCTACCACAGGGGACAGTGAGATGCAATCGCATGCATTTGATTCCTCTACACTCACCTTTGCAACAGTGTACCAAACAGCAGAGTGGGTCAGATGAACCTTCAGAGCAGGTGAAACAAATGCCTATTGTACCTCCTGTTACTCCTATAAAGTCTGATGTTGTGAGAACTAGATCGGGAAGAACTATTGTCAAACCTAAAAAGTTAGATCTCTAAAGAATGGTAAAAAGGTACAAACACAGAATGTTCTTAGCTGTGGTATTGTTAATGTTTAGAAAATAATAAGCGAAGGTTTAAAAAGTACATGTTAAGTTCAGAGAAAATGTACACGTGAATACTAGTTACATGTATGCATACTCTCAAAAAAAAAAGAAAAAAGGGAGATGTGGTATTATCTTGTCTGTAACTAGTGATCTTTGGTCACGCATCTGACGTCGTGACGTAATTATATATGCGCTGTCTCTTTTTCTCTTGCAAGCTGCCAAGTAAAGTTCATGTTCAACAGCATGCAGTTGTCCCACGTTATTATGTTCAACTAAAGAACACGACAGTTCTTATCTAAGATGCTAGTCATTATGTTTTCCCCATGGCAGCTACAGGAGCTTCTTTGTGATTAGAGTTGGACCAGGCATAGTCCAAATCTCCTGCTCTTCCACCAGCACCCTCACTTTCCTGAAGTTCTGAATGCTGCCCCATGGCCGATGACTTTGAAGTGGCTGAGCCAGAAGAGGATTTAGATGCCAAAATAACAGAGCTTAAACATCTAAGTGAAACACTTTGTTGTAAAGGGAAGACACCTGAAAATTCAGTTTCCTTATTCCTTAATGTAAATTATTGGGTCTTTTTATTTTACAGGTTCTGTGCAGCATAGAGAAGGCACAGACCAGGCAGAAGAAGACCTTTGGAGATCGAAAGTGAAAGTTTGTGAGAGTACCTTCTGTGCATGAGGGTGATGATGTTTTGGTTTCACGGGATCCCAAAAAGCGGCGGACATTAGCTACTCTATCAAGCCAGCACCGAGGTCCATTTACAGTGACAAACAGTGCCAAAGGAATGGCCACACTGAGGAAGGGTTCCACATTCCAAAAACTCACGGATCAAGACTACAGACCGACCACAGACTGAAGAGCAAGGCAGTTCAACATGCTGTCTCCATGCAGATCTTTTGATTTCAACCGGGGGGCCAAAATTAATCCGTAGAATTATAACTAGAATCCTCTTTGTGTATTTTCAGATGCAGTAACCAACAAGACATTTCTTGGAGACCACCAGTATCCCACTCTTGAGTGGAAGATGGACCATCCAGATGCTGTCTCAGGCCCACAGTGGCAGAAAGAACTGGGTCCTCTGCAGAATGAGCTGGTCAGCATCATTAGCATCCAGTAACATCTGTCATGGTTGCTGTTAAATATCCAGCTGACATTTCTCCCTTAGTTACCATAATAGCGGTGTTCACACTGTTTTGTTTTCAAAGAAATATGATTTTCTTCTCATTTCTAGTTGGTGTCCGTCCTGGACAAAAGTCGTCCCCCAACAGAACTTATTGTGAAGGATGGACAAACATGCCTGACACGTGAGGACCTCTGGAGCCTGGCTTTAAGTCAAAGCACGGAATCCAATGTAAGTGCACTAAATAAAAGAAGTCGTGTCTCACTTCACTATAAAAAGCAAAATCCTTAATAGTCTTTATTGTCTGCTTTCAACAATTCCTTCCAGGCTGGAAATGCTTGTTTGTGAATTGTGGAAGAGGCAGCACAAAGATGTGTCATTTGTCACCATATACAGTGGGGCAAAAAAAACTATTTAGTCAGCCACCAATTGTGCAAGTTCTCCCACTTAAAAGATGAGAGAGGTCTCCAATTTTCATCATAGGTATACCTCAACTATGAGAGACAAAATTAAAAAAAAAAATCCAGAAAATCACATTGTCTGATTTTTAAAGAATTTATTTGCAAATTATGGTGGAAAATAAGTATTTGGTCAATAACAAAAGTTCATCTCAATACTTAATTATATACCCTTTAATGGCAATGACAGAGGTCAAACGTTTTCTGTAAGTCTTCACAAGGTTTTCACACACTGTTGCTGGTATTTTGGCCCATTCCTCCATGCAGATCTCCTCTAGAGCAGTGATGTTTTGGGGCTGTCGCTGGGCAACACGGACTTTCAACTCCCTCCAAAGATTTTCTATGGGGTTAAGATCTGGAGACTGGCTAGGCCACTCCAGGACCTTGAAATGCTTCTTACGAAGCCACTCCTTCGTTGCCCCGGCAGTGTGTTTGGGATCATTGTCATGCTGAAAGACCCAGCCACGTTTCATCTTCAACGCCTTTGCTGATGGAAGGAAGTTTTCACTCAAAATCTCACGATACATGGCCCCATTCATTCCTGATGAGAACTTTATGATGAGACTGAGTATGTGCAGCACCAACAGTCCACCTTTTCTTCTTTGATAGTTTGGCTTGCTGGCAGATAAATAGGCTGTCTTCTTGATGACTGTTTTGCAAAGAGGAAAGAGTAGGATTGATGACAGTGCCTTTGTCCTGTTACTCTGAGTGGGACGGCAGAGACGCGGAGCTGAGCGCACCGGTGGAATCCTGGCCTTCAACAGATCAACCATTTCATCAACAGCCTTCCACACCGGCCAGCGGATCGTCTGAGTTGCGGGACACCTTCACAGTGCGGTGGTAAGCGGCGGAGCTAACAGCAGAGAAGCTGACCGAGATTCCGGCCGGATCGGACCTCAACTGCGGCGGCGGAGCTCAGCGGAGGAGCTAGCTGAGGCTTCGGCCGGATCCGAGGTCGGCTGGACCAGATACTGGTAGCACCAGAAATTATCCTGCTATCATCAGCTGCAGGATCCACCGGGAGAGCTTTGGCTTTACTGTCAGATACCTGCTACCAGGCTACGACCCAAGCTAACGGTCTCCGTTAGCCACCGGGAGAGCTTCGGATTCACTGCCTGATAGAACAACGCTAGCTGGAGGCCTCCACTAGCAACCGAGGGAGCATTGGCCTCCTCGGCTTCACCGGCAGATCCAGTTACCCAATTACTAGTCAACAGGTGAGCTTCTCCCTTGATCCTAATCAAATTAGTCATTATGCCTCCAAAAAAGAATCAGACACATGGAGAGGAACTGGAGGAGATAAAACTCTCACTAAACTTTATGTCTGAAGAAATATCTAAAATAGCTAAACAACAAACGCTGCTTGTTAACCTTATGGAACAAGTGCGTGAGTTAAAGGCTGAAATTATGGACAAGGACAAGAAAATTAAATTCTTAGAAAAATGTGTGGATGAACTAGAACAACATACAAGAATGGATGACGTCATTGTGAGCGGTCTGAATACCAGACACCGCTCCTATGCACGTGTGACAGCTGGAGTTGGTAATCAGGATGGGCAGGATGAGACACTGACAGAATCACACACTCTTGAGCAGCAGGTATTAACCTTTTTCAATTCTAAAAACATTGTTGTGGACAATGAGACTATTTCGGCTTGCCACACGTTACCCAATAAAAACAGTAAAGGAAAACCAGCGATCATCATCCGATCCGTCAGTAGGAAAGCAAAAACTGATCTTCTGCGACAAGCAAAAATACTGAGAGGAACGGCTGTCTACATAAATGAACATTTAACAAAAAAGAACTCCGAAATAGCTAGACAAGCCAGGGCCCTCAGAAAACAAGGAAAAATACAGTCGACATGGACAAGAAACTGTAAGGTGTGGATAAAACTGCTTGGCACTCCAGAAGAAGCTAAAGTAATAATGATTAGAGAAACGGAGGAATTGGACAGATTTAAATCTTAGCCCTGATTCAGGAATAATGGTGCAGTAGGATCATGAGTGGAAATTTTGTGTTCTTTTCCTTTTTTCTTCTTGGTGTACATGGTTGTCATAAATTATGTTTAGTACTTTAGTCAATCATCCCTCCTCATTTGATGATGAAAGTGTAGTGGGGCAAATTGAAGCTGGAAATTTTGTCAATACTGAACAGCAACCACAAGACATTTTAGGAAATATTGACCCAGACAATAACTATTTTAATCATATTAATAATAAGTGTGTTTATTATGAAGAACAACAATTAAATGGAATTATGAATGTGGATCAAACATTAACGATAATACATATTAATAGTAGGAGTCTCTATGCAAACTTTGATAGTATTAAGGATTTTTTAAATCAATTTAATACACTATTTAGGATTATTGCAATAAGTGAAACATGGATTAATGAAGAAAAAGATGTAACTTTTGAACTATATGGATATGAGATGTACACACAAAATAGGAAATAAAAAAGTGGTGGTGGGGTAGCACTGTATGGTGATAGAAAATCAAAAAGTAAAAAAGTAGACAGTACAACAATAGCAGTGAATGAAAGTATGGAATGTTTAACAATTGAGATTACGATGGAAAAAAGAAAAAATATAATAGTAAGTTGTATATATAGAGCACCGGGATCTGATGTGGAAAAATTTAAAAATGGGATGGAAAAGATGTATGCAAAAATAAGACAAAAAGATATTTTTATTTGTGGTGACTATAACATAGATTTAATGAAAACAAAACAACACAAACCAACTGAAGATTTTTTAGATACAATGTATAGCTTAACCTTATTTCCAAAGATTACAAAACCTATGAGAATAACGACACACTGTGCTACCCTGATAGACAACATTTTTACCAATGTTATTGAATATAATATGGTGAGTGGTATAATAATAAATGATATTAGTGACCACCTGCCTGTATTTGTTTCTTTAGATGTTAATTATGGGGCTAATGAGAGTAAGAATAATAATAAACTATGTAAAAAGATTATCTATAAAAGAATATGAACAGAAGACAGAATCAGTGATTTAAAAGAAGACAATGTTACAGGATTGGGATGTTGTCTATAGAGAGAAAAATGTGGACTTGGCATATGATAAATTGATTGATATATTTAAATCATTATATGATAAAAATTGTCCAATTAAAGAAATTAATAAAAAAAACACATATACAAAAATTACCCATGGTTAACCAAAGGGTTACAAAATGCTTGTAAAAAGAAAAATTTTCTCTATAAAAATTTCATTAAATTAAGAACTAAAGAATCTGAAAAAAGATATAAAACATATAAAAATAAATTAACAGAAATAATATGAACTAGTAAAAAATTATACTATAGGAAAATGTTAAATGAAAATAAAAATAATATAAAAGGAGTCTGGGATATATTAAACAAATTAAGGAAAAATGGAACTGAGAAAATGATATATCCAGAGTATTTTACTGATAATTGCGGTGATATTTATGATAAGAATATGGTAATAAAATGAATAAATTTTTTGTAAATGTTGGGCCAGAGTTGGCAGCAAAAATTCCAAATCAAGGAAGAGACACCGTGAGTGAGACTTTGATTGGAAGTAACCCTCGGTCAATTTTTCTTACAGCGGTGGATGAACTAGAGGTAAAATCTGTTGATGAAAAGTGTAAAAATAAATTATCTACTGATTGTGATGGTATTGATATGGCACTAATAAAAAGAACTGTTGATGGTATATTAAAACCATTCACATATATTGTAATTTATCATTTCAAACTGGCTCATTCCCGCAGAAAATGAAAATAGCAAAAGTAATACCATTATTCAAGCAAGGAAATAAACACCAATACACAAACTACAGACCAGTATCACTTCTCCCACAATTTTCAAAGATTCTGGAAAAACTTTTCAACAACAGATTAGAAAACTATTTAAATAAACAAGATGTGCTGAATCAGAACCAATATGGGTTTAGAGCCAAGAGTACAACATCGTTGGCAATAATGGAAGCAACAGAGGAAATAATAAATGCATTAGATCAAGGAAAATATGCAATTGGTGTGTTTATAGATTTTAGAAAAGCATTTGATACAATAAATCATTCAATACTTCTTAATAAATTGCAAATGTATGGTATTAGGGGAATGGCTCTGAAATGGGTTACAAGTTATCTATCTGAGAGACAACAATTTGTGAAGATGGGAGAATATCTGTCTGGGTGTTTGGGAATTGCCTGTAGGGTCCCCCAGGGGTCAGTATTGGGCCCCAAATTATTTAACATATATATAAATGATATATTCCAAGTTTCTAAATTATTAAAAATAATATTATTTGCTGATGATACTAATATATTTTATTCTGGAAATAATTATAATCAATTAATCCATACTGTAAATAATGAATTAAATAAGCTTAAAAAATGGATGGATTGTAATAAATTATTACTAAATATAGATAAAACTAAGGTAATGATATTTGGTAATTGTAAAAATAAAGAAGATATACACATTCATATAGATAATGTAGTTATTGAAAAAGTTAACGAGATCAAGTTTTTGGGTGTAATACTGGATGATAAAATTAGTTGGAAACCACATATCAGATACATACAAAATAAAGTTGCAAAAAATATTGCAATTATAAATAAAATTAAGCAGGTCCTAGATTATAAATCACTTCATATTTTGTATTGTTCATTAGTACTTCCATACTTGACTTACTGTATAGAGGTTTGGGGTAACAGTTATAAAAGTAAACTTAATTCATTGTTAATATTACAAAAAAGGGCAGTCCGTGTTATACACAAAGTCGGGTACCTCGAACATACTAATTTATTGTTTTTACATTCGAAGTTATTGAAATTATGGGATCTGGTTCATTATTACACAGCACAATTAATGTTTAAAGTTAGTAAAACCCTCTTGCCACACAATATACAAAATCTTTTCAGGGAGAGAGAAGGGAAATATAATTTACGGGGAATACAAAATTTAAAATGCACTTAGTAAGATCTACACGGAAGAGATTTTGTGTGTCTGTGTGTGGGGTAAAATTGTGGAATGGGTTAGGGGAGAAACACAGGCAATGTCCAAACATCCACATATTTAAATCAACATATAAAGAAATGATTTTTGAGCAGTATGAGAATGAAGGGTAGTGATGTTACATTGTGTCTTCAGTGAGGGAAGGCTGTTGTTGTGTTATGGTGATTGTGAAGGTGATAGTGTTGTCTGTGTTTGTATTGAACATGCCAGAAGTGTATGTTTATTGTTGTTGTAATATTGTTGGATTTTGGTATTGTTGTCAATATGGACTGTCATTGTTGTGTCATTTTTGTTGTATAATTTGACTATGGGTGTATTATGGTGAATGTGGTTGTGGGATAATGATGATTATGAGTAATACTGTAATTTGTTGGGTATGGAAAAGGGGTGGGACTATATAAGCGTTGGCTTCTTCCCACTCCTTTTGAACATTTTATTTTATTTTTTTTATTTATTTTTTTTTTTTTGCTGTGTTTTGAACTCTCTTCTTTCTTTTTTTTTTTTTTAAGAATGTTCAAATAAAAATCAGTGTCAATGTCAATTCTTTCCTTTACATGGATCAGTTGTCCTGGTCCCTTTGCAGAAAAACAGCCCCAAAGCATGATGTTTCCACTCCCATGCATCACAGTAGGTATGGTGTTCTTTGGATGCAACTCAGCATTCTTTCTCCTCCAAACACAACAAGTTGAGTTTTTACCAAAAAGTTCTATCTTGGTTTCATCTGACCATATGACATTCTAGCAAACTTCAGACAGGGCTGGACATGTCTTGTCTCGTGTCCCTCATGCTTAAGCAGGGGGACACGTCTGGCACTGCAGGATTTGAGTCCCTGGTGGCGTAGTGTGTTACTGATGGTAGCCTTTGTTACTTTGGTCCCAGCTCTCTGCAGGTCATTCACTAGGTCCCCCCGTGTGGTTCTGGGATTTTTGCTCACCGTTCTCTTGATCATTTTGACCCTACGGGGTGAGATCTTGCGTGGAGCCCCAGATCGAGGGAGATTATCAGTGGTCTTGTATGTCTTCCATTTTCTAATAATTGCTCCCACAGTTGATTTCTTCACATCAAGCTGCTTACCTATTGCAGATTCAGTCTTCCCAGCCTGGTGCAGGTCTACAATTTTGTTTCTGGTGTCCTTTGACAGCTCTTTGGTCTTGGCCATAGTGGAGTTTGGAGTCTGACTGTTTGAGGTTGTGGACAGGTGTCTTTTATACTGATAACAAGTTCAAACATGTGCCATTAATACAGGTAACAAGTGGAGGACAGAGGAGCCTCTTAAAGAAGAAGTTACAGGTCTGTGAGAGCCAGAAATCTTTGCAAATAAATTCTTTAAAAATCCTTCAATGTGATTTTCTGGATTTTTTTTTCTCATTTTGTCTCTCATAGTTGAGGTATACCTGTGATGAAAATTGGAGACCTCTCTCATCTTTTAAGTGGGAGAACTTGCACAATTGGTGGCTGACTAAATACTTTTTGGCCCCACTGTATATAATTGTTTGATGTAATGCATTGCATAACAAAATCACAGTGATGATATAGAGTGAAGTACGTGGCGGTAATGCACCTGTGAGCTGGTTGCCAACCACCAATCCAATCTAAAAGAAGAAGAAAATCTCAAACAAAAAAGCAGAAAAAACTTTACGTATTGTTAAAAAAAATCTTGAAAAAATGAATGGGCTTTTCTACTAAAATGTGTCTATGTCAATTGTGATATCCCTTGTACACTGTGAATTTCTATGAAAACCCAAATTTATTGTATGTTTTTGTTTGTTTTTTTCTTTTTTCCCTTATTCTCTCTCATGTTGTTTCAGAACGAGGGAAGGAAAACGTTGTTTGTGGCGGCGCCTTGCATGGCAGCGGCTCCTCTGATTCTAGCTGTGATTAACATTGGAGATCAGAGAAGCGTCATTTTGTTCTGCTGTACATGATTGGCTGTTGTTACGTCTGTCAATCAGCAGTGGACAGGAGTCTTCTACATGCAGCCAACAACTCAACTTTATTACTGAACTTGAGGTTTATATACAGAGTGGGCCGTGCCGGCCTGGCGTCACCCTGTGGGTGGGCACGGCTTCACATACACACACATTCTCACACACAACATCCCCTCCCCCCTTAGAAAATGGGAAATCACACACACCATTGTAAACCTCCCCAATCTGAAAACCGAATCACTCGCTAAGAACATGGGAATAATATATTGAACTAAAACAACCGATCACATTCACACAAAGAACAACTCAAATTGGACCTCATCTCTTTAAAATGCATAAAATAATCCCATATTATCCACACTCTCACTCACATGCACACCAGCATAAAATATATAAATAAAATATATATATTCAAATATTTACAGAAAAGAATTTTTTAGGCAACCCCAATGTCTCTGGGCAGCCACTATTTTTCACACTGCCATGGAGGACCTGGGCAACCCCACAGCATCTACACACCTGGTCGCTTCTACCCCCAGGATGGAAGCCCCCCTCCCCAGCAAAAATGTCTTTTCTCATCATTCGGTGCTTCTTCCCTCTGAGCCCGCAGTGCCGTTGTCCGGCGTGCCGTCTCTCTGTGCCCGACAAGCAGTTTCTGACTGTCTTCCTCATCGCCATCATGGCTCCAGACCAGGGGTGTCCAACCATGTGCCATGGAGAGCCAAGACCCTGCAGGTTTTCTCTTCTACCCAGTCTCTTCAGCAGGTGTTTTCACTTATCAGCAATCAGTGGGAAGAAGTTCACTGAAATCTGTTGTTGAAGACACTGGTTGGAGGTAAAACCTGCAGGGTCTTGGCTCTCCATGGCACATGGTTGGACACCCCTGCTCCAGACACTCCAGCCCCCAGTGGCCGTACTTCGGGAAGAACTGAAGCTCTCTTGTCGGCGCTGCTCGCAGCCTCAGGCGCCTCGCCTTACCACCTATCGCCCTCATCCAAGGCGCATGAAGCTCCGGCACTAAGGCACTACCCGACCTCCATGGCGCACAGCTGCTGCTCACTCCCGGTGTTCACCACAACACCCTTGCCAGTGTCGTTCTCCGACCCAGGCACCTCACCACTGCATCCAGCGCTCTTGGTCCCGGTGCTCCACTGCGCTGTCACCATGTCCAGCTGCGGCTGTTCTCCCTCGGGTATCTCGGTGACACTCCCGTTGGCACTATCCTCTGACCTGGGCATCTCGTCACTGCTCTCGGCCCGCTCATTCAGAGTGCTCCGCTGCATAGACTCCCTGTCCGGTTGTGGCTGTTCTCCCTCTGGGCTCTCAGCGTCGTTCTCGTCGGCTCCACTCTCTGACCCAGGTGTCTCGTCACTGCTCTCGGCATCCTTGCTCAAGGTGCCCTGCTGCGTCGTCTCCAAGCCCCGCTGTCGCTGCTCCACCTCAGGGCCCTCAGCCTGTATGGTCCCGCTCTCCCGCTGTTTAGTCTTCAGCAGCAGGGCTGACTCCTGCTGCCTCTCCCCTCTGCCGTCCTTGTGCACCACGCTGTCCGACCCATCAGCGCTGTGGTCCCGCGTCAGGTTGGGCTCCATGGCAGGCTCGCTGTCCTCAGTGATCGGGGACTTTTCCTCACTTTGTCTCGGCCCCTCTTCAGCTTCCAGCCTGACGCCCTTAGCCTCGCTTTGGCATGCAGCTAGCTTGTCCGATAGCCCGTCCATTGGTGCAAAATGGTTGCTAGCCTCCAGAAGTTAACTAGCTTGCTCAACCCTGGTGCCAAAAGCTCCATCACCCATAGCCTCCTGGTCCACATTTGCTCAGTGAAGTGGTCGGTCATCCGCTCAATGGCATCGCCATAGCCCTCGTTCGCACCCAGCGACTCAAGAATCCTCCAGCCCTCTGCAACAAGGTTATGGACCAGGAGTGCCCGGCGCCGTCTCCTGTCAAGCCCATGGAGACCCAATGCACCAATGTACTCCTCGAAACTCCGTCTCCACTCCGGCCACGGGACCACCGGCTCATCCGCATGCTCCAGAAACGGCAGCAGTGGTGGAGGTAGCCAGCACACTTCCATTTTTATCCTCGTCGCCATTGTTATGTCTGTAAATCAGGAGTGGACAGGAGTCTTCTACATGCAGCCAACAACTCAACTTTATTCCTGAACTTGAGGTTCATATACAGAGTGGGCCGTGTCCGCCTGACGTCACCCTGTGGGTGGGCACGGCTTCACCTACACACACATTCTCACACACAACAGCTGGATGGACTGAATGACAATAAAGTTGGCTTCTTCTTCCTCTTTTTCTCTGTTCTTGTTTGTTTGTTTTAATATAAGATAAGATAAGATAAGATAAGATAAGCCTTTATTAGTCCCACAACGGGGAAATTCCAGGATTGCAACAGCACAGGGATAGCAACACTCAGAGCAACAATCAGAAGGCAAGAAAAAACAAGCAAGCAAGAGCAGCTAATATACATATGTACATATTACTATAAAATATATATATGCACACACACACACACAGACACACAGTGCAGAGCATTGTAGCTGGATGGAATAAATATGTAAATATATAAACACCCACAGTATGGAGCATTGCAGCTAGGTGGAATAAATATGCAAGTATATAAACACACACAGTGCGGAGCAATGTAGCTAGATGGAATAAATATGTAAATATATAAACACACACAGTGCAGAGCATTGTTGCTAGGTGGGATGAAACAGCATAACCGTCTATTTAGTTATCCTACATGGTATGATTATGTGCCCATACATATTCTCACCCTCCATAGCGACCGGTATGTTCCTAGTTGTATGCCGGAGAGGACCATTGTGTAAGTCTATTGCATCTTTTGCATTCAAAAAAAAAAAAAAAAAAAAAAGGACGTGACGTAATATAAATAAAGCTGAGTTCTTAAAAAAAGCAAACCGCGGCAACATCCGGTCATGTGATCGGATATTTACAAAAAACTTAACACGTTCTATTTTTCTGTGGTAAGTTCATTTCGACCTAATAATGCAGTGTTAAATTGTTCCTGAAAAACATGTAAAACAAAAGACAAGTTTTGTTGTGTGTGGCTGTACGTCCTAATGTGACGTCATTTTGACGTTGTCATGCCTCCATTCAAGATGGCGACGAGAACAGAGGAGCTTTGAGGTCTGAACCGTGACTTTCTGGTAAAACTGTTCAAAAGACTTTTTGTTGGTCACCAACAGATGTGAGGAATGTTTGTGAGACGACAGCTAAGCTGAGCCGGAGAAGGTTCTGGTTCTGTTTTCAAAGAGGATTTAGAAGAACGGTGAAGCAAGCTGAAAGCAGCTAGCTTAACTAGCTTAGCCGCTGTGGTGTGGAGGACTGTCTCAGCTGTCCAGCTGTTCTGTATATTAGCTCTGTGGTTCAGCACATGGTTTGGGGTGCGAGTTTGCGGTGAGCACGCGCATGTGTGTCAGTTGAGGTGGTGCAGCCTGGAAGACCGCGGCCCAGGAGGTCAGAACACTCACAGGTCGGCTAGGCTGCAGCTAAAGCAGGGGGGTCCAATCATGTGCCATGGAGGGCCAAGACCCTGCAGGTTTTCCCTCCAATCAGCGTCTTCAGCAGCAGATTTCACTCAACTTCTTCCCACTGATTGCTAATGAGTGAAAACACCTGCTGAAGAGACTGGGTAGAAGAGAGAACCTGCAGGGTCTTGGCCCTCCATGGCACGTGATTGGACACGCCTGATCTAAAGGCTGACTTATGGCTGCTTTGGTTGGGGTTTACCGTCAAGTCCCCCATAACCAACTCGCCCCAGACAGTTACAGCCTCCCCATAACCAGCTCGCTCCATGGCCAACTCGCCCCACAACAATCTGTCCCCAATCTCGCCCCATCAAGTGGCGGCCTGTGGTACTGCACAGCGAACGAGTCTACTGCGTGTCCACCAAATGTGTTTTGTCTCCCATCTGGCCTGAACAGCTTTTTTTCAGCGCTTGTGCTCTGAGCTCTGGGGGGAAAAAAAAAAAAAAAGTCTGTTCCCTGTATTCCAGCAACAGCTTGTCACTCACAGCTCAGCTCTTCCACTTTTCCTCTGGTCAGACTTTCTACTTATTTGTTAAACATCAATGGACAAGAAACGTATTCTAGCATTGGTAGCAGCTCTGGATGCAAAATATGAGACAGAAAACAGGAGTCTTGAGTCCAAACTGTACCGATGTCTGATGTCCCGCCCTTCCTTATTCTGATTGGCTGCTTGGAAAGGTCTGACATTGACGAACTCAGCTGCAGTCTGAAAAGTTGAAATGTTTTCACCTCTGAGTGCTAGTGGTGTGTCATACTGCAACATTTGGTATCAATCCCATACCAAGTAAATCTAGGGCCAGAATCACTGATACGATACCAATACTATTTAATCATTAAGGTGGAAGCATCATCAAGTTACTAAATCTGAATGAATTTTCATAACCTTTAAGTGTTTTGTGACTTTTTCCCCTTTGTATTATTAATTATTTAAAACCCAGGACAGAATTTGGGCAAAGTTTAGGTTCTGTAAATACATAGAGTATCACTTTCATAATTAACACAAAAGGCTAATTATATTCAGTCAAATCTGAGCCATATTCAGTCTATCTGTTTCAATTCCAGTAAATGTTTTCATTTAAATAAAATGTTTCAATGCGATAAATGTAATATACCAAGGTCTCAGCATAATTTATACTTTTTGAGTTGGCTAAAGTAACAAATGACCAGTTGCACTTTGAAAATAAATATTAACTAATGCTGAAGATGACTAAAATTTTGCTTCCAACACTAATACGGGAACATCTCAAAAAATTAGAACATCATGAAACCCATATATAGAGTCATTACACAGAGAGTGATATATTTCAAGGGTTTATTTATTTTCAATTTTGTAATTATGGCTTACAGCCCATGAAATCCCCAAATTCAGTTTCTCAAAAAAATAGAATATTACATAAAATTAATTTTAAAAAATAGTTTTTTAATACAAATGTGGACTAACTGAAAAGTATGTCCATGTAGACACTCAATACTTGGTCGGGGCTCCTTTTGGATTAATGACAGTATCAATGTGGCATGGAGGTGATCAGCCTGTCTTACTGCTGAGGTGTTCTGAAGGTCCAGGTTGCTTTGATAATGACCTTCAGCTCGTCTGCATTGTTAGGTCTGGTGTCTCTCATCTTCCTCTTGACAATCCTCCATAGATTCTCTCTGGGGTTTAGGTCAGGAGAGTTTGCTGACCAATCAATCACAGTGATGCCATGGTCATTAAACCAGGTTTTGATGCTTTTGGCAGTGTGTGTGTGTGGGGGGTGGGGGGGGCAAGTCCTGCTGGAAAATCAAATCAGCATCTCCATAAAGCTTGTCAGCACAGGGAAGCATGAAGTGCTCTTAAATTTCCTGGTAGATGACTACGCTGATGTTGGTCTTCATAAAACACAGTGGACCAACACCAGCAGATGACCTCTGTTCAGATAAAAGTAAAGTTTACATTTCATTTTCAAATCAAAGTCCCAGAGTCTGGAGAAAGAGTGGAGAGGCACAGAATCTAAGCTGCTTGAGGTTTAGTGTGACGTTTCCAGTCAGTGATGATTTGAGGAACCACGTCATCTGCTGGTGTTGGTCCACTGTGTTTTATCAAAACCAAAGTCAGCACAGTCGTGTACCTGGAAATTTTAGAGCACGTCATGCTTCCCTCTGCTGATGAGCTTTATTCAATTCAATTCAATTCAATTCAACTTTATTTATATAGCGCCATTTCACAACAACAGTCATCTCATAGCACTATCAACTGTAGTGCTCTTTATGGAGAAGCTGACTTCATTTTCCAGCAGGACTTGGCACCCCCCCCACACACACACACCCACACAGAGGAAAAAGTATCAAAACCTGGTTTAATGACCATGGCATCAGTGAGTGACAAAAAAATATTGAACTTTTTCATGATATTCTAAAGGCACTTTTCCACTATCCCCACTCGGCCCCGATTGGCAAACACGACACGACTCACAACGACTCGTTTCAGCCTCAGTTGCATTTCCACATTACTGCTGATACACCTGCAGTGGGTGGGATTTCTTGAACAGTTAGGCGGCGCCACACTCTTGTGACGTGAAGCCCACGACCCGAGCAAACATAACATGGCGGCTGTACAAGGCGACTCCTCGGTCTGTGGCTTTTTTCGCCGTAAATACCAAAAAGGACCGCCAGACAAGGGTACAGGCAGCGAGATGAAACACTCTGGAATAGTTCTGCAGCTTCTGGGAGAGCCGAAGACATGAGGATACAAACTAGGTCATATATGACAGTAAGCTAATGGTTGCTAATGCTAGTTTGCTATAAGTACGTCGTGCTACACTGTAATGTCTGCAAGTTAGGTACTAAAATATGTACGCTGTGTGTGTGTGTTTCAGATGGCTCTGTTGTGGGGAAATTACCGCTTCAAACGGTCGGTCTGGCGTTCAGCACAGCCTCTCACTGATGTCAACACAGCTTCACAAATGATCAGTGGTTATAGAGCTTAAGAATGTCTGTAGAAACGTTTATTTCCTGTACAACAAATTGCTCTGATCTGCGTGAAAATCATGGAGAGACTGTTGAGACATCATGGACGTACCTGCTTCTGCAGCACTGAGTCTGAGGTGGTGTCATAGCAAAAAATGATCAGCTGACACAACTTGATCGCCAGGTTAATAACTATATTAGCCACAAAATATATATTCAAAAAGTAAACAGTACTGAGTTACGTATAATAAGATATATTTGACAGTTATGATGCATTTTAGGCCAAAACAAACTTGATCTAGGATTAAAAGCAATTAAAATAATGCAGTCACAAGGTTACATGGAAAATACTTGATTTACTAGATACATGTACTGTAGAAATATACTGTATATTCTCTGCATCAGCAGTGTACTATACATGCATTCATGTAGTATTGCACTGGGAATTGCACTGACAATAAACCTCTGAAGTTTTTGCAGATGTCTCTTTTTTATATGTGAAGGTTACCACCATGTGGCATAAATTAAATACTGAAAGATTGGAAAAGCTAAGAACAGTCCAGCAGTTTGAGAAATCACTTCTGGTTTGGTGTAAGTCTGTCAACAGAATTACAAACCATAAAGCAGTTTGGGTTAAAATGTTAAATCCCATTAAACCTAATCCGGGGGTTTCCAATCATGTGTCATGGGGGCCAAGACCGTGCAGGTTCTCTTCTACCCAGTCTCTTCAGCAGGTGTTCTCACTGATCAGCAGTCATTGGAAGAAGTTCAGTGGAATCTGCTGTTGAAGACACTGGTTGGAGGTAAAGCCTGCAGGGTCTTGGCCCTCCATGGCACATGATTGGACACCCCCGCCCAAACCCATTATGATGAAGAGCAGATGCTAATATGGCCCAGAATTCCTCCATATACCGGTACTGTCACTAAAGTATGCAGGGTCTTCTGCGGTGGCACATCCAACAATACAGTCTTCAGTTAATAAAATAATTGTTTTGGTTACTTTTTTCTTAAAAATGAGCCATTATTTTCAAGGTCACCGATAAATCCTTTGTACAGTTGACTCTTTTCCCACTGGTGTCTTAACAGATAAAATAGAAAATCATCATGCAAACACATAAGTCACTAAATTGTTTATTACAATCAGCAGAAAATTCCAGATTATTCAGAATGTGCAAAATTCAAACTGTAAAAAAAAAAAAAAAAAGAAACTGGAATGGGTCACACACGCCAGCCACGCTGCCTCACTGAGAAGCAACTGGATCGGCCCCTCGTACTGGTCCTGGTTCAGCAGATCTTCAGCCTGCATCTCTGTAAATAGTGAGGCAAGGTCCAGTTGGGGTGGACAGTTTCCCCCTTGCCTAGACAAAAGACAGAAATGGGTGGTGGTTAATTAAAGCAAGTGTAAAACATATTTGGGAAATACACTTGTTGCTAAAAAGCCAGTGGTGGAATGTGAATTAATGAATGAATCTTTATTTCGGATAGATTAAAAGTAAAGATTAAAAGAAAATAGAATAATATAACAAAGGGGAAAAAATCTAACAAGGTCAAATTAAACAATAACTCCTCTGATTATACAGTTCAACATAGGTTATCTGAAATGGGTGATGGCTGAAGCCGCAGCTTATATTGCCCACCATATTCCATCCAAGAATTCAAAAGAAAAACAAAACAGGAGGGATTACAATTTGAATGTGACAATAAAGTACTTTGTTGTTGTATTTAACCACAATTTTCATGTAGCTGTGCTTCAGTAGATTTTACAAGGGCTGGGTTACATTTAAAATCATCTGTTTTTACTGTGGCCTCAGCAATCAGAATGAATTAATACATTCACTTGAATGGAATATAGTACTTTAACTGAAGGTGTGCATCACCGAGTATGGAGTCGCTCAGTCAAAATATGAAGTTTTTATCAATAAAAGTTTGTCTTGTCTGTAAAAGTGTCTCTTCTTGCCCTGGCTTCAAGTGTGGGCGGTGTTTTGTACTAGCATTGCTGAAATACAAAAGGAAGCACTACAATGGGTCTCAAATATTTGTAATGTGTCCTATTACTGCATGAGTTTATTGATGATAGACTATAAACTACACATATAAAGTAAATTATATTGACGACTGAACATCTCACATTCGCCAAAACATACAGTTATGAACATAACTCACAAAGGATCACACAAGTGATCTGACAAAAAAAAAAATACATTAACAAGCGGTTTATTTTACAGTTGATGTGTCATATTCACACAATCAAATAAATCTCAGTTCAGTCCCTTTTATATTAAGTGGAAATTGTGCTACTTTGGTCTTGACACTTTACCTATAAAAGCAAAGGATTTCAGTACGTTCCACAGTGGCGAGGTCTGTTGTGGGGCGGCTGCTTTCCTCTTGCCTAGATGAACGACAGAAAAGGATGGTGGTTAGTTTCAAGCAAGTTCAACACATACAGGCACATCTCAAAAATTAGAATACCATGAAAAAATTCAATATTTTTGTCACTCATTTCAGAAAGTGAAACCCATATATAGATTCATTACAGGGACAGTGATATATTGAAAGTGTTTATTTTAATATTGATGATTACGGCTACAGCCCATATTAACCAACACCTCAGCGGCCAACATTTATATTTAAAAACTATTTTTTAAAGTTAATTTTATGTAATATTCCAATTTTTTGCCAAATAGAATTTGGGGTTTTCAGGGGCTGTAAGCCGTAATCAGCAAAATTAAAATAAATAAACGCTTGAAATGTATCACTGTGTAATGAATCTATATAATATACGGATTTCTCTTTCTGAAATGAGTGACAAAAAATATTGAAGTTTTTCATGACATTCTAATTTTTGGAGATGTACCTGTGTTAGGGAAATACACCTGTGAATGTCAGTGGTGGGATGTGACAAAAATGCTTCGTTTCCCTGACAAGCACCGCAGGATCCAAAGAATAGGTGTGTGGGTCTATTCTGACACTTTAGAAAATTATATGAATGACTTTATAAATCACTGGTTTGAAAAAGCATTTTTAATATGATGAGATTTCGGCTCCTGTGGTCCATTTCACCAGTATCCACAATATAAACACTGAGGGAAGCTAACCTCTGGCATGTGGAAACACATTCTAGCATTAAATTGCACACAATTTAATGCGCAGCACCAAAGTGCAATACGTACACAAACCAGGACTTAAACCAGGATTAACATATTTCATCGTTTTGCTCTCACAAGTGAATACTTAGGAGAAAACAAGCGCGAATCAGCAGAGTTGGCTACTAGCTAGCTACTAGCTAAAACGCATTAGCCAGCACAAAACGGCGCTGTATGGCTCAAAAAAAGTGAGCTTACCACCAACAGGATAAATCAGCAAATAGATGCACGTTGTTACAAATCACTCACCATCGATGGTTCTCTCACGTTCGTCTTCAGCTTGTCCGTAGTCCAGTTCTATGCTGGGCTGCCATCTGTATCGGTCCGGATCACTCCTCTCACTGTGGATCTGCCACCAAGCAGAGAAAACTCTGCACCTCTTCGTTGGACCACGGTGTAGAGTTCCGCAAAACCTACAACGCTGTCTGTATTAATATCGTATTTAACCCGTGACCGAGTTAGTCCGTGAAATATAGTGGGGAAAAAAAGTATTTAGTCAGCCACCCATTGTGCAAGTTCTCCCACTTAAAAGATGAGAGAGGTCTCCAATTTTCATCATAGGTATACCTCAACTATGAGAGACAAAATGAGGAAAAAAAAAAAAAAAACAGAAAATCACATTGAAGGATTTTTAATGAATTGGTAAATTCCTTAGTAAAATAAGTATTTGGTCAATAACAAAAGTTCATCTCAATACTTTGTTATATACCCTTTGTTGGCAATGACAGAGGTCAAACGTTTTCTGTAAGTTTTCACAAGGTTTTCACACACTGTTGCTGGTATTTTGGCCCATTCTTCCATGCAGATCTCCTCTAGAGCAGTGATGTTTTGGGGCTGTCGCTGGGCAACATGGACTTTCAACTCCCTCCAAAGATTTTCTATGGGGTTGAGATCTGGAGTCTGGCTAGGCCACTCTAGGACCTTGAAATGCTTCTTACGAAGCCACTCCTTCGTTGCCCGGGCGGTGTGTTTGGGATCATTGTCATGCTGAAAGACCCAGCCACGTTTCATCTTCAATGCCCTTGCTGATGGAAGGAGGTTTTCACTCAAAATCTCACGATACATGGCCCCATTCATTCTTTCCTTTACACGGATCAGTTGTCCTGGTCCCTTTGCAGAAAAACAGCCCCAAAGCATGATGTTTCCACCCCCATGCTTCACAGTAGGTATGGTGTTCTTTCTCCTCCAAACACGACAAGTTGAGTTTTTACAATAAAGTTCTATTTTGGTCTCATCTGACCATATGGCATTCTCCCAATCCTCTTCTGGATCATCCAAATGCTCTCTAGCAAACTTCAGACGGGCCTGGACATGTACTGGCTTAAGCAGGGGGACACGTCTGGCACTGCAGGATTCGAGTCCCTGGCGGCGTAGTGTGTTACTGATGGTAGCCTTTGTTACTTTGGCCCCGGCTCTCTGCAGGTCATTCACTAGGTCCCCCCGTGTGGTTCTGGGATGTATGCTCACCGTTCTCGTGATCATTTTGACCCCACGGGGTGAGCTCTTGTGTGGAGCCAGGAGATTATCAGTGGTCTTGTATGTCTTCCATTTTCTAATAATTGCTCCCACAGTTGATTTCTTCACACCAAGCTGCTTACCTATTGCAGATTCAGTCTTCCCAGCCTGGTGCAGGTCTACAATTTTGTTTCTGGTGTCCTTTGACAGCTCTTTGGTCTTGGCCATAGTGGAGTTTGGAGTCTGACTGTTTGAGGTTGTGGACAGGTGTCTTTTATACTGATAATGAGTTCAAACAGGTGCCATTAATACAGGTAATGAGTGGAGGACAGAGGAGCCTCTTAAAGAAGTTGTTACAGGTCTGTGAGAGCCAGAAATCTTGCTTGTTTGTAGGTGACCAAATACTTATTTTACTGAGGAATTTACCAATTAATTCATTAAAAACCCTTCAATGTGATTTTCTGGATTTTTTTTTTATCATTTTGTCTCTCATAGTTGAGGTATACCTATGATGAAAATTGGAGACCCCTCTCATCTTTTAAGTGGGAGAACTTGCACAATTGGTGGCTGACTAAATACTTTTTTGCTCCACTGTATTGCAAATGGCGGTCGTGTAGATTCACCAGAAGAGGTCGCTTTCGTGACGTTACGACCTGACCAATCAGCGGCGACCAGTCTGTTGACGTCACATCACGGCCCGACTCAGCTCGGTTGTTCCCTGCCCTCGATCTGGTACGAAAATAGCGCCTGCTAACCGGTGCTGGGGCTAATGGAAAATGCTCAAAAGCGGGCTGAGCAGTGCCGTGTTGGGCTAAGCGGGGCTAGTGGAAAAGGGCCATAATTTAATTCTAATTTTTTGAGATGTACCTGTATCTCCCTGGATATTCTCTGCCACACTGAAAGACCTCTGCCAATGATCTTTGCCTCTGAGTCAGGGGTCTGGGTCTGTCGGGGCCAAGGGCTTTCTCTCCTCCTCTCTCCGTTGCTGGAGCTCACCATTGTCTCTTGGAGGATTTTTCATCTGCTTGTATAAATTAGTTGTGTTTCCACTGTATTTCACAGCCTTTCTACAGATTGTACAGCTTGCTGTTGTCTCCTTTGTGCCATTCTTCTGCTCCATCTCTGTGCTGGGTGCGCGCTGCCGGCAGCTGGCGGCTGCTGCTTCTAGCTTGTTTACCTGGCGCCGCTGAGTCACATGATGGCACAAGATGGAGGAGGAGGGAGCAGGTAAAAGCACCAGAAGAAGAAGAGGAGCAAAGTGTGGCTGCTCTGTGCTGTGACGGGAGCGGCAACCCAGACACAGAGTATTGACCTGGTTACACTGGTATTGATCAATATCACTACCAACGTTGGTATTGATATTATCGATAGTTGGATCGATCCGCCCTCCACTACTGAGCGCCATGACACAAAGCGGCCACCGCAGAGAGCGTTTCAGTGCTGTAGACGCTGGACTACATAGAGAATGAATAGAAAATAGTCACCCACAGCAGAAAAAACACGTTTGGTGGACACGCAGCCTCAGCAGCTTCATTTTCTGTTGTTTGTTGAAATCTCTGAATATCTGACCGTAATTTTTTTTTCTGCAAGGGAGGAGAGGTTTTTCCAGTGTTACACTTTTAATAAAAATATATATTTTCAACTCATTTATTTTAACCAAACTTTTAATTTCTTTGAAATTAAAACGTGACTGGCAAACACCGGAGGAAGTGGATCAAATCAGCTGATGGCTGGAAGCCAGAGCTCAGCTGTTTTCCATGATGACACTTTGCTGTTGGCTGCGCCTCCCGGCAAAACCACACTCCATGCTGCAGTGTTGTTGGTGGGACATGTTATGGTGTTACACTGGTGGTGACGTTGCCGTCGGCTGTGATACGTCTAATGTCCTCCATGTAGCGGAGGTACCATGAAAGACCGCAGATCAAAACGTGGCCATTGCATCGGTAGCTAGTCGATGGCTCGTAGTTAGCATGCTAGCAATTTCTTCTGCACACTTCACTTGGTTTTCTTGCCATTTTCAGATGAAACAAAGAGTCCATCACCACAAAAATATTGTGGTTTCACCGTGTTATCCTCGTTGTTGCTTTTCTCCACATTGTCCAGGTCAGCTGATGAAATTCTTGCACACCAGGAGGTTTCCATGGAAACAGCCTGGCTTCTTCCTTTCTCCTCCTCCTCCTCTTCTGTTGACCATTAATGATTTAAAGGGCCTGTATCATGCAAAATCGACTTTTTTGAGCTTTTAAGCATGTTATAATGTTAATTCCTCACCAAAAACACCCCCAAAGTGGTATTTTGCACCATTCACGCATCCCTGAGTATTCCTCCTCAACCCTGCTCTCTGAGCTGCTGCTCCGCCCTGTCCCTGATAATGACTGGGTCCCCACGTTCATACGTATGAACATGGGTGAGCCGCCCACTCCAGGAAGTTCCTGTGCTGCCAGCACCACCCCCAGGCTAACGCACACACCCACTTTCTCCGCGCAGCTAACGGAGCGGTGATTGGCAAAACTCTTTTCACTTCAGCATTGACGCTGTGAAGAAGTAGTTCCTCTCGCACCTAATCTGCTCAGTGACAACAACTGTTAGCTTTTTACGTAAGACAATGTCTTTTAAGTGGCGTAAATGTGTCTTTGGCTGTGAGAGATTTAGGAGTTTGTTCAGCCTTCCTAAAGAAGAGCCTACTCGTCAGAAATGGTCAAAATAGACCAGAATGCAGAGGCTAAAATCATAATATTAAATGTGTTTAACCATACACTACATAAGAATAATATTTTAGGCTAAAATAATAACAGGAGGCTAAAGAGTTCAACATGCTCATCCATCTTTTCTAAAGTTTACTGTAGATGTTGTTTTCATGGGCGGAACCCAGCGACACACTGAAGCAGCCGGTGTAGGGGTTACGTCATGAAATGGGCGGCAGCCACAAGAAGGAGAGGCGGAGCCTCAGAGATCAAGGCATCTTACTTCCGGGCTTGCGAAAATAACTCATATTTCATAAGAAATTCATTCTCCAGTGGACCAAAGGTAATATACTATCACATACATGCATATAGTTTACTCCATCCATCCATCTTCTACTGCTTTTCCGGAGGTCCGGGTTGCAGAGGCAGCAGTTCAAGCAGAGAAGCCCAGACTTCCCTCTCCCCAGCCACCTGCTCCAGCTCTTCAGAGAGGATACCAAGGCGTTCCCAGACCAGCTGGGAGAGGTAGTCTCTCCACCGAGTCCTGGGTCTGCCCCGGGGTCTCCTCCCAGTGGGACGTGCCTGAAACACCTCAAGTGGGAGGCGTCCAGGAGGCATCCTAATCAGATGCCCATACCACCTTAACTGACTCCTTTCAATGTGGAGGAGCAGCGGTTCTACTCTGAGCCTCTCCCGGATGACTGAGCTCCTCACCCTATCTCTGAGGGTGAGTCCAGCAATCCTATGGAGAAAGCTCATTTCAGCCGCTTGTATCCGCGATCTTTTTCTTTCGGTCATTACCCAAAGCTCGTGACCATAGGTGAGAGTAGGAACGTAGATTGACTGGTAAATCGACAGCTTTGCCTTAGAACTAAGCTCCCTCTTCACCACAACAGACTGGTACAACGTCCACATCACTGCAGATGCTGCTCCAATCCGTCTGTCAATCTCTCGCTCCATTTTCCCCTCACTCGTGAACAAGACCCCAAGATACTTAAACTCCTCCACTTGGGGCAGGAGCCTGTCCCTAACCCAGAGTGGACAATCCACCTTTTTCCGGCTGAGGACCATGGACTCGGACTTGGAGGTGCTGATTCTCATCCCAGCCGCTTCACACTCAGCGGCAAACCGTCCCAGCAAGAGCTGTAGGTCATTGCTGGATGAAGCCAACAGGACTACATCATCTGCAAACAACAGAGATGAGATCCTGTGGTCACCAAGCATGACACCCTCCATTCCCTGTCTGCGCCTAGAAACCCTGTCCATAAAAATTATGAACAGGATCGTGACAAAGGGCAGCCCTGGTGGAGTCCAACTCTCACTGGGAATGACTCCGACCGAGTGTTGGCAATATGAACCAAACTCTCACAACGGTCGTACAGAGACCGAATAGCTCATAACAACAAGCCTGATACCCCATACTCCCGAAGCACCCCCCACAAAAAACCACGAAGGGCGCGGTCAAATGCCTTCTCCAAGTCCACAAAACACATGTAAACTGGTTGGGCAAACTCCCATGAACCATCGAGAATTCTTGAGAGAGTAAAGAGCTGGTCCGATGTGCCACGGCCAGGACGAAAACCACATTGCTCCTCCTGAATCCGAGGTTCGACCAACGGCCGGACTCTCCTCTCCAGTACCTTGGCATAGACCTTCCCAGGGAGCCTGAGGAGTGTGATCCCTCTAAAGTTGGAGCACACCCTCCGGTCCCCTTTTTTGAAGAGAGGAACCACCACCCCGGTTTGCCATGCCAAAGGCACTGCTCCCGACCTCCACGCAGTGTTGCAGAGGCGTGTCAACCATGACTGCCCAACAACATCCAGGGCCTTGAGGTACTCAGGGTGAATCTCGTCCACCCCCGGGGCCCGGCCCCCAAGGAGATTTTTAACCACCTTGGCGACCTCAGCCCCTGTGATAGGCGAGTCGTCCCCCTCGTCCCCAAACCCTGCTTCCTCTGTGGAAGGCATATCAGTGGGATTGAGGAGATCCTCGAAGTATTCCTTCCACCGCCTGACGATATCCCCAGTTGAAGTCAACAGTGTCCCATCCGCACCATACACAGTGTGGACGGGGAGCTGCTTTCCCCTCCTGAGCCGCCGAACAGTTTGCCAGAATCTCTTTGAAGCCGACCGAAAGTCTTGTCATAGTTTACTCTGAAAGGCTTAAAATAGCATGATATAGGCCCTTTAACTCAAATGTTTTATTCAGAGAAATGTTCATCGTTTTGCCGTGTTCCATTAATGTTGCCTTAAAGTGCCAACCAGGAGTCGACAATAAATAACGGTTACTAATTAACGGTTACTAGAACACCTTTGAAGTGGAGTGATCCATATCCAGTGGAACTGGAATGCAGTATCTGGGATTATAAGCACTCCTGAAATCCCTATTGTCCAATCAAATCGCTCGGTCAGAACTAACTGTTGTATCATATATTTTATTGTATTGATTGTATTTTGTTTAACAAGGTTCTCCCTGTTCTTGTCACACGCAGGCAGTGTGTGTCACGCACGTGGGTGGAGCACAGACTTGAAGCTGCTACGTTTTCACTACAGGGTGTGGATGGTGGAAGGTCGGACTGTGTGATATGACCAGAGTTTCACATCACCATTTACAGTAAGTGATCTGATTTGATGATAACTATATATATAATCTCATGCTATACATTACCTGTCAATTCTATAATTTATATATCATAACCAATACAAAGGACCTACTCTTTTTTATACATTTTAAATTACCTACAGAAAAAATTGTATTTCATCTGTCAGTAATTTTATGCACCTTTTTTCCCTTCTTAATTTTGCAGTGTTGTTATAAAATTGTTTTTAATGTACATTTGAAATGACTTCTTCGAAACATGTTTTTATTAAACTTTTTTGGCAAAGCAAAAAAGGAGAGAACCCCCCCCCCCAAAACCATGACGCAAATGTAAACTAAAATAATGGGGGGAGAAAATCCATCCATGCACATCCTCACACAAGTGTGTTTCCACATTATAGACAGTAGGGAAACAGATTCCATCACTGAAGAACCTAATTAGTGATGCACTTTACCACAGTCAGAGGTAATGAGTTGATGAAGTTGGAGCCTCCCTCCAAGCCAGTTCCAGTAATCCAAATCACATTTTCTGGGCTTTAGTGGCCCCAAGATATTTCAGAAAAGGGTCCCAAGTGCGATAAAAAAGGAAGGGTTTGTCCATTAAAGCTGTAGAGAAAGTCTGGAGAGGGATGGTCCTGATCACACTGTTCAACCACTGATGCAGAGTGGGGGCTTTGTCAGAAATCCACAATGTGAGAATACGTTTCTGTGCATTGTTCAGAGGAATATGCAAAAGCTTCATACTTAAAAAATGATCCGGTAGTTCATCAGTTAGTCCCAACAAACAGGTTCGTGCTCCAAGCTGTAGAGTGCAATTAAAAATCCTGTTTAGCTGCTGAATACTGGTACCCCAGAACTGCTGAAGAGGGGGACAGCTGCACATACAGCGGGGCAAAAAAGTATTTAGTCAGCCACCAATTGTGCAAGTTCTCCCACTTAAAAGATGAGAGAGGTCTCCAATTTTCATCATAGGTATACCTCAACTATGAGAGACAAAATGAGAAAAAAAAATCCAGAAAATCACATTGTATGATTTTTAAAGAATTTATTTGCAAATTATGGTGGAAAATAAGTATTTGGTCACCTACAAACAAGCAAGATTTCTGGCTCTCACAGACCTGTAACTTCTTCTTTAAGAGGCTTCTCTGTCCTCCACTCGTTACCTGTATTAATGGCACCTGTTTGAACTCATTATCAGTATAAAAGACACCTGTCCACAACCTCAAACAGTCAGACTCCAAACTCCACTATGGCCAAGACCAGAGAGCTGTCAAAGGACACCAGAAACAAAATTGTAGACCTGCACCAGGCTGGGAAGACTGAATCTGCAATAGGTAAGCAGCTTGGTGTGAAGAAATCAACTGTGGGAGCAATTATTAGAAAATGGAAGACATACAAGACCACTGATAATCTCCCTCGAGCTGGGGCGCCATGCAGGATCTCACCCTGTAGGGTCAAAATGATCACGAGAACGGTGAGCAAAAATCCCAGAACCACACGGGGGGACCTAGTGAATGACCTGCAGAGAGCTGGGACCAAAGTAACAAAGGCTACCATCAGTAACACACTACGCCGTTAGGGACTCAAATCCTGCAGTGCCATACGTGTCCCCCTGCTTAAGCCAGTACATGTCCAGGCCCGTCTGAAGTTTGCTAGAGAGCATTTGGATGATCCAGAAGAGGATTGGGAGAATGTCATATGGTTAGATGAAACCAAAATAGAACTTTTTGGTAAAAACTCAACTTGTCGTGTTTGGAGGAGAAAGAACACCATACCTACTGTGAAGGATGGGGGTGGAAACATCATGCTTTGGGACTGTTTTTCTGCAAAGGGACCAGGACGACTGATCCGTGTAAAGAAAAGAATGAATGGGGCCATGTATCGTGAGATTCCGAGTGAAAACCTCCTTCCATCAGCAAGGGCATTGAAGATGAAACATGGCTGGGTCTTTCAGCATGACAGTGATCCCAAACACACGGCCCGGGCAACGAAGGAGTGGCTTTGTAAGAAGCATTTCAAGGTCCTGGAGTGGCCTAGCCAGTCTCCAGATCTCAACCCCATAGAAAATCTTTGGAGGGAGTTGAAAGTCCGTGTTGCCCAGCGACAGCCCCAAAACATCACTGCTCTAGAGGAGATCTGCATGGAGGAATGGGCCAAAATACCAGCAACAGTATGTGAAAACCTTGTGAAGACTTACAGAAAACGTTTGACCTCTGTCATTGCCAACAAAGGGTATATAACAAAGTATTGAGATGAACTTTTGTTATTGACCAAAGACTTATTGTCCACCATAATTTGCAAATAAATTCTTTAAAAATCCTTCAAAGTGATTTTCTGGATTTTTTTTTTCTCATTTTGTCTCTCATAGTTGAGGTATACCTATGATGAAAATTGGAGACCTCTCTCATCTTTTAAGTGGGAGAACTTGCACAATTGGTGGCTGACTAAATACTTTTTTACCCCACTGTACAATGGAGAAAAGAACCCACTGTTGACTGACATTTAGTGCAGAGATCTGAAAGGCCTAAGTTGGCCCTATGTCTGATTTCAGGAGGAATGTAAAGTCTGTGCAGTATTTTAAACTGTCTCTCCCAGGCGGAATTTGTGACTAAGAATTTAAAAGATTGGCCACATAAACTATCCCAAGTGTCAGGAGTTACAGAGGAACCCGTCAGAGTCCCATTTATCTTTGATTTTATTAGAACTGTCCTCTTTAAAATCATAAAAATCTGAAATGACAAACTTTATTCATTATCGCTACTTGACTAATTAAAATTGATTGGAAATGAAGTTACATGAAGAACCAGTTTGTTCCTCCGCCACGTTTTATTTCTTATTTAAGATAAGATAAGATAAGCCTTTATTAGTCCCAAAATGGGGAAATTCCAGGATTGCAACAGCACAGGGATAGCAACACTCAGAGCAACAATCAGAAGGCAAGAAAAAAAAAAGCAAGTGCAGCTAATATACATATGTACATATTACTATAAATATATACAGTGGGGCAAAAAAGTATTTAGTCAGCCACCAATTGTGCGAGTTCTCCCACTTAAAAGATGAGAGAGGTCTCCAATTTTCGTCATAGGTATACCTCAACTTTGAGAGACAAAATGAGAGAAAAAAATCCAGAAAATCACATTGAAGGATTTTTAATGAATTAATTGGTAAATTCCTCGGTAAAATAAGTATTTGGTCACCTACAAACAAGCAAGATTTCTGGCTCTCACAGACCTGTAACAACTTCTTTAAGAGGCTCCTCTGTCCTCCACTCGTTACCTGTATTAATGGCACCTGTTTGAACTCGTTATCAGTATAAAAGACACCTGTCCACAACCTCAAACAGTCAGACTCCAAACTCCGCTATGGCCAAGGCCAAAGAGCTGTCAAAGGACACCAGAAACAAAATTGTAGACCTGCACCAGGCTGGGAAGACTGAACCTGCAATAGGTAAGCAGCTTGGTGTGAAGAAATGAACTGTGGGAGCAATTATTAGAAAATGGAAGACATACAAGACCACTGATAAACTCCCTTGATCTGGGGCTCCACGCAAGATCTCACCCCATGGGGTCAAAATGATCATGAGAACGGTGAGTAAAAATCCCAGAACCACATGGGGGGACCTAGTGAATGACCTGCAGAGAGCTGGGACCAAAGTAACAAAGGCTACCATCAGTAACACACTACGCCGCCAGGGACTCAAATCCTGCAGTGCCAGACGTGCCCCCCTGCTTACGCCAGTACATGTCTGAAGTTTGCTAGAGAGCATTTGGATGATCCAGAAGAGGATTGGGAGAATGTCATATGGTCAGATGAAACCAAAATAGAACTTTTTGGTAAAAGCGTCATCATTTAGCATTAGCTGTTTTATAATTAGAGAGAGATGGTGTTAATGTTACTTACTGTACCTCCAATTAAAACGGGGTTAGAGGATGATCCTCTGACGCAGCACAGTGGGGGAAAAAGTCCCACATCCCTGGCTAAAAGAAATAGCGGCTATATGACCAGAACATTAGCTTGCTGTGTTAGCTGCTGTGCTATCCATCAGAACCCACACACCTGGCGCACTGCAGGGGAGAGGTGCAGCGGTGACAAGTAGAAACAGGGTATGGGCCTTTTAAATCCCGATATAAACGATATAGTTTTAAATGAAATGGTAGACGTTTTTTATTACATCACCGATATATTCAGTGGTGTGAAAAAGTGTTTTCCCCCTTCCTGATTTCTCATTTTTGTATGTTTGTCACACTTAAATGTTTAAGATCATCAAACAGTATTAAATATTAGACAAACATAACACAAGTAAACACAAAATGCAGTTTTTAAATGAAGGTGTGTATTATTAAGGTTAAAAAAATGCAGACCTACATGGCCCTGTGTGAAACAGTGATCCCCCCCCTAAAAAAAAACAAAAAACATAACTGTGGTTTATCACATTTTGAAAGCTTAGTTCAATTTCTCTGGCCACACACAGGCCTGATTACTGCCACACCTGTTCTCAATCAAGAAATCATTTAAACAGGACCCGCCTGACAATTTGAAGTGGAGCAACAATCCTCAAAAGCTAGACATCATGCTGCAATCCAAAGAAATTCAGGAACAAATGAGAAACAATGTGTCATTGAGATCTGTCAGCCTAGAAAAGGTTATAAAGCCATTTCTAAAGCTTTGGGATTCTAGTGAACCACAGTGCAACTCATTGTTCACAAATGGCAAAAACATGGAGCAGTTGTGAACCTTCCCAGGAGTGGCTGGCCAGCCAAAATTACCCCAAGAGCACAGCAATGACTCATTTAAGAGGTCACAAAAGACCCCACAACAACATCCAAAGAACTGCAGACCTTACTTGCCTCAGTTAAAGTCAGTGTTCATGACTTCACCATAAGAAAGATACTGGGCAAAAATGGCCTGCATGGCAGAGTTCCAAGATGAAAACCACTGCTAAGCAAAAACAACATAAAGGTTCGTCACAGTTTTGCAGAAAACATCTTGATGATCCCAAAGTCTTTTGCAAAAATACTCTGTGGACTGACAAGACAAAAGATGAACTTTTAGGAAGGTGTATGTCCCATTTCATCTGCTGTAAAAGTAACACAGCATTTCAGAAAATGATCATACCAACAATAAAATATGGTGGTGGTAGTGTGATGGTCTGGGGCTTTTTTGCTGCTTCAGGACCTGGAAGACTTGCTGTGGTAAATGAAACCATGAATTCTGCTTTCTACCAAAAAATCCTGAAGGAGAATTTCCTGCTATCTGTTCATGTCCTCAAGCTGAAGCGCACTTGGGTTCTACAGCAGGACAATGATGCAAAACACATCAGCAAGCCCATCTCTGAATAGCTTTAGAAAAACAAAATGAAGAATTTGGAGTGGCCTAGTCAAAGTCCTGACCTGAATCCGATTGATATGCTGTGGCATGACCTTAAAAAGGCAGTTCATGCTCAAAAAGCCTCCAGTGTGGCAGAATTACCGGAGTGGTGGCTCAGTTGGTAGAGCATCCGCCCCACACCCGGGAGGCAGGGGTTCAAATTCCGGCCGGGTCATGCCGAAGACCATATAAAAGTGGAACTTCCTGCCGTCCAGCTTGGTGCTCAGCAATAAATGGAATGGAGGAGGGAACTCTGTGGCGGCGCCTTGCATGGCAGTGGCCCTCTGATTCTGCACTTGGGGTGTGTGTGATTTACACTGTAGATAGGTAAAGCACAATCTCGTTCTGCTGTACATGATTGGTTGTACGGTTGAATGACAATAAGGGTGATTAAGAAATTACAACAATTCTACAAAGATCCATCTATCCATCCATCCATCTTCTGCCGCTTTTCGGGAGGTCCGGGTTGCGAAGGCAGCAGTTCAATCAGAGAAGCCCAGACTTCCTTCTCTCCAGCCACCTGCTCCAGCTCTTCAGAGAGGATATCAAGACATTCCCAGACCAGCTGGGAGACATAGTCTCTCCAGCGAGTCCTGGGTCTACCCCAGGGTCTCCTTACAGTGGGACGTTCCCGGAACACCTCAAGTGGGAGTCATCCAGGAGGCATCTTGATCAGATGCCCAAACCACCTCAACTGACTGCTTTCAATGTGGATGAGCAGCGGTTCTACTCTGAGCCTCTCCCGGATGACTAAGCTCCTCACTCTATCTCTAAAGGTGAGTCCAGCAATCCTACGAAGAAAGCTCATTTCAGCCACTTGTGTCCACAGTCTCATTCTTTTGGTCATTACCCAAAGGTCATGGCCATAAGTAAGGGTTGGAATGTAGATTGACCGGTAAATCGACAGCTTTGCCTGAGAGCTTCGCTCCCTCTTCACCACAACAGACCGGTACAACATCCGCATCACTGCAGATGCTGCTCTGATAAGTCTGTCAATCTGTCACTCCATTCTCCCCTTGCTCGTGAATAAGACCCTGAGATACTGTACTTAACCTCTTGCACTCCGTTGTACCGCGGCCGGGCAAGTCTCTGCGTCCCAGAGCGCACGAGGGCGCTCTCGTGTGTCCTCGAGCGCACGAGGGCGCACGATGGTGCTGCGGGAGCTGCATATCCGTTCTTCCACTGCAGACACAGCCGCTAACAGATTAGATCATCTGATTGACCTCTCATTCGACTAATAAGAGCCTTGAATTGGGTTTCTGAAACCTTGAAGAACCAATGACTGAAAACCTAGCAAGAAGGACCCGCCTACCAAAGCTGTGAATGCAGTGAGCCAATTGAAGCAGAGAAGTTCGTGAGCTGTTTTTTTTAAGGCTGGGTGAAGACAGACTGCTGCTGCAGAGAAAAAAAGGACCCGCAGGAAGAACCCCACAGACCCAGCAGCACGGAGACCATCCACAAGTGCAACCTCTGTGACAACGACTGACATTCGCGCATCGGCATGTTCGGCCAGGCGGTGCTTGTTTTGTTTTGTTTTTGTCCCAGCAGAATAGACATTAGGATTGCCTTCTATGGTCATCATAGACCGACAGAGGCCAAAGACGAAGGCTGAGTGACACACACGCGTTTGCCAGTCTATTTTTAATTACTACTGTTATTTGTTTTGAAAAATCGTTCGCCAAAAACCGCAATCATGGAAGCGCAAAACCGCAATAATGGAATTATGTTTTGATCGGGTCGCAAGACCAGCGTCGCATTCGTCTGACAATGAGGAAGAAGTTCACCAGCTCCGCTTTTGCTGTGAAGAGGTAAGATGTTCTAAGCTAAATTATCCTTTATCCCTGAAAATTGTAATCAAAATGACTTTTGACTGATCGGTAAATTACAGCTGTGCGTCATCGCTGCATGACGGACCGTGGCGCAACGGGCGATGTCTTTCCTCTGTAGTGAGGGGGGGGACAACCCCCCCCCCACACACACACACACAGACACAGCCCTGAGTGTCCACCTTTCATTAGAGCCCAAAATGAAGCTTCTATATTGAAGCATTCAAAAGTTACAGACGTTTTTCCAAATTGTGCCATTTGGCACAATTTGGCACAGTTCCAAAACGCCTGGGAACTACCTCAGGAAAAAGCTGTGTAATATATTCATTTTTTGTGGTATTGTTACAAAATTTGGACCTCAGCTGGATAACACTTGATTCTACATTTCTGTTGCATTTTCCAGCCCGGATCTGAAGCTGTGTGTTATTTGCAAGCATTTGTATCCAAAAAAACACCCAGGCCAAATTTATTTTCTTCAAGTTCAGTATGTTTAGATGACTGTAACTCAGTGGCCAGAGCACTTAGAGAGATTATGACTGTTTTGCCAAAGAATTCAAAGTGTGTTCTTTTAAATGAGACCAACTCCATGAAGATGCTGCAAAAGGGTTGAAAAACAGCTTTGGATTTAATTTGGGCACTTTCTTTTTTGTCATTTTTAGGGAAATTGACTGGAGTGCAAGGGGTTAAACTCCTCCACCAAATTCTGCAAAGATGAGTGGGCCAAAATTCCTCCATAGCGCTGTAAAAGACTCACTGCCAGTTAACACAAACGCTTGACTGCAGTTTTTGTTGCTAAGGGCGGCCCAACCAGTTATTCGGTTTAGGGTGTAACAATATGTGATTAATAATTATGATCAGGTATAAAAATTATTTAATTTGTATTAATGTATTGGGACCTGAGATGAACTGTGGGTCCATACACACAGAAAAAGTCAATAAACACTTGTGGGGCACCAGCTCCTCTTTAAGGAGCACTTTTAATCTTTAATTTCACTTTATACCTGTTTAATCACTTAATAAATTAATAATCACTCTCAAGATTTTAGTGAATTTGATACTGGGGACTTTGAAACCAGACTCAGAATGAAATAATTCCCAACAGCTTCTCTCATTTTCACATATTTATTAAATAAAATGATGATTAAAAGACATTGCAGTGATTTCATTAACCATGAAATTAAACTTGTAAATAATAGATTAACAATGTAAACATTTGCAGAACCAGGGTGAAACTGTAAACTGAATTTAGATCAGTTTGAGTTCACAGATTATGGAAAACATAACGCTAATTTATGGGGAAAATTAAACTAATTATATGGAAAAGTCTGGATTACTCTTAAGAAAATGAAAACAGAACTTTAAGGAAAAGAGGAGTTATGTTAATGGCTCTTTAATTTTGCATTTGATCAAATATTGAATTATTCTCAAATCTCAGATGTTTGATTCAGCAGATGGATAAATAATGCAGCTTACATGACCATGCATGATGGCGAGTTCTTTCGTCGTCCCCGGGAAGCTTTAGATGTAGAGAAAGGCTAAAAACCGGAATATTTGACCAGCAAATATTTGAACGACGACTGGCTTCTTTGCAGTCTGTTGTCACAGGATGAGATTCTTGATGTTTTATTCCAATGGCTGAAGTCCAGCCGAAGTGCCTCCCTTTTCGTCAAGTGTTGATTGCTTTAGTTGCGCATGGTCATGGATCAACGACTTCTCGAGACAATTCGAGAATAATTACACATCTAATCCAATAGCAAAATTAACAGATCTTAAGACTTCGTGGAGATGAAATTAGTTTCTAGTGTGGAGTTAGTCAGTTCTTGAAAACACACGGTAGATTTAAAGAAAGTTTAACAATATAAATGTTATAAAAATAAACGTCTAGAAATGGAGTTTGACTCCAAGTTTAGAATTTGAGCTCAAGAAAGGAAGAAGATTAATTCCTAAGTGTTTAAAGAAAGACAAGTAGACACGTGGGAGAAATGTCCTTTGTTCTCCAGTGGTGAAGAGATCACAGGTGTTTGTTCTCCCAAAAGTGCTCTGCTGTGTAGACGAGAAGTAGAAGAAATGGCGAAAGAGGCAAAAGACAAAAGAGGAAGAAGCGAGGGGTCTCCCTCTTATAACTTCAGTTGAGTTTTCGCGGGCTTCCGGGATTGACAAGAACTCAGCCAATAGGCCTCCTTGGTGGGCGGGCTTTAAGAACTTTAGTCCAACAAACAAACAGGCTTTTGTCTGTAACAGCCAATAACCTTGAGAGAGCCGTTGTCAAACAGGGATTGGCCGGTGTCGGTCACATGATTTGAGAAACGTTTTACAGATCTAATACACATGTTTTAATACACTGGGAATTCCTTAACCTACTTATGTATAAAGTCTAAGCTAGCCTTAGTGATTCATTCAACTGTATAACTAGTGCTTTTAAATTAACATGCAAGAATAAATATTCATTTAAATATTTTAACATGCACATCTCTAAAATCAAAGATTAACCTCTTGCGCTCCATTGTACCGCGGACGGGCAAGTCTCTGCGTCCTAGAGCGCACGAGGGCGCTCTCGTGCGCTCTAGGACGCATGATGGAGATTGTGATGTAGGTGGTGTATGGTGTCCAAGCGCGCACTGAAAATAAAAGCTGCAGACACAGCCGCGAACAGATTAGTTCACCTGATTGACCTCTCATTCGACTAATAAGAGCCTTGAATTGGGTTTCTGAAACCTTGAAGAACCAATGACTGAAAACATGGCAAGAAGGACCCGCCTACCAACGCAGCGAGCCAATTGAAGCACAGAAGTTCGCTGAGCTGTTTTGTCTACAAAGGCTGGGTGAAGAGAGACTGCTTCAGCAGCCACAGGCAGTGCTTTATTATTATTTTTTTTTAATTCCAGCAGAGTGTTTAGGATTCTCTTATATGGTCATCATAGACCGACGGAGGCCGACGACGAAGGTCGTAAATCATTCGCCAAAACCGCAATCATGGAATTATGTTTTGACCGGGTCGCGAGACCAGAACCACGAGCGGACCAGCGTCGCGTTCGTCTGACAATGAGGAAGAGAAGTTGGCCAGGACAATGTGGCTGTGAAGAGGTAAGGTGTCATAAGCCAAATTATTTTTTATCCCTGAAAATTGTAATCAAAAATGACTTTTGACCGATCAGTAAATTACAACTGTGCGGCGCACGATGTCCGAAGTGCGTGCGCCGCGTTACACGGTTCGTTCATCGCCTCCGGACTGTGAACACGGCCCCCCCCCCCCGCCGCTACGATTCTGTAGCGGGGGGGGGGAGCCACGGTGATGGCGCTGCTGTGGCCACATCGCCACATCCGAGTGTAACCCGTCATGTAGCGATGGCTGATCTCCGTCCTCTGTAGCGAGGGGGGGGGGACAACCCCCACACACACACACAGAGAGACACAGCCCTGAGTGTCACCTTTCATTAGAGCCCAAAATGAAGCTTCTACATTGAATCATTCAAAAGTTACAGACGTTTTTCCAAATTGTGCCATTTGGCACAATTTTGGCACAGTTCCAAAACGCCTGGGAACTACCTGAGAACAAAGCTGTGTAATATATTCATTTTTTGTGGTATTGTTACAAAATTTGGACCTCAGCTGGGTAACACTTGGTTCTACATTTCTGTTGCATTTTCCAGCCTGGATCTGAAGCTGTGTGTTATTTGCAAGCATTTGTATCCAAAAAAACACCCAGGCCAAATTTATTTTCTTCAAGTTCACTATGTTTAGATGACTGTAACTCAGTGGCCGGAGCACTTAGAGAGATCATGTTTTTTTTTGCCAAAAAATTCAAAGTGTTTTCTTTTAAATGAGACCAACCCCATGAAGATGCTGCAAAGGGTTGAAGAACAGCTTTCGATTTACTTTGGGAACATTATTTTTTGGCGTTTTTAGGAAAATTGACCGGAGTGCAAGGGGATAATATATTCAAAACCCATTATTGTCCACATCAAACATCAGAGTCCACCTGCTTTCCATGGTGTCCTGAAAAAGAGGAAGATGTTGAGAAGTGAGTCTTCTCAACATATAGTAGGAGAAGTCCCCTACTATAATTATTCTATCAGATTTCAGCACTAAATAAGTTAAGAAATCAGCAAATTCAGATAAAAATTCTGAGTAGGTTGATGGGAGACAATAAATAAAATAAAAATAAAATTGGGTTTAACGTAAAATTGCTAAAGTGCCCAATACTGAGGACCAGGCCCTCAAAGGAATTATAACATGTTTTTTGCTTTACATTAACTAGTAATTTGGAATGGTAAATTGTTGTTACTCCTCCTCCACGACCAGAACTTCTGGGATTTTGAACGTTTAAATAACCAGAGGGAGTTGATTCATTTAAACCAACATAATCCTCTTGCCCTAACCAATTCTCTGTAAGGGATATTAAATCAATCTGATGATCAATTAACAGATCATGAACTAACAGAGACTTGGGAGTTAGAGACCTAATATTTAATAAACCACATTTAATTTTTAAATTATGAGGAGGAACAGAGGCCAAATCATTCAGTTTAGAGGCTTTATGTTTAATTTGAGTTTTACCAATATTTTGCTTAATCACTTTGGGATGCTTATATATTATATTTTTATTTACTTTGGAGGGAGCAGACAATGATTCTCTGATGGGGAAGACAGGGGCTAAGTTGAGGGGTGGCAGATGAAGAGGAGCTGCAGAGAGGCGTGTAAGACTGCGACTCTGCTTCCTGGTCCCAACTCTGAGTTGTCAAGATTTTGGAAATTTGGATAAAAAAGATGCCAGATTGTTAGATAAATGAGAAACACCATCCAAAGTGGGATGAATTATAAAATGGGATGAATTATAAATTCCTGTTTCTTTCTTGTAGTTTTAGACTCCTGAAAGAGTCGCTATCTTTGATGAGTCCACCATTTTTGAACATAATTCATATGTCCCTATTGAGAGGACATGTACTGCAGTCTTTTAAAGTGGCAGTAATTAAACCTCTACTTAAAAAACCTTCCCTTGATTCTGGGATTTTTGCCAATTGTAGACCAATATCGAACCTCCTCTACCTTTCCAAGATCCTCGAAAAAGTAGTCGCCAATCAATTGTGCACTTTTTTCAAAAATAACTCTATATTTGAGAAATTTCAGTCAGGTTTTAGGAAACACCACAGCACATAGATAGCCGTATTGAAAGTTACTGATGACCTCTTTATAGCATTTGAAAAAGGACTTGTCTCTGTCCTTGTCTTATTGGACCATAGTGCTGCATTTGACACCATTGACCACCATATTCTGCTAGAGAGATTTGAACAGCAAATTGGTTTGAAAGGAGCAACACGAAGTTGGTTCCAGTCTTATTCATCAGACCGTTCCCAGTTTGTGTATGTCCATAACAAGTCCTATCCAGACCATGGTTAGCTTTGGAGTTCTGCAGGGATCGGTACTTGGACCAGTACTATTTACATTATACATGCTGCCTTTGGGAGACAACATGAAGAAGCATTCTGTTCATTTTCATTGTTGCGCTGACGACACTCAATTACATTTATCCATCACTCCAGATGATCCCAACCATTTGGGTTCACTCCAGGAGTGTCTTACAGATATTAAAACCTGGATGAACTACAGCTTTCTATTGCTGAATACAGATAAAGCTGAAGTCATTGTTTTTGGCCTCAAACATGCTAGAAGTACTCTTTCTAATAAGATAACACTAGATGGCATTGCGCTGGCTTCTAAGTTTTCTGTTAGGAATCTTGGAGTTGTCTTTGACCAAGATGTCTTTTAGCGCTCATATACAGCAAACCATTAAGACTGCTTTCTTCCATCTGCATAATATTTCTAAAATTAGGTCCATCCTGTCTCATAAAGATGCAGAGAAACTTGTCCATGCCTTTATCACCTCTAGGCTAGACTATTGTAATTCACTTTTATCAGGTTGTCCTAATAAGTCCATAAAGTTTCTCCAACTCATTCAGAATGCAGCTGCATGTATCCTGACGAGAACAGGGAGAACAGATCACATTACACCAGTTTTAGCTTCTTGATATTGGCTCCCAATAAAATATAGAATTAAATTCAAGATATTACTCCTAAATGAAAAAGCCTTTAATGGTATGGCTCCTTCTTACCTGCAAGACCTCATAGTTACCTATCATCCAGCCAGAGCTCTGCGCTCCCAAAAATCCAAACTACTTGTCCCCAAGGTCTCCAGAAGTAGATCAGGAGGTAGAGCTTTCAGTTATGAAGCTCCCCTCCTGTGGAACCATCTTCCCAGTTCAGTTCAGGAGGCAGACACTCTCTCTTTATTGAAGAGTAAGTTGAAGTCTTTTCTCTTTGATCAGGCCTATAGTTGAAAATGTTGCCGCTGCCAGGCCTTCACACGCATGTGGAGCCTAACCCGGCTTGATACTGGAATGTCTGGCTGTGAATGTTAATATTGAATTGTATTTGTTACATTTGTTTTGAATGTAGCTACTGCCAGGCCTCCTACTCTTTACCTCTTTTTTCAACCCAGCCAGTCGAGGCGGATGGCCGTCTTCTGAGCTATGGTTCTGCTTGAGGTTTCTGCCCATTAAAGGGAAGTTTTTCCTCACCTGTGTCACCACAGTGACACAGGTGAGGACACTCTTAGGGGTTTCTACTGGGTTCTATAAATTTGAGAACGTGGCCTAAACCCACTCTTTTTTTTTTTTTTTTTTCTGTAAAGTGCCTTGAGATAACCTGTGTTGTGATTTGGCGCTACATAAATAAAATTAATTGAATTGGTGAGTTGGATCTGATGGGAGGGGAGGATGCCATTCAGACCTGGTAGACTCAAATGTATAGTGAGGGTGTGCTGGGGGCGTCTGGCTGAGGCCCCTGTCTGGGATGTCTTCAACTCCCACCTCCGGAAGAACTTCAACCACATTCTGAGGGAGTCTGGAGACATGGAGTCTGAATGGGCCATGTTCTCCACCTCCATTGTTGAAGTGGCTGCCCAGAGCTGTGGTCACAAGGTTCGTTGGGGCATCTCATGGGTGGCAACCCCCGAGCCAAGTGGTGGGCACCGGTGGTGAGGGGGGCTATTAAGCTGAAGAAGGAGTCCTGTCAAGCTTGGTTGGCTTGTGGGACTCCTGAAGCAGCTAAGGTGTACCAGCAGGCCAAGAGGAGTTCAGCTCAGGTGGTTGCTGAAGCAAAAAACTCGTGTATGGGAGGAGTTTGGTGAAGCCATGGAACAAGACTTTCGGTTGGCCTCGAAGAGATTCTGGCAAACTGTCTGGCGGCTCAGGAGAGGGAAGCAGCTCCCGGACCACACTGTGTATGGTGCGGATGGGGCACTGTTGACTTCAACTGGGGATATCGTCAGGTGGTGGAAAGAATACTTGGAGGAGCTCCTCAATCCCACTGACATTCATTCCACAGAAAAAGTTGGGCTTGTGGACGAGGGGGACAACTCGCCTATCACAGGGCTGAGATCAACAACGTGGTTATAAATCTCTTTGGTGCCCGGGCCCCAGGGGTGGACTAGATTTGCCCATAGTACCTCAAGGCCCTGGATGTTGTAGGGTTGTAATGGTTGGTGTGCCTCTGCAACGTTGCGTGGAGGTCGGGGGCAGTTCCTTTGGCATGGCAAACTGGGGTGTTGGTTCCTCTCTTCAAGAAAGGGGACTGGAGGGTGTGCTCCAGCTTTAGAGGGATCACACTCGTCAGCCTCCCTGGGAAGGTCTATGCCAAGGTACTGGAGAGGAGAGTCCAGCCGTTGGTCGAACCTCGGATTCAGGAGGAGCAATGTGGTTTTCGTCCTGGCTGTGGCACATTGGACCAGCTCTTTACCCTCTCGAGAATCCTCGAGGGCTTGTGGGAGATTTCCCAACCAGCTTTTATGTTTTTTGTGGACTTGGAGAAGGCATTCGTTCTCGTCCCTCGTGGTTTTTTGTGGTGGGTGCTTCGGGAGTGTCGGGCTTGTTGTTATGAGCTGCTATTAGCTGTTGTTATGAGTTGTTATGACACCTCACCCCTCACTCCCAACACACAGCCCCCCAACCTGACCCTCACTAAGACCCAGGTGAGGACGGAGCTGAGGAAGATCAAGGCGAGGAAGGCGTCGGGACCGGATGGCATCAGTGCAAAGCTCCTCAAGTCCTGTGCAGACCAGCTGTGTGATATTGTGGAGTACATCTTCAATCTGAGCCTGAAGCTGGGGAGGGTACCACAGTTGTGGAAAACATCTTGTGTGGTACCTGTACCAAAGACTTCCCACCCCAAAGATCTGAACAGCTACAGACCAGTGGCCTTGACGTCCCACATGATGAAGACCCTGGAGAGACTGCTCCTTACTCACCTCCGCCCCCTGGTGGGTCCAGCGATGGATCCACTCCAGTTCGCCTACCAGCATGGTATTGGGGTGGAGGATGCGCTCATCTTCCTCCTTCACCGTTCTCTGTCCCACCTGGAGAAGCCCGGGAATACAGTGAGGATCATGTTCTTTGACTTCTCCAGTGCTTTCAACACCATCCAACCGATGATCCTGAAGGACAAGCTGCTGTGCGCAGGGGTGGACCAGCACCTGTCATCATGGATCCTGGACTACCTCACAAACCGGCCACAGTTTGTGAGAACCCGGGACTGTGTGTCCGACACGATCATTGGTAGCACGGGGGCCCCACAGGGAACGATTTTGGCTCCCTTCCTGTTCACCCTTTATACTGCGGACTTCTCACACAACACATCACACTGCCATCTACAGAAGTTCTCTGACGACTCTGCGATTGTTGGCCTCATCTCCAATGGAGATGAAGCTGAGTACAGAAGGCTTATCCAGGACTTTGTGGACTGGTGCCATCGGAACTGCCTCCAGATCAACGCAAGGAAAACTAAGGAGCTGGTGGTGGACTGCCGCAGGCAAGGACAACCCCTCACAGCACCAGTAAACATCCAGGGAACAGACGGTGACACCCTACAAGTACCTGGGTGTTCATCTGGGTGTTCATCTGAACAATAAACTAGACTGGTCACACAATACTGATGCACTCTACAAGAAGGGACAGCGCAGGCTGTTCCTACTGAGGAGACTCAGGTCTTTTGGTGTACAAGGGACGCTGCTGAAGACATTCTATGACACGGTGGTGACATCAGCCATCACTTTTGGAGTGGTCTGCTGGGGCAGTGGCATTACTGCAGCCGATAGGAAGAGACTGAACAAACTGATCAAGAAAGCTAGCTCCGTCCTGGGGCAGCGCCTTGACCCAGTGGTGGAGATGGGAGAGAGAAGGATGGTGGCTAAACTGTCATCTCTGCTGGAGTCCGAATTCCACCCTATGCAGGACATACTGAATCCACTAAGGAGCTCATTTAGCAGCAGACTACATCATCCTAGGTGCACAACCGAGAGGTTTCGCAGGTCCTTCCTACCAACGGCTGTCAGACTGTATAACCTAAGCAGGGCTGCTCGCAGAGATAGCAAAAAGACGTGACAACCTAATAGTATTGAATGCAAAAGACGCAATAGACTTACACAATGGTCCCCTCCGGTATACAACTAGGAAAATACCGGTCGCTACGGAGGGTGACAATATGTATGGGTACATAATCATACCGTGTAGGATAATTAAGTAGACGGTTATGCTGTTTCATTCCATCTAGCTGCAATGCTCTGCACTGTGTGTTTATATATTTATACATTTATTCCATCTTGCTACAAGGCTCTGCATCGTGTGTCTATATATTTATGTTTATATGTACATATGTATACTCGCTGCTCTTTTTTTTTTTTCTTGCCTTCTGATTGTTGCTCTGAGTGTTGCTATCCCTGTGCTGTTGCAATCCTGGAATTTCCCCGTTGTGGGACTAATAAAGACTTATCTTATCTTATCTTATCTTAGCTATTCGGTCTCTATATGACCGTTGTGAGAATTTGTTTTGTATTGGCAACACTCGGTCAGACTCATTCTCAGTGAGAGTTGGACTCCCCCAGGGCTGCCCTTTGTCACCGATCCTGTTCATAATTTTTATGGACAGGCTTTTAAGGTGCAGCCAGGGAAGGGAGGGTGTCATGCTTGGTGACCATAGGATCTCATCTCTGTTGTTTGCAGATTATCCGTCTGTCCTGCTGGATGAAGCCAGCAGGACAGACAGATTGGAGCAGCATCTGCAGTGATGGGGACGTTGTACCGGTCTGTTGTGGTGAAGAGGGAGCTCAGCTCTAATGAAAAGCTGTTGATTTACTAGTCAATCTACGTTCCACCCCTCACTTATGGTCATGAGTTTTGGGTAATGACCGAAAGAACAAGATTGTGGATATAAGTTGCTGAAATGAGCATTCTTCATAGGATTGCTGGACTCACCCTTAGAGATAGGGTGAGGAGCTCAGTCATCGGGGAGAGGCTCAGAGTAGAACCGCTGCTCCTCCACATTGAAAGGAGTCAGTTAAGGTGGTATGGGCATCTGATCAGGATGCCTCCTGGACGCCTCCCATTTGAGGTGTTTTGGACACATCCCACTGGGAAGAGACCCCGGGGCAGACCCAGGACTCGCCAGAGAGACTATGTCTCCCAGCTGGTCTGGGAACGCCTTGGTATCCTCTCTGAAGAGCTGGAGCAGGTGGCTGGGGAGAGGGAAGTCTGGGCTTCTCTGCTTGAACTGCTGCCTCCATGACCCGGACCTCCGGAAAAGCAGTAGAAGATGGACGGATGGAAAATTTGAGTTTTTAACTCATGAGTTTTCTTCTTTTTTTTTCTTTGTGATTTTCATGTCATAAATTCATATTTTTTTCTGCCAACTTTTAACATTTTTGTCAACAAATTACCCTGTTTTTCCATTGATTTTTTTTCCACCCAAAAAAGACTTTTTCTTGTAAATATTTTTCTTCTGTAACTTTGAAAAATGGGCAGCGTGGTGGTGGAGTGGTTAGCACTGCGGCAGCACAGCAACTCACCCTTGGCCGGGGGATCCTGGGTTCGATCCCAGCCCCCAACCAACAGTGATCTGTGTGGAGTTTGCATGTTCTCCCCCGTGTCTGTGTGGGTTTACTCCGGGATTTCTCCGGTTTCCTCCCACATGCCAAAAACATGCAAGTTAAGTTAATTGGCATCAAAACTGGGGATTCTAAATTGTCCTTAGGTATGACTGTGAGAGTGAATGGTTGTCTGTCTCTCTGTGTGGGCCCTGCGATGGACTGGCGATCTGTCCAGGGTGGACCCTGCCTCTCGCCCAAAGATGCTGGGATAGGCTCCAGACCCCCGGGACCCGAAAAGGATTAAGCGGAAGAAGATGAATGAATGAACTTTGAAAAATATAGAATATTTTTCTCACCAAATTACTGCGTCTTTTTCATCCATTTTCTCTGTTTTCCTTTACATTTTCAGTGATTGTTATTGTCCATATCTGACATATTTGCTCATCAGTGTGAAACTTTTCTCATGAATTCATGACTTTTGTCTTATAAATTCCAGTTTCTTTCTTGTAGTTTTGCCCTTGTTTCAGGTTAAAGCAGCAGCCCCTCTAAATGTCTGTGCACGTCCCTGCTGTTCTTGGGAGGAAAACTGAAAAAACGACAACTATGATTGTGATTGGCTGTTGTTACCTGATGCTGCATTCACTTGCATTAATTAATCTGAATTAATGGTGAGAGTTTAGGATTAAAATCAGCTGAAAGTGCTCCGTGGTAACTAGGGATACAAGTGATCAATTCATTCATTAATCAAGAGTTAATTCACCTTATCGATGGATTAACAATTAATTGATAAGCAGCAGTTTTGCTGAGAATCTGAATTCTCCTCGGTACAATACGGTCTTTCTGTCTATAACGTAAACAGCTAAATACTGTTTTTGATGTCCTGAATAAAACAGGAACATCACATTTGTCAATGATTTACTGTCACATTTGCAGTTTTTTAGTGTGTACTATGTGCTGGTGCATCTCGATCAATTAAAATGTCATGATTTTAATTTCTGCAGGTACCCATGCACAACAATGGCAAATTATTTGCTTTTTTTGAGAGAGAACTTCTCTGTTGCTAGGAAGTATGATGTCATCTGTGTGTGTTTAACCCTCAGAATGACCCCAGAACAACATGAGGATCAACTCAAAAACAGGGTAGATCTTTATGTAAACAAGGTCTGTTGGTCCTGAATTCTAAACCGAAGGGAAAAATTGTGGTAACCGGTTGAACTGATGTCAGACTAAAGGTTTAACAGAGAATTAATTGACAATTTATACTCTGTGCTTTAACCCAAACCAGGCGGGGTCATTTTGGACCCCAGAGGACAAAAGGTGTTAGACAATCAGGAGACATTCTGAGGGTTAAGTGCTGGTGTGCCGCTCTGTTAGGGGAGCTCCTCTCCATGACTTTGTGTTATGTGAGATTCTGTGGACCGCTTGAATAAAGAGACACTGACGTCAAGAACCTCATCATTTTGAACATGTGGTTTGTTTTCCACTCACATGAATACAGAAAATGAGAAAGTTTTAAGTTTTTAAAATTGGATTATATTCATAGTATTCTAAAGAATAAGGAAGCATAAAGGAGATTGTCTCTTATACCTGCCAGGTGGATCATAGTGAAGAATGCATCTGTTTTCTGATTGTTGCAGGAACAGGTTGGTGAGAATGTTTAGCTGGTCGGTGTTGGTGGTTCGGCTCCTGTTCTGCTCCTCATGGATGAATAGCTGATGTAGCTCTGTGGAGACCTGCCATTGATGGTCTGTGCTGAGTGCTGGAGAATAAAGAACCACGTAGAAGTCCACATTTTGAGTCTGAGGACTTTTACTGGGCCTTCAGGCTAACTGAACTAGCCTCATCCTGCTAGCTCTGACCGTCAGCAGCCACATCACAACATCTGGAGGAAGTAAACAACCCGTAAAGATGTTTTCAGGTCGGCGTCTGAGAGAGTTGGTGAGAGAGCGACTGGCTGCTGCTGCTGAAGAAATAATAACAGAGTTTGAACTAATCACCAACCAGTACGAGGAAGAGATCGATCGTCAGCGCAGACTACTGAATATGCGCTGGTGCTCCCAGATAAAAATCCACAGAATAGGTATGTGGAACTATAATGGTCTGAATGAGGCTTTAGAAAACTCTGGATCTGTTTTTCAATCACGGTTGTGTCTTTAATGTACAATCTCTTGTTTTTAAATCCTAAATTTGACACTTTTTTTCTTATTCATTTGTAAAGGGAAACTATCTTTTTCTGACTTCTTTGTCTTTGTTCCTCCAGATTTCTCACAGCAGCCTGAATGTAAAGCGGAGGAAGTTGTGACTGAGCAGCAGCTCTGGAACCAGGAGAGGAACTCTGTCCTGGACCAGGAGGAACCAGAAGCTCCACAGGTTAAAGAGGAACAGGAGGAACTGTGCATCAGTCAGGAGGGAGAACAGCTGGTAGTGAAGCTGGAGGCCGATCCCTTCATGGGGACTCTTGTTTGTGAGGAAAAGCAGCAGAGTGAAGCAGAACCAAACAGTGAGCAGCTCCTCTCTCACAACTCTGCTGGAACTGAGATCCAAGATGGGGAAGGAAGCCGGCATGTCGACTCAGGATCCACTAAAGAAGAAGAAGAAGAAGAACCCAAACCAAAGAAGAGACGACTGAAAACAGGAAGTCACAGTAACAGTGATGACGACTCTGTGACCTCAGAGACTCTCTGTGAGAATGAAACAGGTAAAAAGTTAGAAAATGTTCAGGTTAAGTCTTTGAGAAACTGTCCTAAAATAAAATAATAATATTAAATTAATATTTTCAATAACTACATGAATGTGACATACTTGTACTGGTCTCGGTTTGTGTTTGACTTTGACTGATCTAACCCAGTGGAAAAATAATTTAAACTCTCTGACTATACAGTGAATCTGGAAAGTCTTCACAGCACGTCACTTTTTCCACATTTTGTAATGTTACAGCCTTATTCCGAAATGGATTAAATTCATTTTTTACTCAAAATTCTACACACAATACCCTGTAATGACAACCTGAAAAAAGTTTTTTTTTTTTTTCTTGTAGATTTTAGCAAATTTCTTAAAAATAAAAAAACAACAACTCAGAAATCACATGTGCATAAGTATTCACAGCCTTTGCCATGAAGCTCAAACTTGTGCGCAGGTTCGTCCTGTTTCCACTCATCATCCTTGAGATGTTTCTTCAGCTTAATTGGAGTCCACCTGTGGTAAATTCAGTTGATTGGACATGATTTGGAAAGACACACACCTGTGTATATAAGGTCCCACAGTTGACAGTGCATGCCAGAGCACAAACCAAGCATGAAATCAAAGGAATTGTCTGTAGACCTCCAAGACAGGATTCAGGGATGGCAATTTTCCGCCGATCCGCGGATTTCTGCCGATTTATTTACAAATTGATCATTTCTGTGAATCGTCTAAATCCGTTGAGAAAATTTTAGGGGGGGTAAGGTACCTTATTGTCACCGATTTTAGTTAAAATCAACACGATTACATAAGCGCTCGGCGCTTCCCCGGGTCAAGTCGTCTCCCGCGATAACCCATGTTTTGTACTCAAGCTACTGCTGTATTGTAAACGGCCCTGCGATTGGATAGTTGCAAACGGTTGGACCAATCAAATGGCTCGTTGTATGCTTTGTCAAAAATTCATGGCTGCGTGTTCTCAGGGATGTGATTTTTGCGCTAACTCGCCAAATTCCGCTTTTTTTAATCTTCCAGGAAGATAAAGTACGTTAAGTACGTTAGCAGCTTGTGGTCCACGAACGCAGTGAAGGTGCGCCCTTTCAGGCAGAACTGGAAGTGGCGTATGGCCAGTGGGAGAGCCAGTAACTCTCTGTCGAACATGCTGTATTTACTCTCACTGTTGTGCAAAGACCTGCTAAAAAAGGTGAGCAGTTGCCAAGAACCGGCAACGCATTGCTCCACGACGGCCGCTATGCCCATGTCCGAGGCGTCGGTAGTGAGCGCTATTCGAGCCGCCGGGTCTGGGTGCGCCAGTAGTGCAGCGTTTGCCAGAGCTGTTTTAACCTCAGAACGCCTGCTCCCGCTCAGGAGTCCAGTCGACTCTCTCCGCCGGTTTCCGTTTCTTGAGTGCGGCGTAAAACGGCTGTATGAGCTGGGCTGCGCAGGGGAGGAAACGGTTATAAAAGGTAATCCCTTTTCCGGTTCCGGTTCCACCGGACCGGCGGCGCCACACGAGTTTGGCTGCCTTTTGCAACTGCCTTTTTCTTATCTTCCTTCTTTCTACACCTTTCACTCTCTCTCTCTCTCTCTATATATATATATATATATATATATATATATATATATATATATATATATACCAAATCTACCTACGGGTACAAATAAGTAACAAAAAAAAAAAAAAAAAAAATATCATGGACACACAGATCGCCCCAAGGGTCTCCCGAGTCAGGGGACGGAGCCACTGTTTGCAGCGGGGGACGATACAGCAGGGAAGAGCTAGTTAGCTGGCTAGCTAGCTCCAACCGCCACCCGGTGCTAACGGAGAAGCTCGACATGATGAGGAACTGTGGCGAAAATGACGCGGGTGCCGGGCTGGAGTTTAGGCGGCGTGCAAGAAATATAAGACAGAATAATAAAGAGCGATGGCGAGAACCAAGCAGACCGCCTGTAAATCTACTGGAGGAAAAAGCCCCCCAGGAAGCAGCTAGCCACCAAGGCTGCTCGGAAAAGCGCTCCGGCCACCGGCGGAGTGAAGAAGCCTCACCGTTACAGGCCCGGTACCGTGGCTCTGAGAGAGATCCGTCGCTACCAGAAATCCACGGAGCTGCTCATCTGTAGGCTGCCCTTCCAGCGCCTGGTGAGGGAGATCGCTCAGGACTTCAAGACCGACCTGTGCTTCCAGAGCTCCGCCGTCATGGCTCTGCAGGAGGCCAGCGAGGCCTACCTGGTAGGTCTCTTCGTGGACACCAACCTGTGCGCCATCAACGCCAATAGGGTCACCACTATCATGCCCAAAGACATCCAGCTGGCCCGACGCACCCGTGGAGGGAGAGAGAGCTTAGACTTTCTGCTGCACATTCACCAACCACAATGCTCCGCACTGTGTGTCTATATATATATATATATACATATATATATATATTTATAGTGATATGTACATATGTATACTGGCTGTTCTTGTTTTTTTCTTGCCTTCTGATTGTTGCTGTAAGTGTTGCTATCCCTGTGCTGTTGCAATCCTTGAATTTCCCCATTGTGGGACTAATAAAGGCTTATCTTAAAACTCCCGAGGAGAAAAAAAATAGCAAAACAATTAAGTTAGATTAATTCAATTCAATTCAATTCAATTCAACTTTATTTATATAGCGCCATTTCACAACAACAGTCATCTCATAGCACTATCAACTGTAGGGAGGACCCCCACAGTTGCAGAAAGACCCCAGCAATCAGGCGATCCCCTGTGAGCAAGCACTTGGCGACGGTGGAGAGGAAAAACTCCCTTTTAACAGGAAGAAACCTCCAGCAGAACCAGGCTCAGGGAGGGGCAGTCATCTGCTGCGACTGGCTGGGGGGTGAGGGGATAGAGAAGAAGAAAAGAACAGACATGTAGAGAGCAAACAGCACGATGGGGACTCAATCTATGGGAGAGAACAAACAAATGTTAATGACCAGCAAAAAAAAAAATATTTCATAGAGAGTGAGGAAAGGAGTGAGGCCCAGTGCATTACTGGAGGTCCCCCGGCTGACTAAACCTATTAGCAGCATAACTAAATTCAATTCATTCAATAAAAGATTACTTTTATGATTCCAAACAGTTTGACATTGACAGTGCACAGTGGACATTGACTCATAACTTTGAATATTTCCAAGACTTGGCTGCATCAGTGATTGTGCAAAATGAACTGCTCAAGACTCAATGGAGATTGAAACTGGTGATCTGAAATGAATGCTGAAATTATAAAAAGTAATGGTATGTTGGAATTTTATTTCTATTATGGAATAGATAAAATTAACTGATTTTGATTTGATCAAGTGTTAAAGCATGTGATGGATAATGTTTGTTGGAATATTTTAAGAATGCTATCTTCTTGGAAAATAAGTCAATAATATACAGTAATAAGTGGCATTCAGCTGTTTGTTTTATGTCATTTAAGCACAGTTCTGGTACTTAAAAATCATAAAAACCCAGGAGCTTCAGGGGGCTTTGCCCCCCCACTGGGGCTCTGCCCTGGACCCCGCTGGGGGACTGTGTCCCCCAGACCCCCTGCTAAATTTTCAGATAATTTCCCCAACCCCAAATCACATCCCTGGTTCATGTTGGAATTCTGAGCTTTTGGTATTGTTTTCAGCGGAATTATGAGATTTTTATCGAAGGATCAGGAGTCATCAGTGCTAGAAATAGACAAAAGTGTCAAAAATAAGTTCCGATGGAATTGGCTTGAGAGAAAAGTGACGGTAAAGGTGAAAATTGGCTCAAAGTTTGACGAGGTAACAGAAACACTCGGACAGTTTCTGAAGAAACCAGAAAAGGAGATGAAGCTCAAAGTTCAGAGACTGACACAGCTTGCTGCCAAAAGGAAGAAGTGCACAGTGGACTCCATCATCCGCAAATGGAAGAAGTTCAGAACCACCAAGACTCTTCATATACCTTTCCGGATGTCTAAACTGAGCCATCGGGGGAGAAGGGCCTTAGTCAGAGAGGTGACCAAGAACCCGGTGGTCACTCTGTCAGAGCTCCAATGTTCTTCTGTGGAAAGAGAAGAACCTTCCAGAAGGACAACCATCTCTACAGCAATCCACTAATCAGTCCTTTAAGGTAGAGTGGCCAGACGGAAGCCACTCTTTAGTAAAAGGCTCATGGCAGCCCATCTGGGGTTTGCCAAAAGGCATCTGAAGGACTCTCAGACCATGAGAAACAAAATTCTCTTGCCTGATGAGACAAAGATTCAACTGTTTGGCGTGAATGCCAGGCATCATGTTTGGAGGAAACCAAGCACCACTCATCACCAGGCCAACACCGTCCCTACAGTGAAGCATGGTGGTGGCAGCATCATGCTGTGGGGATGTTTTTCAGCAGCAGGAACTGGGAGACTAGTCAGGATAGAGGGAAAGATGAATGCAGCAATGTACAGACATCCTAAATGAAAACCTGCTTCAGAGCGCTCTTGACCTCAGACTGGGGTGATGGTTCATCTTTCAGCAGGACAGCGACCCTCAGCACACAGCCAAGACATCAAAGTAGTGGCTTCAGGACAACTCTGTGAATGTCCTTGAGTCTTTCAGCCAGAGCCCAGACTTAAATCCAATTGAACATCTCTGGAGAGATCTGAAAATGGTTGTGCACCGACGCTTCCCATCCAACCTGATGTATCTTGTGAGGTGCTGCAACGAGGAATGGGTGAAACTGCCCAGAGAGTGCCAAGCTTGTGACATCATATTCATAAAGACTTGAAGGTGTAATTGCTGCCAAAGGTGCATCAACAAAGTACTGAGCAAAGGCTGTGAATACTTACGTACATGTGATTTCTTAGTTTTTTATTTAAAAATCTCAAACTTTTTCATGTTGTCATTATGGGGTATTGGGTGTAGAATTTTGAGGACTAAATGAATTTAATCTATTTTGTCCCTCCAGATGCTCCACAGCTACATGACTGTAAGGAGGAGGAGGTTCTCACTGTCCAGCAGCTCTGTAACGAGGAGAGGAACTCCAGTCTATACCAGGAGGAACAAGATGCTGCACAGGTCAAAGAGGAAGAAGAAGAAGAGCTCTGTAGCAGTCAGGAGGAAGAAGACTTTGGACTGAAACAAGAGACTGATACCTTCATGGTGACTCCTACTGATGAGGACAATGACAAGAGTGAAACTGAAGCAAACAGTGAGCAGCTCCTCTCTCACAACTCTGCTGTCACTGAGAGCCAAGACCAGGGAGCAGGTAAGAATGTAAAGCCAGGATCAAGTAAACATGAAGAGCCAAAGAAGAGACTTGACAGAAACAGAAGTGACCTTAACAATGTAGACAACTCGTCCATGTCAGAGAATCAGTGTGATGCTGACACAGGTGAAAAGTCTGTAAAATGTTCTGATAATGACAAGGACTGTAAAAATGAGTCCAAGAAGAAGAAAGATCACACAGTGAAGTCACATGTTTGCAACATGTGTGGGAAAAGGTTCAGGCAGAAGTACAATTTATCATGTCATCAGAGAAGTCACACAGGAGAGAAGCCATTTTCTTGTGAAACATGTGGGAAGAGATTTAATGACCCTGGTTATTTGAAAATCCACATGAGAATTCACACAGGTGAGAAGCCATTTTCTTGTGAAACATGTGGGCAGAGTTTTAGTCAACATGCTCATTTGAAAACTCACATGACAGTTCACACAGGTGAGAAGCCATTTTCTTGTGAAACCTGTGGGAAAAGATTTAATCAACGTTCTAGTTTGAAAACTCACATGAGAGTTCACACAGGTGTGAAGCCATTTTCTTGTGATATATGTGGGAAGAGATTTAATACACGTGGTAATTCGAAAACTCACATGAGAATTCACACAGGTGAGAAACCATTTTCTTGTGAAACATGTGGGCAGAGATTTAATGAGCGTGGTACTTTGAAAACTCACATGAGACGCCACACAGGTGGAGTACATGCACACTGAAATAGGAAAAATGGCACAGAATAACATCTGCCCAGTTGAGTGTCCACTACCATTACCACTAACTGAAAAACCTCTGGAACAACCTTGTCAAACACACCCTACAGAGGTGCCACCAGGCCACCCAGGCGAATCCCCTGCAACTTCTGGCTCAGAATCAGAACATCCTGATGAAGCAACAAGGGGGAGTGTCGACCAGGATCCAATAAGGAAACAGATCAACCCCCAAATAGAAATGAGCCAACATCAACTAGAAATGGAAGAGGAACTTGCCAACAAAATAGAAGAAACAAAAAAAATGACAATGAAAGAACGTCCTAAATTAATTAAGCTTAAAGAGAATGAAGAATTCAAATTACTACTGCAAAAGGTCAACAGAGGCCTATGTGACCTTGTACCTCAGGGGGTCAGTTTGACAGAGCTTAACTGCATAAACTTTGGTGCAGCGTGGTATGTGCAGAGTAAGCTAGCTCCACAGCATAAAGAAAAAACTGAACGTCAAACCAAAACAAAAATCTCTACACCCATTTGGAAAAATAAACTTCAAGGAAAAATTAATCAATTTAGGGCAGAAATTTCTCAAATGACTTACTACATACAGAACCAAAACTGCAATACTAAATTACTGAGAGTAATCAACAGAATCCAAAAAAAATACAACATTAGGAAAGAGCAAATAATAGGAAAAATAGCAGAGCACCAGGCGCAAGTCAAGGCCCTAGCAGCTCAAATCAGAAACAGGCAACGGAGAGAGAACTCAAAACTGATCAATAAATTATTTGCACAGAACCCAAAGCAAGTCTACAGGAGGTTGATAGATGAAACTATTGAAGTAGAGGTACCTCCTGAGAAAACCCAACTGGAAACATTCTGGAGAAATCTGTTTGAGGACCCAGTTCAACATAAAAATAATAATTGGATTCAAACCATTGCTGAGAAGAATAAAGGAAAACAACAGATGCCCTCATTAAAAATCACAGAAGAAACAGCTCAAGAAAAAATCAGGAAATACCTTAACTTCAAATCCCCTGGAATAGATAAAATACCAAACTTCTGGCTCAAAAAAATAACAGCACTACACAAACACTACGCAGAGGCATTTAACCGACTTGTTGGGGGAGAGGAAGAAGCACCAGAGTGGCTCACATATGGAAACACCATACTCCTGCCCAAGAGTCTTGAAACCCAACAAGTCAATAAATACAGACCCATCTGTTGCCTCCCGACCACATACAAATGGCTGACAGGAATCATTACTGAGGCCATTTATGAACATCTGGACTCAGAAAACTACTTGCAGCCACAGCAAAAAGGCTGCATAAGAAATAAGCTGGGAGCCAAAGAACAACTACTCATTAATAAAACCATCCTGGAAGACTGCAAGAGGCGTGAGAGAAATTTAAGCGTGGCGTGGATCGACTACAAAAAGGCATTCGACAGCATCCCCCACTCCTGGATAATACGCTGTCTGGAGCTGTATAACATCAGCCCAGAGATTAAAACTTTTCTGGAGGTCCAGATGGCTAAGTGGAAAACTACAATTACACTTAACCACAAAGAAGGACAAATAACAATTCCAGACATCAGGATCCAGCGAGGAATATTTCAGGGGGACAGCCTTTCGCCACTGCTCTTCTGTCTTTGTGTCGACCCCTTAAGCAAAATCTTATCAGACCTTGACATCGGGTATGACCTAAGCAAAGGCAGAACAAAAAAAGGGAGCAAGAGAGTGAATCATCTACTCTACATGGACGACCTCAAGCTCTATGCAGAATCTGAACAGAAACTGAATCAACTTGTCAGTACCGTTCACATGTTTTCAAAAGACATCTCCATGGAATTTGGACTTGACAAGTGTGCAAAATGTACAATAAAAAAAGGAAAGAAAACGGCATCAGAAAATATCCAAATAGAAGACAATAAGCATATCAAAGACCTGGCAGGGGAATCGGCATATAAATATCTGGGCATAGAAGAAAACGCAACTATTGAACACAGAAAAATGAGGGAGATGGTCAAAAAAGAATACCAACATCGCCTAAAGAAAATCTGTAAATCAAATTTAACACCTAAAAATAAGATCACTGCAATAAACCAGTTGGCAGTACCAGTTGCCACATATGGATTTGGGGTGATAGACTGGCCACAAGGGGAACTGGATAAGTTGGATGTTCGGACCAGGAAGACCCTAACCCTTCATAAGGTAACATACAGAAACCAATGCCTAGATAGGATATATATGCCACGTAAAGAGGGAGGGCTGGGCCTAATTGAAATGAACCAGGCCTACAGGGCAACAATAATAAGCATTGGTCAATACCTAAAAAGCGCTAATGATGAGACGATGGAAAAGGTCACCCAACATCACGAAACCCTCAGTATTAACACATCTATAACTAAACAAGCCGAGACCTTTGCAGCAGATTTATTAGATAACATGAAAGCCAGTCAGCAAAACCCAGCAACAAAAATAGCTAGAAAGACGAGAGAAAAATACAGCAAAAGGACACAGGAGGAAAGAAAAGAAAGATGGAAACAACATAAGCGAGCAGGACGTTTCCAGGAGGAACTCAATAGGGATTATATTGATAGGGAAGAGACATTGCGCTGGATCAGGAATGGAGATCTGGGGTACGACGAGGAGAGACTAGTGGTTGGAGCACAAGACCAGGGACTTCTAACGAATGGTTTTAAAAAAATGGCAGGATTGTCACAGAGTGACAAATGTCGATTCTGTCATGTAGCGGTGGAGAGTGTAAGCCACCTGCTCTCTGGCTGCCAGGTCCTCATGGCCGATGGACACTACACTGCTCGCCACAACAAGATCTGCCGTTATATACACTGGAAAATATGCAAAGAATTCAAAATAGAAGTAAAAGGACCAGTATGGGAGCACGATCCAGAGCCAGTTAGCTCCAACGGAGATATTACCATCTTTTATGACAAGGAAATCCCAACTGGAAGACACATTGAAGGAGGAGCAATAAAACCGGACATAGTTATCTTGAACAAAAAGGGCAAAACTGCCCAATTAATCGATGTAACTATACCAAACGACTACGGCCTCAACAGAGCAGAAAGAGAAAAAATAACAAAATATCAAGACCTCAAAAACGATCTAAGAAGCACCTGGAATCTGCAGGATGCAGATATTATACCTGTGGTGGTGGGAGCAACTGGGATGGTTAAGAAGAACTTGAAAAAGTATCTACAAGCAATACCCGGCTGCCCTAGCATCTGTGAAATACAGATCTCAGCAATCAGAGGAACAGTCTCTATCTTAAAGAGAGCCCTTGGATACAAAGCTTTTTAATTTAAAGTGTAATCATAGACCCCTGGCTGGGGCCCATTGCACTTGTAAGGAAATGAGATGCAAATAAATAAAACAGTGAGAAGAGGGCTACGTGAACTTGTATCTCAGGGGGTCAGTCTGTGTTCGAATACCCCACGCCACGACCCCAATCACCGCCGAAGGGTAGAAGGTGGTCGGCCTTCCCCATCACACCGATATACCCCCTATGGAAGGAAAATGGGCAATTCTGCTGCTGATCATAACAGGCTTCAAAGATCCACTCAAGGAAATCAGCAAAATGAGAGGAATTATCAGAAGGCCCAAAATCCAGCATTCAGAAAAGATGGCAACAGACAACATTGGTGAATCACAGAGACTGAATGTAAAAGCCATATTAATTACATATGCCATGCTATGTGATATTTTCTGTATGATTAGTAAATCAATATGCTCATTGAGTTAAAAGTACATGTAATGTATGTAATCACCTGAAATGATGAATGCAATCAAACTGTTCAGGTTCAGGTTACTTTATTTGTACCCGTAGGTAGATTTGTTTTGCAGTTGGTGACATCCATATTTACAAGCCACTAATTACATTCAACATAGACACAAACACAGGCACACATCTTACAAAATAGATAAATATAAAATATGTACAATATAATTTTTATAGCTTGTTCAACTCTTTGACAGCAGCAGGGACAAAGCTGTTTTTGTAGCGCTGGGTTCTACTTTTTGGGACAGCAAACCTCCGTCTGGAGGGAAGAAGCTGAAAGTTGCAGTGCAAAGGGTGGGAGTCATCATTTAAAATCGAGTCGGCCATCCTCTGTACTTGTCTGGTGTACAGGGATGTCAGGCTCAGCTGTGACTCACCAAGCAAACGACTGGACCATCTGACTACCTGATCCAAGGATTTCCTCTGTTTCAGTTTTATCTGACCAAACCATGACATTAAAGAAAAGGATAAAACAGATTCAATAAAAGCCCGATAGAACATAGTCATTATGGTTCGGTCAATTTGGAAGCGTGCAAGTTTCCTCAAACAATGCAAATTTTGCTGACCCTTTTTGCACACCCTTTCACAGTTCACCTCAAAGTTCAATCCACTATCAATAATCGTCCCAAGATATTTGTACGATTGTACACATTCGGTGGTCTGGCCTTTTAGTATGGTGACTTTGTGCCTGGGAGTTTTCCTCCTAAAGTCAATAATCATATCTTTCGTTTTTGTTGTATTCAGCTGCAGGTAGGAATCCTCACACCAGTGAACAAAGTCATCAACTACTGGGCCGTGGCCACTCTCACCATCCTGGAGGAGACTGACAATGACTGAGTCATCAGCATACTTTATAATGTGTCTGTTGTCATGTCTGCTCCGACACATGTTTGTGTACAGGATGAAGAGTAGTGGTGACAACACACACCCCTGAGGAGAGCCAGTAGAAGAGCACTTTAGGTCAGACAATGTGCCATTGACCCTTACTCTCTGCGTCCTGTTGGTTGAGAAATCCAGAATCCAACCCACCAGATTATTGCTTAAATCAAATTGTTGCAGGAGCGTTTCAACTAAAATATGAGGTTGGATTGTATTAAAGGCAGAAGAAAAGTCCACAAATAAAAGCCTGGCGTGTGTCCCATTAAAATCCAGATGTTTAAAAAGCATGTCAAACAGAGTGACAGTGGCATCCTCCACTCCTCTGTGAGGCCTATAGGCAAACTGCAGAGGATCCAATGCATGTTCAGTCTGCCTTAGGACCTCACATCTGACCAGTTTTTCAAAAATTTTCATTAAAATTGAAGTCAAAGCAACTGGTCTAAAGTCGTTTACCGTTTTAGGACAGCTGGATTTTGGAACGGGAACAACCACGGCATCTTTCCAGATCTTAGGCACATGTTGTGTCTGTAAGGACTTATTGAAAATATAATGAAATATAGGACTCAGTTCATGTAACTGTATGATTATATGTATCTTTTAACTGCACAATAGAAGGTTTTATGCAAAACAGATTGTGATATGTTGGAAAGAACCCTGTTTACTGGAAATGTGTTAGAAATGAGGAAATGGGCACAGATGTCCAGCGAACTGAGGTATTTTGGTAATGGAAAATGCTGAGAGGCTAGCGGGAAAGGCCATGAGTCATGAGCGCCTGATCAGTCGCATGGTTTACGAGAATTGACTAGCCTGAACATGTGCAGAAATGAAGTAATGGTATTATATAAATATGACTTAAAGCCAATCATAAAGAGCCAAGAAAGTCTGGGGTGAGTTTGGGACCAATCAGAGAACTTGGGCGAAGGTTATAAAAACCAAGCCTATTCTGCCCCAAATGTTCACTTTCTCGGTGGTCTACAATGAGGCAACAACATCGGAACAGCGGACTGAAGACGGGGAACGCCAGAAGAGAAGTGATCCAGTTTCTGCCTCAATTCTTCAGCCTTTAAACAACTTTTACATCTGCTGCTAAAGTGTTATTATAACACTTGTGCAAAAAGAGGAACAAGCTACAGCTGCTGGCCCCAGCTCTCAGCCAGGAGGCTGAGTCATCGGGCGTCGCGGAGCAACAGCGGGAGAAAGCAGAAGCTCCCCCGGGCTGGAACACCACATCGGAGTCAACTCATCACTTCTTCCCGGCCAAAGGCAGCCACCATCCAGCCTGAAGAGGAAGCATCTGTCCGCGGCGGTCTTGTTCCTTCCCTGCCTTCCCTATCCCCCGACTCCTTCCCGGCAAGAGGGGCTTCGAGGAAAGAAGACCAGCGATCACACATCCTTTTTCCCCAAAACTCACCCTTCAGGTTTCTTAGATATAACCAACAAATTAATCAGGTATTTTTATCAGGTTTTTAGTTAAAGGACAATGATATATTTTGATTTTTTAATTTTTTTTATTTTTTGAACTTTTTGATGATTTACTGAATATTTTATTGGGTTATTTTGAAACTTTTTGATTTTAAATCTTTTTGATCAAATGACTGATTTTTACAATTTTTCAACTTTGGAATCAAGGTTCTGCAATCAGGGTTCTGGGTTTGATTTTCAATTTTCATTTTTATTATGGACTGTTTAATGCAATTTATCCTGTTTTGGCTGAGCTTTGCTGATTTTTAATAAATACCAAAGCATATCAAAGACAGTATGGGACTCTGTGGGCTTATTGATTCAGCGTCCATTCTCATGGGGTGATTTTTGACATTTTTCAAGCTTTTAAAAAGGTTTACCTTACTTAATGGTATTTAAAACAGATCCCCTATAAACCAATTTTTTCCTGGTTTTAAACATTTACCCAGATTACCAAGAGCAATGTAAGACCATGAGAGGCTGTCGTTAATATTGGAGGTGTATTCCAGATATCTGACTGGACAGGTCACTCAGTCAGAGGTCTGGTGTATAGGCAGTGGGGGTCCTCCAATAAATGAAGACAGTAGAGCTGGGTTAGCTCTCAAGTCACCAAGCACACCTACACAGGTAACAGAATTTCCTATGAGGAAAATTCCTCTAGGAACTGCAAGCTGGTGAACCTAACCTCAATTCCTGAGGTCCAAGGTCAAAGGGTCTTCGACATCTGACAGAGCTTAATTGCATAAACTTCAGTGCAGCGTGGTATATGCAGAGTATAAAGAAAAAATGAACGTCGAACCAAAACAAAAATCTCCACACCTATTTGGAAAAATAAACTTCAAGGAAAAATTAATCGATTTAGGGCTTAAATTTCTCAAATGACTAATTGCATACATAACCAAAACTGCACTACTAAATTACTGAGAGTAATCAACAGAATCAAAATAAATAACATTAGAAAAGAGCAAATCATAGGAAAAATAGCAGAGCACCAGGTGCAAGTCAAGGCCCTAGCAGCCCAAATCAGAAACAGGCAAAGGAGAGAGAACTCAAAACTGATCAATAAATTATTTGCAGAGAACCCAAAACAAGTCTATAGGAGGCTTACAAATGAAAAAAATCCCAGCTGGAAACATTCTGGAGAAACCTGTTTGAGGACCCAGTACAACATTAAAGTAATAATTGGATTCAAACCATTGCTGATAAAAATAAAGGAAAACAACAGATGCCCTCATGAAAAATCACAGAAGAAACTGCTCAAGAAAAAAATCAGGAAATATCTCAACTTCAAATCCCCTGGAATAGATAAAATACCAAACTTCTGGCTCAAAAAAATGACAGCACTGCAGAAACACTACGCAGAGGCATTTAGCCGACTTGTTAGGGAAGAAGAAGAAGCACCAGAGTGGCTCACATATGGAAACACCATACTCCTGCCCAAGAGTCCTGAAACCCAACAAGTTAATGAATACAGACCCATCTGTTGCCTCCCCACTACATACAACTGGCTGACAGGACTCATTACTGAGGCCATTTATGAACATCTGGACGCAGAAAACTACTTGCAACCACAGCAAAAAGGTTGCATAAGAAATAAGCTGGGAGCCAAAGAACAACTGCTTATAAACAACACCATCCTGGAAGATTGCAAGAGGCGTGAGAGAAATTTAAGCATGGTGTGGATAGATTACAAAAAGGCATTCAACAGCATCCCCCATTCTTGGATAATACACTGTCTGGAGCTGTATAACATCAACCCAGAGGTTAAAACTTTTCTGGAGGTCCAGATGGCTAAGTGGAAAACCACAATTACACTTAACCATAAAGAAGGGCAAATAACAATCCCAGACATCAGGATCCAGCGAGGAATATTCCAGGGGGACAGCCTCTCGCCATTGCTCTTCTGTCTGTGTATTGACCCCTTAAGCAAAATCTTATCAGACCTTGACACTGGGTATGATTTAAGCAAAGGCAGAACAAGAAAAGGGAACAAGAGAGTGAATCATCTGCTCTACATGGACGACTTCAAGCTGTATGCAGAATCTGAACAGAAACTGAATCAACTTGTCTGTACTGTTCACATGTTCTCAAAAGACATCTGCATGGAATCTGGACTTGACAAATGCGCAAAATGTACAATAAAAAAGGAAAGAAAACAGCATCAGAGAACATCCAAATAGATGACAATAAGTACCGTAAAACGGGGCTATAAGGGATGGCGGGGTAATAAGGGACACTTTTTTTTTTGAATTTTCCTTAAATATAACTGCGACAAATTTCTTAAAACTAATATCTATCTACAGGAAAGACAATAACAACACAACTCAGCGTCCTGCTCAAAATAAAAAAAAGCAGAATTACATTTAAAACATTTCCCAGAAAAGTGTCCCTGATTACCCCGCCGTCCCTTATAGCCCCGTTTTACGGTACATTAAAGACCTGACAGAGGAATCAGCATATAAATATCTGGGCATAGAAGAAAACACAACTGTTGAACACAGGAAAATGAGTGAAATAATCAAAAAAGAATACCAACATCGCCTAAAGAAAATCTGTAAATCAAACTTAACACCTAAAAATAAAATCACTGCAATAAACCAGTTGGCAGTACCAGTAGTCATGTATGGATTTGGGGTGATAGACTGGCCACAGAGGGAGCTGAACAAGCTGGATGTTCGGACCAGGAAGACCCTGACCTTGCACAAGGTAACATATACGTAGAAATCAATGCTTAGATAGGATGTATATACCCCGTAAAGAGGTGGGCCTAATTGAAATAAACCAGGCCTACAGGGCGACAACAATAAGCATTGGGCAATACCTGAAAAGCGTCAACGACGAGACGGTGGAAAAAGTCACCCAACACCATGAAACCCTGAGTCACTTCACATCCATAACTAAACAAGCCAAGACTTTAGCAGGAGATTTATTAGATAGCAAAAGCCAGTCAACAAAACCCAGTAACAAAAATAGCTATAAAGATGAGGGAAAAATACAGCTAAAGGACACAAGCGGAAAGAAAAGAAAGATGGAAACAACATAAGCAAGCAGGGCATTTCCAGGAGGAACTTAGAATCAGAATCAGATTTATTGCCATTGTTCATGTAGTACACAAACTAGGAATTTGTCTCGGTGCAATGCTGCAACATTAAACATGATAAAATAAAAGAAGTTAAAAAAAAACTATACATGCAATGAAGTGTAGAATAAGAATGAGTAATACTAGTCAAAGCAGTTTTTAAATATATTAGCGAGCAGCAGATATTGTGGAGTACCACATAGTGCAGTCGGTAATGCAAAAAGAAAACAGTGATGATTGACATGAGTCTGGTTGAGCTGCTGTACATAGTGCACGAGAGTCAATAAGTCACTTAGTGTTCAGCAGTCTGATGGCAGAGGGGAAGAAGCTGTTCATGTGATGGGAGGTTTTAGTCTGAATGGACCGAAGTCTTCTACCTGAGGGGAGGGGGGCAAACAGTACGTGACCAGGGTGTGAATGGTCGGCTATGATCCGGCCAGCACGCCTCCGGGTCCTGGAGATGTACAGGTCCTGGAGAGATGGGAGCTTGCAGCCGATCACCTTCTCAGCAGCGCGCACGACGCACTGCAGCCTTAGTCTGTCCCTGGCAGTGGCTCCTGCGTACCACACGGTTATGGAGGTGGTGAGGATGGACTCGATGATGGCTGTGTAGAACTGCACTAACATCTTGGTGGGTAGCTTGAGCTTCCTCAGCTGCCGCAGGAAGAACATCCTCTGCTGGGCCTTTTTGATGAGGGAGCTGATGGTCGGCTCCCACTTGAGGTCCCTGGTGATGGTGGTGCCTAGGAAGTGGAAGGAATCAGCAGTGGTGATGGGAGAGCCTGTGAGGGTGAGGGGGGGCAGAGGGGTTGTGACTTTCTTGAAGTCTACAATCATCTCCACTGTCTTCAGAGCGTTCAGCTGCAGGTTGTTGTGGCTGCACCAGGACGCCAGCTGGGCCACCTCTCTCCTGTAGGCGGACTCGTCGCCATTGGAGATGAGCCCGATGAGGGTGGTGTCGTCCGCAAACTTGATCAGCTTGACAGACTGGTGGCTGGAGGTGCAGGAGTTGGTATAAAGGGAGAAGAGTAGGGGGGAAAGTACACAGCCCTGGGGTGATCCGGTGCTGATGCTAACAGAGTCTGAGACAGTCTTTCCCAGCCACACATACTGCCTCCTTTCCGTCAGGAAGTCGGTGATCCACCTGCAGAAGGAGTCAGGCACGTTGAGCAGGGACAGCTTGTCCCGGAGCAGAGCGGGGCGGATGGTGTTGAATGCAGAGCTGAAGTCCACAAACAGGATCCTGGCATAGGTTCCTGGGGAGTCCAGGTGCTGCAGGATGGAGTGGAGGGCCAGGTTGACTGCGTCGTCTACAGACCTGTTGGCTCGGTAGGCAAACTGCAGCGGGTCCAGGAGGGGAGTGGTGATGGACTTGAGGTGGGGCAGGACCAGGCGCTCAAAGGACTTCATGACTACAGAGGTGAGCGCTACAGGTCTGTAGTCATTAAGTCCAGTGATCCGTGGCTTCTTGGGGACAGGGATGATGGTGGAGGATTTGAGGCAGGTCGGCACGGGGCATAGCTTAAGGGAGGTGTTAAAAATGTCTGTGAAGACAGGAGTCAGCTCTTTCGCACAGTGTCTCAGGGTGGAGGGAGACACGCCGTCCGGACCGGGGGCCTTGTGTGGGTTCAGTCTGGAGAACTGTCTGTGCACGTCCTGCTCACTGATGACAAGGGCGGGGGGAGGAGGGGGGGCCACCTTTGATGAAGTAGGGACCGTGGAGGCAGTGGAGCTGGGGGGAGGGGGGGAGTTGGACACAGCTGACGAGGTGTCAAAACGGGCATAGTGTTGGGACAGTCTTTGACAAAGGGCTTTGTCATCCTGACCTTTAGAAGCCTGAGTTGATAGTTGGCCGATAGTCCTCTCCACACAGAAGCAGAGTTGTTAGCCGTGAACTGCTGCTGGAGTACACAGATTTAGCTCTCCTCAGCTCTCTGTTAAACCGATATTTAACCTCCCTGTAGCAGTCCCTGTCTCCACTTTTCAACGCTGCTTCCTTCTCCTTCCTGATCTGTCTGAGCTTAGCTGTGAACCAGGGCTTGTCGTTGGAGTAACTCACCCTGGTGCGCGATGGAAGAATGCTGTCCTCATAAAAGTGGATATATGAGTTCACAGTGTCCGTGTACTCATCCAGATCATGTGTGGCTCCTTTAAACATGCCCCAGTCAGTTATTTCCATGCACGTGTTCAGCTTCTCCTCAGCTTCACTGGTCCATTTCTTCGTAGTGCTCACAACAGGTTTAGTGAGCTTCAGTCTCTGTCTGTATGTGGGAATGAGGTGGACCATCACGTGATCAGATAGTCCGAGCGCAGCATGGGGAACAGCGCGATACGCGTCCTTCACTGTAGTGTAACAGTGATCCAGCGTGTTCTTTCCTCTGGTGGGGCATTTAATAAACTGTAGTAGGGATTATATTGATAGGGAAGAGACATTGCGCTGGATCAGGAACGGAGATCTGGGGTATGACGAGGAGAGACTAGTGGTTGGAGCACAAGACCAGGGACTTCTGACTAATGGCTTTAAAAAAATGGCAGGACTGTCACAGAGTGACAAATGTCGATTCTGTCATGCAGCGGTGGAGAGTGCAAGCCACCTACTCTCCAGCTGCCAGGTCCTCATGGCCGATGGACACTACACTGCTCGCCACAACAAGGTCTGCCGTTATATACACTGGAAAATATGCAAAGAATTCAAAATAGAAGTAAAAGGACCAGTATGGCAGCACGAGCCAGAGCCAGTCAGCTCCAACGGAGATATTACCATCTTTTATGACAAGGAAATCCCAACTGGAAGATACATTGAAGGAGGAGCAATAAAACTGGACACTGTTATCTTGGACAAAAAGGACAAAACTGCCAAATTAATAGATGTAATCATACCAAATGACTACGGCCTCAACAGAGCAGAAAGAGAAAAAAATAACAAAATATCAAGACCTCAAAGATGACCTAAGGAGCACCTGGAATCTGCAGGAAGCAGATATTATACCTGTGGTGGTGGGAGCAACTGGGATGGTGAAGAAAAACCTGAAAAAATATCTCCAGGCGATCCCCGGCTGCCCTAGCATCTGTGAAATACAGATCTCAGCAATCAGAGGAACAGTCTCCATCTTGAAGAGAGCCCTCGGATACAAAGCTTTTTGATTTAAAGTGTAATCATAGACCCCTGGTTGTGGCCCATTGCACTTGTAATGAAATGAGATGCAAATAAATAAAACAGTGAGAAGCCATTTTATTTTGAAACATGTGGGAAGAGATTTAATGTACGTTGTACATTGAAAAATCACATGAGAATTCACACAGGTGAGAAGCTGTAGTCTTGTAAAACATGCGGGAAATGCTTCATTCAGTGTTTTGGTTTACCACATGAGAACTCACAGTTGAGGTGCTGTAATCCAGTAACGTCCGTACATCTTTATTTTCAGGATTAAGTTTCTTTTATGTGAATGAAATGTTCTTTAAATTTTTGAGGCTTTAATGCAATACAAATTTTGTGTAAAAGTCTCTTTTCAGATAATTTGCTTCTTCACTCTGCTTTGGACCCTCAGACCTCTCATCTTTCATGTACTGGATGCATGGACATGATGAGCCTTTTTGATGAGGGGGGCATTGTTGTCGGGGTCTGGAGTGTCCTCATTCATTCATTCATCTTCTTCCGCTTAATCCTTTTTGGGTTGCGGGGGGGCTAGAGCCTATCCCAGCATCTTTGGGTGAGAGGCAGGGTACACCCTGGACAGATCACCAGTCCATCGCAGGGCCAACACAGAGAGACAGACAACCATTCACTCTCACAGTCAGACCTAAGGACAATTTAGAATCCCCAGTTTGATGCCAATTAACCTAATCTGCATGTTTTTGGCATGTGGGAGGAAACTGGAGAAATCCCGGAGTAAATCCACGCAGACACTGGGAGAACATGCAAAGTCCTCCCCACCATAAAAATTAAATGGAGTAGATGGCATTTCCTCCATTTGTGTATTTTAGTTGCTCATCATATTTTGAACATGTGAATAATCCAGTAAAATGGTAAACAACAAAAGTGCATTGTGAACTGATGAACAAAGGAAAGAAGTCTCTGAAATGCCTTTCATACGTACACACAGTTAATGTGTGCTTGTATCAAATTTTCTTTAAGATCAAGAAGTTTTTTAGATCAAGAAATAATTCAACTGTCAATGTCTTTTTATCTGTGGAATTAAGGATTTCTTCTCTGAGTTCTGTTAATGCTAATGATGGAGACCAGTTTGCTCTAAATCCATATTGACTGTCAGACAGTAGTTTGTGTTGCTCTATAAACTTCTCTAATCCTTCACAGAAATTTTTCTAGAATTTCTGACAACTGTCAGAAGAGCAGCTCATCACGGGATCGATCCCACCCCCTGACCATCGTGACCCTTCTGTGGGGAGTTTGCATGTTCTCCCCGTGTCTGCATGGGTTTACCCCGGGTACTCCGGTTTCCTCCCACAGGCCAAAAACGTGCATGTTAGGTTAATTGGAGACTGTAAAGTGGCCCTAGGTGAGATTGGTGAAGGGATTAGTGCTGCACCGTGGCTGCCTCATCCATTCAGGTGGATGCCCTGTAATTTTCCTCTGGGATTAAGACAGTTCATCAAAAAAAGAGAGAAAACCAGATTTATATCATGGAGTGACTCTTGCATTGGGGTGTAATGGTACACCTAAAATCACGGTTTGGTACGTACTTTGGTTTTAAGGTCACGGTTTGGTTCATTTTCGGTACAGTAAGGAAACAAAATGCAAAACATAAAACTGCTTATCGTTTGTAGAAGAGAGAACAGCTTTACTGACAATAAACTGCAAACTGTCAGCAGTAAATTCGCCAATAAAAATTTCTCAAACTAAATTAAAATGTGTACAATAAATAAATTCTCTTTTTAGGAAATGAACAACGCAGACAAGTGCAACATAGAAGTTTGAACAGCCTATTATAAAAAGTTGCCACAGCTAAGTAAAATAATGACCCATGAAACATGAGTTGAAACTTGAACTTAACAGCTGAATCAAAAGTGTTTGTAGCAACACAATTAAATAACCAACATTCAAGTTTGGCCTTTTAACCCCAAAACTAAAGAAATAAAACTCAAATATCAGCTTCTACTGCACCATACAGGGCTGTTGTAACTCTTCTGTTCAAAACAAACTGGAGTAATAGTCTTCAACTCGTTAAAGTCAAAAAGAAAATAAACTAGTTCATCCTGTTTGAAACCTTGCTGAGTCTAGAAGTTTAAACGTTAAATCGTTAGGCTTCAGATGAAAATTAATAACTTTTTCCAGTCCAAGACAAGTTTACAAATGCTTCAAGTGACAGGAGAGGAATGTGAGCCTTCACTCCAGATACAGTGGTGTGAAAAAGTGTTTGCCCCCTTCCTGATTTCTCATTTTTTGCATGTTTGTCACACTTAAATGTTTCAGATCATTAAATTTAAATATTAGACCAAGAAAACACAAGTAAACACAAAGTGCAGTTTTTAGATGAAGCTGTTTATTATTAAGGGTAAAAAATTCCAAACCGACATTGCCCTGTGTGAAAAAGTGATTGTCCCCAGAAACAGAAATTAAATGTGGTTTATCACATCATTGGAAAGCTGAGTTCAATTTCTCTAGCCACACCCCGGCCTGATTACTGCCACACCTGTTGTCAATCAAGAAATCACTTAAATAGGACCTGCCTGACGAAGTGAAGTAGACCAAAAGATCCTCAAAAGCTAGACATCATGCTGCAATCCAAAGAAATTCAGGAACAAATGAGAAACAAAGTAAATGAGGTCTATCAGTCTGCAAAAGGTTAAACAGCCATTTCTAAAGCTTTAGGACTCCAGCAAACCACAGTGAGAGCCATTATCCGCAAACGGCGAAAACATGGAACAGCGGTGAACCTTCCCAGGAGTGGCCAGCCCATCAAAATTTCTCCCAAGAGCACAGTGACGACTCATCCAGGAGGTCACAAAAGACTCCACAACAACATCCAAAGAACTGAATCAGAATCAGAATCAGATTTATTGCCATTGTTCTTGTAGTACACAAACTAGGAATTTGTCTCGGTGCAATGCTGCAACATTAAACATGATAAAATAAAAGAAATAAACTATACATGCAATAAAGTGTAGAATAAGAATGAGTAATACTAATCAGCAGTTTAAATATATTAGCGAGCAGCAGATAATGTGGAGAACCATATAGTGCAGTCGGTAATGCAAGAAAAAAACAGTGATGATTGACATGAGTCTGGTTGAGCTGCTGTACATAGTGCACGAGAGTTAATAAGTCACTTAGTGTTCAGCAGTCTGATGGCAGAGGGGAAGAAGCTGTTCATGTGACGGGAGGTTTTAGTCTGAATGGACCGAAGTCTTCTACCTGAGGGGAGAGGGGCAAACAGCACGTGACCAGGGTGTGAAGGATCGGCTATGATCTGGCCAGCACGCCTCCGGGTCCTGGAGATGTACAGATCCTGGAGAGATGGGAGCTTGCAGCCGATCACCTTCTCAGCAGTGCGCACGACGCGCTGCAGCCTTAGTCTGTCCCTGGCAGTGGCTCCTGCGTACCACACGGTTATGGAGGTGGTGAGGATGGACTCGATGATGGCTGTGTAGAACTGCACTAACATCTTGGTGGGTAGATTGAGCTTCCTCAGCTGCCGCAGGAAGAACATCCTCTGCTGGGCCTTTTTGATGAGGGAGCTGATGGTCGGCTCCCACTTGAGGTCCCTGGTGATGGTGGTGCCTAGGAAGTGGAAGGAATCAGCAGTGGTGATGGGAGAGCCTGTGAGGGTGAGGGGGGGCAGAGGGGTTGTGACTTTCCTGAAGTCCACAATCATCTCCACTGTCTTCAGAGCGTTCAGCTGCAGGTTGTTGTTGTTGCACCAGGACGCCATCTGGGCCACCTCTCTCCTGTAGGCGGACTCGTCGCCGTTGGAGATGAGCCCGATGAGGGTGGTGTCGTCCGCAAACTTGATCAGCTTGACAGACTGGTGGCTGGAGGTGCAGGCGTTGGTATAAAGGGAGAAGAGTAGGGGGGAAAGTACACAGCCCTGGGGTGATCCGGTGCTGATGCTAACAGAGTCTGAGACAAACAACTGCAGGCCCCACTTGACTCAGTTAAGGTCAGCATTCATTACTCCCCCATAAGATAGACTGGACAAAAAAATGGCCTGCATGGCAGAGTTCCAAGAAGAAAACCATCCATCCATCTTCTTCCGCTTAATCCTTTTCAGGTTGCGGGGGGGGGGGTGGAGGGCTGGAGCCTATCCCAGCATCTTTGGGCAAGAGGCAGGGTACACCCTGGACAGATTGCCAGTCCATTGCAAGGCCACCACAGAGAGACAGACAACCATTCACTCTCACACTGCTGAGCAAAAACAACATTATGGCTCATCTCAGTTTTGCCTAAAAACATCCTGATGATCCTCAAGACTTTGGGAAAAATACTCTGTGGATTGATGAGACAAAAGTCGAACTCTTTGGAAGGTGTGTATCCCATTACATCCGGCATTAAAATAACACAGCATTTCGGAAAAGGAACATCATGCCAACAATAAAATATGGTGGTGGTAGTGTGATGGTCTGGGGCTGTTTTGCAGCTTTAGGACCTGAAAGATTTGCTGTGGTAAATGGAACCAAGAGTTCTGCTTTCTACCAAAAAATCCTGAAAGAGAATGTCCAGCCATCTGTTTGTGGCCTGAAGCTAAAGTACACTCCGGTTATCCAGCAGAACAATGATCCAAAGCACACCAGCAAGTCCACCTCTGAATGTCTTAAGCAAAACAAAATGAAAACTTTGGAGTGGCCTAGTCAACGTCCTGACCTGAATCTGATTGAGATGTTGTGGCATGACCTTAAAAAGGCGGTTCATGCTCGAAAACCCTCCAATGTGGCTGAATTATGATTCTGCAAAGATGAGTGGGCCCAAATTCCTCAACAGAGCTGGAAAAGACTCATTGCCAGTTTTTGCAAACGCTTGATTGCAGTTGTTGCTGCTAAGCGTGGCCCAACCAGTTATTAGATTTAGGGGGCAATTACATTTTCACACAGGGCCATGTAGGTTTGGATTTTTTTTCCTAAATAATAAACACCTTCATTAAAAAAAACCCCTGCATTTTGTGTTTACTTGTGTTATCTTTATCTAATATTTAAATTTGTTTGATGATCTGAAACATTTAAGTGTGACAAACACTTTTTCACACCACTGTACAGTGAAATATTTAAGTGGTTTTATTTGTGATGATTATGGTTCTTTTATTTAAATTAATCTACAAATTAGTCCATCATCTTCTTCCGCTTAATCCTTTTTGGGTCACGGGGGACCTGGAGCCTATCCCAGCATCTTTGGGGGAGAGGCAGGGTCCACCCTGGACAGATCGCCAGTCCATCACAGAGCCAACACAGAGAGACAGACAACCATTCTCTCTCACAGTCATACCTAAGGACAATTTAGAATCACCAGTTTGATGCCAATTAACCTAACTTGCATGTTTTTGGTATGTTCAATTCAATTCAACTTTATTTACAGTATATAGCGCCATTTCACAACAACAGTCATCTCATTGCACTTTCAATTGTAGGGGGGACCCCCACAATTGCAGAAAGACCCCAGCAATCAGGCAATCCCCTGTGAGCAAGCACTTGGCGACGGTGGAGAGGAAAAACTCCCTTTTAACAGGAAGAAACCTCCAGCAGAACCAGGCTCAGGGTGGGGCAGTCATCTGCTGCGACTAACTGGGGGGTTGAGGGGACATAGAAGATGAAAAGAACAGACATGTAGAGAGCAAATAGCACGATGAGGACTCAATCTATGGGAGAGAACAAACAGATGTTAATGACCAGCAAAAAAAAAAAATTTCATTGAGAGTGAAGAAAGGAGTGAGGCCCAGTGCATTATTGGAGGTCCCACGGCTGACGAAACCTATTAGCAGCATAACTAAGGGAGGGTTCAGAAACACATGATACCTCCCTAATTGCAGGCTATATCAAAAAGGAAGGTTTTAACCCTATTCTTAAAAACAGAGATTGAGTCTGACTCCCGAGTCCAGATTGGCAGCTGGTTCCACAGGAGAGGAGCTTGATAACTGAAGGCTCTGCCTCCCATTGTACTTTTGGAGATTCTAGGTATTACAAATAATCCTGCATTTTGGGAGCGTAGTGCTCTGTTAGGATAATACGGTAGTATCAGATCTTTTAAATAAAAAGGAGCCTGATTGTTCAGAGCTTTGTAAGTAAGAAGAAGGATTTTAAACTTAATTCTAAACTCTATGGGAAGACAATGAAGGGAGGCCAGAACCGGAGAAATATGATCTCTCTTTCTAGTACCTGTTTAAACTCTTGCTGCAGCATTTTGAATCAGCTGAAGACTTTTTAAAGATGTTTTAGGACAACCTGATAATAAAGAATTACAATAATCTAATCTTGAGCTAACAAAAGCGTGGATCAGTTTCTCAGCATCATTCTGAGACGAGATGCTCCTAATCTTGGCAATATTACACAAATAATAGAAGGCAGTCTTAGAAACAAATTTAATATGTGAATTGAAGGCCAGATCTTGATCAAAAATAATTCCAAGGTTCCTCACAGAGCTATTAAGAGAAAGAGTAACCGCATCTAAACTGAAAGTTTGATTTGGAAAGGTATTTCTAAGGTTTTTTGGACCAACAAGAATGACTTCAGTCTTATGTGAATTTAAAAAGCGGGAAATTACAAGTCATCCAGGCTTTGATTTCCTTAAGACAGGCTTCCAATTTGGCTAATTGATTACTGTCATCTGGCTTCATTGACAGGTATAATTGTGTATCATCTGCATAACAATGAAAATGTATAAAGTGCTTTCTAATAATGTTGCCTAACGGAAGCATATATAAACTAAAAAGAGTGGGGCCTAGCACAAATCCCTGTGGAACTCCTTGACTAAGCTTTGAGTTGAAAGAAAACTCATTATTGACATGAACAAACTGGAACCTATCAGATAAATAAGATCTAAACCACTGCAACGAAGTTCCATTAAGTCCAACATAGTGTTCTAATCTATCAAGTAGAATATTATGATCGATAGTATCAAAAGCTGCACTAAGGTCTAAAAGGACAAGTACAGAAACCAGTCCATTATCAGATGCGATGAGGACGTCGTTAGTGACCATCGCTAAGGCTGTTTCAGTACTATGATGGATTCTAAACCCAGATTGAAATTCTTCAAGTAAACCATTTCCCTGCAGGTGGTCAAATAATTGTGTATCAACAACTCTTTCTAAGATTTTTGAAATGAAAGGGAGATTAGAGATTGGTCTATAGTTAGCTAAAGCTCCTGGATCTAGCGTTGGCTTTTTGAGTAAGGGTTTAATTACAGCCGTTTTAAAAGCCTGCGGTACATGGCCTAAAGTTAATGAAGAATTGATTATATGAAGAATAAAGCTACCAATAAGAGGGAAGACTTCTTTAAATAACCTGGCAGGAATAGGGTCTAAAAGACAAGTTGAAGGTTTGGATGAGGAAACTATTTTGTCTAACTCACAAAGGTCAACTGGAGTAAACTCATCAAGGCAGACATCAGTTGAAGGAGTTGTAGTAGTTACTGTATTTAAGTTAACTGTGGGAAGAATCTGACTGATTTTATCTCTGATGGATGAAATTTTATTATTGGAAAAAGTTCATAAAGTCCTGACTAGTAAGCTCTAAGGGAATGCTAGGCTTGACAGAGTCCTTACTGTTTGTCAACCTGGGAGGAAACTGGAGAAACCCCGGAGAAAACCCACACAGACACAGGGAGAACATGCAAGCGCTAACGTTACTCGCTAAAAACTCACTGACCTGAACAGTGTTTTGTTTCGAAGTGGCCCACTGTCAGTCACTCTTCACTGGGGCGGAATGCCGCAGAAGTCCACTGACAGGCGGCCGGAGAGAAACAGAGAGGAGGAGGGGGCGTGATATGATAGTTACACTTTCTGTCCGTCACTCAATATAGTCCTTGTTGTACCTTGGTACGCATCTTAATCGTACCGAAAAATCTGAATACAAGTACCGTCACAGCCCTACTATTGCAGTTTTAATTTTATGAAGAAATTGTCCCGTTTGGAATGATAAGTTGAAGATGTGAGTTAGTGGTTTGGAAAGTCCCTCAATGACCTATTTCACTGTTTTCATGTCTGAGTCGTCACAATCACTTCATGTTTTGTTTTAACATTTATTTTCAATATCTCTGTTTTATTGTTCTTCAGTTGTTTTAATAAAGACTGAACTAAGATTTGACATTAAGAGCTGACATTTCTGAGGAAGACTGCAGTTGCCAGTTGAAACATGTAAAGGGCTGTTGCTGCTTGCCCATGCGTGGCTCCTCGCAGGTCAGTTCCGTTAACCTGTATAAACAAGGCAATTCATAACAAAAAATAACATAACTGAATAATCATATTCAGTCTGTGCTCTGTAGACAGTCCAAGTTTCAGCACCGTTATTAACAGAATTTTTACAACCCTGTCTGTCAAAATGAGGATAAAGTCTAGCTCAAGCTCAGAGTGATGCTGAGAAACTGATCCACGCTTTTGTTAGCTCTACTGTAGATTAGATTATTGTAATTCTTTATTATCAGGTTGTCCTAAAACATCTTTAAAAAGTCTTCAGCTGATCCAAAATGCTGCAGCAAGAGTTTTAACAGGTACTAGAAATAGAGATCATATCTCTCCGGTTCTGGCCTCCCTTCATTGGCTTCCCATAGAGTTTAGAATTAAGTTTGAAGTCCTTCTTCTTACTTACAAAGCTCTAAACAATCAGGCTCCTTTTTATTTAAAAGATCTGATACTAACCTATTATCCTAACAGAGCACTACGCTCCCAAAATGCAGGATTACTTGTAATACCTAGAATCTCCAAAAGTACAATGGGAGGCAGAGCCTTCAGTTATCAAGCTCCTCTCCTGTGGAACCAGCTGCCAATCTGAATTCGGGAGTCGGACTCGATATCTGTTTTTAAGAATAGTGTAACGTGCTGCTCGACATGGCGACGTCCCACCGGGAGATTCGAACTCACGCCTCCCGCTCCGGAGTCCCGCACCCTACCTGTGTCGCCAATAGGGTCAACCCACTTGGCAAGCCAAGTAGGGTGCTCATATTGAGTTCGCTACACTACTCCCCTCTGGTTCTTGACATCGTCCCGATGTCAGCGCCCCATTATTGCTTTGGACAGGAGATCCCACTTCTGACACCAGTGTAACGTGCTGCTCGACATGGCGACGTCCCACCGGGAGATTCGAACTCACGCCTCCCGCTCCGGAGTCCCGCACCCTACCTGTGTCGCCAATAGGGTCAACCCACTTGGCAAGCCAAGTAGGGTGCTCATATTGAGTTCGCTACACTAGGGTTAAAACCTTCCTTTTTGATATAGCCTACAATTAGGGAGGGATCATGTGTCTCTGAACCCTCCCTTAGTTATGCTGCTAATAGGTTTCGTCAGCCGGGGGACCTTCCAATAATGCACTGGGCCTCACTCCTTTCTTCACTCTCAATGAAATATTTTTTTTTGCTGGTCATTAACATCTGTTTGTTCTCTCCCATAGATTGAGTCCCCATTGTGCTGTTTGCTCTCTACATGTCTGTTCTTTTCATCTTCTCTATCCCCTCACCCCCCAGCCAGTCGCAGCAGATGACTGCCCCTCCCTGAGTCTGGTTCTGCTGGAGGTTTCTTCCTGTTAAAAGGGAGTTTTTCCTCTCCACCGTCGCCAAGTGCTTGCTCACAGGGGATTGGCTGATTGCTGGGGTCTTTCTGCAACTGTGGGGGTTCCCCCTACAGTTGAAAGTGCTATGAGATGACTGTTGTTGTGAAATGGCGCTATATAAATAAAGTTGAATTGAATTGAATCCACTACCCCTCAACTTAGCCCCTGTCTGCCCCATCAGAGAATCACTGTCTGCTCTCTCCAAAGTAAATAAAAATATAATGTATCAGCCTCCCAAAGTGATTAAACAAAAAGTTGGTAAAACTCAAACATGAAGCCTCTAAATTGAATGCTTTGGCCTCTGTTCCTCCTCATAATTTAAAAATTAAATGTGGTTTGTTAAATATTTGGTCTCTAACTCCCAAGCCTCTGGCAGTCCATGATCTGCTAATTGATCATCCAATTGATTTAATATCCCTTACAGAGACTTGGTTAGGACAAGAGGATTATGTTGGTTTAAATGAATCAACTCCCTCTGGTTATTTAAACTGTCAAAATCCCAGAAGTTCTGGTCATGGAGGAGGAGCAGCAACAATTTACCATTCCAAAATTGCTAGTTAATGTAAAGCAAAAAACACATTTTAATTCCTTTGAGGGCCTGGTCCCCAGTATTGGGCATGGCGAGATGGCAAGGGTGATACTAATCCACTTAGGGATGGAGGCAAGATGGCTGACACTGGAATGAGGAATGGTTGGATGGGCTCCACTTTTAGCCTCTATATTTTCTTGCTTATCTACTTCTTACTGTTATCATGTGTCTGGACTTGCAACAAGAAGGGTTTTCCGGTCAATTCAACTAAAGGTGAATCTACAAAGCTTTATTTATATGGATATGGACATGGTTATTTCACCCTGTACTCTATCTGGTCCTCAAAAGGCCTGAGGAAAAGCATCAAAAATAAGGCAAACATGGCTGTTAAGCAAATAACACAATATGGCAGAGGCTATACAGTTAAAGTACTGTTAGTACTGCTACTTCTGGCAGGGGATATTCACCTTAACCCTGGACCTGCCACTACCAAACAGCAGGCCACTGGGTTAGCACAAACATCTGAGCCGGCGGATTGGTTGTTGCTGTCAGTGGCCCGGCTAACACCTGAACCAGCTGATCGCCCGCTGCTGTTAACGGCCCCGCTAACACCTGAACTGGTGGAGCAGCATAATGCTGGTCTTCGCCTCAGTACAGCTGGACATAGCAAGTTGGGTGAGTCAAATTGCACTGGACAGACTCACATATCTGATCCTGTTGTAAACAGCTGTGCTACGTCCAAACTTTTGGAAGCAGGAGCAGTTAAACAAAATGCAAATGAGGTGAGACCCGAAAACCGAGCTGTACAAAAGCAAAAACAACATTTATTCTTCCAAACTGTTAATCATGCACGAGTTCTTTGGGATACAAAGGCTAAACCAAAGGGGATCCCCGGCAGACATTTAAACGTGCGGAGCATAATCCCCAAAAGAGATGAGATTTTGGTGTTGTTGTTGGACTCAAATCTGGACTATCTTTGTCTTTCAGAAAGCTGGCTACACAGGAACATAGACACTAATATGATCGATATTGTGGGTTATCAGTGTTTTAGAAAAGGCAGGCAGGTAGGGAGGGGAGGAGGTGTTTTAATTTACATCAAAGAGAAATATAAATGTCAACTGGTTGATTTGAATACTTCACTTGAATGTTTAGCTGTTAATGTATGTCTCTCACCGGTAATGAATTTCAACATTGCAGTATTGTACAACCCACCGTCATACAATTCTTCTTTTTATAATGAATTAAGTGATCTGGTTAAACAACTTGAGAGGTGCAGAGAAACAATATTTTATGGTGACTTTAATATTAACTGGTCTGATAAAAAGAACAAACAGAAACTGAAAAGTCTCATGACTAAATTTAATTACCAACAAATGATCAAAGGACCCACCAGGATAACCAAACAATCTAGAACACTTTTTGACATGGCATTTGCTAATAAACCAGAATGAATAACCAGAACCTATAATCTTGTAACTGGTCTCTCAGATCATAACATGGTTCTTGCTGTCAGAAAACTTACTAAGAAGTGACTACATTATTTTGGGGGAGTTGATATTGACAAAGTAAATTTTATTATTCCCAAATCAAAAACTGCGGAGTTTGAACATCACTTAGAGAATCAAAATTGGGAGCAGCTCATGTCAATATATGAAGTAGATGATTGTTGTAATTTTATAACTGCAACAATCACAAAGTCTATAGATAAATTTACAAAGCAAATTAAAAGTAGACAACAGAAGATTAACCTACCATGGTTAAATAATGAAATAAGAAAACTTATGAAGAGGCAAGATTCTGCATTGAAAACATCATTAACCTCTAAACTACAAAATGATCACCTCATTTACAAAAGTTTAAGAAATAAAGTGGTACAAGAGCTGCGTAAATCAAAAGCATCTTATTACAATAAATTGATAGAACATGCAAAGGGTAACAACAGTTCCCTATGGAGGCACTTAAATAACTTAACCAACAAAAAAAAAAGATCAGAAGGGGGTAAAGGAACTTAGAATTAATGGCAAAACCATCAGTGACAAGGCTACATTGGCAAATAAATTTAATTCATATTTTGTGGAGTCAGTGGAAGAATTAACAAAAAACTTTGTGCTGCCAAATGTGCTCAACAATACTAAGCCAATACTCTCAACAGTTTCTTTTCACATTAATGAGGTAAATGAAGATTTAATTGCTGGCATTGTTAAAACACTGTCAAACTCAAAAACTAATGATATCTACAATATGAGCACTTCCTTTCTCAAAACGCACAGCAAAATATTAATCAAACCACTGACTCATCTCATTAATCTCTCCATTAGGTCCTGTACATTTCCATCTGGCTGGAAAAAAGCTGTCGTCATACCAGTTTTTAAATCGGGTAGTAAAGACGATATATGTAATTACCGCCCAAACTCTATTTTACCAGTCCTGTCTAAGGTTCTTGAAAAAGTTGTAGCTACACAGCTAATAGACTATCTACAAGACGGTCAACTTCTTCATCCACACCAATTTGGTTTTAGACCAGGATACTCAACAGAAACAGCAAATTGCTGCCTTATTGAAAATGTCAAACAGTCATTGGACAGGGGTAATGTGGTGGGAGCTGTTTTTCTGGATCTCAAAAAGGCTTTTGACACTGTAAACCACAGCTTGCTTTTATCCAAAATGGTATATTTTAACTTTTCTCCCAATACAATAAAATGGTTTGCATCTTATCTTCAGAACAGAGAACAGCGTGTAAAAGTTCACCAGGATAAATCCTTCCTTTTAAATAATTGTATGGGTATCCCACAAGGGTCCATTCTTGGTCCTTTACTTTACTTTTCAGCATTTTTATTAATGACCTGCCATTACACTGCTCAGCTGCAACATGTCAACTTTATGCAGATGATGCAGTTATTTACACAGCTGCTAAGACTCCAGCTCAGGCTGCAGACGTCCTGTCTTCAAGCATGGTTGATGTCCAAGAGTGGCTCATTCAGAACCATCTACTGCTGAACCTTCAGAAAACAGTTTCAATGTGCTTTTCAATCAAAAAATGTAATTTGCAACATTTTAAAGTTAATATACATGATCAAGATATTAGTTCAGTTACAGAATTCAAATACCTCGGCATTGTACTAGATCCTCAACTCAAATTTAATCTTCACATAAAGAAGATTTCTAAAACAGTAAAAAAAAAATTTGAATTGCTTTAAATTAATTAGACATTACATACCACACCGAGCAGCCGTACTGTATATGCCTTCTATGGTTTTTTCGCATATATCATACTGTCTGACAGTTTGGGCTCAAGCAGCTCCTTCTACAATAAAACATATAGGTTCATTATATAATCAAACTCTAAAAATTCTGGATAAAAAGCCCATTAGGTGGCATCATTGTTATATTCTAAAAAAAATATAATCTACTGAGTTTTGAGAGTTTCATTGACCTTTGTTTTCTGAAATTAATTTTTAAATGTTTCCATAAATCAGCGCCAGAGCCACTTGCTGGATTCATCCAAAGACAGGACAGCAGCAGAGCCACCAGGAGTTCTGTTAACAATAACTGTAAAATATTCCACCGCAGAACCACATTTGGACAAACAGCTTTCTCTATAAAGGGAAGTGATATCTGGAACACAATGCCAAATGAAATCAAAATAATAACGGATTTTAAAACATTTACTACAAAGGTTAAAAACTGGCTGAAAAGTAAACAAGAATGTACCCATGTATGAAATGATTGTCTGCAGGGTGAGAGTGAAGAAGGGAAGGCAAATGTGTAACAGGCATTTTACTGTAACAGGCAAATGTAAATCAGGTTTTTATATTGTGTATTTATAATTTTGTTTGCATTGATGTATGTGGATAATGTTTATACTGTTTTCATTTTGTTTTTCCTAAATCTTTCTCTTTTTATCTGTTTCTTTTCTCTAAAGCCCATCCAGGGACAAGAGTTGCAAACTAGCTTAATGCTATACACTCTCTGTGCAACACATCAGATTTTCTTTTTTGTCTATTTTTATTGCACTGTCCCTGACAAATAAACAAATAAAATAAAAAATAAAGATGGCGCCGTTGTGTGTGGCTGGACGTCTGTGCTACTTTATGTCTTATGTGTTTAGTTGTCTTCTTGTTTCTAGCTCAGAACGTGTCATCGCTACTGGTTTATGATCGCCTGACTCTTCTACATATTCGCAATTTTGTGGTCAAATTCTCGACCTATGAATTTAATGGTCAGCATCCTCCACCTCTGTTGGCGTCTATACCACCCTATCTGAGATGTGCACCCAGCGGGCTGTTTCAAAAAAGACGCCACAAAAGACGCCGCAAAAGACAAGGTCGGTGAGGCAGAGTGTAATGCAGACTGAGGGCTTACCTGGCTTCTTCTTCAACTCACAACCCTCGTCAACTGCTGACTGAGCTCTCCAGAAAGCATATCAGTTTTGACGTACGACAATCCATGGATTATTGCTACTGATGGCTGTCGCCGATTGTCCCAGGTGCTGGACACCCACTTCCCTGTCGTTGGCCCGTTTGGATTTGCAGAAGGGGCTGTGCACCGGAGAATCTTCACCCGATCAGTCGTGCTTCCCAGCAGGCTGATCAATGTTTGATTCGCATGGCTCTGATTAACACCAGATCCATCGCAAATAAGACTTTTATTCTGAATTACTTTTTTATTTCACATTCCTTGGATTTTCTTCTGATGACAGAAACATGGGTTAAACCAGGTGAGACCGCCGCCTTCTCTGAGCTCCTCCTTCCCGGCTGTTCTTTCTTCAGCTCCCCATGAGCATCTGGTCGGGGTGGGGGTCTGGCTTCTGTTTTTGATGACGGTTTTAAATGTGGCCTTCTCTCCACAAATACTTATTCCTGTTTTGAGCTGCAACTATTTGTGGTTGATCTCACAAGTCCTGTGTTATTTGCTGTTGTCTATCGTCCTCCAAAATATAATAAGGACTTCATTAATGAGTTTTCTGAATTTTTGGCAGATGTTATGCCAAATTATGATAAACTTTTGATCTGTGGGGACTTTAATATTCATGTCTGTTGTCCATCTGATCAGCTGGCATCTGATTTTAAAAGACTGTTGGCCATATTTAATTTAAATATTTTAGCGGACAAACCAACACACCATCTTGGTCACACTCTGGACCTTGTTATCTCTTTTGGGCTGTCAATCTTTCTCAAAGAAATTTTTGAGTCTGTCATCTCTGTCATGGCTCCCTCAGGGCCGTCATCAACTACAGCTGCACGCACACCTGCTGCCAATCTCCAGCGGGCTTTATAACCGGGTCTGCCTGAGACTCGGCACAGAGCCGTCTGTCAGTCTCCATTGGCACGCCTCGTGTCAACAGCCAAGTCCCTGGCTTCATCGTCAGAGTTCCTGATCTCCTCATTGCTTCACGTAAGCCACACTATTGACTCACCTTTGTCAGTCGTCTTCCCCTGTGCACAGGTGGATCTCCCCGGCGGCGGATCCCTCTTCTCCCGGCGGTGGTCTAGCCTTCATCGCCACTACAGGGCTACTAGCCCACTTCCCTGCACGGAGTCAGACACTGTCTCCCTGGCTGCACCCCTCAAGGCCAACCTGAGCATCTCCACGACCACCTGCAAAGTAAGCAGCCATTACTATCATGCTCTTTGCTCCGTGGACTGTACTAGCACCTCTGCTCTGTCATTATAGGGTTGCCAGGCTGAACGGCATTCTGCTCTCCCCCGGGCACGATTCCTGCACTGCACTTCTCCTTCACACGCACAACATTCATACTGTACATACACGCACACACACACACACTCATTGTTAGCAATAAAAAGGATAAATTGTATTCACTCGAGTCTGTGCTTTGTTCCCTGGGTCTATAATTGTCAGTACGGCTCTGTAAGAGTGACCGAGCTAACAGTGTGCTAGCATGCCAAATTAACAACCTAGAGGCTCGGGTGGAGCAATTGGCTTACCAACAACAAGTAATCCTTAACCAGCTAACACACATTTACAGCCGGTTGGGTCGTCTGGATGGACAGCGGACGTTTCCTCCAGCCTCCAGGAGTCCGTCGGCTCCCGATAGCTCTCCTCTTAGCCAGGCTAGTGAGGTCCCTTCGGCCCGGCTCACACCGGTCCCCACACCCGCTCACTTCAGCGGCAAGCTCGGGGAGGCCCGTGGGTTCATCCTTCAGTGTGAGACGGTCTTCCAGTGGGTTCCGGGGGATTTTCCCACAGACCATAGTCGGATAGGCTACGTGGCTAACCTGTTAGAGGGTAGAGCGCTAGCTTGGGCATATGCTGTTATGGCTAAACCTAGCTATGCTAGCTTAACTTACCAGCAGTTCCTTGCCAATTTTCACGAGGTATTTGGCCATTCCGACCGTGATGGCGTGCTAACCACCCGGTTGTTAAATCTCCGACAGGGGGGCAGGTCCGTGGCGGAAAACGCTGTTGATTTCCGGGTGGTGGCCGCGGAGGTCGGGTGGGAGGATGCCTCGCTCTGTAGTATATTCATTCGGAGCCTAAGCCCTAGCCTACGGGATGAGCCAGCTCTTTTGGATAAGCCAGAAAGACTCACTGAGCTAATCTCCCTAGCTATCAATTTGGATAACAGGCTGGGGGAGCGGGCAGCCGAGCGGAGAGCTTCCGGTTGCTCGGGCGCCCAGTTTTTCCGCTCCTTCCAGTCATCTCAATTGGCCCTGCCTTCACCTGAAGCCCCAGACGGGCAGGAAGCTATGGTAGTCGGGCGCTCCAAGAATTCCTTAGCTGAGAAGCAGCGCCGTAGGGAGCTGGGACTTTGCATGTACTGCGGTAGGAATGAGCATGAGGTAGAGAGTTGCCCCGTTCGGCCAAAAAGAGACGGTCCGTGCGTCGCAGTAGAGGGACTCATGGACTCGTCTCGGCCTAATCCCCTCACCAAATGCCTCGTGCCTATTAGGTTCATTTACAAACAAACAGAATATGCCACACACGCACTGATTGACTTGGGGGCTGAGCAGAGCTTCATATCAGAGGACCTGGCAACCCGATTAGGGCTTCCCTACCGTACACTCCAGTCACCCCTTAAGCTCATTGCCCTGTCTAAGACCCCCCTGGCAACAGTCTCCCAACAGACCGCCCCGGTGTCAGTGATTGTCTCAGGAAACCATCGAGAGGACCTACGCTTGATGGTGCTGCCCTCTTCAACATCTCCGGTTATCTTGGGCTACCCCTGGCTTCGGCTCCACAATCCATCGTTTAATTGGCGGACTGGGAGTGTGACATCATGGAGCTCGTTCTGCCTCAGCGCATGTCTGCAGTCCGCAGCATGTGCCCCCGTCAGTGTTGCTGGCCCCTCACGCCCCTCCTCCTCCTGATTTGTCCAAGGTGCCACCAGAATACCACGATCTGGGGGCGGTATTTAGTAAGTTGCAGGCACTGTCTCTTCCCCCCACCGCCCTTATGACTGTGCCATCAATCTCCGGGCTGGTGCCCCGCTGCCGTCGAGCCGCCTCTACAGCCTGTCTGCTCCGGAGCGTAAGGCGATGGATACCTATATCAAGGAGTCGCTCAGCTCGGGCATTATTCGACAGTCTTCTTCTGCGGTGGGGGCAGGATTCTTCTTCGTGGGCAAGAAGGATGGATCCCTGCGGCCATGTATCGACTTCAGGGAGCTCAACAATATCACGGTGAAGGACAAATACACCCTTCTCCTCATGGACACGGCTTTCGACTCTCTCCAGGGGGCCTCTTGGTTCACCAAGCTCGACCTCCGCAACGCATACCACCTCGTGCGGATCAAGGAGGGAGACGAGTATAAAACGGGATTCCGGACCCCAAGCGGCCACTTTGAGTACCTTGTGATGCCGTTTGGGTTGACCAACACGCCGGCCGTCTTCCAGCGCCTCATAAATGACGTTCTCCGGGATTTCCTTGGCTCCTTCATCTTCGTCTACCTGGATGACATCCTCATCTTCTCGCAGTAGCTGGATGAGCATCAGGTACACGTTGTGACGGGTCCTCCAACGACTCCTGGAAAACAAACTGTTTGTTAAAGCCGAGAAATGTGAGTTCCACGCCAACAAGAATTTGTTTCTCGGTTTCATCATTTCCCATAACCAGGTTCTCCCTGACCCTGAGAAGGTCAAGGCAGTGGTGGAGTGCCCCCCCACCCCCCCACCCCGTCAAGGAAGCAACACCAGCAGTTCCTGGGGTTCGCCAATTTTTATCGCCGCTTTGTGCCCAAGTACAGCATGATTGCTCTCCCCTTGACCCATCTCATGTCCCCCAAGGTGGCTTTCTGATGGACGGAGGAGGCTGCAGCAGCATTCAACACTCTCAAGGGGGAGTTCTTGTCCTCCCGGGTCCTCATGCAGGTGGATCCTTCCCTCCAGTGCCTGGTTGAGGCGGACGCCTCTGATTCCAGGGTGGGGGCAGTTCTCTCCCAGCGCTCTTCCGTGGACGGGTGGTCCACCCCTGCACTTTCTTCTCACACCGTCTGTCCCCAGCAGAGAGGAACTACGACATCGGCGACAGGGAGCTCCTGGCGGTGAAGCTCGCCCTGGAGGAATGGCGTCACTGGTTGGAGGGGGCCGCCCAACCTTTCATAGTATGGACCGATCATAAAAACTTAGAATACCCGAGGACCGCCAAGCGGCTGAACTCCCGGCAGGCCTGTTGGTCACTATTTTTTTGGGCATTTTAACTTCACAATCACCTACCGCCCTGGGGTTAAGAACGCCAAACCGGACGCCCTCTCCAGGCAGGTTGCTGCGGATGTGGCTGAGGGCCAGGAACACACATCCTTCCAGCATCTTGTGTCGTCGGCGCCCTTTCGTGGTGTATCAGGGAGAAGGTCTTGAAGGTGCAGGAGGCTGAGCCTGATCCTGGAGGTGGACCCACGGAGCAGCTGTTTGTCCCCACGTCAACTCGGGGTGAGGTGATTCATTGGGCCCACTCCTCTAAGTTTTTGTGCCATCCAGGTGTGTCCCACACGGTGAAGCTCCTTCAGAGGTCGTTCTGGTGGCCGGGGCTTCGGAAGGATGTCACTGCTTACATCTGTGCCTGCGCTCAGTGTGCCAGCGGGAAGACGTCTTCCTCCTCGCCGGCCAGTCTCCTTCACCCACTGCCGGCTCCCAGCCGTCCCTGGTCCCATATAGCATTGGATTTTGTGACTGATCTCCCACCCTCCAGCCACTTCACCACAGTCCTCACCATTGTGGACTGGTTCTCTAAGGCCGCCCACTTCGTTCTCCGGGGGCTGCCTACGGCACGGAAGACAGTGCATCTGCTGGTACAACACGTCATACACCTCCATGGGATTCCCACCGACGTCGTTTCTGATCGCGGGCCCCAATTCGTGTCCCAGGTCTGGAGGGTGTTCTGCAACGCACTGGGGTCAACAGTGAGCCTATCGTCCGGATACCATCCGCAGAGCAACGGGCAGCGCGAGTGGGCCAGGAGCTGGAGGCTGCTCTGCGTTGTGTCATCGCCTTCAGTTCATCGTCTTGGAGCAGCCACCTCCCCTGGATCGAGTATGCCCATAACTCGACTGTTTCCTCGGCGATCGGCATGTCCCCCTTCAGGGCCTCTTTGGGTTACGACCCCATGCTTTTCCCCGAAGAGGAGAAGGAAGTGGCGGGGCCCTCTGTCCACGCCCTACAAAATCTTTGCAGTCAGAGAGAAGGGAAATACAATTTACAGGGGAATACAAAATTTAAAATGCACCTAGTAAGATTTACTAGGAAAAGTTATTGTGTGTCTGTGTGTGTGGGGGTAAAATTGTGAAATGGGTTGGGGGAGAAACAAAGGCAATGTTCAAACATCCATATATTCAAATCAACATCTAGAGAAATGATTCTTGAACAATATAAAAATAAAGGGCAATAATATAATGTGTCGTCAATGAAGAATGGTTGTTATTGTTGAATATACAGTATGTCACGGATGGCCCTCGCGAGCCATCAATAAGACGCCACATATCCGCCGGTGAGTTTGCACAGTTTATTTAAAGAAAGGATGAATGACAAAATAATGAGCCATAGGGGGCTAAAACACACAATAACTATAACTCAGGCTATGGCAGGGAAGAACAGACTCACAATGAAATACACTTACAACAATGGACGAAGAAGAAGGATTGTTTACGTCTGACCTGGCTCGACGAGGAACGCTCGACGATGTCAGACGAAGGAGTGTTTGACGAGACTGCAGCGAGGTTTAGCCCTCAGCTGCTCCCTTAAATAGGGCTCAGGATGGAACAGATTAACATACTAGAAGAATTTACTTATTATTATTACAATTATTATTAGATATTGGCATTATTGTCACTACAAACTATCATTGTTGTATTATTTCTATTGCATAATTTAATGATAAGATGCATTATGTATGATGGTAATGTATAATGAATGTAATTATAGTATGGATAATGACTAGAATATAAGTAATTGCTTATGGAGAAGGGGTGGGACTATATAAGCGTCGGCTTCTTCACACTTCTTTTGAACGAGGCATTTTTTTCTGTTATGTTTATATATTTTTTTCTTGGTTTTGATTCCTCGTTTTTAAATTTTTTGTCCTGAAGTTCAAATAAACAAAAAATGAATTGAAATGAACCATTATGTAGCTAAATAAGTAAATGTTCTGCCTTGTATCAGCTCTGACATTTAGTTTTTAATGTTCTAAAGCAGACCACAGTTCTGTACTGTAGGATGATGATTCTCGATGTTCAACAGCAGGAGAACAGATTCCATCTTCAGCTTCATCTACGCTGGACCAGTGAATCTCAGTAAATTAGAAAATCATGATTTGTCATTTAATTTTAAAAACTATAATCATTATCATCAATATTAAATTAGGTTTAAAATGTTTCACTCTGTGTGTAATGAATATAAGAAAGTCTCTTATAATTATCTTGCAAAAAAATCATCTTTTTAAAAAAACTACTTCATTGAAATGCAGTTTTTCTATTAACTGCACACATGCAATGTTCTTATTTAGCTTGTTTCAGTTTGCAAAGTAAACTGCTAAAACATCACAGTCAATAAAACAATTCATCAAGTCTCTTTTATTGTGGTTATTTCAGTCAAATCTAAGTTTTATAAATCCTGAGTCCTGCCCGTTCCCTCGACAGCTGATCCTCGGTTCCTGCAGGTTCTCCACCGTGGACCTCAGAAATAAACCAGAAAAAAGGGGAAAAACCTGAGAAATCTGATTATCATTTCAGATGTGATGGACATTTTTAAAATCAGCATAATCAAATTATTACAGATGTCCTGTCTCTCTTCAGCTTCATCAACTGCTCCATTTTCTCTAAAAATAACCTTAGCTGTTTTGGGTTTTTTTTGCAACACCACATAAGCAAATAACATCAACTTCCTGATGTCACTTTGGGGCTTCAAAATTTATCTTAAAGCAAGTTATTTCAACCACGTCATCCTGTATTTTTATATTACTGACATTGGTTAATAAATTGACATTAACGGGGAAAAAAAGGCTTGACTTCAAAAAAAATAACCACTTAACATGTTTTGTTTTTTTCAAGCATTAAGCGAAGCATACAGCACATCAGAAAAAAATTATGTCACATATCATGAGCTTAAATCATCACATGTTGCTGTTTTCTGGATTATTGGTGTTTTTGTGTTCAAACAGCTGCATAATTCAAGCAAAAAACTTACTTTAAACTGTTTCTGATGTCCGTCTGCTTCTACCTGAGCCAAGAAAAAAAAAAGCCAGGCTGAGCCACGCGCTGAATGCTGGGAAATGTCAGGGCCACAAGGATACTCTTCATGCACAGTGATGTATCTGGCCTTGAACTGTGCACTTGGAAGACGCAAAACCTCATCTGAGACAAAGCCTCTGTCGGGGCTTTATTCTCTCCTTTCGGACCTCTACAGCCGGGGTGATACCAGCCAGTATCCCAAGGGAGCTGTACAGGCAGATCACAACATGAAAAAGAGTCTATGCTGGAGATTTAAGAATCTCTGGTTAAATAACTGCCGCAAACTACCCCCACTTCCTACTATCCTGCAGTCAAATGTACAGTCTATCATGAATAAGATCGATGAACTAGAACCATGGGCTAAGTTTAAGCCTTAAATCAGTGAAACTTGTCTACTTGCCTTCAAAGAATCATGGCTCAATGAGTTGGACCGGGATGAAGACCTGACAGTAATTGGGTTTGGAAGGCTACTTCATTTGGATCGGTCCTTAGAGATCACCAGGAAAAGCATCAACCAAAGGTACTGTAAAATTGTGACAGACCAGGAAAGAATATGCACTGTGGATTTAGAATGACTTGACAATCTCACTTTGTCCCTTCTCCCTGCCTTGTGAGTACACTACTGTACAGTCATGTGAAAAAATTAGGACACCCTGTATAAGCCTCTGTGTTTTTTATTAAACATATTTGGTCATATGGATATTTAATACCAATGTTAAAAATACTGGGAGATTCATGTAATACACCTAAACAATTAAAAATGAATTGAAGACTTTTTCAAATTTTCTGTAAAATGTAATTCTAAAAAAATAGTGTGGAATAAATTGGGCCACCCCCACATTCATTCTCACTTAAAATGGCTAAAATAAATGTTAAAAAATGCAAATAAAAACAAAAATAAGGCTGGATATGTGAACATTTATTTATAAAGAATTGAAAATTTAATGTGAGGGCAGTGAAAACCAAGAGAGAAGAGAGGATTTCTTCACTGTAGGCATGCTTGGACTGTATGAACTGGGAGTGTTTTTATGATGCCTGTGATTACTCAAAGGCTCAGAGTGAGCTACAGAAGTACACCAGAGAGATGAAGTCCAACTGGTGGGATGAAAAAGCGGAGGAACTCCAAACTGCAGCAGACAGGAAAGACATGAAAACATTCTTCACAGGTTTGAGATAAATCTACGGCCTTAAACCAAGAGGATTGATCCAACTAAAGGCTATGGATGGTGAAATGGTTTTGCAGGAGAAAGACAAGAACCTGGATAGATTTGCAGACCACTTTGACGCCCTGGAGATCTCACTGAAGAGGCTAAAGAAGCTCCTGTAGCATCATCTCAGTTTGGCTATTCAATTCAATTCAATTCAACTTTATTTATATAGCGCCATTTCACAACAACAGTCATCTCATAGCACTATCAACTGTAGGGGGGAACCCCCACAGTTGCAGAAAGACCCCAGCAATCAGGCGATCCCCTGTGAGCAAGCACTTGGCGACGGTGGAGAGGAAAAACTCCCTTTTAACAGGAAGAAACCTCCAGCAGAACCAGGCTCAGGGAGGGGCAGTCATCTGCTGCGACTGGCTGGGGGGTGAGGGGATAGAGAAGATGAAAAGAACAGACATGTAGAGAGCAAACAGCACGATGGGGACTCAATCTATGGGAGAGAACAAACAAATGTTAATGACCAGCAAAAAAAAATATTTCATAGAGAGTGAGGAAAGGAGTGAGGCCCAGTGCATTACTGGAGGTCCCCCGGCTGACTAAACCTATTAGCAGCATAACTAAGGGAGGGTTCAGAAACACATGATCCCTCCCTAATTGTAGGCTATATCAAAAAGGTAGGTTTTAGCCCTATTCTTAAAAACAGAGATCAAGTCTGACTCCCGAATCCAGATTGGCAGCTGATTCCACAGGAGAGGAGCTTGATAACTGAAGGCTCTGCCTCCCATTGTACTTTTAGAGATTCTAGGTATTACAAGTAATCCTGCATTTTGGGAGCGTAGTGCTCTGTTAGGATAATACGGTAGTATCAGATCTTTTAAATAAAAAGGAGCCTGATTGTTTAGAGCTTTGTAAGTAAGAAGAAGGATTTTAAACTTAATTCTAAAATCTATGGGAAGCCAATGAAGGGAGGCCAGAACCGGAGAGATATGATCTCTCTTTCTAGTACCTGTTAAAACTCTTGCTGCAGCATTTTGGATCAGCTGAAGACTTTTTAAAGATGTTTTAGGACAGCCTGATAATAAAGAATTACAATAATCTAATCTCGAGCTAACAAAAGCGTGGATCAGTTTCTCAGCATCACTCTGAGACAAGATGCTCCTAATCTTGGCAATATTACACAAATGATAGAAGGCAGTCTTAGAAACAAATTTAATATGTGAATTGAAGGACAAATCCTGATCAAAAATAACTCCAAGGTTCCTCACAGAGCCATTAAGAGAAAGAGTAACCGCATCCAAACTGAGAGTTTGATTTGGAAAGGAATTTCTAAGGTTTTTTGGACCAACAAGAATGACTTCAGTCTTATCTGAATTTAATAGCAGGAAATTACAAGTCATCCAAGCTTTGATTTCCTTAAGACAGGCTTCTAACTTGGCTAATTGATTACTATCATCTGGCTTCATTGACAGGTATAATTGTGTGTCATCTGCATAACAATGAAAATGTATATAGTGCTTTCTAATAATGTTGCCTAACGGAAGCATATATAAACTAAAAAGAGTAGGGCCTAGCACAGATCCCTGTGGAACTCCATGACTAAGCTTTGAGTTGAAAGAAAACTCATTATTTACATGAACAAACTGGAACCTATCAGATAAATAAGATCTAAACCATTGCAACGAAGTTCCATTAAGTCCAACATAGTGTTCTAATCTATCAAGTAGAATATTATGATCGATAGTATCAAAAGCTGCACTAAGGTCTAAAAGGACAAGTACAGAAACTAGTCCATTATCAGATGCAATGAGGAGGTCGTTAGTGACCTTCGCTAAGGCTGTTTCAGTACTATGATGGATTCTAAACCCAGATTGAAACTCTTCAAGTAAACCATTTCCCTGCAGGTGGTCAAATAATTGCGTAGCAACAACTCTTTCTAAGATTTTTGAAATGAAAGGGAGATTAGAGATTGGTCTATAGTTAGCTAAAGCTCCTGGATCCAGCGTTGGCTTTTTGAGTAAGGGTTTAATTACAGCCGTTTTAAAAGCCTGTGGTACATGGCCTAAAGTTAATGAAGAATTGATTATATGAAGAATAAAGCTACCAATAAGTGGGAAGGCTTCTTTAAATAACCTGGTAGGAATAGGGTCTAAAAGACAAGTTGAAGGTTTGGATGAGGAAACTATTTTGTCTAACTCACAAAGGTCGATTGGAGTAAACTCATCAAGACAGACATCAATAGAAGGAGTTGTAGTAGTTACAGTATTTAAGTTAACTGTGGGAAGAATCTGATTGATTTTATCTTTGATGGATGAAATTTTATTATTGAAAAAGTTCATAAAGTCCTGACTAGTAAGCTCTAAGGGAATGCTAGGATTGACAGAGTCCTGACTCTTTGTCAACCTGGCTACAGTACTGAAAAGAAACCTGGGATTATTCTTGTTCTCTTCTATTAATGCAGAGTAATAACTCGTTCTAGCTTTTCTAAGAGATTTTTTATAAATTAAAAGATGATTTCTCCAAGCTAAATAGATTTCATCTAAATTAGTAGAGCGCAATTTTCTTTCTAATTGACAAGTCTTCTGTTTAAAGGTACGAGTTTCTGTGTTGAACCAAGGAGTTAGAAATCTCTGATAAGACTTTTTCTTTTTTAAGGGGGCCACCAAGTCTAGAGTCTGATGCAGAGAAGCTGAAACACTATCCACCATGTTATCAATTACAGAAGGAGCAAGCTGTCTATAGCTTATTTCCGTTGTGTTGACACATGGCATAGAGGAAACAATCTGCATAAATTTGGAAACAGCATCATCTGAGCGGCATCTACTATAATAATATTTTTCTTTAGGAGCCAAATAGTCAGAAATAGTAAAATCAAAGGTTAACAGACAATGGTCTGACAGTACAGGGTTATGAGGAGACACTACAAGATTTTCTATTTCTATGCCATATGTCAGAACAAGGTCCAATGTATGGTGGAGGTAATGAGTAGAATTTCCTACTTTCTGAGAAAATCCAATCGAGTCTAATATTGAATTGAATGCCACATTAAGGCAGTCACTATCTACATCCACATGTATATTAAAGTCCCCTACTATAATTATTCTATCAGATTTCAGCACTAAATCAGCTAAGAAATCAGCAAATTCGGATAAAAATTCTGAGTAGGTTGATGGGGGACGATAAACTATGGCAAATAAAATTGGGTTTAACCTAAAATTGCTAAAGTGCCCAATACTGAGGACCAGGCCCTCAAAGGAATTATAACATGTTTTTTGCTTTACATTAACTAGTAATTTGGAATGGTAAATTGTTGCTACTCCTCCTCCACGACCAGAACTTCTGGGATTTTGACAGTTTAAATAACCAGAGGGAGTTGATTCATTTAAACCAACATAATCCTCTTGCCCTAACCAAGTCTCTGTAAGGGAAATTAAATCAACCTGATGATCAATTAACAAATCATGGACTAACAGAGACTTGAGAGTTAGAGACCTAATATTTAATAAACCACATTTAATTTTTAAATTATGAGGAGGAACAGAGGCCAAATCATTCAATTTAGAGGCTTTATGTTTAATTTGAGTTTTACCAATATTTTGCTTTATCACTTTGGGATGCTTATACATTATATTTTTATTTACTTTGGAGGGAGCAGACAACGATTCTCTGATGGGGAAGTCAGGGGCTAAGTTGAGGGGTGGCGGATGAAGAGGAGCTGCAGAGAGGCGTGTAAGACTGCGACTCTGCTTCCTGGTCCCAACTCTGAGTAGTCATGGTTTTGGAAATTTGGATAAAAAAGATGCCAGATTGTTAGATAAATGAGAAGCACCATCCAAAGTGGGATGAATGCTGTCTCGTCTCATAAGACCAGGTTTTCCCCAAAAAGAGCTCCAATTGTCAATGTAGCCCACGTCATTTTTAGGACACCACACAGACAGCCAGCGGTTCAAGGATGACGAGCGGCTAAACATGTCATCACTGGTCAGATTGGGGAGGGGCCCAGAGAATACTACAGTGGCAGACATCGTTTTTGCAAAGTCACACACCGATTCTATATTAAGTTTCGTGACTTCCGACTGCCAGAGACGGATGTCATTAATGCCGGCGTGAATAACAATTGTGGAATATTTACAGTTATGTTTAGCCAGCATTTTCAAATTTGACTCGATGTCGCCTGCTCTGGCCCCAGGAATGCATTGGACTATGGCCGCTGGAGTCTCTAGGTTCACGTTTCTGACTACAGAGTCGCCAATGATCAGAGTTTTTTCCTCAGCGGGTGTGTCGCTGAGCGGGGAAAAACGATTAGAAACGTGAACAGGTTGGTGGTGTACCGGGGCTTTGCGACTAGGCTTCCTTCTCACCGTCACCCACCCAGTCTCCTCGCTGCTGAGGAGAGCCGAGGGACCGCTGACAGGGGGGCCTAAGCTAGCTAGCTCCGCTGCAGCTAATGGGCGTCCGTCAAGATTAACTGGCGCAGACGGTGTTTCAATGCAGCGGAGCCGGGATTCCAAATCGGACAACCTTGCCTCGAGCGCCTCAAAAAGACAACATTTATTACATTTACCGTTATCGCTAAAAGAGGCAGAGGTGTAACTAAATATCTGACAGAGAGAGCACACCAGAGGAGGAGAGGAAAGAGAGCTAGTAGCCATAGCTAGAGGCTAGAGAGCAAACCACACAGGCAGACAGCAAAACAGGAAGTGACGATACGTTACCACAAGGAAGTGACGATCCAACCAGCACTTCCCAATCTAAAATAATCTAATCAAAAAGTATTCTTCAGCTACAGATACTGTTTCACTAGGGAAAAGGACAGTCAAGAACTGCTCTTTCATCCCCAGGCCACAGTTGAACTCGCATTCCTTTGCTAAAACCAGTCTCAGGAATTCACTCCAATGCACTTCCTTTGAACACCTCTTATGGCCAAATAAACGGTGGACAAGAGACATACCTCCGGAGCCCCTCATATGGTCACTACAAAATATCCACAGCTAAACATTGCCCTCTACTGGCAACTCTGGGACATGCTAGAGTTAACCAGTGAAACCTTTTGATCACATTATGGATAACTCACTTCTCAGCATCTTTCTCTTTTTCCAGGACACCAGGAAAAGCAAATGGACTCTGATGTTTAATCTGAAAAATCAATAATGGGTTTGAAATATATTAATCCTTGATTTTAAATATGTGCATGCTAAAATGTTTGAATGAATGTTTATTCTTGCATGTTAATTTATAAGCACTGGTTATAAGTTGCATGAATTACTAAAGGCTAGTTTAGGTTATACCTAAGTGTATAGAGGAATAGTCAGTATTACAACTTGTGCATTAGATTTGTAAAACGTATCTCCAATCATGTGACGGCCAGCAGCCAATCTCTGCTTGACAACAGCTCTCTCTCGGTTCAGACAAAAGACTGTTTGTTCATTGGACTAAAGTTCATAAAGCCCGCCCACGAAGGAAGTCTATTGGTCTGGTCTTCTGTCAATCCAGAAAAGCCAACAACGCCTGCTTTTGTCCTCTTTTTTTGTCTCGCTGCGCTCGCTCTTGGGATCTGTCTGCCAAGGTCTCTGCCTTTGACCGCCACCTAATCCACATAGCACCGGACCCTTATGATCCATCCTGCAGGTGGTGAGCCCACTGGAGGGCGGACCCATGCATGCAAACCCCCCACCACGATAAGGTGACGATCCATGAGGGGCTGACTGCGTCCCTCATGGTTTTTTGTGGGGGGTGCTTCGGGAGTATGGGGTATCAGGCTTGTTGTTACAAGCTATTCGGTCTCTATACAACCGTTGTGAGAGTTTGGTTCATATTGCCAACACTCGGTCGGACTCATTTCCAGTGAGAGTTGGACTCCGCCTGGGCTGCCCTTTGTCACCGATCCTGTTCATAATTTTTATGGACAAGATTTCTTGGCGCAGCCAGGGAACGGAGGGTGTCATGCTTGGTGACCACAGGATCTCATCTCTGTTGTTTGCAGATAATGTTGTCCTGTTGGCTTCATCCAGCAATGACCTACAGTTCTTGCTGGGACGGTTTGCCACTGAGTGTGAAGCGGCTGGGATGAGAATCAGCACCTCCAAGTCCGAGTCCATGGTCCTCAGCTGGAAAAAGGTGGATTGTCCTCTCTGGGTTGGGGACAGGCTCCTGCCCCAAGTGGAGGAGTTTAAGTATCTTGGGGTCTCATTCACGAGTGAGGGGAGAATGGAGATAGAGATTGACAGACGGATCAGAGCAGCATCTGCAGTGATGCGGACGTTGTACCAGTCTGTTGTGGTGAAGAGGGAGCTTAGTTCTCAGGCAAAGCTGTCGATTTACCAGTCAATCTACATTCCTACTCTTACCTATGGTCATGAGCTTTGGGTAATGACCGAAAGAACGAGATCGCGGATACAAGCGGCTGAAATGGGCTTTCTCCCTAGGATTGCTGGACTCACGCTCAGAGACAGGGTGAGGAGCTCAGTCATTTGGGAAAGGCTCAGAGTAGAACCACTGCTCCTCCACATTGAAAGGAGTCAGTTGAGGTGGTATGGGCATCTGATTAGGATGCGTCCTGGATGCCTCCCACTTGAGGTGTTTTGGGCATGTCCCACTGGGAGGAGACCCCGGGGCAGACCCAGGACTCGGTGGAGAGACTATGTCTCCCAGCTGATCTGGGAACGCCTTGGTATCCTCTCTGAAGAGCTGGAGCAGGTGGCTGGGGAGAGGGAATGCCTCCACGACCCGGACCTTCGGAAAAGCGGTAGAAGATGGATGGATGGCTCTCGCTTTTTCCCTTTGTCTTATTATCACTTCACGTCTGTCTCCACAGCAGAGATCTTTTCAGGAGAACAAAGGGACTTCACTGCCTGAACGAAGAAGCCTTCTCCCACAGATTTTTTTTCTACGATCACAGAGCAGATAACTTGTAACTTTGCATTCTGTAACTTTGTGTACTTTAACGTTTCTGGTTTGTCTTTAAACGCCTAGGAATTAATCTTTTTTTCTTTCTTGAGCTCAATTCTAATTAGGAGTTAAAAACTCCAATCCTGGACGTCTCTATTTCTATAATTTTCACCTGTTAAACTTTCTGTAAACCCACCGTTTTAATTTTAATTTAAGTTTTAATCTTGACTTTAGTTTTATAAATTTTTATTGACCATTCCCATACCAGAAGTTCTTTTATCTAAAGTCCAAAACTCTTTTGATTTGCTATCGAATTGGATAATTTTAATTATTCTCAAATTCCTCATGGGAAGCCGCCTGCCATCACAGCTGCCTGAAGAATTCACTATGAAGAAGATGCGCAGCCTCGTTACCCAGTGCTGAAGAAACCATCATCACCATCTTTGTTTGACCTAAGCTCTAACTGTGAGTCATACAGAGCCTTGTTGTGCTTGACTATAAAGGTCGAACTGTGGACCTTGAAATATCTGCGGGCAGATATTTCCTCTTAACATCCACAAAAGCTTCACGAGGACAACGGAAGAACTCTTCAACTTCAACCATCACGCCAGTCACGTGAGCCATATTCTGATTCATCTGCTGAGTTAAACGTTTGAAATTTGAGAATAATTTGATATCAAAATCAGATGCAAATTAAAGAGCTGTAACGAAGTAACTGTGGGGCGATGCCAGATCTTCAATCTTCCATTTTTATTTTATTTCACAAAAACTTACTGGTAAACAATCCAAAAATTGTCCGACATCTTCACACCGACAATCATGAAAGACAACGAAGACGACAATTCTTTCCACAATAAACACCTGTTATATATTATGTGAGATAATTAGGGCTAATTAGCCCCTACCATAACCCCAGGTAAAACAATAAACATTTTCCGTTTTTCACACAAACCCAATAGCATCTAAAAGTCCATAAATAATCCCCACTTATTTACAAAATACATATAAATAGTACAGAATAAATAATACTATAAATAATTCGTTAAATAATTTAATCCCCTATTTACATATTTTTAAATCACCCCTCAACTTGCCATCACCTGCTCCCTTCCTGCTGGTGTCCTTTAAAAAGGCGTTCAACCCCCAAAGAGTCTTTTGCCCGGACACCCTCAGGAAGCATGTTGGCAAAGGTATGTGTATTAAATAATCACCAATTGTTTACCCAAATAATTAACCAAACAATTATCTCACAAAAGGCATTTCAATTAGTCAAAGACAGAGCCTAGAAATAATGTGTGCACTTTTACAAATAATCATAATAACATTTACAATATTACAAATATAACATAATCACACATATAATAAATCATAACAGTGGTGACACTCCATCGTCACGAGCCATTAGCATAACCTTTCTTTTTTATTAAAATTCAGTTTTCATTTTCTTAAAACGTAATCCAGAACTTTTCATATAATTAGTAAAACTTTCCCCTTAAATTTGCGTTGTTTTCCATCATCTGTTAACTTCAAACTGATCTAAATTCAGCTCACATTTTAACCCTGGTTCTGCAAATGTTTACATGGTTAATCTATCCTTTACAAGTATAATTTAATGATTAATGCGAATCATCGTAATGTCTTTTAATCATCATTTCATGTAATAAATATGTGAAAATGAGAGAAGTTGTTGGGAATTTATTTCATACTGAGTCTGGTTCACAGTCCCCAGTATTGAATTCACTAAAATTTTGAGACTGATTATTAATTAATTTATTGAGTGATTAAACAGGTATAAAGTGAAATAGATTAAAATTGCTCCTGCAGAAAGGAGCTGGTGCCCCTTCATGAGTGTATTAATTTTTCCTGTGTGTGTGAACCGAGAATTCATCTCAGGTTCCAATACATAAATATAAATTAAATAATTTTTATACCTGATCATAATTATTAATCAATATATTGTTACACTCCAGTGCAGCAACCAGCTGTCTCAAGTCTGGATGAACCACCAAATCTTGATGAACTAATGGCTGCTATCAGGACAACACAGGATGGTAAAGCTCCAGGAAGGGATGGAATTCCAGCACAAGTGTGGACATTTTGTGGTGTTCAGCTGACCAACTGCCTGCACAAGCTCATCCAAGAGATATGGGATGCCCAGAAAGTACCTCAAGACTGGAAGGATGCAAGTATTGTGCCTTTGTTCAAGAAAGGTGACAGGAAGGATTGTGGAAATTACCGAGGTATATCACTGCTAGCCACTGTTGGTAAGATTCTCTCACGTGTACTACTGAGCAGACTCAGTGAACACATCTCGCAGAATGTACTACCAGAAACCCAGTGCAGCTATAGCAGTGGAAGAAGCACAATGGACATGATTTTCTGCTTGAAACAGGTTTAAGAAAAGTGTTTTGAACAGAACATGACGCTTTATGTAGTCTTCGTAGACTTCAGTAAAGCCTTTGATACTGTTTCATGACAAGGACTTTGGCAGGTACTCAAGAAATATGGCTGTACAGAGATGTTTTCAGCCTGATTGAGGCACTCCATACAGGTATTCAATTCAATTCAATTCAATTCAACTTTATTTATATAGCGCCATTTCACAACAACAGTCATCTCATAGCACTTTCAACTGTAGGGGGAACCCCCACAGTTGCAGAAAGACCCCAGCAATCAGGTGATCCCCTGTGAGCAAGCACTTGGCGACGGTGGAGAGGAAAAACTCCCTTTTAACAGGAAGAAACCTCCAGCAGAACCAGGATCAGGGAGGGGCAGTCATCTGCTGCGACTGGCTGGGGCGTGAGAGGATAGAGAAGATGAAAAGAACAGACATGTAGAGAGCAAACAGCACGATGGGGACTCAATCTATGGGAGAGAACAAACAGATGTTAATGACCAGCAAAAAAAATATTTCATTGAGAGTGAGGAAAGGAGTGAGGCCCATTACATTACTGGAGGTCCCCCGGCTGACTAAACCTATTAGCAGCATAACTAAGGGAGGGTTCAGAAACACATGATCCCTCCCTAATTGTAGGCTATATCAAAAAGGTAGGTTTTAGCCCTATTCTTAAAAACAGAGATCGAGTCTGACTCCCGAATCCAGATTGGCAGCTGGTTCCACAGGAGAGGAGCTTGATAACTGAAGGCTCTGCCTTCCATTGTACTTTTAGAGATTCTAGGTATTACAAGTAATCCTGCATTTTGGGAGCGTAGTGCTCTGTTAGGATAATACGGTAGTATCAGATCTTTTAAATAAAAAAGAGCCTGATTGTTTAGAGCTTTGTAAGTAAGAAGAAGGATTTTAAACTTAATTCTAAACTCTATGGGAAGCCAATGAAGGGAGGCCAGAACCGGAGAGATATGATCTCTCTTTCTAGTACCTGTTAAAACTCTTACTGCAGCATTTTGGATCAGCTGAAGACTTTTTAAAGATGTTTTAGGACAACCTGATAATAAAGAATTACAATAATCTAATCTCGAGCTAACAAAAGCGTGGATCAGTTTCTCAGCATCACTCTGAGACAAGATGCTCCTAATCTCGGCAATATAAGATAAGATAAGATAAGATAAGCCTTTATTAGTCCCACAACGGGGAAATTCCAGGATTGCAACAGCACAGGGATAGCAACACTCAGAGCAACAATCAGAAGGCAAGAAAAAAAACAGCAAGCAAGAGCAGCTAATAAACATATGTACGTATTACTATAAAATATATATATATACACACACACACAGACACACAGTGCAGAGCATTGTAGCTGGATGGAATAAATATATGAATATATGAACACACAGTGCAGAGCATTGTAGCTAGATGGAATAAATATGTAAATATATAAACACCCACAGTACGGAGCATTGCAGCTAGGTGGAATAAATATGCAAGTATATAAACACACACAGTGCGGAGCAATGTAGCTAGATGGAATAATATGTAGATATATAAATATATAAACACCCACAGTACGGAGCATTGTAGCTAGATGGAATAAATATGCAAATATATAAACACACACAGTGCAGAGCATTGTTGCTAGATGGAATGAAACAGCATAACCGTCTACTTAGTTATCCTACATGGTATGATTATGTGCCCATACATATTCTCACCCTCCATAGCGACCGGTATGTTCCTAGTTGTATGCCGGAGAGGACCATTGTGTAAGTCTATTGCATCTTTTGCATTCAAAAAACTATTAGTTTGTTACGTCTTTTTGCTATCTCTGCGAGCAGCCCTGCTTAGGTTGTACAGTCTGACAGCCGTTGGTAGGAAGGACCTACGAAACCTCTCGGTTGTGCACCTGGGATGATGTAGTCTGCTGCTAAATGAGCTCCTCAGTGCATTCAGTATGTCCTGCATAGGGTGGAACTCGGACTCCAGCAGAGATGACAGTTTAGCCACCGTCCTTCTCTCTCCTATCTCCTCCATCGGATCAAGGCGCTGCCCCAGGACAGAGCTAGCTTTCTTAATCAGTTTGTTCAGTCTCTTCCTATCGGCTGCAGTAATGCCACTGCCCCAGCAGACCACTCCAAAAGTGATGGCTGATGCCACCACCGTGTCATAGAATGACTTCAGCAGCGCCCCTTGTACACCAAAAGACCTGAGTCTCCTCAGCAGGAACAGCCTGCGCTGTCCCTTCTTGTAGAGTGCATCAGTATTGTGTGACCAGTCTAGTTTATTGTTCAGATGAATACCCAGGTACTTATAGGATGTCACCATCTCGATGTCTGTTCCCTGTATATTTACTGGTACTGTGAGGGGCTGCCCATGCCTGCGGCAGTCCACCACCAGCTCCTTAGTTTTCCTCGCGTTGATCTGGAGGCAGTTCCGATGGCACCAGTCCACGAAGTCCTGGATAAGCCCTCTGTACTCAGCTTCATCTCCATTGGAGATGAGGCCAACGATCGCAGAGTCATCAGAGAACTTCTGTAGATGGCAGTGTGTTGTGTTGTGTGAGAAGTCCGCAGTATAAAGAGTGAACAGGAAGGGAGCCAGCACCGTTCCCTGGGGGGCCCCCGTGCTACTGATGATCGTGTCGGACACACAGTCCCGGGTTCTCACAAACTGAGGCCGGTTCGTGAGGTAGTCCAGGATCCATGATGACAGGTGCTGGTCCACCCCTGCGCGCAGCAGCTTGTCCTTCAGGATCATCGGTTGGATGGTGTTGAAAGCACTGGAGAAGTCAAAGAACATGATCCTCACCATAGTCCCGGGCTTCTCCAGGTGGGACAGAGAACGGTGAAGGAGGAAGATCACCGCATCCTCCACCCCAATGCCATGCTGGTAGGCGAACTGGAGTGGATCCATCGCTGGTTCCACCAGGGGGCGGAGGTGAGCAAGGAGCAGTCTCTCCAGGGTCTTCATCAAGTGGGACGTCAAGGCCACCGGTCTGTAGCTGTTCAGGTCTTTGGGGTGGGAAGTTTTTGGTACAGGTACCACACAAGATGTTTTCCACAGCTGTGGTACCCTCCCCAGTTTCAGGCTCATGTTGAAGATATACGTCACAATCCCACACAGCTGGTCTGCACAGGACTTGAGGAGCTTTGCGCTGATGCCGTCCGGTCCCGGCGCCTTCCTCGCCTTGATCTTCCTCAGCTCCGTCCTCACCTGGGTCCTGGTCAGGGTCAGGATGGGGGGCTGTGTGTTGGGAGTGGGGGGGTGTTGGTAGAGTGGGGAGTGGGCAGCAGGACTTGATTTCTTTAGAGGCAGCAGTGGTTGTTGTGCAGTCAGGGGGGAGGGCGGTTGGTCAAATCTATTGAAAAACAGATTCAGGTTGTTCGCCCACTCCCTGCCCCCTGTGGCCTGGGGGGAGGTATTCTGGAGCCCCGAGATGGTTTTGAGGTTTCTCCAGACCCCGCTGATGTCGCTCTGTTGCAGCTTGTCCTCCATCTTCTTCCTGAAGCTGTCCTTGCCTTCTCTGATCTTTCTCCTCAGCTCCCTCTGTACGGACTTCAGCATCTCCCTGTTCCCCGACCTGAAGATCCTCTTCTTCTCTCTCAGAAGTGTTTTTATCTCAGGGTTGATCCAGGGTTTGTTGTTTGAGTGACGCCGTATGGTCTTGGTGGGAACGGATTTGTCCCCACAGAAGCTGAGGTAGCCCGTGAAGGTGTGAATGAGGCCATCGATGTCCTCACCATGTGGATCGCAGAGCTGCTTCCAGGCGGTGGCTTCAAAACAGCCCTTTAGGGTGTCCATTGTCTCCTCAGACCATAACTCCACAGTGTGCATGGCCGGAGGTTGTCTGTGCACTAGGGGTTTGTACACCGGCCGGAGATGAACCAAATTGTGATCCGATCTCCCGAGTGGGGGTAGTTGTGATGAGGTGTACGCCTCCTTAGTGTTTGCGTAGAATAAATCCAGTGTTTTATTGTCTCTAGTGTGGCATGTGACATACTGGGTGAACGTGGGTAGAATGGGAGACAGTGAAACATGGTTGAAATCGCCTGAGATGAGGAGAAGAGCATCTGGGTGTTCTGTCTGCAGCCTGCTGGTTACTGAATGGATGACGTCACGTGCTGTCCCAGCGTTCGCCGTCGGATTTGCATAAACAACAATGCAGATCACGTGTGAGTGTTCTCTCGGGAGATATGTAGGCCTCATGCTAACAGCTAGCAACTCAATGTCTTTGCTGCAGTGTCGTTGTTTAACAGTGATATGTCCCGGTCTGCACCAGTTGTTGTTAACATACATGATCACTCCACCGCCCCTAGCCTTGCCACTGTCTGGTGTTCGGTCAGCTCGTATCATGTGAAAACCCTCCAGCTCAATGTTAGCATCTGCTGCATCTGTTCAATATTACGCAAATGATAGAAGGCAGTCTTAGAAACAAATTTAATATGTGAATTGAAGGCCAGATCTTGATCAAAAATAACTCCAAGGTTCCTCACAGAGCTATTAAGAGAAAGAGTAACTGCATCCAAACTGAAAGTTTGATTTGGAAAGGAATTTCTAAGGTTTTTCAGACCAACAAGAATGACTTCAGTCTTATCTGAATTTAATAGCAGGAAATTACAAGTCATCCAAGCTTTGATTTCCTTAAGACAGGCTTCTAACTTGGCTAATTGATTACTATCATCTGGCTTCATTGACAGGTATAATTGTGCGTCATCTGCATAACAATGAAAATGTATACAGTGCTTTCTAATAATGTTGCCTAACGGAAGCATATATAAACTAAAAAGAGTAGGGCCTAGCACAGATCCCCGTGGAACTCCATGACTAAGCTTTGAGTTGAAAGAAAACTCATTATGTACATGAACAAACTGGAACCTATCAGATAAATAAGATCTAAACCACTGCAACGAAGTTCCATTAAGTCCAACATAGTGTTCTAATCTATCAAGTAGAATATTATGATCGGTAGTATCAAAAGCTGCACTAAGGTCTAAAAGGACAAGTACAGAAACCAGTCCATTATCAGATGCAATGAGGAGGTCGTTAGTGACCTTCGCTAAGGCTGTTTCAGTACTATGATGGATTCTAAACCCAGATTGAAACTCTTCAAGTAAACCATTTCCCTGCAGGTGGTCAAATAATTGTGTATCAACAACTCTTTCTAAGATTTTTGAAATGAAATGAAGATTAGAGATTGGTCTATAGTTAGCTAAAGCTCCTGGATCTAGCGTTGGCTTTTTGAGTAAGGGTTTAATTACAGCCGTTTTAAAAGCCTGTGGTACATGGCCTAAAGTTAATGAAGAATTGATTATATGAAAAATAAAGCTACCAATAAGTGGGAAGACTTCTTTAAATAACCTGGTAGGAATAGGGTCTAAAAGACAAGTTGAAGGTTTGGATGAGGAAACTATTTTGTCTAACTCACAAAGGTCGATTGGAGTAAACTCATCAAGACAGACATCAATAGAAGGAGTTGTAGTAGTTACAGTATTTAAGTTAACTGTGGGAAGAAACTGATTGATTTTATCTCTGATGGATGAAATTTTATTATTGAAAAAGTTCATAAAGTCCTGACTAGTAAGCTCTAAGGGAATGCTAGGATTGACAGAGTCCTGACTCTTTGTCAACCTGGCTACAGTGCTGAAAAGAAACCTGGGATTATTCTTGTTCTCTTCTATTAATGCAGAGTAATAACTCGTTCTAGCTTTTCTAAGAGATTTTTTATAAATTAAAAGATGATTTCTCCAAGCTAAATAGATTTCACCTAAATTAGTGGAGCGCCATTTTCTTTCTAATTGACGAGTCTTCTGTTTTAAGCTACGAGTTTCTGTGTTGAACCAAGGAGTTAGAAATCTCTGATTAGACTTTTTCTTTTTTAAGGTATGGAAGCAAACGTGGCAATGAGTGGTTCAGTATCTAAAGACTTTTCAGTAAGCAATGGGGTGAAACAAGGGTGTGTGCTGGCACCTACACTCTTCTCGCTATATCTGGCAGCCATGCTTGAAGTGGCCTTCAAAGACACTTCAGAAGGAGTATACATTCAAACAAGGAAAGAAGCAGACTTGTTCAATGTGGCACAGTTTAAAGCCAAGAGTAAGACATCGATAAAGGTAGTAAGAGAAATGCTCTTTGCCGACGACAGTGCTCTAGTTGCACACAGTGCGGAAGATATGCAATCTTTCGTGGAGAAATTTGCAAGAGCAGCTAGCCAATTCAGCCTCATAATCAACATCAAGAAGACAGAGTGCCTTTATCAACCACCAAAGTTCCCATTATCAACATCACTACCAGAAGAGATCAGCATTGGTACAAGTGCAAAACTTTCAAGGATCTAGGGAGTACTGTTTCAGAGAATGCTCGGCTGGAGGATGAACTCTCTCTCAGAATGGGAAAAGCAAGCGCTGTGTTTGGAAACTTGAGGGAGAGACTGTGGAACAATCGACATGTTTCTATCCGTGTGAAATGCAAAGTGTACAGAGTGACAGTACTGGCTACTCTATTGTACGGTGCTGAAACTTGGACTGTCTACAGAGTGCAGGTAAAGAAACTCCACGCGTACATGATGAGACGCCTTCGAGCCATAATGAACATCTCATGGAAAGACAAGATAACCAACACAGAAGTGTTGAAACGAGCTGATCTACCATCAATGGAGGACATGCTAATACACACAAATCTGAGATGGCTCGGACATGTTGAGAGGATGGACCACCAGCGTCTCCCTCGGCAGTTACTCTACTCACAGATATGCGAGGGCAAATGCAACCAGGGTAGACCAAGGCTCAGATTTAAAGACACTGTAAAAAGAAACTTGAAGAAGCTGGATATAGACAGGAGTTCATGGCAGCGGAAGGCTAAGGACAGAGCTGCGTGGAGGAATCTGATCAGACCTAAATGAAACGGTCATTGTTACCCATAACAGACTGCTATGATGATGTGATGAAAAGGCATCATACGTGTAAAATGTCTAGCATCACCACACATTTTACACTGGTGATCCTCAGGAGAAAAAAACTTGTCTCAAGGGAAGTAAGAAATGAGATAAAGAAACCTAAAATGTACTACAGACGGAAAATAGAGAAGCAGTATAGTAGAGGTGATCTGAGCACAGCCTGGCAGGGACTCAAATGCATGGCCAATGTGACTCAACATTCCTGTAATACTAGGCAGCCCATTTATGTCACAAACCCTCATACATCATGACACGGCGCATGAGGGAGAGAATAAAAACCCAATTGCGGAAGTAGAAAGTGCCATTTTATTAAATATAACAATAAAGGAACAAGTCCAGTTTACCACAAAAACACAGGGAGCTGCAAATGATGAAGTGAAGGCCACCAGACATACAGGGCGCCAGCTGGATGCTCTACAGCCTGGTCAAAAAGGGAGCCTGGTACTGCAGGACAGTTACGCACAAAAGGAACGGCGATCAGCCTAGTGCTGCCAGGCTGCTAAGCACAAAAGAAAAGGCAAACATGACACTTACAGGACTGAAGCGATCCCGGGGCAAACCGTGCAGTCTGAAGGATGAAGAGGGTAGCAGAGTCAGCCGATCACACCAAGGGATTAACCAAACTTCAAGTGCTGGCTGAATAATTAGCAGGTGATGAAAATTCATACGGGGAGAGCTCGGTGTCACATCTGGAGGTGAATGCTTCGACAATCTCTTTCCACAATAGCAGCGAACAAATACTCCTGAAACTAACGAGGAAAGAGATTGCCGGTGTGAGAAAGCGTGGGCTAAACTGATTGTAGCCTGGTGTGTGAGAGAGCGTGTATGAGCGTGAGAACAGGAATGAATGGACCGTGTGCATGTGTGTGTGTGTGTATGTGTATGAACACCCGTGACAGTACAGCTGATGGCACTTGACAGGAGGAGGGGGCGTGTCCAAGCTGTCAGGGAGCAGAGGCCAAATAGCTCCCTGAAGCGCCAGGTAGAAAATAGGGCAAAACATAAGTAGAACTGGGTTTGGAAGCCAAACCCAGATTCATGACAATTTATGTAAATAACATGGTTGATTTTAATTTGCCAAATGTTTTCAACTAATTTTTTGCATGCTTTGCGAGGTCCAACTGTCTCAAGGACATTTCTTCATGAAGGAAATCTCTTGAACCAAAAACAGTTATTTTAGGAACACAAAGACAAGTGACGTCCTTGTTCAAAAAGGTGAACATTAGAAGGGCTGCTGGCCCAGATGCCATATGTGGACGCACACTGCATTACTGTGCAGACCAGTTGAGTGAGGTTTTTTCCTCACTTTTTCAAATGTGTGCAGATTGTGGCCAGATACCAAAAATATGGAAAACATCTACTATAATACCAGTCCCTAAAACAAGAAACACAAGAGACCTGAATGAATTCTGATCAGCTGCACTTACATCTCTTGTGATGAAACCCGTTGAGGGGATCCCGAAGGATAATGTGGTTTCCTTAATTAATGACCAGCTAGATCCACTGTAGTTTGCATATCAAGTTGGCAAAGGGGTGGACGGTGCAAAGCTTTTGATTTTTGATTGAGCACACAAACACCTTGAGAAGCTTTAATAAGACTAGTACATACCCGTGCATGCCTATAGAAACCAAGTACAAGCAAGTATTTCTGCATGCCCACAGAAAGCAGGTGTAAGAAAGGGTGTAAGCAAGCACGTCAGCACACATTCAGTGATGCGTGCCTTTAATTTTTGATGGTGTCATGGTGACTCCTATGATCTGTGATGATGTCATAGTGAGTCCTGTGAGCGTGAGTCATGCCTGCGTATGATCTTTGAAGGTGTCCTTTGTCCTATGATCTTTGACGAGTCCTATGATGCCTGCATTTGATCCCGGTTTAGTGTGTCCTCTAGGCTGTCTTATGATGCAGACCTCATAGGGCAAGCATAGGTGCATCATAATCTGCCATATGATGTCCTATGATCGTGACACACACAGATTTCTTGAATTTATAGATAGATGTACAGTGGGGAAAAATAGTATTTAGTCAGCCACCAAATGTGCAAGTTCTCCCACTTAAAAGATGAGAGAGGTCTCCAGTTTTCATCATAGGTATACCTCAACTATGAGAGACAAAATGAGAAGAAAAAATCCAGAAAATCACATTGAAGGATTTTTAATGAATTAATTGGTAAATTCCTCGGTAAAATAAGTATTTGGTCAATAACAAAAGTTCATCTCAATACTTTGTTATATACCCTTTGTTGGCAATGACAGAGGTCAAACGTTTTCTGTAAGTCTTCACAAGGTTTTCACACACTGCTGCTGGTATTTTGGCCCATTCCTCCATGCAGATCTCCTCTAGAGCAGTGATGTTTTGGGGCTGTCGCTGGGCAACACGGACTTTCAACTCCCTCCAAAGATTTTCTATGGGGTTGAGATCTGGAGACTGGCTAGGCCACTCCAGGACCTTGAAATGCTTCTTACGAAGCCACTCCTTCGTTGCCTGGGTGGTGTGTTTGGGATCATTGTCATGCTGAAAGACCCAGCCACGTTTCATCTTCAATGCCCTTGCTGGTGGAAGGAGGTTTTCACTCAAAATCTCACGATACATGGCCCTATTCATTCTTTCCTTTACACGGATCAGTCGTCCTGGTCCCTTTGCAGAAAAACAGCCCCAAAGTATAATGTTTTCACCCCCATGCTTCACAGTAGGTATGGTGTTCTTTCGCCTCCAAACACGACAAGTTGAGTTTTTACCAAAAAGTTCTATTTTGGTTTCATCTGACCATATGACATTCTCCCAATCCTCTTCTGGATCATCCAAATGCTCTCTGGCAAACTTCAGACGGGCCTGGACATGTACTGGCTGAAGCAGGGGGACACGTCTGGCACTGCAGGATTTGAGTCCCTGGTGGCATAGTGTGTTACTGATGTAGCCTTTGTTACTTTGGTCCCAGCTCTCTGCAGATCATTCACTTGGTCCCCCCGTGTGGTTCTGGGATTTTTGCTCACGGTTCTCGTGATCATTTTGACCTCACGGGGTGAGATCTTGCGTGGAGCCCCAGATCAAGGGAGATTATCAGTGGACACAGTTGGTTTCTTCACACCAAGCTGCTTACCTATTGCAGATTCAATCTTCCCAGCCTGGTGCAGGTCTACAATTTTGTTTCTGGTGTCCTTTGACAGCTCCTTGACAGCTCTTTGGTCTTGGCCATAGTGGAGTTTGGAGTCTGACTGTTTGAGGTTGTGGACAGGTGTCTTTTATACTGATAATGAGTTCAAACAGGTGCCATTAATGCAGGTAACGAGTGGAGGACAGAGGAGCCTCTTAAAGAAGAAGTTACATGTCTGTGAGAGCCAGAAATCTTGCTTGTTTGTAGGTGACCAAATACTTATTTTACTGAGGAATTTACCAATTAATTCATTAAAAATCCTTCAATGTGATTTTCTGGATTTTTTTTTTCTTATTTTGTCTCTCATAGTTGAGGTATACCTATGATGAAAATTGGAGACCCCTCTCATCTTTTAAGTGGGAGAACTTGCACAATTGGTGGCTGACTAAATACTTTTTTGCCCCACTGTATGCAATCACAGCAACATTGTAGTATAATTTTTTAAGTATTACATCTTCACTATTCTTTCTTTCTTGTCAGATTTGTCGCTTTTCACTCGCTTTTTTTTTTGTTTGCGAAACACTGACTCTGTCCCTTACATGGGATTTGAAATTGTACTCTTCTTTGGTGAGTGATGGTCTTTAGGACATCATAAAGACATGCTTGTGGGCATCGTGAGTGATGGACTATATGACATCATAAAGACATCACGGCCGGCATCAATGTCCTGTGAAGCAGACATCATAGACCCATCATAGGCCGTCCTATGATTGTGACAGACAGACACACAGAGATTTCTGAAATTTATCGAGTGATTTATGCAATCATGACATTATAATTTTTTTTTATGCATTACATCTTCACTATTCTTTCTTTCCTGTCAGATTTGTTGCTTTTCACTTGCTTTTTTGGATCCTAGTTTAAATTAGTGTGTCGTATAGGCTTTCTTATGATGCAGACTTCATAGGGCGAGCATAGGCGCATCATAGGCTGTCCTATGATGTCCGATGATCGTGACAGTTTTACTGGGGTTTGTGCTTAAAAAAAAACTCTTCTGCTCCTTCGCACTGGCTGTGCCTTTGTTGACAACCTGCTCCCTCATCATCTGTGCTTGTGTGCAATTTTGCATGCTCTTTGGTGGATGGGAGGTCATTATTGAAATGAAGTGTCTGTGTCTGTGTTCATAATTTCGCGTGTTGTTAGTAGATCACTGGCAAAAATTGCCCACTCCCTTCAGCGCTCCGTCTGATTTGCGCACTCACTAATTTGCACTGCCTTAGTACACCTGCCCCGATGAGTCCCTGGAAGCATTAAATTCTGGGTTCAGTCATTTGTTAGGTAGCTACAGCTGGGTTCCACATTTACACAAATGCACATAGACGACCATGTTCTGCTTTATGAAACACTAATTATTTTGGTTTTCTTACAATGGCAATAATAAGGGGAAAACATCATTTATCTGACAGATTAGGTCTGGAAAATCTAACACTGGTGCAGGAACAAAGAAATACGTGTTTCAGAACAGTTCACAGATAATTACACAATTATTTTAACACTAAGGTAACATTTGTTTCAAAACTATTTTGGCCTAATTGATTTCTATCTTTCTACAGATATAACAACGTGACAGTCCATGTCTCTGGTGGTCAGAGAAAACCGCTGATGACCTGCAACATTTTAAAGTTAATATACATGATCATGACATCAGTTTAGCTACAGAATTCAAATACCTTGGCATTGTACTAGATCCTCAACTCAAATTTAATCTTCATATAAAGAAAATTTCAAAAACAGTAAAAAAAAATCTGAACTGCTTTAAATTAATTAGATATTACATACCTTACGAAGCAGCTGCACTGTATATGCATTCTATGGTTTTTTCTCATATATCATACTGTTTGACAGTCTGGGCTCAAGCAGCCCCTTCCACAATAAGACATATAGGTTCATTATATAATCAAACCCTAAAAATCTTGGACAAAAAGCCCATTAGGTGGCATCACTGTAATGTTTTAAAAAAATACAACCTATTGAGTTTTGAGAGCTTCATTGACCTCTGTCTTCTGAAATTAACGTTCAAATGTTTCCATAAATCAACACCCGAGCCACTTGCTGGTTTCGTCCAAAGACAGGACAGCAGCAGAGCCACCAGGAGTTCTGTTAACAATAACTGTAAAATATTCCACCGCAGAACCACATTTGGACAAACAGCTTTCTCTATAAAGGGCAGTCACATCTGGAACACAATGCCAAATGAAATTAAAATAATAACGGACTTTAAAACATTCACTAAAAATGTTAAAAACTGGCTGAAAAATAAACAAGAATGTACTCATGTATGAATTAATTGTCTGCAAAGTGAGAGTGAATGAAGGGAAGGAATAAATGTGTTTGTTTATAGTGAGTGACGGAGGGAGGAAGGCCTGAAATAGGCAAATGTGAGTTATGTTATATGTGTTAAATGTGAGTCAGGCTGTTATATTTGTGTATTTATAATATTTATAATATTTATAATTGTGTATTTATAATTTTTCTGCATTGATGTATGTGGTTATTGTGTATATTTTTTATCTTGATTCTTTTTTCTAAAGCCCATCCAGGGACAAGAGTTGCGAATTAGCTAATAGCTATACACTCTATGTGCAACACATCAGATTGATTGTCTTTGATTAATTGTCTATGTTTATTGCACTGTCCCTGTCAAATAAACTAATCTACTACTACTACCATCTCCATAAAGCAGACAGTGGTTTTACCCAAGGATCCTGGACGGCCCAGCTGCAATCTGGAGGCTGTGACCAGTGGAGAAACAGTTTACACTACTGACCTAAACGCTCTTCTGCACACCTGTGGCCGATGCATTGACGAACTGGATGGAAGAACATTGGACAAAAATCCAATAAAACAACGTTGATCGGTGCTGATTTTAATATCGACTTGATCAATCCAAATCAGCACAAGCTGACAGATGACGTCATCAATACTTTGTTCAGCCTAAGTTTCTGTCCTAAAATCATCAAAGCCAGTCACATGATCTCTGAGTGTGAAACATTAATTCATCAGATATTTACTAATAGTTTCGACAATAATATAGTGAATGGATTATACTATACTACTGGACTATGATAATCAGTGGATGTCTAAGAGATTACAAAATGTCTCGAAAAAGAAAAATACATTATAGAGAGAATTTATACAATATAGAGCTGAAGAAGCAGAAAAAAAGCAGAAGAAATATTAAAACAAATCAAGTGATATGGATATTTGTCACAAGGATTACAGTAAAATATTCAAAAAACAGTAAAAATAACATTAAAGGTACATGCAGAACAAGAATAATGCTACATTTCCCTAGACAAGTGAATTAGCCTCAACATTTTATTGACAATGAAACAATATTAAAGTGAATGTGATGGTAAGTTTTACAGAAAACGATGACATTGATTTTATAGAAAGAAATCTTAGTTCAGTCTTTATTAAAACAACTGAAAAACAATAAAACAGAGATATCGTCAATAAATGTTAAAACAAAACATGTTCTGGGGGGCTGTGTGGGGGCATGGTGTTGGACTTCTCTACCCAGAGAAGAAAGGTGTATCAGATGGGACAGTAAGGACTATGCGCCCCTCAGGGGGAGGAGTAACTGCCGGAGCCGGAGGAGTATTACTTTGTGGTCGCTGCGATGGATGGACGTGGCATGCAAAAGGCGACGAGTGTGCTCCAGGAGCCGCCGGCTCAATATAAGATAAGATAAGATAAGATAAGCCTTTATTAGTCCCACAACGGGGAAATTCCAGGATTGCAACAGCACAGGGATAGCAACACTCAGAGCAACAATCAGAAGGCAAGAAAAAAACAAGCAAGCAAGCAAGAGCAGCTAATATACATATGTACATATTACTATAAATATATATATATATACACACAGACACACAGTGCAGAGCATTGTAGCTGGATGGGATAAATATATGAGTAAACACACAGTGCGGAGCAATGTAGCTAGATGGAATGAATATAGGACCGGACGGCATCAGCGCAAAGCTCCTCAAGTCCTGTGCAGACCAGCTGTGTGGGATTGTGACGTATATCTTCAACATGAGCCTGAAACTGGGGAGGGTACCACAGCTGTGGAAAACATCTTGTGTGGTACCTGTACCAAAAACTTCCCACCCCAAAGACCTGAACAGCTTCAGACCGGTGGCCTTGACGTCCCACTTGATGAAGACCCTGGAGAGACTGCTCCTTGCTCATCTCCGCCCCCTGGTGGAACCAGCGATGGATCCACTCCAGTTCGCCTACCAGCATGGCATTGGGGTGGAGGATGCGGTGATCTTCCTCCTTCACCGTTCTCTGTCCCACCTGGAGAAGCCTGGGAATATGGTGAGGATCATGTTCTTTGACTTCTCCAGTGCTTTCAACACCATCCAACCGATGATCCTGAAGGACAAGCTGCTGCGCGCAGGGGTGGACCAGCACCTGTCATCATGGATCCTGGACTACCTCACGAACCGGCCTCAGTTTGTGAGAACCCGGGACTGTGTTTCCGACACGATCATCAGTAGCACGGGGGCCCCCCAGGGAACGGTGCTGGCTCCCTTCCTGTTCACTCTTTATACTGCGGACTTCTCACACAACACAACACATTGCCATCTACAGAAGTTCTCTGATGACTCTGCGATCGTTGGTCTCATCTCCAGCGGAGATGAAGCTGAGTACAGAGGGCTTATCCAGGACTTTGTGGACTGGTGCCATCGGAACTGCCTCCAGATCAACGCGAGGAAAACTAAGGAGCTGGTGGTGGACTGCCGCAGGCATGGGCAGCCCCTCACAGCACCAGTAAATATACAGGGAACAGACATCGAGATGGTGACATCCTACAAGTACCTGGGTATTCATCTGAACAATAAACTAGACTGGTCACACAATACCGACGCACTCTACAAGAAGGGACAGCGCAGGCTGTTCCTGCTGAGGAGACTCAGGTCTTTTGGTGTACAAGGGGCGCTGCTGAAGTCATTCTATGACACGGTGGTGGCATCAGCCATCACTTTTGGAGTGGTCTGCTGGGGCAGTGGCATTACTGCAGCCGATAGGAAGAGACTGAACAAACTGATTAAGAAAGCTAGCTCTGTCCTGGGGCAACGCCTTGATCCGATGGAGGAGATAGGAGAGAGAAGGACGGTGACTAAACTGTCATCTCTGCTGGAGTCCGAGTTCCACCCTATGCAGGACATACTGGATGCACTGAGGAGCTCATTTAGCAGCAGACTACATCATCCCAGGTGCACAACCGAGAGGTTTCGTAGGTCCTTCCTACCAACGGCTGTCAGACTGTACAACCTAAGCAGGGCTGCTCGCAGAGATAGCAAAAAGACGTAACAAACTAATAGTTTTTTTTTGTTTTTTTTGAATGCAAAAGATGCAATAGACTTACACAATGGTCCTCTCCGGCATACAACTAGGAACATACCGGTCGCTATGGAGGGTGAGAATATGTATGGGCACATAATCATACCATGTAGGATAACTAAATAGACGGTTATGCTGTTTCATCCCACCTAGCAACAATGCTCTGCACTGTGTGTGTTTATATATTTACATATTTATTCCATCTAGCTATAATGCTCAGCACTGGGTGTGTTTATATTTATATATCTATATATTTATGCCATCTAGCTACAATGCTCCGCACTGTGTTTTTATATATCTACATATTATTCCATCTAGCTACATTGCTCCGCACTGTGTGTGTTTATATACTTGCATATTTATTCCACCTAGCTGCAATGCTCCGTACTGTGGGTGTTTATATATTTACATATTTATTCCATCTAGCTACAATGCTCTGCACTGTGTGTTCATATATTCATATATTTATTCCATCCAGCTACAATGCTCTGCACTGTGTGTCTGTGTGTGTGTGTGTGTGTATATATATTTTATAGTAATATGTACATATGTATATTAGCTGCTCTTGCTTGCTTGTTTTTTTTTTTTTGTTTTTTTTTTCTTGCCTTCTGATTGTTGCTCTGAGTGTTGCTATCCCTGTGCTGTTGCAATCCTGGAATTTCCCCGTTGTGGGACTAATAAAGGCTTATCTTATCTTATCTTATCTTATCTTATATATAGATATATAAATATAAACATAAACACACCCAGTGCGGAGCATTGTAGCTAGATGGAATAAATATGTAAATGTATAAACACACACAGTGCAGAGCATTGTTGCTAGATGGGATGAAACAGCATAACCGTCTACTTAGTTATCCTACATGGTATGATTATGTGCCCATACATATTCTCACCCTCCATAGCGACCGGTATTTTCCTAGTTGTATGCCGGAGGGGACCATTGTGTAAGTCTATTGCATCTTTTACATTCAAAAAAAAAACTATTAGTTTGTTACGTCTTTTTGCTATCTCTGCGAGCAGCCCTGCTTAGGTTGTACAGTCTGACAGCCGTAGGTAGGAAGGACCTGCGAAACCTCTCGGTTGTGCACCTAGGATGATGTAGTCTGCTGTTAAATGAGCTCCTCAGTGCATTCAGTATGTCCTGCATAGGGTGGAACTCGGACTCCAGCAGAGATGACAGTTTAGCCACCGTCCTTCTCTCTCCTATCTCCTCCACCGGATCAAGGCGCTGCCCCAGGACGGAGCTAGCTTTCTTGATCAGTTTGTTCAGTCTCTTCCTATTGGCTGCAGTAATGCCACTGCCCCAGCAGACCACTCCAAAAGTGATGGCTGATGCCACCACCGTGTCATAGAATGTCTTCAGCAGCGCCCCTTGTACACCAAAAGACCTAAGTCTCCTCAGTAGGAACAGCCTGCGCTGTCCCTTCTTGTAGAGTGCGTCAGTATTGTGTGACCAGTACAGTTTATTGTTCAGATGAACACCCAGGTACTTGTAGGATGTCACCATCTCAATGTCTGTTCCCTGTATATTTACTGGTGCTGTGAGGGGTTGTCCTTGCCTGCGGCAGTCCACCACCAGCTCCTTAGTTTTCCTCGCGTTGATCTGGAGGCAGTTCCGATGGCACCAGTCCACGAAGTCCTGGATAAACCCTCTGTACTCAGCTTCATCTCCATTGGAGATGAGGCCAACGATCGCAGAGTCATCAGAGAACTTCTGTAGATGGCAGTGTGTTGTGTTGTGTGAGAAGTCCGCAGTATAAAGAGTGAACAGGAAGGGAGCCAACACCATTCCCTGGGGGGCCCCCGTGCTACCGATGATCGTGTCGGACACACAGTCCCGGGTTCTCACAAACTGAGGCCGATTCGTGAGGTAGTCCAGGATCCATGATGACAGGTGCTGGTCCACCCCTGCGCGCAGCAGCTTGTCCTTCAGGATCATCAGTTGGATGGTGTTGAAAGCACTGGAGAAGTCAAAGAACATGATCCTCACCACATTCCTGGGCTTCTCCAGGTGGGACAGAGAACGGTGAAGGAGAAAGATCACCGTATCCTCCACCCCAATGCCATGCTGGTAGGCGAACTGGAGTGGATCCATCGCTGGTTCCACCAGGGGGCGGAGGTGAGCAAGGAGCAGTCTCTCCAGGGTCTTCATCAAGTGGGACGTCAAGACCACCGGTCTGTAGCTGTTCAGGTCTTTGGGGTGGGAAGTTTTTGGTACAGGTACCACACAAGATGTTTTCCACAGCTGTGGTACCCTCCCCAGCTTCAGGCTCAGGTTGAAGATGTACGTCACAATCCCACACAGCTGGTCTGCACAGGACTTGAGGAGCTTTGCACTGATGCCGTCCGGTCCCGACGCCTTCCTTGCCTTGATCTTCCTCAGCTCCGTCCTCACCTGGGTCCTGGTCAGGGTCAGGATGGAGGGCTGTGTGTTGGGAGTGGGGGGGTGTTGGTGGAGTGGGGAGTGGGCAGCAGGACTTGATGTCTTTAGAGGCTGCAGTGGTTGTTGTACAGTCAGGGGGGAGGGCGGTTGGTCAAACCTATTGAAAAACAAATTCAGATTGTTCGCCCACTCCCTGCCCCCCGTGGCCTGGGGAGAGGTATTCTGGAGCCCAGAGATGGTTTTGAGGTTTCTCCAGACCCCGCTGATGTCGCTCTGTTGCAGCTTGTCCTCCATCTTCCTCCTGAAGCTGTCCTTGCCTTCTCTGATCTTTCTCCTCAGCTCCCTCTGTACGGACTTCAGCATCTCCCTGTTCCCCGACCTGAAGATCCTCTTCTTCTCTCTCAGAAGTGTTTTAATCTCAGAGTTGATCCAGGGTTTGTTGTTTGAGCAACACCGTATGGTCTTGGTGGGAACGGATTTGTCCACACAGAAGCTGAAGTAGCCCATGAAGGTGTGAGTGAGGCCATCGATGTCCTCACCATGTGGATCGCAGAGCTGCTCCCAGGCGGTGGTTTCAAAACAGCCCTTTAGAGTGTCCATTGCCTCCTCAGACCATAACATCACTGTGCGCATGGCTGGAAGTTGTCTGTGCACTAGGGGTTTGTACACCGGCCGGAGATGAACCAAGTTGTGATCCGATCTCCCGAGTTGGGGGAGTTGTAATGAGGTGTACGCCTCCTTAGTGTTTGCGTAGAATAAGTCCAGTGTTTTATTGTCTCTAGTGTGGCATGTAACATACTGGGTAAACGTGGGTAGAATGGGAGACAGTGAAACATGGTTGAAATCGCCTGAGATGAGGAGAAGAGCATCTGGGTGTTCTGTCTGCAGCCTGCCGGTTACTGAATGGATGACGTCACGCGCTGTCCCAGCGTTCGCCGTCGGATTTGCATAAACAACAATGCAGATCACGTGTGAGTGTTCTCTCGGGAGATATGTAGGCCTCATGCTAACAGCTAGCAACTCAATGTCTTTGCTGCAGTGACGTTGTTTAACAGTGATATGTCCCGGTCTGCACCAGTTGTTGTTAACATACATTATCACTCCACCACCCCTTGCTTTGCCACTGTCTGGTGTTCGGTCTGCCCGTATCATGTGGAAACCCTCCAGCTCAATGTTAGCATCTGCTGCTAGTTCAGTTAGCCATGTCTCAGAAAACAAAAGGAGAGAGCACTCCCGGTATGTGCTATCGTAACGGCAGATAGCCGCTAGCTCATCTACCTTTCCCAGTATAGAGTGTACATTCCCCATAATAACGGATGGGAAGGTGGGTCTGTACATTATACTCCTTGTCCGCCGTCTAACACCAGCCCGACAACCACGTCGTTTTCGCCTTATTTCTCTCGGTACGTCGAGTTTTTTCGTCAGCACCAAGTGACGATTAAGTGCAAGCAGCTGTTCCCTGCTGTACCGTCTCCTGCTGTAAACAGTGGCTCCGTCCGCCGGCTCGGGAGGCATTTTGGGGCGATATGTGTGTCCGTCATGTATAAAGTGTGTAAAGAATTCAGGAAAAAAACCTCAGAATTGAGCCGCTGTTGCAAAAGGCAGCCGACTCGTGTGGCGCCGGAAGTTTGTTTTTTTTTTATATATGAAGCGCTCAAGAGGATGCTTCTCCAGCGCTATACCCTTTCAGACAGTGAGAGGGCAGAGAGACTCCTAACGCGTTCGGAGTTAGGGTACAGATCAGCAGTGGAGCTCATGGAGAGCATGTTGACACTGAGGGGGAAGGATGAAGAATCTTTCCTGTTTGCCCACTTGTTCCTCAGGAACCTACCAGCTACAGCGAGGGCGATCCTGGCAAACTCACCACGGCTGGTTGCGAAGGACTACCGCGCCCTGGCGCAGGAAGCGGACTGCATCATTTTGGCGACCAGAGCTCTCAATGTAAAGACAGTTGCACCGGCATCCATGAGGGACTCCAGCGAGGTTGAGGAGCTGTTTGTGGTAGCTGGGACAGACACCAGGAGACGAAGGAACGGGGCGATCTGTTTTTATCACCATTGTTTTGGCTCAAATGCCCAACACTGCCTGTCGCCATGCCAATTCAAGAAGCCAGGAAGACGACACATTTGGAATTCAGTGGCAGCTGCAACCGATGGCGACAGGAAAAGACTGCTTTATGTCATGGACGCACGTTCGGGGAGACAGTTTTTGGTGGACTCTGGCTCCCAGAAGAGCCTCATCCTGCCGGTAAATGCAGACAGGGTGGCAGGAGGCAGCAGTCCCAAGCTTACGGCCACCAATGGATCCACCATCAGGACATTTGGCGAGCGGACACTGACGATATGCTTACACAGACACAACTTTCAGTGGGACTTTGTGGTAGCTGCAAGTTCCGGCCCCATTTTAGGCACAGATTTTTTTATGGGCTTATGGGTTGTTAGTCAATGTTGCTCTGAGGAGATTCGTGGATGCTGTCTCTTTTGCCTCACTGTCCTGTACAGCTCGGGGAGCTGGGTCGACAACACTGGCTAACGTTATAGCTCCAGGGGGTAAGTACCAACATTTGCTCAAACAGTTCCCAGCACTCACGGTCCAGTCTTTTTTGGCTACAGTAATGAAACACGGGGTCAAACACTTTCTAGCGACAAAAGGCGGTGTTCGCTCGACCTCGCCGCTTGGCAGCTAAAGTGGCCAGCGCGCAAGAGGAGTTTGCCAACTTCGAGCAGGTGGGCATTGTCAGGCGCTCCAACAGCCTGTGGGCATCCCTGCGACACATGGAAGCTAAAGTCGATGGGTCGGGGCGACCGTGAAGCGATTTCCGGCGCTTGAATAATGCCATGGGACACAATCGTTATCCCATTCCGCACATCCAGGATTTTTCCGTGCACCTTGCCGGGGCGCATGTTTTTTCGAAAATGGATCTGGTCCACGAATACCATCAGGTCCTGGTGCGCGTGGAAGACGTTCAAAAAAACAGCAGTAATAACTCCTTTTGGACTTTGAGTTTTTACGCATGCCATTCAGATTAAAAGACGGGCGCAGACTTTCCAGAGGATAATGGATGCAATGCATTGTGACTTGTCCTTCATTTTTGTCTACTTAGATGACAATCTGGTAGCTAGCGCATCCAAGGAGGAGCACATCGACCATCCCAAGACAGTTATCCAGAGGTTGGAGACGCACAGGCTGATAGTTAACACCGCAAAGTGCCAGTTCGGTATGCCAGTGATTGATTTTTTGGCCCACTGCATTTCACCGGCGGGCCCAATTCCATTACCGGATAAGGTGCGTGCTGTCGGACTTTACTCATCCGCAGACCATGAGAGCACTACAGGAGTTTTTGGGAATGGTTAATTTTTCAGACCCTCCAGGATTTCACGAAGTTGCAATTCTACCAATTCCTGCGACTTCAGTAGGTCCTGCATAAGTTGAATTTTGTCCAATCACCACAACTTTACTGCAATTTTGGCCAATTGTTGTCAACTTCCGCCAATTTCGCCTATCAAATTTGTCTCTCAGTAGTGCGCAGATGTGTACATCAGTCTGACCAATCAAATGCAGTGCTGCACCGCACTCACTTCTGTGTTTACATTGAGTATATACTGAACACATCAGCAAAAATCAGTATGTGATTAAAAAAAAAAAAAATACTCACCTGTGAGTTGTCCCACATCGTTCCTTCAGCCGTCTCCCCCAGCCCACCGGTGAACGTCTCCTCAAGTTTCCGTAATGACCGCGTGTATGAAGTGCCGGGTTTGTGTTGAAAAACGTCCACCTTCCTGAAAGCACCTCCATCTCGGGAGCGCATGCGCCCAGACACGCCGTAAAACCACACAAAAAAACAAGTGAAACTAATATTACAGCAAGTGTTGTAATGGTTTATACGTCTTTAGAGGTAAAAGTCACTACTCCACCTTGTCAGTGAGTTTTAAAGTTGGGACTCTCCAGGCTGGACATGAGCCAATGTGTGATTCAGGCAATCCCCCAGGAGAGCCCCGCAACTTACTGCAACAATAGAAAAAAATAAAATCCCGCGACATCCTGGAGGGACTGATTTTTATAACCATTTCCTTCCCCGGGCAGCTCAGCTAATGTAGCCGTTGCATGCCATGCTTCAAAAAAAGAAGCCCGCGGAATCCATTGACTGGATTCCTGAGCGAGTCCCGGCTTTCACAAACACCAAAACAGCACTTGCAGATGCCACGTTGCTAGTCCACCTGGATCCGTCTGCATGGATAGCACTGACTATGGACACGTGTGATGTTGCCATCAGGGCAGCGGTGGAGCAGTACGTCTCAGGTTTGTGGCACCCATCCGCATTTTTCAGCCGAACTTTGTGCGACAACGAACGCAAATACACCATGCTTGATAGAGAATTGCTGCCTCTCCACCTGGCGACGCGTCATTTCCAGTTGTGGCTAGAGTGGCGCGAATTCACCATGTTCGTGGACCATAGGCCGCTGATGTACTGTATACAACGTCCAAGGTCTTGGAACCATGGTCGGCACAGCAGCAATGGCATTTGGCCACAATTTCGGAGTTTACTACCGACATTCAACACGTCGCCGTTAAGCTCAGCGTCATGGCCGATTGTCTGTCACGTGCGTTAGTCTCCCCGGCCTACATGGGAATAGATTTCCCTGCGATAGCCGCAGACGTGGATATTTGCAAGCTCCAGTCTGCGCCAACTGGAGATTATGGCTGGAAAGCAGAGGGGTGCCGTCCTTTGCTCTGCAACGTCTGCACCGGACAACCGCGCCCAGTGGTTCCGAGCTCTTGCCGTTGTCGCTTCTGGAGTCAGTCCACTCCCTTTCACATCAAGGAGCGTGCACTTCGGTGAAGCCAGTGGGGGTGAAATTTATCTGGCCGCGCTTGCACAAGGACATGAAAGAGTGGGCTGCAGCTTGCGTTGCATGCCAGTGGGCCAAAGTGCACAAGCACACCAGAGCCCCCTCAAGCCTTTCAAAACCCTTGCCAGGAGGTTCGACCATGTCAATGTTAATTTGGTGGGACCCCTCCCGACCTTGCAAGGTTTCATACACCTTTTAACAATTGTGGACGGAGGCGTGCTGGCTGGATCATAGCCGATCCCTCACACCCTGGTCACGTACTGTTTGCCCCCCTCCCCTCAGGTAGAAGACTTCGGTCCATCCAGACTAAAACCTCCCGTCACATGAACAGCTTCTTCCCCTCTGCCATCAGACTGCTGAACACTAAGTGACTTATTGACTCTCGTGCACTATGTACAGCAGCTCAACCAGACTCATGTCAATCATCACTGTTTTCTTCCTGCATTACCGACTGCACTATATGGTTCTCCATTATCTGCTGCTCGCTAATATATTTTAACTGCTGACCAGTATCACTCACTCTTATTCTACACTTTATTGCATGTATAGTTTATTTCTTTTATTTTATCATGTTTAATGTTGCAGCATTGCACCGAGACAAATTCCTAGTTTGTGTACTACATGAACAATGGCAATAAATCTGATTCTGATTCTGGACTGCACCACGCACTGGTCTGAAGTGGTCCCACTGGCTTCTACCACGTGGCTTGTGCTTTTTTGCTTTTTTGTTGGCTGGGGTTGCACGATTCCGATCCCCGTTGGACATCACTTCCGACAGGGGTCCACAGTTAGTTTTGGAACTCTGGTCCGCGATAGCCCAGAGCCTGGGGGTCAAAATTCACCATACTACCGCGTACAACCCCAGGCTAACGGGTTATGCAACTGTTTTCATAGGTCGTTTAAAGCAGCGCTCAGAGCTTTGCTCACGGATACAAATTGGGTCAACCGCCTGCCCTGGGTTATTTTAGGGTTGTGCTCCACACTTGAGGATTTGGCAGCCTCCCCAGCAGAACTTTTTTCCTCAGCTGCTGCGGATCACTGGAGAGTTTTTACCTGAAAACCCTGCACCCGAGGCTGATCTACCCGCGCAATTTTTGCACAGTATGGAGACTTGTAATGTACCAGGCAAAGCCGACCATTGTTTTCCCCGCCCCTTCATACCAAAAAGCTTGCAGAACCCCAGTTTCGTTTTTGTCAGGCATGATGCACACCGGACCCTGCTGCACCCACCATACGACGGACCGGTCAGGGTGTTGAAACCTGGGGCGAAGCATTTTATATTAGACTTGAGGGAACATAGGGAGACTGTCTGTATTGACAGGCTGAAGCCCACTTTTGTGTTGGCAGACGAGCAGGTGGCATTGGCTCAAGCTCCCTGGCATGGACACCCACCGTTGGTGGCTCTGCAACTTGGTGATCCCTGAGCAGGGACCTGCGCTCGTGAAGCTGATGTGTTCTGTCCCCCTCTCCTCTTCCCTTCAAAGACTGACGTGCCCTGTTGCACACCATTCCAGCAGGGTTGTTTGACTGGATCAGTAACCCCCTGCTACAGCTGCTATGGGCGCTGGCTCAAGCCCAAAGGACTGGGGGGAGGGGGGTGTTAGTGTCCTTTCTGGGTGTTTGGGGGAGGGGCTGTGTGGGAGCATGGTGTGGGATTTCTCCACACAGAGAAGGCAGCTGGGGAAGGGGGGAACAATGGACCGAAAGAGGTGGCGTCACCAGGGGGTCTCAGATGGGACAGTAAGGACTATGTGCCCCCCAGGGAGAGGAGTAACTGCCGGAGCCGCTGGAAGAAGAAGGGTGTGATCGCGGCGCCGGCATTATGTCATGTGAATGTGCCACAAAGGCTTTGTTCTATACAACAATGTATTACGGTCGGAAGTTCCGGGTCTCAATGCATGGTATTCAAGATATAAAAGAGGACTGCACAGAGACCCGGGAGCTCTTTTACTGTGCTGTATGTTAAAGATGGAATAAAGTTTCTCTGTCATTCAGCTCGTTGCCTCGCCTGCTTCCTCTCTCCACACATTAAGTGAATGTGATGACTCAGACATGAAAACAGTGAAATAGGTCATTGAGGGAATTTCCAAGCCACTAACTCACATCTTCAACTTATCATTCCAAACAGGACAATTTCCTAATAAAAACTGCAAAAGTAGGGGTGTCACAGTACTTGTAGTGAGATTTTTCGGTACGGTTCAGACACGTACCGAGGTATGACATGGACTACATTGAGTGATGGACAGAAAGTGTAACTGTCATATCACACCCCCTCCTCCTCTCTGTTTCTCTCCGGCCGCCTGTCAGCGAACTTCTGCAGCGTTCCGCCCCAGTGAAGAGTTACTGAAAGTGGGCGACTTCTAAACACAACACTGGTAAGGTTAGTGAGTTTTTAGCGAGTAACGTTGCCGCTTCTTATTTTCAATGAGCGACTGTCTCAGCTTTATAAAAATGACTGAACTGTTAGCATGTGCTAACATTACTTGTCGGACAATAATCTCTTTGGAATGTTTATTGACAGCTGAGCTGTTTCACTTCTTCTGGTAACGTGTTAACTGCCAGTAAATGAGTGAATCACATCAGTAGCTGACTCATTTTCATCGTCTCTATTACTGTCACGGTAATAAGCCCTCATTCTGAATATTGGTGCATCTCAGGTTCAGGTTACTTTATTTGTACCCGCAGGTAAATTTGTTTTGCAGTCTGGTGACATCCATATTTACAAACCACAATTACATTCAACATGAACACAAACACAGGCACACATGAAGCTGACTATAAACATGATAAAAGTACTCAAGGCTCCATCAATCAGGACATAGGACAAAGAGATAAGAGAGAAAAAAAACCAGAAAAAAAAACCAAGGAGATAAGAGAGGTTCAGGTTCAGGTTACTTTATTTGTACCCGTAGGTACTACAGTCTGGTGACATCCATATTTACAAGCCACTAATTACATTCAACATAGACACAAACACAGGCACACATCTTACAAAATAGGTAAATATAAAATATGTACAATATAATTTTTATAGCTTGTTCAACTCTTTGACAGCAGCAGGGACAAAGCTGTTTTTGTAGCGCTGGGTTCTACTTTTTGGGACAGCAAACCTCCGTCTGGAGGGAAGAAGCTGAAAGTTGCAGTGCAAAGGGTGGGAGTCATCATTTAAAATCGAGTCGGCCATCCTCTGTACTTGTCTGGTGTACAGGGATGTCAGGCTCAGCTGTGACTCACCAAGCAAACGACTGGACCATCTAACTACCTGATCCAAGGATTTCCTCTGTTTCAGTTTTATCTGACCAAACCATGACATTAAAGAAAAGGATAAAACAGATTCAATAAAAGCCCGATAAAACATAGTCATTATGGTTCGGTCAATTTGGAAGTGTGCAAGTTTCCTCAAACAATGCAAATTTTGCTGACCCTTTTTGCACACCCTTTCACAGTTCACTTCAAAGTTTAATTTACTATCAATAATCGTCCCAAGATATTTGTACGATTGTACACATTCGGTGGTCTGGCCTTTTAGTACAGTGACTTTGTGCCTGGGAGTTTTCCTCCTAAAGTCAATAATCATATCTTTCGTTTTTGTTGTATTCAGCTGCAGGTAGGAATCCTCACACCAGTGAACAAAGTCATCAACTACTGGGCCGTGGCCACTCTCACCATCCTGGAGGAGACTGACAATGACTGAGTCATCAGCATACTTTATAATGTGTCTGTTGTCATGTCTGCTCCGACACATGTTTGTGTACAGGATGAAGAGTAGTGGTGACAACACACACCCCTGAGGAGAGCCAGTAGAAGAGCACTTTAGGTCAGACAATGTGCCATTGACCCTTACTCTCTGCGTCCTGTTGGCTAAGAAATCCAGAATCCAACCCACCAGATTATTGCTCAAATCAAATTGTTGCAGGAGCCTTTCAACTAAAATATGAGGTTGGATTGTATTAAAGGCAGAAGAAAAGTCCACAAATAAAAGCCTGGCGTGTGTCCCATTAAAATCCAGATGTTTGAAAAGCATGTTAAACAGAGTGACAGCGGCATCCTCCACTCCTCTGTGAGGCCTATAGGCAAACTGCAGAGGATCCAATGCATGTTCAGTCTGCCTTAGGACCTCACATCTGACCGGTTTTTCAAAAATTTTCATTAAAATTGAAGTCAAAGCAACTGGTCTAAAGTCATTTACCGTTTTAGGACAGCTGGATTTTGGAACGGGAACAACCACGGCATCTTTCCAGATCTTAGGCACATGTTGTGTCTGTAAGGACTTATTGAAAATGTAATGAAATACAGGACTCAGTTCATGTGCACAGGACTTTACCAGGCACCCACATATATTATCAGGGCCCTGACTTTTGTTCACTTTTACAGCGCAGAACTCCCGTTTAACATCCTGCATCTCAATATTAAAGTGCTGGTTGTCTTTGAGTTTCTGTTTCAAATCTTGGATTTCTGTGCTAAAATCAAAGGAGTCAAAACGACCATAAAAACAATTAAGGGCATTAGCCAGCTCTGTGTCTGAACTAAAACCATCTAAAAACACACGATTACTGCGCTCTGTGCTCTGAAGGCCTGTAATAGCTTTCATACTGGCCCAGGCTGAACCAAGTTTATTTGCTGCCATCTTGCTTTCCAACTCTGATTTATAATTCTGTTTTGCTCTTAAAATTTCGGCCTTCAGCTCCTTAGTGGCAACCTGTAGCTCAGAAACAGACCCCTGTTTAAAGGCAAGTGCTTTCCTCTGTAAGCAGGATTTAACTGATTTAGTAACCCATGGTTTGTTGTTGGGATATATTTTGACACGTTTACGTGGAACAATCTTATCTTGACAGTAAGCCATGTATGAGCATGTGAGCTCAGCCAGAGAGTCCAAATCATCCCCGCAGGCCATTATGAACATCTTCCAGTCTGTACAGTCAAAGCATTCCTGGAGGCTGTGCTCTGAATCTTCTGTCCACACATCAATGTCTCTTGTCTCCACCTTGCCTCTTCTGAGAGCAGTTTTATATGTGGGCAGCAAATGAACACAGTTGTGATTTGAGGATCCTAAAGGAGGAAGGGGGAGTGATTTATAGGCCCTCTCTATGGATCCATAGCACAGGTCCAATGTCTTTTTTCGCCTGGTTGGGCAGGAGTCATACTGATGAAAGTTTTTAAGTGTCTTCTTTAAAGAAACATGGTTAAAATCCCCAAGAATGAAGTTTGGCGCCTCTGGAGAAATTGACTGCAGCCGCTGCACCACATCAGAGATGGAGCTGGAGGCGGAGTCAGCGTCTGCCCTCGGATGAATATACACAATTGTGATGAAAAGTTGGGGAAACTCACGAGGCAAATAAAAGGGGCGTAGTGACACAGACAGCAGCTCCACATCGGGTGTACAGATGCGCAGTACTGCTTATTAATGTATAAACATACGCCGCCCCCCTGACGCTTCCCCGTTACCTCTTCCTGCCGATCCGAGCGCAGCGAGGCTCCAAAGCCGTCAATCCACAGGTCTGGATCTCGATCATGCGCAGTAAGCCAAGATTCAGTGAAAGCCATGACGCAGCAGTTCTTAAAATCCTTCTGGTAACGTACATTGCCTTGAATTTCCTCCACCTTGTTTCTCACAGACTGCGCATTCCCAAAAATGATCGAAGGAAGAGGAATGTTACCAAACTGACATCTCCTAAGGCGCAATTTCACACCTCCACGTCTTCCACGCTTCCTTCTGCCACCTCTCTTTTCACCGCTGTGTCCGTCTCTCAAAATAAGGTCCGGCAGTTGCAGTTTGGGCTCAATCACAGACGCTGCATCAGCTGTGTTAAGCGTAGCAACACGTCCCTGGAATATTGTATTCTGCCCGCTATTCTGCTCGCCATGGAGCCGAACGCGTTTACCTCAGAGACAAAGAGCCACAGCACAGATAGCAGCAGTGCGAGAGAGGAGAGGAAATCCATGATGTAGATACCAGGGAGCTCTTCGCCATATATTCCTCAAACGCTCCAGGGCAGAAACAACACGGAGGATTTTCTAAAAACGTAAAAAAGTACAAAAAACACACACACGCACACATGCACTATATCACCAGCTGCTGGTCGCTGCGTGCGCATGCGCCCAAGAGAGAGAAGGGTCATATTAAAAAGTTAAAGACTAGTCAAAGAGGTTAAAAACTCAAAAGTTTAAAACCCAATAAAAGATTTAGAACCCAAATAGAAAACCTACACAAATAAGTAAATATGAAATAAAGTTAACCCCTTGCACTCCGGTCAATTTTCCTAAAAACGCCAAAAAATAATGCGCCCAAAGTAAATCGAAAGCTGTTCTTCAACCCTTTGCAGCATCTTCATAGGGTTGGTCTCATTTAAAAGAAAACACTTTGAATTTTTTGGCAAAACAGTCATAATCTCTCTTAGTGCTCCGGCCACTGAGTTACAGTCATCTAAACATAGTGAACTTGAAGAAAATAAATTTGGCCTGGGTGTTTTTTTGGATACAAATGCTTGCAAATAACACACAGTTTCAGATCCGGGCTGGAAAATGCAACAGAAATGTAGAACCAAGTGTTATCCAGCTGAGGTCCAAATTTTGTAACAATACCACAAAAAATGAATATATTACACAGCTTTTTCCTCAGGCTGTTCCCAGGCGTTATGGAACTGTGCCAAATTGTGCCAAATGGCACAGTTTGGAAAAACGTCTAACTTTTGAATGCTTCAATGTAGAAGCTTTATTTTGGGCTCTAATGAAAGGTGACACTCAGGACTGTGTCTGTGTGTGTGTGTGTGTGTGTGTGGGGTTGTCCACCCCCCTCGCTACAGAGGATGGACATCGGCCATCGCTACATGACGGATTAGCCTCATGTGGGATGTGAGACAGCAGCTCAGTCACCGCGGCTCCCCCCCCCCTCGCTACAGAAGAATAGTCAGGAATAAAGAATAATTTAGCTTATAACACCTTACCTCTTCACAGCAGCGTCGTGGCGAACTTCTCTTCCCTATTGTCAGACGAACGCGACACTGGTCCGCTCGTGGTTCTGGTCTCGCGACCCGATCAAAACATAATTCCATTAATGCGGTTTTGTGCTTCCATGATTGCGTTTTTTGGCGAACGATTTTTCAAAACAAATAACAGTAGTAATTAAAAAAAGAATGGCGAAGGCGTGTGTGTCACTTAGCCTTCGTCATCAGCCTCCGTCGGTCTATGACCATGGAAGAAATCATAACGTCTACTCTGCTGGAACCAAAACAAAATAAGCACCGCCTGTGGCTGAACATGCCGATGCGCGAATGGCAGTCACTGTCACACAGGTTGCATTTGTGGATGGTCTCCGTGCTGCTGGGTCTGTGGGGTTCTTCCTGCGGGTCCTTTTTTGATCCGCTCCAGCAGTCAGTCTTTACCCAGCCTTAAAAAAAAACAGCTCGTGAACTTCTCTGCTTCAATTGGCTCACTGCATTCACAGCCTTGGTAGGCGGGTCCTTCTGGCTAGGTTTTCAGTCATTGGTTCTTCAAGGTTTTAGAAACCCAATTCAAGGCTCTTATTAGTCGAATGAGAGGTCAATCAGATGAACTAATCTGTTTGCGGCTGTGTCTGCAGCTTTTATTTTCAGTGCGCGCTTGGACGCCACTACATCACCATCACCACCTACATCACCATCTCCATCATGCGTCCTAGAGCGCAAGAGAGCGCCCTCGTGTGCTCTAGGACGCAGAGACTTGCCCGTCCATGGTACCACGGAGCGCAAGAGGTTAATAAATAGACACCTAAATTATGTGCAATATATTGTTACATCTTGTTCAATTCTTTAACAGCAGAAGGAACAAAGCTGTTTTTGTAGTGCTGGGTTTTACTTTTTGGGACAGCAAACCTCCGTCTGGAGGGAAGAAGCTGAAAGTTGCAGTGCAAAGGGTGGGAGTCATCATTTAAAATGGAGGTAGCCATCCTCTGTACCTGTCTGGTGTACAGGGATGTCAGGCTCGGCTGTGATTTACCAAGCAAATGACTGGACCATCTAACTACCTGATCCAAGGATTTCCTCTGTTTCAGTTTTATCTGACCAAACCATGACACTAAAGAAAAGGTGTCAGGAATCTGAAACTCAAAACCCATAAGAATATAGTACTCTGTTAGGTTCGTACCTTAATCAGACTCAAGACATAGATATAATTAAAGGTTTTTACTTGCAAGGAGCACACACACCTCTGGTTACAGATGGGAAGTATGCGCTGCTACGCAGAGACAGCACTTCCTTTTTATACACAACACAGACCTTGGAAAAAGTTCCGTACCCACACTGGGTGAAACAGAGAGCTGAACATATTGGATGTTTCATCACATGATAAAAGAATTCTTCAGAAAAACAACTCCATATATGGTATAAAACACAGTAGGCTTTCACAAGCATTTTCAATCTTTCTGGTTACACTGTTGCAAGACATATTAAACTTCTCATGCAAAGACATTATTTCATCAATTCCAATGTCACACAGAAAAAAAGGAAAGAACAGTTGCATAAGCATTGTCCATTATGAAATGTTAACACATATATACATTTTCTAACAATTCCCTCCTGTTTAACGTTTCATAATTTCATTTCCCATACAGTCATCAGTACAATGCATCTTCAATTGATTTTCTGCATTGACGTCATAAAGCATCATTTCCCAATTTAAACAGTGGTTTTGTCATCACAATCACCATCACTTTGCTGTCTTAAGGCAGTATATTGGGCTGCACGGTGGCGCAGTGGTTATCACTGCGGCAGCACAGTTTACCCTTGGCCGGGGGATTGTGGGGATCGTGGGATCGTGGGTTCGATCCCAGCCCCCGACCAACAGTGATCTGTGTGGAGTTTGCATGTTCTCCCCGTGTTGCGTGGGTTTACTCCGGGATTTCTCCGGTTTCCTCCCACATGCCAAAAACATGCATGTTAGGTTAATTGGCTGTTCTAAATTGTCCCTAGATATTTGTTTCCTATAGGCCCTTAGAATAGAGGGTTAGTATTAATGAAAGCGCTTTGAGTGGTCTTTGTGACTTGAAAAGCGCTATATAAGTGCAGGTTAGTTAGTAGTTAGTTAGTTATATTGTACAGGGACTTCTCTTTGGAGCATAACAGATTGAAACATGAAAGTGTGTTGAGCAAGAGCTCTACTTATCATGGACCTTATACAGGGAATGACACACATGAAAAGCACATAGAATAAGATTAATATCACAATCAATGGGGTTAACTATTTCAAAAGAATCTGCCACCAAGTTCTACTTTGGAACCAATCCCAGGAGCCCCAACCTTTATCTTCATCTAACCCATGCTGTAAGTGTAAAATATCATTCAAATGGCTAATTTTTGTTCTTCATTTAAAGTTGTGAATCCTTGCTCCATTAATACAGTCAGATTTTCCATTGTCCATGCTAATGCATTTATGTGGTGTATAGCTAGAGCACTGCCATACATTGGAAAAAGAGTACTCATTCTCTGTTTTCCAGATAGTTTACCCACCAACTGTTGCATCTCTATTTTTCTTCTTTTTACCCTGGTGTGTATTTTAGTTTGTTCAGAATGATAATAATGGGAGTAGGATGTTTTCATTTCATGTGTAAGATTTGACCTAATGCTGATGTGTGGGAACAATATACTAACTAACTAACTAACCTGCACTTATATAGCGCTTTTCTAGTCACAAAGACCACTCAAAGCGCTTTCATTAATACTAACCCTCTATTCTAAGGGCCTATAGGAAACAGATATCTAGGGACAATTTAGAACAGCCAATTAACCTAACATGCATGTTTTTGGCATGTGGGAGGAAACCGGAGAAATCCCGGAGTAAACCCACGCAACACGGGGAGAACATGCAAACTCCACACAGATCACTGTTGGTCGGGGGCTGGGATCGAACCCACGATCCCACGATCCCCACAATCCCCCAGCCAAGGGTAAACTGTGCTGCCGCAGTGCTAACCACTGCGCCACCGTGCAGCCAATATAGCCATGTAACACTTGCCACACCATCCTGGAGAAAGCAATGAGTAAACATTAGATCCACAAACCCAAACATGGTTTTCCAAGAATCCATACCCATCATCATTTGGCCAAAAAACAGTAGGATTATTGCTACAGTTAAAAGTACAATTTTTGCTCTTTAAGGTGAATTTTCCAGCAGCAATATAAGGAAAGTGAAATACATTTCTACAAACAGAATCATAATATCACACTTCACAGGTCACTTCCTTAGTATCATTGCATCTTTGTGAAAAACCCAGGTTGGAACTGTTTTTACTACAATTTTTGTGAAAGCAGATTGGTGAAATAAACAGTGTAGGATTTACTTTCATTAAAGGCTTCTTAACTGCAAGCAAAGAAGTTCCAATCCCAATTGTATTAAATATTCTAATCTTAGACCCAGTATAATCAGTAATAGTGACATTCAATCTATAAAGATACCTTCCTGACAAATTCCCAACCAACCAATGTCCAACAATATTGTTTGTATTAAACAGACTGAGACGAGAGTTCATCATCAACTGGCTGTAACGGCAATCATCAGTAATCAATCAGTAATCATCGTTACTGCTGTTCCGGCCCCGGATTATGAGCTGCATTTTGGTGTGCAATAACTGATGTTTGACACATCTTTAATGTCCTTGCTTTTGACTTTAATGCATCAAACACCGTAAAGACTGAAACATATCAAACACAAGAAACATTATTTTAGCTGTGGACACAAAATTCTAGTATTACAGAAATTAAATCATACTGCATACACACAAATGTAAACATTTATGATCTCAAATTGATAGATTTCTTAGGTTTACTGAGTTGTTGCAAGAAAGCTACCAGCAAAAATTATGCAGCATTTACTGTAAACGAATACAACAGATTATCAAATCCACATTTAAAATTGTATGGTTTGTGCACATCAGATTATCATATTAGAAACACACAAAAAGTTTCTATTCTTTGAACATGTGCATATTCAAACAACCATCATTAAACTTCAACAGAGTTAAACATTTCACTGACCACTTTGCCGGATTGCAGCCTTCCGAGGGCAGAAATTCCTTGCAGGCTCTCACAATTGTCTGCAATTAATAGCCCGGAATAAATACCTTGTAAATTGGTATTTCAGCTAATTTAAAGTCAAGATGTCAATTCAAAAACATAACAATAAAATTGACTAGAACTAGGCATCCAGTAAATAATGGATTGCCAGATTTGCACTTCTAAACTACCAAAGGCCATATAGGCCGGGAATTGCAGCAGTGATCGACCAGAATGATACTGCATTTACTTCAAGTCAAAAATACATCCCTATTCACAAAATGAAGCTTCAAAAATTACTTTTTTCACAACTATTACAGTTTTTTGCACATGCATGGAGACTAGGTGAAAAGTTACATAGGCAATGGATTACCACTGTCAGTCACATGGTCCAGTCACACTTCAACAAACTTCAAAAATATCATCATCTCTCAAACAATCCACAAAATATCGGGTAGATAATTGAATATGAGGGATTATTTCATCATTATGACAGTTTCACCCTACCTGGGCTGAGGTAAGCAACTGGATGGCTTTGGATTTCTGTCTTAGCCAGCCATGCTGAAATCCGTCCGTTGTCCTATTCTGCTGGGCAGGAAGTCTTAAAATCGTCTACTTCCTGTTGTGAATAATCTTATACCTCATGTATTTTTGATGGCAAATTATTTCAATAATTCTTAAATCTCAAAGGACAAATTTCCAAACCTGGGTTTTAAAAGAAAATATGGAGAGAATAAATAAATAAATAAAAATAAAAAGGTAGGGAATTCACAAGGGATTCCCCAGAGGTCAAAGGTCATTTCCGGGTTGGGGGTTCCCCCAGACACAAAGTAAACAACTTTTGCCTGGCACACAGAGCCAGGCTGTGAATATATATACCTGCCAAAACAAATCTTTGGGAGGCATTGCTGTACAACCAAAGGTCAAATACTAGAAAGGATGTCACTGTTGACATATATAGCGGGGAAATTGCAACAGTCACAAGAAATGCCATGTTTCTCACATGGATCAAACAAACACAGCTGCTGCCGTTACACTCCCACCAAAATCTTTATGATGGAAGACTATAAAGTCATGCCAACATAAAGATTTTCACAATGTCACCTAATCTTTAACCGGCAGCAACAGCACAACCTTTTGCACTGGTCTTTCCAGTTCTCCCACCGTTCAATTATGACAGGCTCGACGGGTTCGTCCCAGGATTTCTTTTGCTTGCACAGTTCTTGCAGGATCTTTTTCCCTTGCAACACCACAGGGCTAACAAATCCATTTGGGTCATAGACTGACATGACTGTAGAGAGGATGCCTCTTCTTGTGTTGGGTTTATCCTGTAGTGTTATCTTGAACCTGAAGCAGTCATTTTGAACATCCCATCTTGTTCCAAGTGTGCGCTCAACCGGGAGAGGTTCCAGTTCCAAGTTTGTTTCGGAGACGGTAGTGGCTCTTTCTGAAGGTGGTATAGATTCCAGGACGTCTATGCTGTTCGACAGGAACTTATGGAGTCTAACTTTGCCCTTTTTGCATATTTCAGTGGCCTGGCAGATTAGCTCCTTCGCTTCATCTTTGGTGTCGCTGAAATCTTGGCCGAGAACCTTCAGGGTCTCACAGGGTGGTGGCACTATCAATTCTTTGGCGACAATCCTATGGCATACACCATTGTTGCCTTGTTCATAACAAGGGCCTCCAATAATGCTCCATCCCAAGTCTGTTTTCACAGCAAAGGCTTCTTCGGGATTTCCGGAGACTATCTCCACCGGTCTGAGTGCTTGTGGGCAGGAGTATCCAATGAGCAGTCCCACTTCACAGTCTTGAATAGGAGGAATGAAGGGGGCTATTCGAGCCAAATGAGGCATCATACTTGCCGCTACCTTTGAAGGAATGTGCTCCCTGTTGTGAGGGATGTGGTCTCTTGTGTAGCACGACTTGACTCGGACTTCGACAGTCGAGTCGTATCCTCTCAGTTTGATGTCTGAGAACTTCTTACAGTAGACCACCGATGAAGATGTCATAGTTGTTATCTTCATTCTTGTTATTTCATGTGGCATGTACAGCTTGGCTGCCAGATCCTCTGTGATATAGGAGCTGTCGCTCTGGGTATCAATCAGTGCATAAACCAATACTTCTTGCAAGCCAGCTTGGCCTGTCTTGACCCAAACAGGTACGATCATTGAAGTATAACTCTTCATGTAATCTTGGTTGGTTTTGTTTGAAATAGATTCAAATGTGTTTTCATCTTTGTCGGCTTCTGACTCTGTAAGCTTTGTGTCTGCTTTCTTCTTGTCTAAGTGCAGCAGAGTTTGGTGTTTGCCTTCGCACGTGTTGCAGGACACTTTAACTAGACACTTCTTTGATGTGTGGCCACGTCTGAGACATTTGAAGCAAAGAGCCTTGCTTTGAATGCTTTGTATTTTGTCATCATAAGGCAACTCTTTGAAAGCATTGCACTTGTAGATGAGGTGAACTTTGTCGCAGTAGGTGCAAACTGGAGAATTTTTGGCTCCACTTTTAGGGGTTTCTTTTTCAGCACTGGTGTTGGTGTTGGTGGCATGAGTAATACCAGGCGCTCGTTTTGTCTTTGTCCTAGACTCGTTTCCTCTATTCGTGGTTGGCAACTTGTCTTGGTTTTGAGCGACCACGCATATAGGGTTGTTAGCCACTCTGGCTTCTCTGGCTACGAAGTCGACAAATTCTTGAAACGAAGGGTAGCCCTTTCCAACATCTATGTCTTCTGTAACACGCCGTGTCCACCTAGTGTTACAATACTCTGGTAACTTGGCTGCTGTTTCCTGGATTTGGACGCAATCGTTCAAAACTTCAAGACCTTTCACGTAGGGGATAGCTTCTTTGAGGGTGCTCAGGAAATCGCTGAAATCCTGAAGACCTTTCTTATCTTTGACTGTTACTTTGGGCCAGTCTCTCAACTTGTTTCTCAAGGAGAGTTGAATGGTGAAGGGGTGTCCGAACCGCTCTTCCAACGTGGTCCATGCACGGTTGTAGGCAGCTTCATCACTTCCGAAAAAACAACCTTCTACTGCCGCTCTGGCTTCTCCTGCAAGGTACTGCTGCAGATAATACAGCTTGTCTGATGGTGGAATTCCCTTGTTCTCAACAAGTGTCACAAAACTTTTGCGAAAGTTGATGAACTTGAGTGGGTCACCATCAAACACAGGAGGTGTGGGGACAGGCAGCCTTGATTTGCTGACGCTATCTGAGAATGTTTGGGCGATGAAGGCCAACTGTGACTCTACTTGGCTCGCGCAATCTTCAGCTCTTGGTGATCTGGCCTCAGGAGAAAAAGCAGGTGCCTCTGGATTCAGATAACCTTTACTAGGCTTGTCACTGCAACAAGAGATGTCATCTGACTTTTGGACTCTTTCCTCTTCTTCTGCTATTTCTAATTGTTCATGACAACTTTCCAAGGCCACCTTGTATTTCCTTATCTTTGCGTGAAGTTCTGCACACTTTCGCTTAGCGCTCAATTCAGCCAGCTTCCTGGCCTTTTCTGAGGCATTACTTGATCTTGTTGAAGAGCCTGTTGAAGATTCTGAAATCTGTGCACTTACAGATACCTTTGACTGAATGGAGACTTTAGACTTGGCAGAAATATCAGACTCATAGTCTAACTTGCTTCCAAAGAGAGACCTGGAATAATTCATTCCCCAAGTAGTCTTGAGAAGGCTTTTTCTCTCCTTGTCTGCCATCATTGGATTCTCTCCAATTTGTTTCAAGGCTTTCGCCATGTCTGAGCGCATTTGCTTAGCGCTGTCGACTTTGCGCCGCATCTCGTTGTCTGGCGGGCACAAATCTCGACAGGCTTCATATGTAGCTGTCATTTCTTTGTCCAGGCGAATCAGGTCTTCCAAGTCATCTTCAGTTGTGTCCAAGACCTCATCTTTGTATGCATAAAAAAGAGCGAACACAGCCTTCTTTACTTTACTGTATGTTCGCATAAACTTTTTGTTTGCTCTGTCTACCTGTGCTTCTTGTTCTTCCTTTTTACTGATGACAGCATCTAAAGTCGCAACTTTGTCATTGAGGCTGTCGTATTCAGCAGAAATCTCTGGTGAGACAGACTTATCCTCTCCCTCTGCTTTCACCAACCGCCTGACTTCTTTCAGTCTCTTCATGCATGTCTCTCGTCTTTGCTTCAGCTCATGAAGTGGGACATGCCTGAGTTTTGTTTGTGCAGTGTTCTGGTTAGTCTTGCCAGTGGCGCCATCTTCTGGATCACTTGCATCTTCTTTTTCTTGGATTCCAGCCACCGCATTCTCTCCTTCTGGTTGCTTCTTGTCACCATTATTCTTTTCTTGTTCACTGATTGTAGCCAACTCCATTTCAAGAGTTTCTATTGCATCATGTACTGTTTCTGCATCAGTGTTGAGTTGAGCTCGCTCTTCCTCAGACAAGGTTTCAACTGCCAAGTCAGCATTTATGGCTTGTAATTGCTCTTTGGCAGCTGTGATCTGCTCTCGCAATTCTTGCTCAGTTGCATTTTTGGTAGCTGCAGCCATTTTGTTGCAGTACAGTGTTTATGGAAAATAGTGAGGAAATGGGACAAAAAATGAAATGGTAATTTATATTACCTCTTTGAATAATTCACCAACCAGATTTCTTGAGTGAAAACCTGGAGATAAAAAATATTATGCAAACCTGAAACACAATGTGTTTTTTATGTTTACCTCGAAATTTCCACTCAAAATAACTGAATGGAAACTATACTTGAATTAGGGAATTCTTATCTTTGGGGTATATGATTCCCTAAATACTTTGAACTTGTACTTGATTTGATTAATTCAAAATTGAATTAAATTTGAGGAATCTTGAAATATACTTATATCATTGAATTGAAGCTCAACCAGCCCTTACCTCAGCCCTTGATCTTACTTAATCTTACTAGCCTGATTTAAATTGATGTTCAAAAATACTGATTGAAATACGCTAGCAACAGGATGTGCACAAGCAGTACATGTACAATGAAAACAGAATAATGCAAACACTTCTCTCAACATCAGCACAAATAAACAGTATTCAGTGACTAATAAACTTGACTTTGCACTTGAGAAACACAAACTTGACTTGACTTAAAATGTGTCCTCAAGGTTCAATCACTGGATACATGTCCTTCACTTACAGGCTGTAGCAGAAAAGTGAATGTCTCTTACTTAATTGTCATATACTAGCACTTAGCACACTGGTGAGTGGTACCGACAGGATGTCACCATCACGATCTCGATGACACGGCACGACCCAACCTCTTGAATCTGCAGTGTTCTTTGCTTGCACACCCACGCTCGTCCACGATGACTTGGTACAGACGAGTATGAGGTAGTGTCTTTACTAGTGTCTTTACTAGTGTCTTTACTGTTCCGGCCCCGGATTATGAGCTGCATTTTGGTGTGCAATAACTGATGTTTGACACATCTTTAATGTCCTTGCTTTTGACTTTAATGCATCAAACACCGTAAAGACTGAAACATATCAAACACAAGAAACATTATTTTAGCTGTGGACACAAAATTCTAGTATTACAGAAATTAAATCATACTGCATACACACAAATGTAAACATTTATGATCTCAAATTGATAGATTTCTTAGGTTTACTGAGTTGTTGCAAGAAAGCTACCAGCAAAAATTATGCAGCATTTACTGTAAACGAATACAACAGATTATCAAATCCACATTTAAAATTGTATGGTTTGTGCACATCAGATTATCATATTAGAAACACACAAAAAGTTTCTATTCTTTGAACATGTGCATATTCAAACAACCATCATTAAACTTCAACAGAGTTAAACATTTCTCTGACCACTTTGCCGGATTGCAGCCTTCCGAGGGCAGAAATTCCTTGCAGGCTCTCACATTTGTCTGCAATTAATAGCCCGGAATAAATACCTTGTAAATTGGTATTTCAGCTAATTTAAAGTCAAGATGTCAATTCAAAAACATAACAATAAAATTGACTAGAACTAGGCATCCAGTAAATAATGGATTGCCAGATTTGCACTTCTAAACTACCAAAGGCCATACAGGCCAGGAATTGCAGCAGTGATCGACCAGAATGATACTGCATTTACTTCAAGTCAAAAATACATCCCTATTCACAAAATGAAGCTTCAAAAATTACTTTTTCACAACTATTACAGTTTTTTGCACATGCATGGAGACTAGGTGAAAAGTTACATAGGCAATGGATTACCACTGTCAGTCACATGGTCCAGTCACACTTCAACAAACTTCAAAAATATCATCATCTCTCAAACAATCCACAAAATATCGGGTAGATAATTGGATATGAGGGATTATTTCATCATTATGACAGTTTCACCCTACCTGGGCTGAGGTAAGCAACTGGATGGCTTTGGATTTCTGTCTTAGCCAGCCATGCTGAAATCCGTCCGTTGTCCTATTCTGCTGGGCAGGAAGTCTTAAAATCGTCTACTTCCTGTTGTGAATAATCTTATACCTCATGTATTTTTGATGGCAAATTATTTCAATAATTCTTAAATCTCAAAGGACAAATTTCCAAACCTGGGTTTTAAAAGAAAATATGGAGGGAATAAATAAATAAATAAAAAAAAAAAAGGTAGGGAATTCACAAGGGATTCCCCAGAGGTCAAAGGTCATTTCCGGGTTGGGGGTTCCCCCAGACACAAAGTAAACAACTTTTGCCTGGCACACAGAGCCAGGCTGTGAATATATATACCTGCCAAAACAAATCTTTGGGAGGCATTGCTGTACAACCAAAGGTCAAATACTAGAAAGGATGTCACTGTTGACATATATAGCGGGGAAATTGCAACAGTCACAAGAAATGCCATGTTTCTCACATGGATCAAACAAACACAGCTGCTGCCGTTACAGCCAGTTACCGATGCCAATTACCCAGTTACCGGGAGCTGTAGCGAAAACGAAGCAGGTGCCGGGCTGGAGTTTAGGCGGCGTGAAAGAAATATAAGACAGAATAATAAAGAGCGATGGCATGAACCAAGCAGACTGCCCGTAAAATCTACTGGAGGAAGAAGCCCCCCAGGAGACAGCTAGCCACAGGGCTGCTCGGAGAGGCGCTCTGGCCACCGGCAGAGTGAAGAGGCCTCGCCGTCACAGGCCCGTGGCTCTGAGAGAGATCCGTCGCTACCAGAAATCCACGGAGCTGCTCATCCGTAAGCTGCCCGTCCAGCGCCTGGTGAGGGAGATCGCTCAGGACTTCAAGACCGTCCTTCGTTTCCTGAGCTTCACCGTCATGGCTCTGCAGGAGACCAGCGAGACCCACCTGGTGGTCTCTTCTTCGCTAAGGGGGTCACCATCATGCCCAAAGACTTCCAGCTGGCCCGCTGCATCCGCGGAGAGAGAGCTTAGACTTTCTGCTGCACATTCACCAACCATAATGCTCTGCACTGTGTGTCTGTATATATACATTTATAGTAATATGGACATATGTTTACTAGATGTTGTTTTTTCTTGCCTTCTGATTGTTGCTCTGAGTGTTGCTATCCCTATGCTGTTGCAATCCTGGAATTTCCCCATTGTGGGACTAATAAAGGCTTATCTTATCTTATCTTATCACTATTGTCGCTCTGGGCGTTTCCTCTTCACTCAGTGGAACGGGGATCATGGGTATTGCAGTCTTGTGTGAATGGGGTAGCAATGAACACACATAGCAAGAAGTATTGATTCCCAGTCCTCTCACCTAAACCACCATTGTCTGGTACCGCAGGTTATGCGTATTGTTCATTGTCCGTGCTTCATGGGTTCCTTGTCCTTGAATCGGAAAGAGATTACCACCCCACTGTCAGGAGAAGTGCTGAACACACAGTCATCAATAATTTTGGTGCCATGCTTCCACCTGAGAGAGTACCCCTCCGGGCCTCTTTCTTCACCAGGGTTGAGACGGCCTTGTCCTTAAAAGGACACACCCCCTTTGTAACTGGACTTACTCAGGGAAACAAGTTAGTTAATTCACTTACAGGCACCCGTAGTCTTTTAACGTGTGAAAGGTGAATCCGAGATGGTCATTCAGCAATACGTACTGCAGTGGGAGTGGGAGTGTCTAGTGTTGTCGGTGGTGGTTCTTTATGAAGACATAGTCTCCAGGTTGCAACGGGTTATCCGCTTCTTTCTGTGGAGCAGAGAGCTTCTGACAGAATCAAAACATTCCCTGAGATGTTCACCAAGATCTGTGTATTTGTTAGGCATGGTTAGTAGTGAGAGGTCAGGTAATACATAAGGATGGTGAAAAGCACATTCAAAAGGGTGATAATCCTGTCTTTGGGTCTAGTATAGAGTTAATGGTTAGTCTGACTAATTTCAGGGCTTCTGGCCAAGTAATACCCTTTCCATGTGTGGTTTTTGCCAGCATTTGTTTGATTGTACCGATCTTGAACTGTTTGTGCTGTAAAATGAGTTCCATTATCTGCATAAATCAGTTCTGGAACCCCAAAAACGGAAAAAGCATCATTCAATAGAGTTTCACACACACAGATGCGGCATTTGCTGAGGATGTGTGATGAATTCCTGTCCACTTTGTGAAGGTGTCAATCAACACCAAGCAATATTGTAGCTTTCCATTGCTCCTTGAGCATTGTACTTTTGGCATGTTTTTGTTACTTCTTTCAAAATATTAGGACAGTTTTTCCAACATCCTCATCATTCATTGATTTCCCTCCTGTTGGCACATGATTGGCCATGTGCCACCAGGACAGCTCATTTGTATAATGTGGGTGGCAGAGCAAATTTTCGTCAGGCAAGCCAAATGTATATCTAATTATTTACACATGAAACAGGAGGAAGGTCCATATTATCTTGACAGTCTTTGAAAACATCAACATCAACATTATTAATAAGACAGATGGTTCCTGAAAGACCAATAGCGGCACAGTGAGTAGCGTTATCAGCCAAGCGATTATCGCAGCTAGACAAGTCAGTGCCATTAGTGTGGGCAGGGCAGTGAATAACTGCCACAGAACATGGTAGCATCAGAACATTACATAGTTGCAACAATTGCTGTCGATGTTTTGCTGGTTTTTCTGTGGAGATGACAAACCCCCGCAGATTCAAGGTAACAGTATGCAGGTGGCATGCGTTATAAGCATATTTACTGTCTGTACAGATAGTTTCATTCAGATTAGTTTACAAATTCTATTTAAGAAAAACAAAATAACTATCTGTGCATTTTTGATATGCTTCAGCATTGATAAATAAGTTCAGTTTGTCCAGTTGAACACAGATGGGTTGAATTTGAAATATTGTGTCACATTCTTTCAGTCAAAGGAAAGGCGGACGTTTTGCCCAATTAGAATTTGATTTAATGTTTTACAAGGAATGCCCCTATTTCATACATTCCTTGGTAAATTATGGAGTGCAATGTAGTTCACCCTGACCCAGCTTGGCCACCGCTGAATCAGGAGAAGCACATTCCTCATTGCTGTCACTTTTCTGAAATATATTGTTACCGCACCATTATGTGGTGAGTAACATCAGTATAAAATCATATAAACATTACATTTGTAAAGTCAAAGTCATTTGAATCAGTACACCTTATGTTATCTACAATGTCATACAAAGTCATACTTGGCTTCAAAAAAATGCCCATCAATTTAAGGATTCTTTCTCCAAGACCTTTGTCTGATAATCCATAGCCTCTGGCAGTTCATATGCACAGACACATTAATTATCAATCTGTTTTGAACCTCTGTGCTTTAAATCATGTGATATAGGGTAAACATAAAACCTTCAGTGATTAGGCATTATTAAATGACATCATAATATGATCATAGTATGGCTTGTAGTCACATTGTCACACGTCAGTCCTTTTTTCTATAAAGTGCACTGTCATGTTTCAGCCAAGGACAAAGGTCAGCAATGCGTCAAAATTTCTTTTAAAAATATGTAAACAGTTTATCACGTACGCAACATTAATCAAGACTGCACAGAGTTAAATTGAAGAACTAAAAACCCAAAACCTTTTTTTTTTTTTGTTACTTATTTGTACCTTGTACAAACCTTGTAGAAGTACCCATATTTAGACCACTTTCTTCACAGATCAACCACACACACACACAAACAGAGAACAGAGGAGTTTTGTTCTCTCTACACTGCCTCTATCTAAGGCTCACACACAAAGAATAGATAATAGATAAAATAACTTTCTCATTGTCCATTTTAATGTTATCCGGTTCTGCTGCCATTTAATCCGTCCGTCTTTAAATATTATGGTCTCATTATTATGATTTTATTTGCTTCCTCCTTTTCCCAACCTCTTGGGCTTCTTTAAATAATTTGCCGTATGGACCCTCCTTAGGATCGTGGCATTGATAAGTTGGGGGAGGATTATCTTTTTCATTTAATAATGGTTCAATGCTCGGTTGGTTTTGATATCCATCTCTTTTTGTTGTAAGTTTTTCCGTTGACGCTAAGACTGTGCATTCATCATCTGCTACACCTGATTCCACACTGCCAGTATTAGAGCATAAACTATACTGAAAATCCTGTGTTTGTCTTTGCAAATTAGTTACACTAGCTTCAACATTCTGCAGCCGCTCTCCCAGCATTTGAGTCACTGTCCTTTATATAACTCAGCATCTCCCAAGCCTTGCGAGGCACATGGCCCCGCCTTTTGCATTCTTCAACTTAGCTGAGCAAAAATTCACATTTGTTTTTTCTACAGGCCAAATCTGCCTCTCCCCCGCCCCTGAGGCAAAAGGAGAGAGAGAGAGAGAGAGAGAGAGCTTCGCCCGCCCCCTTTGGGAGAGCGAGGAACAGAGAGAGAGAGAGAGAGAGAGAGAGCTGCCGCTCACCCCTCCCCTTGCTGATGGGAGAGAGAACAGCCGCTCGCCCCTCTGTTACCTTTTTTTTTTTTTTTTAACTTTTCCCTTCTCACTCACAGCATTCCCAATATAAAACAAATAACAACAGGTTACCAATATAAAACAAATAGCACTTGCAGCAGTGATTAAATAGTATTCTGGGTGCACTAAGTCCAGGGAATTTCACCCCGTTTATGATTAACGTCTTAATCAAAGGCCTTCAACCTGTGCAAGCAAACTGTTCGAGGGTGCCACTTCCTCATTTGTTTAAATATTTTTCAGGATCCTTCACTTGTTGTTTCTCATCTTTTTTCCATTAAAATTTTTAACAGTCCTGCACGCTATGTCCTCTTTCTTCCTTTGTTTATTCGTTTGCCTACCCGGTTTTCCAGCACAATTACCCATTATCGCGTGGTCAGGGACGTTACCAGTACGCCCACTGTAACACTATTACTGCCCAATTTTGGGGTGAATTCGTGGTCAGGGACGTTATCAGTACGCCCACTGTAACACTATTACTGCTCAATTTTGGGGTGAATTCCTTCACCCTTTTTGTTTATTTTTAAAACCTGACCACCCAGTAGTTATGAATCACCGTCACACTACTTCCTTCACCCTTTTTTATTTATTTTTAAAACCTGACCACTCAGTAGTTATGAATCGCCGTCACACTACTTCACAAAACCATTGTATTCCTACAATAGTTTCAACCATCAGGAAAAGTACAGGGCACCACCTTATACTACCATTACTTGCATTCAGCTGACCTGTGGTTCTTAATAATGACAATTGGCTTTCTTCCCGAGATAGGAGAATAAATTTCACTCACTTCTAGGACTCTGTTAATGTGGATGACCGTCACCAGACAGAGTCAGGACACCGGCGCTCACAGAGTTCCCTGAAGGCGGGTTTCCAAAACTGACCGTTAGGTCAGACCATGCATGGATTTTCAACCTGGAGGTCCAGCTTTCTCCTCACTCCGTCTGGATATTGGCCATCCGGGTCACGGCACCACGAATGTCAGGAATCTGAAACTCAAAACCCATAAGAATATAGTACTCTGTTAGGTTCGTACCTTAATCAGACTCAAGACATAGATATAATTAAAGGTTTTTACTTGCAAGGAGCACACACACCTCTGGTTACAGATGGGAAGTATGCGTTGCTACGCAGAGACAGCACTTCCTTTTTATACACAACACAGACCTTGGAAAAAGTTCCGCACCCACACTGGGTGAAACAGAGAGCTGAACATATTGGATGTTTCATCACATGATAAAAGAATTCTTCAGAAAAACAACTCCATATATGGTATAAAACACAGTAGGCTTTCACAAGCATTTTCAATCTTTCTGGTTACACTGTTGCAAGACATATTAAACTTCTCATGCAAAGACATTATTTCATCAATTCCAATGTCACACAGAAAACAAGGAAAGAACAGTTGCATAAGCATTGTCCATTATGAAATGTTAACACATATATACATTTTCTAACAAAAGGATAAAACAGATTCAATAAAAGCCCGATAAAACATTGTCATTATGGTTCGGTCAATTTGGAAGCGTGCAAGTATCCTTAAACAATGCAAATGTTGCTGACCCTTTTTGCACACCCTTTCACAGTTCTCTTTAAAGTTTAAATTACTATCAATAATCGTCCCAAGATATTTGTAGGATTGTACACATTCAGTGGTCTGGCCTTTTAGTACAGTGACTTTGTGCCTGGGAGTTTTCCTCCTAAAGTCAATAATCATATCTTTCGTTTTTGTTGTATTCAGCTGCAGGTAGGAATCCTCACACCAGTGAACAAAATCATCAACTACTGGGCCGTGGCCACTCTCACCATCCTGGAGGAGACTGACAATAACTGAATCATCAGCATACAATACTTTATAATGTGTCTGTTGTCATGTCTGCTCTGACACATGTTTGTGTACAGGATGAAGAGTAGTGGTGACAACACACACCCCTGAGGAGAGCCAGTAGAAGAACACTTTTGGTTAGACAATGTACCATTGACCCTTACTCTCTGTGTCCTGTTGGTTAAAAAAAATCCAGATTCCAACCCACCAGATTATTACTCAAATCAAATTGTTGCAGGAGCCTTTCAACTAAAATATGAGGTTGGATTGTATTAAAGGTGGAAGAAAAGTCCACAAATAAAAGCCTGGTGTGTGTCCCATTAAAATCCAGATGTTTAAAAAGCATGTTAAACAGAGTGACAGTGGCATCCTCCACTCCTCTGTGAGGCCTATAGGCAAACTGCAAAGGATTCAATGCATGCTCAGTCTGCTTTAGGACCTCAAATCTGACCAGTTTTTCAAAAATTTTCATTAAAATTGAAGTCAAAGCAACTGGTCTAAAATCATTTACCATTTTAGGACAGCTGGATTTTGGAACGGGGACAACCACGGCATCTTTCCAGATCTTAGGCACATGTTGTGTCTGTAAGGACTTCTTGAAAATATAGTGAAACACAGGACTCAGTTCATGTGCACAGGACTTGACCAAGTGTCCACATATATGATCAGGGCCCTGACTTTTGTTCACTTTTACAGCACAGAACTCCCTTTTAACATCCTGCACCTCAATATTAAAGTGCCGATTGTCTTTGAGTTTCTGTTTCAAATCTTGGGTTTCTGTGCTAAAATCAAAGGAATCAAAACAACCATAAAAACAATTAAGAGAATTAGCCAGCTCTGAGTCTGAATTAAAACCATCTAAAAACACACGATTACTGCACTCTGTGCTCTGAAGGCCTGCAATAGTTTTCATAATGGCCCAGGCTGAACCAAGTTTCTTTGTTGCCATCTTGCTTTCCAACTCTGATTTATAATTCTGTTTTGCTCTTAAAACTTCAGCCTTCAGCTCTTTTGTGGTAACCTGCAACTCAGAAACAGACCCCTGTTTAAAGGCAAATGCTTTCCTCTGGAAGAAGGATTTAACTAACTAACTAACTAACTAACTAACCTGCACTTATATAGCGCTTTTCTAGTCTAATTTAACTGCTTTTGAATCCCATGGCTTATTGTTGGGATATATTTTGACACGTTTATGTGGAACGATCATGTTTCTGCATCCCTCAGTAAAATAGAATACCATGATTTGTAATTTAATTTAAATAAAAGAACCATAATCATCACAAATAAAACAACTTAAAGATTTTCAATCAATCAATCAATCAATCTTTATTTCGGATAGATTAAAAGAAACAGAATAATATAACAAAGGGGGAAAGAAAATCCAACAAGGTCAAATTAGACAATAACTCCTCTGATTATACAGTTCAACATAAGTTATCCGAAATGGGTGATGGCTGGAGCCGCAGCTTATATTGCCCACCCATATTTCATCCAAGAATCCAAAAGAAAAACAAACAAGAGCGATTACAATTTAGAACAATGCTAAAACAAAATGTGACAAAAAAAAACAAAACAACAACAAAAAAAAAACAACTAAGCAACAACACAACGCAGACTGGATATGACAATCCTTATGTGATTTTATACGTCATCTTGTATATATGTTTGGAGTATTTCTTCCTTTAGTTTTTTTTTAAATTGTCCAAGCGTTGTACGTGATTTTAATTCAGGTCTAAAATCTTTCCATAATCTGACTCCTTGCACTGAAACAGTGTTGCTTGGTGGTAGTTCTCACTGAAGGTTTTTGAAATATACATGTTCCTCTGAAATGATATCGTTTCTCCCTTATTTGGAATAGCTTTTGGATATTTACGGGCAGTGATAGATTCTTCACTTTAAATATTACTACTGCAGTTTTAAAGTCAACCAGATCCTTCAACTTGAGAGCTTTTAAGAAAAAGTGGGTTTGTTGGTTCCCTGTAAGCTGCTTCGTTTATTATTCTCATAGCTCTCTTCTGAAGCATAAAGACTGGATATATGTTTGTTTTATATGTATTTCCCCATACTTCAGTACAATATGTCATGTATAGGAGTATTAATGAATGATACAAGGTACAGTGGGGCAGATAGATAGATAGATGTACTTTATTGATCCCAAACTGGGAAATATCCAAATCAATTGCAATACTACACAGAGTGAAATATTTTCTGAATCAACCCACACTATATACAGTGGGGCAAAAAAGTATTTAGTCAGCCACCAATTGTGCAAGTTCTCCCACTTAAAAGATGAGAGAGGTCTCCAACTTTTATCATAGGTATACCTCAACTATGAGAGACAAAATGAGAAAAAAAAAATCCAGAAAATCACATTGAAAGATTTTTTTTTTCCACAATATCTTTATTGAACCTTTTTTTTTTTTAACAAACATGATACAAACAATCAAACACTAACACTAAAGTACTACAAAAAAAAAAATGCACTAAAAACACCAACAACCACCAACAAAATCAAGTCTTCAACAATGCTCCTCTGTTTAGTCTAGACAATCCAATACATAAGTATACATACTATGTTCACCAGTTTGGAATTTACAAGGTCCACACACATCATTCACCTTCTTCTTCAAGAGTTATGTTTAAATTTTTTACATAATCAATAAAAGGTCTCCATATATTCTCAAACACAATTTCCTTTGATTTCAGTATATATGTTATTCTTTCTAATGGAAGGTTTGTTAACATCTGTCTTAACCACTGAGTCACATCTGGTCTATGAGTCTTTTTCCATAATAGTGCAATACATTTTTTGGCATTAAGCAAACTGAGGTCTATGAATGTTCTTTCACTTTTATTGAAATTATGCTTTTCTGGGTACAGACCCAACAAAGCCAGTTTAGGATTCAATATGATTTGTTTTGAGATTATTTTTTCAATTGTTACCCTCACCTCTTCCCAAAACATTCTTATTAATCTACATTCCCATAAACAATGAAATAGGGTTCCTTTACTTTCCATGCATTTTGTGCATGTATCTGGTATATTTTTGTTATATCTATTTAACTCCTCCGGTGTAACATACATCCGCATTAACCATTTGAAATGTATCAATTTAAGGCGTGCATTTATTGATTTGGTTTGAGCTTCTGTACAAGCCAATTCCCATTGTTCCTCTGAAATTTCAATTTGCAGATCTTCTTTCCAGTAGTTTAATCTTTTCAGTGAATTTTCACTTGAAGATAGTGTCAATGAGTTATAGAACTCTGAAATAATACCCTTTCTTTTACTATCTTTCATCATCATTTTTTCCAAGGATGAATAAATAGGTCGAGTGAGAGCTTTATTTTGATTTGATCGAATAAAGTTTCTAAGTTGAAGATATTTAAAAAAATGTGTTCTATTGAGATTAAATTTGATCCTCAGCTCTTCAAAAGACATTATGTTGTCTGCACATGGCAAATATAAATCCTGAATCTTTTGTATCCCTTTTAAATTCCATACTTTAAATACAGCGTCCGCTCTCCCTGGTTTAAAATATTGATTACCCCATATTGGACTAAATTGTGACAATAACTGTGGTTCTTTTAAATAGTTTTTAGCTTCACACCATATTTTGATCATATGCTTTACAAATGGATTTTTAACTTGTTTTTGTAATTTTTTTGCCGAATCTGAGTATATGAATATGGGAAGAGGTAAAGGTAAATTGTATGATTCCATTTCAGTCCAGTGAGGGAGATCATTTGATGAAAAATAATATGTCATAGACCTCAGTTGTGCCGACCAATAATACAACATAAAATTTGGACATTTCAGACCTCCACGATCAAATGGTAAATATAATAAAGACAGACGTAATCTAGCCCTCCTGTTGTTCCATATAAATTCCACTAACTTTTTTTTTATTCTTGAGAATAGATCTAAAGGTGGTGATAAGGGAATGTATTGAAATAAATAAAGTATTTTAGGTAAAATATTACTTTTAAGTATATTGATTCTCCCGATCATCGACATTGGTAGTGACATCCATCTCTGAGTTAACTCACTGATATCTGACATTAAGGCTTCATAGTTGACACTGGCGACTGATTCTAGCTTAGGCATAATTTGGATTCCTAAATATTTAAACTGATTTACAACATTGAATTGATTTACCTCAGGGGCTGGGTAATTTCTCTGGGTCTCATTTAGCATTAATATTGAAGATTTAGTTTTATTTATTTTATATCCTGATATTTCCCCAAAATTCTTTATTAAATTCAACAAGGTTGGAATTGATTTTTTTAGATTCGACATAAACAAAATTATATCATCGGCGTACAGGGAGATTTTATGTTCTGTTGGTCCAACTTTAATTCCATATATTTGTGAATGTAAACGTATCGCTATCGCTAAAGGTTCAATTGCCATAGTAAACAGTAAAGGTGAAAGTGGACAGCCTTGTCGACATCCTCTATTGATTTTTATTGGTTTTGAAATATTGTTATTTGTTAGGATTTCTGCTGTAGCATTATTGTATATTATTTGAACCCATTTTATGAAATTATTTCCAAGTCCAAACCTTTGTAGGACTTCAAAAAGAAAGGGCCATTCAACTCTATCAAAGGCCTTTTCGGCGTCCAATGATAGGAGAGCTGTATCCGGTGCTTCTTTATTAAAATAAATAATATTAAATAGTCTTCTTACATTATGGAAGCCTTGTCTACCCTTTATAAAGCCATTCTGATCTCGATTAATAATATTTGGTAAAATTTCTTGTATTCGTCTTGCTAAAATTTTACAGATTATCTTAAGGTCGGCGTTTAATAGGCTTATTGGTCTCATATTTTCACATTTATTAGAGGGCTTACCTGGTTTTGGCAACAGTATAATTAAGGCATTATTTATGTATGATGGTAAATTATTATTTTGAAATGCTTCTAAAACCATTTCCAAAAAAGGTTTTATTAATTTATTCTTAAATTTTTTATAAAGGTCAACTGGAAGACCATCTGGTCCTGCACTTTTTCCTGATTTCATATTATCAATGGCTAGCCCAACTTCTTCTTGACTAATTTTAGACTCCAATATCTCCCTGTTTTCATTTGGAGTACACGGTATAGATAGTTCGTTCAAAAACCCATTTAGTTTTGTTAAATCAGGTTCATTTTTGGTATCATATAATTTTTCATAGTAATCTCTAAAGGCTCTATTAATTTCTAAAGGATCTATAACTACCTGTCCGTTACTTATAATACTGGTAATTGGTGTTTTAATTTCCAATTGTTTAATCTGCCATGCTAATAATTTTCCTGATTTTTCACCTTGTTCATAAAAAGATTGTTTCAATCTTAGAAGACTCGAGGCAGCTCTATTCGCTGATTTTTTGTCGTATTCAGCTCTCAAAATCAGTAATTCATTCTCCAACCTTGGGTCACTTCCTGCATACACTTTTTCCTGAAGATTTTTTATTTTATGTTCCAATTTAGCTCTCTCCTCTCGAGTCTTCTTAGATTTTGATCCTGTATAACTAATAATATGCCCCCTAATAAAAGCTTTGAAAGCCTCCCACTTTACACATGCTGATGTTTGTGTAGTATTGATGTCAAAGAACTCGTCTATCTGTTTTTCTATATACTTGACAAATTCCTCATCCTGAAGCCATTTATGCTGAAATTGCCATCTACCTGATTCCTTTGTCAATTTTTTATCTACATATATTAGACAACAGGGTGCATGATCAGAGATCACGATGTTATCATAAAAGCAGTTTTGAATCTTGGACCTTAATTCTGTGGAAATCAAAAAATAATCAATACGTGAGAATGTCTTGTAGGTACTGGAATAACAAGAATAGGCTTTAACTTGTGGTTTCATTTCTCTCCATATATCTAACAATCTCAATTCTTTCATAAAATGATTAATAGTCATCCTACATCCAATGTGCGTACAATCCAGTCCTGTTGATCTATCCACACCTGGATTCAATGTACAATTAAAATCCCCTGCTATTATATGTTGCCCTGTAAGTGATGATAAGATGAGAAATAAATTAGCAAAGAACTTCTGATCATCTATATTGGGACCATATAAGTTCACAAGATTTATATTTTCTAATAGCAAAGAACCTTGAATGATTACATATCTTCCAAATTTGTCTCCAATTACATTTTTCACTTGAAAAGGAACTGATTTATGTATGAGAGTCATAACTCCCCTGGCTCGGGATGAAAATGAAGAGGTGAATACACTTCCCTGCCATCTACTCCTAATTCTTTTAACATCCTCCTCTATCAGATGAGTTTCTTGTAAAAACACAATTCTTGAACCCATGTCCTTTATTTTATTCATAACTTGTTTAAGTTTTTTTAAATTTTGTAGACCTCTGCAATTCCATGAAGTTAAATTAAGATTAACACTTTGGTCCATGATCAATAGAGAGTTTGGGATTACCTTGCAGTGTAAACATGCTCATACAGAGAAGCAAAAACATGAGTGGTTGAACATTCATCCTACAAACTACACACAAACAAATTTCCCCTTGTGGCAAACCCCCCAAAATCAAAAGAAAAATTCTGTCTCCCGATATAGCCATCGACCGTTCCACACCCACGGGGAACAGCCTAAGCCACTCCTTCTTCATCCTCCCAATCACCCTAACTCTACTGCTTTTAATGACGTAACATTAACTCTCCTCTGTAGTTTTCCAACTTAACTCCAAAATTTTTAACAACTTTGTACATCATAGTTTTTTTTTTGTTTGTTTGTTTTGTTTTTGTTTTTTTTAAATATATAATACAATCTATATTTTGTAAACTTACTATTTACTTCAAGTCAGTCAGATGCCTGTGCAAATGCTTAATTATTCTACCTTATATTTTGTTCATGTTTAGCTCCCACCAGTCTCTTCTTCTTCTTTGATCTTCTTGATGAACTCCTGCGCCTCCTCTGGGGTCTTGAAGATGTGGGTTCTGCCCTCATACGTGGTCAGCAGTCTCGCAGGATAGATTACACCATGACGAATCCCAAGGTTGCGCAGCTCCTTACGTACGGGATCAAACTGCTTCCTCAATTGCTGGATTCCTGTGGCCAAATCTGGGTAGAACCGCACCTGCTGGTCCTGGTGTTTAATCTCTCCTTTAGCACGTGCAGCGTTGAAGATCTTCATCCTGTCTCTGTTGCTAAGAAACTTCATAATTAAGGTCCTCGGCGGTCCCTTATCTCTCCGTGGGCCAATACGATGTGCTTTTTCCAGAATCACTGCTGATTGCAACTCCTCGCTGCCCAGCACCTCCGGAATCCACTTTTCCAGAAAGGAACATACGTCCCGACCTTCTGATTCCTCTGGAAGACCCACCAGCCTCAAATTATTCTGTCTCGACCGAGATTCCAAATCCAAAATATTATCTTCCAGAGATTTTTTTTTTTTTCCAAAGTGCGCACCTTTAATTGAAGACGGGTGACGTCATCTTCAGCACTAGCGAGACGGAGCTCCATCTGCGCCGTTCGTTCTACACAGTCACCCAATTCCTTTCTTATTCCTTCCAACGCTGTCATAATCCCATCAAATCTAGAGGAAAAGTCTGCTCTCATTGAACTCATGGCAGCCATCAGCGCATCTGCGCCATTCCCCGCAGAAATCGCAGCGTTGCCAGCCTCCTCCGCCATATATGGAGCCCTGTTTGCTGCGTCACAGACCTGAAAGTCCGTTAATTTGGACTGTTTCGGCGGCTCGCTTTTTCCTTTTCCTGGTTTTCCAGCCTTAGGCTTCGCCGACATATCCTCGCCCAGACGCTGGGATACGTTCTGTCCCAAATGAGAGAGTTATTTGCCGATTTTTTTTTTTTCCAGGAGCAGAGCAGAGCGAGACACGTCCGTCCTACGTGGCAGCCATAACCGGAACATTGAAAGATTTTTAATGAATTAATTGGTAAATTCCTTGGTAAAATAAGTATTTGGTCGACAACAAAAGTTCATCTCAATACTTTGTTATACACCCTTTGTTGGCAATGACAGAGGTCAAACGTTTTCTGTAAGTCTTCATAAGGTTTTCACACACTGTTGCTGGTATTTTGGCCCATTCCTCCATGCAGATCTCCTCTAGATCAGTGATGTTTTGGGGCTGTCGCTGGGCAACACAGACTTTCAACTCCCTCCAAAGATTTCCTATGGGGTTGAGATCTGGAGACTGGCTAGGCCACTCCAGGACCTTGAAATGCTTCTTACGAAGCCACTCCTTCGTTGCCTGGGTGGTGTGTTTGGGATCATTGTCATGCTGAAAGACCCAGCCACGTTTCATCTTCAATGCCCTTGCTGATGGAAGGGGGTTTTCACTCAAAATCTCACGATACATGGCCCCATTCATTTTTTCCTTTACATGGATCAGTCGTCCTGGTCCCTTTGCAGAAAAAAAGCCCCAAAGTATGATGTTTCCACCCCCATGCTTCACAGTAGGTATGGTGTTCTTTCTCCTCCAAACACGACAAGTTGAGTTTTTACAATAAAGTTCTATTTTGGTTTCATCTGACCATATGACATTCTCCCAATCCTCTTCTGGATCATCCAAATGCTCTCTAGCAAACTTCAGACGGGCCTGGACATGTACTGGCTTAAGCAGGGGGACACGTCTGGCACTGCAGGATTTGAGTTCCTGGTGGCATAGTGTGTTACTGATGGTAGCCTTTGTTACTTTGGTCCCAGCTCTCTGCAGGTCATTCACTAGGTCCCCCCGTGTGGTTCTGGGATTTTTGCTCACCGTTCTCGTGATCATTTTGACCCCACAGGGTGAGCTCTTGTGTGAAGCCCCAGATTGAGGGAGATTATCAGTGGTCTTGTATGTCTTCCACTTTCTAATAATTGCTCCCACAGTTGATGTCTTCACACCAAGCTGCTTACCTATTGCAGATTCAGTCTTCCCAGCCTGGTGCAGGTCTACAATTTTGTTTCTGGTGTCCTTTGACAGCTCTTTGGTCTTGGCCATAGAGGAGTTTGGAGTCTGACTGTTTGAGGTTGTGGACAGGTGTCTTTTATACTGATAACGAGTTCAAACAGGTGCCATTAACACAGGTAACGAGTGGAGGACAGAGGAGCCTCTTAAAGAAGAAGTTACAGGTCTGTGAGAGCCAGAAATCTTTCTTGTTTGTAGGTGACCAAATACTTATTTTACTGAGGAATTTACCAATTAATTCATTAAAAGTCCTTCAATGTGATTTTCTGGATTTTTTTTTTCTCATTTTGTCTCTCATAGTTGAGGTATACCTATGATGAAAATTGGAGACCTCTCTCATCTTTTAAGTGGGAAAACTTGCACAATTGGTGGCTGACTAAATACTTTTTTGCCCCACTGTATATAGTGTGGGTTGATTCAGAAAATATTTCACTCTGTGTAGTATTGCAATTGATTTGGATATTTCCCAGTTTGGGATCAATAAAGTACATCTATCTATCTATCTATCTATCTATCTATCTATCTATCTATCTATTTTACCTTTAATATAATTAATATGTGACTTCCAACACAGTTTATTATCAATTATTACACCAAGAAATTTAGTTTCAGATACCCTTTCAATCTCTACACCATTTACACTGAGTTTAGATAATAAGTTGTTGTGATGGTTGTTAAAAACTATAAATTTTGTCTTACTTAAATTGAGCGTTAATTTGTTTGAATCAAACCACAGTTTAAGCTTTCCTAATTCCTTTCCGAGTGTATCCAAAAGTTGTTCCAAATTGCTTCCACTGCATAATAAATTAGTGTCATTGGCAAACAATATTAAATGCATTATTTCTGAAACTTTACATATATCATTTATATACATATTGAATAACAATGGCCCCAAAACTGAACCCTGTGGGACTCCACAAGTAACCTTCAGTTACTGTGAGTTTTTGTTACCAACACATACATACTGTTATCTATTCTTTAAGTAACTACATAACCAGAACAGTGCTACTCCCCTAATACCACAATTTTGTAGTTTATTTAATAATCAGTGATGATCCACTGTATCAATTTTTTTTTTAAGATCCAGGAATACCCCAAATGAATACTTTTTTTCAACGGCAGTTGATATTTTTTCTATAAATTCCATTAGAGCAAATGCAGTTGTCCTCTTGTGTCTGAACCCATATTGCTGCTCACACAATAAATTATTCTTCAGTATGAAGTTGTCAATTCTCTCACAGAATATTTTTTCAAGTATCTTGGAAAATTGCGGCAATAGTGAAATTGGTTTATAGTTTGAAAGTTCCCCTCTGTCACCCGTCTTGTATATCGGAATTACTTTAGCTATTTTCATTGCATTGGGAAATACACCTGTTTGGAGAGACAGGTTACAGATATACGTCAGTGGTTTCACTAAGCATTCAATAATAGTTTTGACAAAGAGCATGTCAATACCATCACAGTCTGTAGATGTTTTACTTTTAAACGATTTAACAATTTCAATGACCTCTCTCTCGTCTGTGTTCTTTAGGAAAATGGAGTCTTTTATAGCAGTGTTTTTGCTTATTGTATCACCTGTGGGTGCCGCAATGGGTATTTCTCGAGCCAAATTAGGACCAATGTTAACAAAAAAGTTATTAAATTCATCTGCAGGTGAAGCTGCATTCACACTCTGAGTCATTTTATTTTTTGAGAAATTGGTTGGGTAGCTTGTATTTCTGTTTTTATTTCCAAGAATATTGTTAAGTATTGCCGATGTATTTTTAATATTGTCTCTGTTTTTCTCCAGTTCTTTACTGTAATAGTCTCTTTTACTACATCTTATTATTTATGTTAACTTATTTTTGTATGTTTTATTCCGCTGCTCTGCTTCTTTTGTCTTTTTCTTTAGAAAAGCTTTATATAATAATTTTTTCTTTTTACACGCCTTTTGTAATCCTTTGGTTAACCATGGCTTATCGGCAAATTTATGTTTAAGCTTTTTCTTTACTAATGGACAATTTTTTTCATAAAGAGTGGTTACAATGTTTATAAATGTGTCATAGGCTTCATTTACATCTGATACATAGACTTTTGTCCAGTCTTGCTTCAGCAAGTCCTCTTTAAACATAAACATAAACATCGACTCTTACACCCACTCAGTCCTGGACCATATCAACACCACTATTGACAGTGTCACCACAGAAAGACAGATCACCACGTACCCAAATCAGAAGCCGTGGATGAACAGAGAAGTGCGACTTCTGCTAAAAGCACGTAACAATGCCTTTAGATCTGGTGATGCACAGGCCTACAGTTCATCCAGGGCAGATCTGGAGGGGCATCAAGAAGGCCAAGCACAGCTACAAGCTGAAGGTGGAGGAACATTTTGGGGACTCTGACCCCCGACGTATGTGGCAGGGCATTCAAGCTATCTCTGATTATAAGCCCAGCAACTCCTTACCTATAGCCATGACTGTGCCCTTTCTCAATGAGCTAAATAACTTCTATGCTCGTTTTGACAAGGACAACAATGAAAAGAACATCAATTTCCCACCCTCTGATGACCTCCACCACCTCACACTCACCCACACCGACGTCCGTAATGCACTGAGTCATGTCAACGTACGTAAGGCTGCTGGCCCTGATGGCATTCCTGGGCGTGTGCTGAGGGCATGCGCTGAGCAGCTGGCAGGGGTCTTCACAGACATCTTCAACCTGTCCCTGGCCCAGGCCGTGGTACCAGCGTGCTTCAAGACCACTTCAATAGTACCAGTGCCGAAACATTCAACACCATTGTGCCTAAATGACTATCGCCCTGTGGCACTGACGCCCATAGTCATGAAGTGCTTTGAGCGACTGGTCTTGGCACAGCTCAAAAAAGGCCTGCCCCCTACACTGGACCCTCATCAGTTCGCCTACCGGAGCAACAGGAGTACAGAGGATGCGGTTTCTACAGCGCTGCACTATGTACTCTCACACCTGGATGACAAGAACACCTACGCAAGAATGCTGTTTGTTGACTTCAGCTCAGCATTCAACACAGTTATCCCCTCCAAGTTGCTCACCAAACTTGGGAACCTGGGAATCAGTACCTCCACCTGCAACTGGATCATGGATTTTCTGACCAACAGACCCCAGCATGTTAGGTCAGGCCCCAACCGTTCTTCCGTCATCACACTCAACACTGGTGTACCACAGGGCTGTGTGCTCAGCCCATTCCTCTACTCCCTCTACACCCATGACTGCAGGCCTATGTATGGATCCAATTCCATCATAAAGTTCGCAGATGACACCACGGTGATTGGACTCATCAGGGACAACGACGAGTCAGATTACAGGGCAGAGGTTGAGCACTTGACTACTTGGTGCGCTGACAATAACCTGCTCCTTAACACCAGCAAAACCAAGGAGCTCATAGTGGACTACAGGAAGGAGAGGGAAGAGACACATGACCCCATCCATATCAATGGCATAGCTGTTGAACGTGTCCCCAGCTTCAAATTCCTGGGGACCCACATCTCGGAGGACCTGTCCTGGTCAGTTAACACCACCAGCCTGATCAAGAAGGCCCATCAGCGCCTCTTCTTCTTGAGGACACTGAAGAAGAACCATCTGTCAGCTGACATCCTGGGCAACTTCTACTGCTGCGTGATAGAGAGCACCCTGACCAACTGTATCACACTCTGGTATGGGAGCTGCTCTGTAGCTGACCGCAAGGCGCTGCAGCAGGTGGTGAAAACCGCCCAACGCATCACAGGGACTCCACTTCCAGCTATAGAGGACGTCTACAGGAAAAGATGTCTGCGCCGGGCACGCAGCATTCTTAGGGACTCCAACCATCCTGCTCATGGACTGTTCCAGCTTCTCCCCTCCAGAAGACGTTTCAGAAGCCTTCGGACTAGAACCAGCAGGTTTAGGAACAGTTTCTTTCCAACAGCTGTCACGTTATTGAACTTAGTTCCCCGCTGACTCTCTTACAATCATCTTTTACCATCCTCACCTGTACATAACTGCATAACTACATAACTACATCTAACTTATTGCACATTATTTGCACATAACAGTACTTTTAACTTTCTGCACTGCTGCATATATTTGCATATATTTGCTTAAATTGCACATACTGTTAATTACCGTATATACTGCACTGCTGTCCTTTGCACTTCTGACTGGATGCTAAACTGTGTTTCGTTACCTTGTATTCATACATGTGTAATGACAATAAAGTTGAATCTAATCTTTCTTTCAAAGGTCTTTTTATTATTATTAATTGAAGTATCAATACAATACAAAGTATTAGAAATTTTCATTTTTGTTTCAACCAAACAGTAAAAAACTAGAACTTAAAGCCAACAAATGTAAATGCTTCAAAGCACAGAAACCTTTAAATAAACAATAAAAAAAAAAAAAAAAAAAAAAAAATACAAAGAAAAATTATGTATGTGAAGTGGGGTTGGGGTAAAGGGGATATGAGCTACTCAGAAACTATAATCGTGGGTCTTTCAAAGAAATCAAGAAACGGGCGCCATAATTTATAGAATTTGTTTTCAGAGCCACAGACTGTATATCTGATTTTTTCTAAATCCAAACAGGACATTATATCTTTTATCCACTGTAAATGTGAAGGGGGCGAAGAGTCTTTCCACTTCAGTAATACAGCACGTCTGGCCAATAATAATGAAAATTTGAATACTTTTAATTTGGAACTTGGCAAGACAAGTTCTGGAGCCACACCAAAAATGGCGCATAATGGATCAGGTTTAATTTGATATTGCAGGACTTCAGACATAGTGATAAAAACAGAATGCCAAAAATTCATCAATGCCGGGCAGGACCAATACATGTGAAGCAAAGTGCCAGGAGCGCTACCACACTTTTCACAAGTTGGGTCTATATCCGAGTAAATACGTGCTAACTTAACCTTGGACAGGTGCATCCGGTGTACAATCTTAAATTGAATAAGAGCGTGACGAGCACACATTGATACAGTGTGAACCTGGCCAAGAATAGAGTCCCATAGTTCATCAGTAAAAGTAAAATTAAGATCTTGTTCCCAGTTCAATTTGATAGCGGCCAGAGAAGAAGATTGTAAATTTGAAATTAAATTATATAAAACTGACATTACCCCCTTAGAAGTTGGTTTAACTAATAAAAAATCATCTAGAGGATTATCAGAAGGTTTTTGAGGGAATTGTTTTGTCATGGTTTGCACATAATGTCTGACCTGGAGGAAGCGGAAAAAGTGTGTAAAAGTGATGTCGAATTTGGTGGAAAGTTGAGAAAAACTTGCAAATTGACCATCAAAATATAAATCCGCAAAAGATTTTAAACCTTTTCTGTGCCATATATGAAATGCACTATCAATAGTTGATGGGGTAAATAAATGATTTGCGGCAATTGGACTTCTAATGGAAAAAAACTGAAGACCGAAATTTTTCCTGAATTGAGACCAAATTCTAAGAGACTGACGAACTACTTTATTATTACCCAGTGTAGACAAAGCAAGGGGAAGTGGTGAACCTAAAATTGCCAGTAGGGAAGTTTGATTGTCCACATGTGACTCCATAAGGATCCAAATAGGTGATTTGGGTTCCAGATAAAAATGTTTCCAATATAACATGCACCTGATATTTGCTGCCCAGTAGTAATATTGAAAGTTAGGCAGAGCCATGCCACCTACTGATTTAGGTCTTTGAAGAAAAACTTTCCTCAATCTCGGATGTTTACCATTCCAAATAAATGAGGTAATCAGAGAGTCCAAAGACTTAAAAAAGGATTTAGGAATAAAAATGGGGAGACATTGAAACAAATATAAAAACTTTGGAAGTAACATCATTTTTACAGAATTGATTCTGCCAATTAAAGACAAGGATAATGGGGACCATTTGGAAAGTATTAACTTGCACTGGTCAAGTAAGGGGAGAAAATTATTTTTAAACAAGTAATTAAATTGTTTAGTGACACATATCCCAAGATAATTAAAATGATCAATAACAACCTTGAAAGGAAAATTTTCAAAATCCTGAACTTGAATCTTTTCATTAATCAGAAACAGTTCACTCTTATTAAGATTAATTTTATAACCAGAAAACCTACTAAAACTATCCAAAATGTTGAGTATAGCGGGTAATGAAGTAAGTGGGTTGGAGAGAAATAATAAAAGATCATCAGCATAGAGTGAAACCCTATGCTCAATGCCACCCCTACGAATGCCTAGAAAGTCCCGGCTCCCACGGATTGCAATAGCTAACGGCTCAACTGCCAAGGCAAAGAGCAACGGGCTCAAAGGACAGCCTTGCCTCGTACCACGGTAAAGTCTAAAATAGTCAGAATAGCGACAATTAGTTAACACTGAAGCTAAAGGACTAGCATAGAGAAGTTTAATCCAGGAACAGAAGGAAGGACCAAAACCGAACCTCTCCAAAGTAAAAAACAAATACTCCCACTCAACCCTATCGAATGCCTTTTCAGCGTCCAAACTAATAAGACATTCAGGTATGTTGTGGTGAGGAGTATAAATAATATTAAACAACCGCCGCAAGTTAAAAAAAGAATGGCGATTTTTAATGAAACCGGTTTGGTCCTGTGAAATTATAAAAGGAAGAATCTTTTCCAACCTTGAAGCTAACAACTTTGACAAAATTTTAACATCGGTATTTAACAAGGAAATAGGCCTGTAAGAAGCACAATCAACAGGATCCTTATCCTTTTTAAGCAACACAGTGATACAGGCCTGATAGCATGAAGGAGGAAGTGTACCAGAGTCAAGCGACTCTGTAAAAACTTGACAAAGGAAAGGGGCGAGGTCATCAGAGAATTTTTTGAAAAAATCAGCGGAAAACCCATCAGGTCCTGGAGATTTTCCTGATTGCATGGATGATATTGCCAGCTGAATTTCTTCTTTTGTGATGGGAGCTTCTAAAATTTGCCGAGATTCTGAAGAAATCAAAGGAATATCAATAGAATCAAAAAAAATTTCCAAATCCTTTAAGTTTGTTGTATATTCTGAGGTATATAATTTGGAATAAAATGACCTGAAAATATCATTAATCGCTTGTTGGTCAGATGTCACCTCTCCTTTATCTGTCCTAACTCCAGTAATAATTTGCTTAGCTCTAATACCACGTAGTTGATTAGCTAGAAGTTTACTGGTTTTTTCGCCATGTTCATAAAATTCACTCTTGTTCCTTATTAAACAACCTTCAATTTGTCGAGTAGAAAGTAAATTAAATTTAGTTTGTAATGTCATACGTTCCTTGTACAGAGCGGGTGATGGAGATTGAGCATATTGTCTGTCAATGTCCAGGATTTGATCTAAAATAACCTTCTGTTCCTGTATTAAGGATCGTCTTTTAAATGCTGCCAATGAAATAAATTCCCCCCTAAGAAATGCCTTCATGGCCTCCCATATCGTTTTATTTGACATACCAGGAGTTTTATTTTCTTTCAAAAAAAAAAAGTTGAATCTAATCTAATCTAATCTAAAAGAACTGATTGCATTTTGTGATTTGTATCTGAACGATTTTAAAAAAATTTCCGTATCCCCGTGTGGCCATGGATAAGTGCAAAGGTTGGCAAATGGTCACTTATATCATTTATCAATAATCCACTTTCTATTTTCTTATCAATAATATTAACAAACAGGTTGTCAATAAGTGTAGCAGTGTGGACTGTGATTCTACTGGAATGTGTTATTGTGGGATATAGACTCATGCTGTACATAGAATTCATGAACTCTGTAATTACATTTTGTTGATATGGATTTAGTAAATCAATATTGAAATCGCCACAAATTACTACCATTTTCTTACTAGTAATATTATTGTACAGCTCGACTAATTTATCTCTGAATGTCTCAATGCAAGTTCCCGGCGTTCTATATATACAACTTATAATTAGATTTTTTTGTTTTATCTTGGTCAATCTCAACAGTAGCACATTCCAAAATCCCTGGTAGTGCAAAGGACATTCCATTTACAAGTTCACACCTATACAGGTCATCAATATACAGTGCAACACCACCACCCTTTTTTGAGATCTGTTAATATGAAACATCTGATATCCCTCTATTGCCATCAGGGGAGCCTGATCTTCATTAAGCCAAGTTTCAGAGACTGTGATAGCTGTAAATTTTCTGTCTAGCTGTTTTAAATAGTCCTGAATCTGTGGAAAGTTTTTGTTAAGACTTCTGCTGTTGAAGTGTATTCTTGATAGTTTACCATCTAGTTGCACTTGACTTTTGAATTGCTTTTCAGTGTAATATTCACAATGACTATTATTGAAAAAGTGGTTATCAGGATCAATATCATTTTCCATCTCTTGTAGTTTATGTTCAGCATAATGGCATATTTTCAGTTTGAATTTCCTCACTCTGTGTCAAATGACTTCCTCCAACTGGGGATAATTGATGTCTACTCAAGTCAGTCATAAGTTTTTTTGTTTGTTTTTTTTTTTTTTTTTAAGTACATTGACATGGTATGTCAAAAGAACTATTCTTGCAGTGTGTGGATATGGATTTTTATAGTCTCTTAATTTTCTTAATCAGTGTTCATCTGTATTTATTTAAGTCAGTAACATCCCTGATTATTATACTCTTTGCTTCCTCAGATGTTCCATTTAGTTTGATCCAAACTCTACAATTTCTTGTCCATGTTGCCTGTATCTTATTTTCTCTTTTCAGCATCCGTGCTTACCGTGCTATTTCAGCATTAGTTTTTGTTAGATGTTCATTTAGGTAAACTTCTGTTCCCCGGAGCTTTCTGGCCTGCCTCAGTATGTCATTCTTTACCCTTCTGTTTTTCACAAAGCGCATCACAATTGATTTCTTTGTTTTATTATCTTTTCTGGGTAAAGCATGACAGGCTGAAATTGCATTTGCTTCGACCTTTATATCTCTACTGTCAAGGAACTGAAGCACCTGGTTTTCCAGGGAGACTGATTCACTCAGGGGAGCATCCTCTCCTCTCAATCCTGCTGTAGCATGAGCATATGATTGATATTTAATGTCTAGTCCACTTATAATTAGATCATCCATATGAGAACATTGTTCAAGATCCTCGACGCGTCGCTCCAAGTCTGCAATTTTTTTGTCTTTTTCCTTAATTGTTAATTTTAATTCTCGGACATCTTCCATTAGCTCTATTATTTTAGCCTGTTGACTAACCACTTTGGTCAGTTCTTCTAACAAGAAGTTCAGAGATTTTTTGATCTCTTCCATTTCCTCCTTCTTTGGTGGCATTTTTACTGACCTGTGAATAGAAAAACAATCTCTGCTGGTGTCGCCGGTATCCGATCCGTCCGACCTCGAATCCAGCTGGGCCTCAGCTAGCCCCCTCCGCTGCTAGTCCCGCTGCTTACCGCCGCTGTAACTGAGCTCCTGTCCAGCCGGGGCACCGGAAGCTCCTCCACCAAGTCCCGCCGCCCACCGCCGCTGCAGCCGAGCTCCGATCCTGCTTCTGTCCAGCTGGGGTCCCGGTAGACCCTCCACTGAGCCCCGCCGCCTACCGCCATCTGCCTCAGTAGTTCCTCCGCCGAGCCCCGCCACTGCAGTTGAACTCCGATCCGGCTCCCGTCCAACTGCTGCCTCGGCTTGTTCCTCCAGCGAGCCTCAATCACTGGGGACAGAGTCGCTTCTCCATGTAGGTGCTAGGTGCTACGACTAGCTATGGAGTTAGCTGTAGCATTAGCCTAGCAAACGCTTCGGGTTAAGCGTAGCAGCGAACCACGAAGAGAAATGCCAATCAGTTCACTCACACCAATCAGTTCACTCACGAATGAGAGCAGTCCCAAAAGTCCAGTTCTCACAGTGAGCGCAAAACAAAAACTCTTAAAATCTCTTAAAAACAGAGATCGAGTCTGACCCCTGAATCCAGACCGGCTGAACCACAACTAAAAAAATTGATTTAAGCTGCAAGAGCCTGCAAGACTGAGACCACTCACTCCGCCATCTTGAAAGAAATGAAACTTCTTCAGCCAAAATGAAGAAAATCCAGTGCATGTCTAGTTAACTAGCCATAGAGCAACTAGACTATTGCAACTAGACTATTTCAACTATTGCAACTAGACTAGCAACTAGACTATTTCACTGTACAGTGGTGTGAAAAAAGTGTTTGTCACACTTAAATGTTTCAGATCATCAAACAAATTTAAATATTAGACAAACAAAACACAAGTAAATTTCCCCTCTGGGGATCAATAAAGTATACTAAATCTAAAAAATCTAAAATCTAAACACAAAATGGAGATTTTAAATGAAGCTGTTTATTGTTAAGAGGAAAAAAATCCAAACCTACATGGCCCCATCTGAAAAAGTGATTGCCCCTAAACCTAATATGGTTTGGCCACCCTTAGCAGCAACAACTGCAATCAAGCATTTGCGATAACTGGCAATCAGTCTTTTAAAGCACTGTGGAGGAATTTTGGCCCACTCATCTTTGCAGAATTGTTGTAATTAAGCTGCACTGGAGGGTTTTTGAAGATGGACTGCCAAAGCATCTCAATCAGATTCAGGTCAGGACTTTGACTAGGCCACTCCAAAGTCTTCATATGGTTTTTCTTCACTTTGTTTTTCTTAAGCCATTCAGAGGTGGACTTGCTGCTGTGTTTTGGATCATTGTCCTGCTGCAGAACCCAAATGCTTTAGCTTGAGGTCATGAACAGATGGTCGGACATTCTCCTTCAGGATTTTTTGGTAGACAGCAGAATTCATGGTTCCATTTACCACAGCAAGTCTTCCAGGTCCTGAAGCAGCAAAACAGCCCCAGACCATCACACTATCACCACCATATTTTACTGTTGGTATGATGTTCCTTTTCTAAAATGCAGTGTTAATTGTATGCCAGATGTAATGGGACACACACCTTCTAAAATATTCAACTTTTGTCTTGTCAGTCCACAGAGTATTTTCCCAAAAGTCTTGGGGATCATCAAGATGTTTTCTGGCAAAACTGAGATGAGCCTTTATGTTTTTCTTGCTCAGCAGTGGTTTTCGTCTTGAAACTCTGCCATGCAGGCCATTTTTGCCCAGTCTCTTTCTTATGGTGGAGTCATGAACACTGACCTGAACTGAGGCAAGTGAGGCCTGCAGATCTTTGGATGCTGTCATGGAGTATTGTGACCTCTTGGATGAGTTGGCGCTGCACTCTTGGGGTAATTTTGGTCAGCTGGAAACTCCTGGGAAGGTTCACCACTGTTCCATGTTTTTGCCATTTGTTGATAATGGCTCTCCCTGTGGTTTGCTGCAGTCCAAAAAGCTTTAGAAATGGCTTTATAACCTTTTCCAGACTGATAGATCTCAATTACTTTGTTTCTCATTTGTTCCTGAATTTCTCTGGATTGCGGCATGATGTCTAGCTTTTGAGGATCTTTTGGTCTACTTCACTTTGTCAGGAAGGTCCTATTTAAGTGATTTCTTGATTGAGAACAGGTGTGGTAGTAATCAGGCCTGAGTGTGGCTAGAGAAATTGAACTCAGCTTTCCAAAGATGTGATAAACCACAGTTTATTTGTGTTTTAACGGGGGGGGGGGTGTCACTTTTTCACACAGGGCCATGTTTTTGGATTTTTTTTTTACCCTTAATACTAAACACCTTCTTTTAAAAAATGCATTTTGTGTTTACTTGTTATCTTTGTTTAAAATTTAAATTTGATGATCTGAAACATTTAAGTGTGACACACATACAAAAAAAATGAGAAATCAGGAAGGGGGCAAAATCTCTTTCACACTACTGGATGTGTCGTGAAGGCTCACATTCCTCTACTGTAACTTAAAACATTTATAAACTGTTAATTTGGAATGGAAAAGTTATTAATTGTCATCTGAAGTCGAACTTTTAAATGTTTAAGCTTCTAGACTCAACAAGGTTTCAAACAGGATGGACTAGTTTATTTTCTTTTTGACTTTAATGAGTTGAAGACTATTATTCCAGTTTGTTTTGAACAGTAGAGTTACAGCAGCCCTGTATGGTGCTGTAGAAGCTGACATTTGAGTTTTATTTTGTCAGAAAATGTACATATTTGCTTTGCATTTATCATTTTATATGACCACTGATATGTAAGTAGTGGAAAAATACTGTGAACTTGATTGTTCAAATACTGGACAACTGCCTGTATGATTCAGAAACTGCCTGTATGACTCATGTACACTGCTTGTATAAAAGCTGTAAGACACTGAGACTGCCTCGGTGCAGTGCTGAATGTCATCATCGCCTGTACTACTTGTGCGGCAAGTAAAACTCATAAAAGAATTCTTTGTGTCTTGAATCTTTATTGAGGTATGGACCTAATATACAGTCTTTTGAGGTTTCAGATTCTTGACATACGTGGTCCTTCTTGCCGGAGGATGACAACTAGGGGTCGCTGGAGAGGACGCGTCCCCAGGTGAAAATCCGTGACTTCGTCAGTCATTTGACTACCCGACTTCAGGGACCTGGTGGACAGCTGAGGCGCCATCATCTCCTAGTGACATCCATCCTCGGATAAGAAGTAAATGCACGTTTTTGGTACATTTGAGGTTGCCAGACAGGGTCCGAAGAGGTTGGAATACCTGGACAGGGTCTAAAATAAGAGAATTACGGACGGGGTCCGTAAAATATAGGTTGAAACACCTAGACTGGGTCTAAAATAGAATATCAGGTCGTCTGGGATGTAATGGTAATGTAAAGTAAGATACGTACATTTTTCCTGGTAAAAACTTTTATTGTTCGTAACGAATAAAATAAAATGGGAGGTTGTTGTGGCAAAAATTCCCGGCAGACGGGAAAACAAAGAAGACGAAAAGAAACGGCAACTCGCACCGTGAAAAATTACAATGAGAGACAAAAATGCAATGTAAAAAATCCTCAGAAATATCTTACAAATTGGAGAAATCAATATGGATTGGAACCTACACTGAATGTCGACGAGTGCTCCGTTTTAGTGGCTACCGTCGAACAGAAACATAAGAACAGTAAAAAGACGGGTAAAAGTAATCCAGAAGTTCAATGTGCAACGCTATGGCTTAACGCGGCAACAGACATACAAAACAAAAATAAGAAAAGCCAACAGGGAAAAAGGAATGAGTCAGGATGCGTTAAAACACAAATGAGTGAAAAACCTCTCCTTTCCAAACGGGATCGGGGGGATACGGCGGAGGCGCCACCACCCTACCCTGCCGAGTCCAAGGGTCCTTACAAAAAAACTATTGGATGAAGTAAAAAAGGTAGAAAAGCAGTTTCAAAATCCAGAATCCTGCCTCCCGTTTGTGGAAAAGCCACACCCGAACGCAGGAGAAAAGGACCAGGACGGGAATGCCTATCCCGCGGTAACCCTAATATACAAGCCGTGGTCACCTTATGAAATGCAACAAGCTGCAAAATCGATTCTGAAGCCCACAGATGATGTAGAAGGCTGTATAAGAGAACTACAATCTTTTCTAAAAGTACATCGTTTAGCACCACCAGAGATGGTGAAAATAATACAACTTGTTTGTGGACCAAAGGCTGAAGAATTCTTTAAGGAAATTGTCCCGGAAAATTATGCCACTGATGGGTTAGAAAAGGATGAGACTTCAGGCCAATATCATAAGAACATGGAAAAAGTGTTTGATAAAATAAAAGAACATTACGGTTAGCTGCAGCGGAGCTAGCTAGCTTAGGTCCCACTGTCAGCGGTCCCTCGGCTCTCCTCAGCAGCGAGGAGACTGGGTGGGTGACGGTGAGAAGGAAGCCTAGTCGCAAAGCCCCGGTACACCACCAACCTGTTCCCGTTTCTAATCGTTTTTCCCCGCTCAGCAACACACCCGCTGAGGAAAAAACTCTGATCATTGGCGACTCTGTAGTCAGAAACGTGAACCTAGAGACTCCAGCGGCCATAGTCAAATGCATCCCTGGGGCCAGAGCAGGCGACATCGAGTCAAATTTGAAAATGCTGGCTAAAAGTAACTGTAAATATTCCACAATTGTTATTCACGCCGGCATTAATGACATCCGTCTCCGGCAGTCGGAAGTCACGAAACTTAATATAGAATCGGTGTGTGACTTTGCAAAAACGATGTCTGCCACTGTAGTATTCTCTGGGCCCCTCCCCAATCTGACCAGTGATGACATGTTTAGCCGCTCGTCATCCTTGAACCGCTGGCTGTCTGTGTGGTGTCCTGCAAATGACGTGGGCTACATTGACAATTGGAGCTCTTTTTGGGGAAAACCTGGTCTTATGAGACGAGACAGCATTCATCCCACTTTGGATGGTGCTTCTCATTTATCTAACAATCTGGCATCTTTTTTATCCAAATTTCCAAAACCATGACTACTCAGAGTTGGGACCAGGAAGCAGAGTCGCAGTCTTACACACCTCTCTGCAGCTCCTCTTCATCCGCCACCCCTCAGCTTAGCCCCTGTCTTCCCCATCAGAGAATCGTTGTCTGCTCCCTCCAAAGTGAATAAAAATATAATGTATAAGCATCCCAAAGTGATTAAGCAAAATAATGGTAAAACTCAAATTAAACATAAAGCCTCTAAATTGAATGATTTGGCCTCTGTTCCTCCTCATAATTTAAAAATTAAATATGGTTTATTAAATATTAGGTCTCTAACTCCCAAGTCTCTGTTAGTCCATGATTTGTTAATTGATCATCAGATTGATTTAATTTCCCTTACAGAGACTTGGTTAGGACAAGAGGATTATGTTGGTTTAAATGAATCAACTCCCTCTGGTTATTTAAACTGTCAAAATCCCAGAAGTTCTGGTCGTGGAGGAGGAGTAGCAACAATCTACCATTCCAAATTACTAGTTAATGTAAAGCAAAAAACATGTTATAATTCCTTTGAGGGCCTGGTCCTCAGTATTGGGCACTTTAGCAATTTTAGGTTAAACCCAATTTTATTTGCCATAGTTTATCGTCCCCCATCAACCTACTCAGAATTTTTATCCGAATTTGCTGATTTCTTAGCTGATTTAGTGCTGAAATCTGATAGAATAATTATAGTAGGGGACTTTACTATACATGTGGATGTAGATAGTGACTGCCTTAATGTGGCATTCAATTCAATATTAGACTCGATTGGGTTTTCTCAGAAAGTAGGAAATTCTACTCATTACCTCCACCATACATTGGACCTTGTTTTGACATATGGCATAGAAATAGAAAATCTTGTAGTGTCTCCTCATAACCCTGTACTGTCAGACCATTGTCTGTTAACCTTTGATTTTACTATTTCTGACTATTTGGCTCCTAAAGAAAAATATTATTACAGTAGATGCCTCTCAGATGATGCTGTTTCCAAATTTATGCAGATTGTTTCCTCTATGCCATGTGTCAACACAACGGAAATAAGCTATAGACAGCTTGCTCCTTCTGTAATTGATAACATGGTGGATAGTGTTTCAGCTTCTCTGCATCAGACTCTAGACTTGGTGGCCCCCTTAAAAAAGAAAAAGTCTAATCAGAGATTTCTAACTCCTTGGTTCAACACAGAAAGTCGTACCTTAAAACAGAAGACTCGTCAATTAGAAAGAAAATGGCGCTCTACTAATTTAGATGAAATCTATTTAGTTTGGAGAAATCATCTTTTAATTTATAAAAAATCTCTTAGAAAAGCTAGAACGAGTTATTACTCTGCATTAATAGAAGAGAACAAGAATAATCCCAGGTTTCTTTTCAGTACTGTAGCCAGGTTGACAAAGAGTCAGGACTCTGTCAATCCTAGCATTCCCTTAGAGCTTACTAGTCAGGACTTTATGAACTTTTTCAATAATAAAATTTCATCCATCAGAGATAAAATCAATCAGATTCTTCCCACAGTTAACTTAAATGCTGTAACTGCTACAACTCCTTCTATTGATGTCTGTCTTGATGAGTTTACTCCAATCGACCTTTGCGAGTTAGACAAAATAGTTTCCTCATCCAAACCTTCAACTTGTCTTTTAGACCCTATTCCTACCAGGTTATTTAAAGAAGTCTTCCCACTTATTGGTAGCTTTATTCTTCATATAATCAATTCTTCATTAACTTTAGGCCATGTACCGCAGGCTTTTAAAACGGCTGTAATTAAACCCTTACTCAAAAAGCCAACGCTAGATCCAGGAGCTTTAGCTAACTATAGACCAATCTCTAATCTCCCTTTCATTTCAAAAATCTTAGAAAGAGTTGTTGCTACGCAATTATTTGACCACCTGCAGGGAAATGGTTTACTTGAAGAGTTTCAATCTGGGTTTAGAATCCATCATAGTACTGAAACAGCCTTAGCGAAGGTCACTAACGACCTCCTCATTGCATCTGATAATGGACTTGTTTCTGTACTTGTCCTTTTAGACCTTAGTGCAGCTTTTGATACTATCGATCATAATATTCTACTTGATAGATTAGAACACTATGTTGGACTTAATGGAACTTCGTTGCAATGGTTTAGAACTTATTTATCTGATAGGTTCCAGTTTGTTCATGTAAATAATGAGTTTTCTTTCAACTCAAAGCTTAGTCATGGAGTTCCACAGGGATCTGTGCTAAGCCCTACTCTTTTTAGTTTATATATGCTTCCGTTAGGCAACATTATTAGAAAGCACTGTATACATTTTCATTGTTATGCAGATGACACACAATTATACCTGTCAATGAAGCCAGATGATAGTAATCAATTAGCCAAGTTAGAAGCCTGTCTTAAGAAAATCAAAGCTTGGATGACTTGTAATTTCCTGCTATTAAATTCAGATAAGACTGAAGTCATTCTTGTTGGTCCAAAAAACCTTAGAAATTCCTTTCCAAATCAAACTTTCAGTTTGGATGCGGTTACTCTTTCTCTTAATAGCTCTGTGAGAAACCTTGGAGTTATTTTTGATCAGGATTTGTCCTTCAATTCACATATTAAATTTGTTTCTAAGACTGCCTTCTATCATTTGCGTAATATTGCCAAGATTAGGAACATCTTGTCTCAGAGTGATGCTGAGAAACTGATCCACGCTTTTGTTAGCTCGAGATTAGATTATTGTAATTCTTTATTATCAGGCTGTCCTAAAACATCTTTAAAAAGTCTTCAGCTGATCCAAAATGCTGCAGCAAGAGTTTTAACAGGTACTAGAAAGAGAGATCATATCTCTCCGGTTCTGGCCTCCCTTCATTGGCTTCCCATAGAGTTTAGAATTAAGTTTAAAATCCTTCTTCTTACTTACAAAGCTCTAAACAATCAGGCTCCTTTTTATTTAAAAGATCTGATACTACCGTATTATCCTAACAGAGCACTACGCTTCCAAAATGCAGGATTACTTGTAATACCTAGAATCTCCAAAAGTACAATGGGAGGCAGAGCCTTCAGTTATCAAGCTCCTCTCCTGTGGAATCAGCTGCCAATCTGGATTCGGGAGTCAGACTCGATCTCTGTTTTTAAGAATAGGGCTAAAACCTACCTTTTTGATCTAGCCTACAATTAGGGAGGGATCATGTGTTTCTGAACCCTCCCTTAGTTATGCTGCTAATAGGTTTAGTCAGCCGGGGGACCTCCAGTAATGCACTGGGCCTCACTCCTTTCCTCACTCTCAATGAAATATTTTTTTTGCTGGTCATTAACATCTGTTTGTTCTCTCCCATAGATTGAGTCCCCATCGTGCTGTTTGCTCTCTACATGTCTGTTCTTTTCTTCTTCTCTATCCCCTCACCCTTCAGCCAGTCGCAGCAGATGACTGCCCCTCCCTGAGCCTGGTTCTGCTGGAGGTTTCTTCCTGTTAAAAGGGAGTTTTTCCTCTCCACCGTCGCCAAGTGCTTGCTCACAGGGGATCGCCTGATTGCTGGGGTCTTTCTGCAACTGTGGGGGTTCCCCCCTACAGTTGATAGTGCTATGAGATGACTGTTGTTGTGAAATGGCGCTATATAAATAAAGTTGAATTGAATTGAATTGAATTGAATTGAATTACGGTCCAACTGGTTCCTTGGAGGACGTAGCAGCAATGCGTATGAAAAGTGGGGAAGACATGATTGATTATTGGCACGGGTTTTTTGGAACGTTTAAAAAGACTTTGGGCTTGGATCGTGTCCATGAAAATACCACATCCACGTTGTTGAAATACACTTTCCTAGACACGTTACCACCGGACTTGGCTTCCGCCATTAAAATGAGTTGTGTAACAATGAAAACTTGTACTTTGGATGAGTTTAAGCAACATGTGTTTCATATTGCAGAGGCAAAGAGGAAGGGAGGAAGTAGAAAGTGTGCAACTGTGCTATTATTAGCCCAGGATGGAGATGAAGAAAGTTGTGTTTTTACAGCAGCAGACAGGGGCCCACCCCAAAACGAGGGCTGGGTATAGAGAGAGAGATGAGTATGGTGGAGGAGAGGATGTATGTTTCAATTGTGGGAGACCAGGTCACTGGGCCCGTGATTGTAGGTCTCCCAGGAGGGGTGGAATAAATAGAAGAGGACGAGGAAGAGGGAGAAGAGATTTTGGAGGTGGAAATAGAAGGAATTTTCAGGATGGACCCTCAGGGGGTCCAGGACCAAGTAACAGGGACGCATGACTAACCGACCTAAGTGACAATTGCAGACTGACTGAGGAGGACAAAAAGGTAGTGGAAGAACAAAAATTAAAATTACAATAGGCCTTGCAATTGAAACTAAGAGATGAAAATGTTTTGGATTTCACTATGTATAACAGCACTGCCTCAAGCCCCACCATTGTACTTTTAGTAAATGGAAGACAAACACAATTCTTGTGTGATACTGGGGCAACAAGAACAACAATGAAAGCAAAGCCACCTAAAGCATGGTTTACAGGAAGATAAGATAAGATAAGATAAGATAAGCCTTTATTAGTCCCACAATGGGGAAATTCCAGGATTGCAACAGCACAGGGATAGCAACACTCAGAGCAACAATCAGAAGGCAAGAAAAAACAACATCTAGCAAACATATGTCCATATTACTATAAATGTATATATATAGACACACAGTGCAGAGCATTATGGTTGGTTGGTGAATGTGCAGCAGAAAGTCTAAGCTCTCTCTCCGCGGATGCAGCGGGCCAGCTGGAAGTCTTTGGGCATGATGGTGACCCCCTTAGCGAAGAAGAGACCACCAGGTGGGTCTCGCTGGTCTCCTGCAGAGCCATGACGGCGAAACTCAGGAAACGCAGGACGGTCTTGAAGTCCTGAGCGATCTCCCTCACCAGGCGCTGGACGGGCAGCTTACGGATGAGCAGCTCCGTGGATTTCTGGTAGCGACGGATCTCTCTCAGAGCCACGGGCCTGTGACGGCGAGGCCTCTTCACTCTGCCGGTGGCCAGAGCGCCTCTCCGAGCAGCCCTGGTGGCTAGCTGTCTCCTGGGGGGCTTCTTCCTCCAGTAGATTTTACGGGCGGTCTGCTTGGTTCTTGCCATCGCTCTTTATTATTCTGTCTTATATTTCTTTCACGCCGCCTAAACTCCAGCCCGGCACCCGCTTCGTTTTCGCTACAGCTCCCGGTATGTCGAGTTTCCCATTAGCACCGGGCGGCGGCCAAGTGCTAGCTAGCACTAGCTCCTCCCCGCTGTAACGTCTCCCGCTGCAAACCGTGGCTCCGTCCGCCGACCCGGGAGACCCCCGGGGCGATCCGTGCGTCCGTGATATATATACAGAGTGAAAGGTGTAGAAAGAAGAAGGAAGATAAAAAAAAGGCTGTTGCAACAGGCAGCCGACTCGTGTGGCGCCGCCGGTCCGGCAGAGCCGGAACCGGAAAAGGACCATTACTGTCCAAAATGCAGGAGGAAATTTAACTCGAGAAAAATTATATGGACCTGTTACCCTGCATGATGGCATGACTGGTATTTCCTGTACACTTGACGTGATGGTTGCGCCCTCTTGTCCAATAAATTTGTTGGGACGAGATGCATTGCACAGTCTAAACTTCACTATTGGACCAATTGAGGATCAAGATGATTATAATGTGATAAGGTCAACACCTGCAGCAATTTGTCTGTTTGACAATGATAATTTTGATGACAATGGGTGTGGTACATTATATAGTTTTGACCTACATTCAAATATTGGTTCCAAGGTTGTCATAGCCAGGAGCGGCACTGGGGTTAAGCTCCCAGTGCTCATAAAATGCTCCTTATGGCGTGCGTCTCGAAAAGCCTCTGACAACTAAGTCCAACTCCTAGCCTGCCCATGTGGTTTAGTCTCTAAGCCCGGCGGAACTGCTTTTACTAACAGGAGAAGGGGTGAGGGTGGATCTCTGGCGCCTTAAAACCAGATGCTTCGGGTAGATGGTGGCTTGTCAACCTGGGAAGGTAGCCCATCTAGGGGAAGGTAAACCCTGATTTCAAACATCCGCTGCCTTGCGGCACACCCGATCACAGGAAAGGCTTCGGGAGTCAACCCTGAGGAAAAATCCGGAGTCGGAGTGCCTAAGGCAGTTTTCTGTTGTGCTCAACATCGTTCTGGCAGCTCCTGCGACGGCGGTGGTGCCAAATTGTAGCAGCCCTGCTGTTCCTTTGGATTCATCAGTGACGTGGAGAGGGGGGACATGCTGCATGGGCAACATCTTGTCCTCCATATCTTCCTGCCCAGGCGTGAATCCTACCAACGCCCAACGCTGGAAGGTAGAACACCGGATCACTGGAGAGGACACTCCAGCTTTGCCTTTGGCGTAGACAAAATACGGGGAATGACAGTTACCGGTTATAAGCCACCGCTCAATTGGCGTAGAGCGCGGCACCAGGGGTTGTTCCCGACAGTGGGAGGGATCATCGGATCTCACTGGACAGCTACCGCCCGCCTCAAGCTGGGCAGCCCCCAGCCAATAAGGTGTTGTCCCGCCACAGCTTGCTTTCCTCATTGGGTGCATGGGGATGAGGAGAAGTCCGAAAGGCAGGCTGAGAACCTTCGCACCAGGCAAGACAAAAAAACAAAAGAGACCAACTCTAAAACTGGGAACTTGGAACATCCGCACTATGATGACAGGACTCGCTGCTAACCTCAAGGACATCAACGACACCAGGAAGACTGCCATCATCAATAATGAGCTGAAGAGATTAGACGTGGATATCGCCACTCTCCAGGAAACACGGTTGGCTGACGCAGGCACACTGAGAGAGAAGGACTACACGTTCTACTGGCAGGGAAAGGGCAGTGATGAACACAGGGAACACGGAGTGGGCTTCGCAGTGAAGAACACCTTGCTGAAGATGGTGGAACCAGGCAGCAATGGCTCTGCACGACTCCTCACCCTCCGCCTCAACACCACTCAAGGCCCAGTCACCCTCGTCAGTGTGTATGCCCCAACACTGACAGCCACACCAGAGGCAAAAGACGAGTTCTACGACAATCTCGCAACAACTGTCAGGATCATCCCCAACTATGAACAACTCATTCTCCTTGGAGACTTCAATGCTAGAGTGGGTGCTGACCATGACTCCTGGCCCTCCTGTCTTGGACCATTTGGCATGGGCAGAATGAACAACAACGGACAGCAGCTACTCGAGTTCTGCACATATCACAATCTGTGCATCACAAACTTGTTTTTCAAGACCAAGCCCCAACACAAGGTTTCCTGGCGACATCCGCGCTCAAAGCACTGGCATCCACCAGGTGGGCCTCTGCCCACCTGGTGGGTCTCTTCTTCGCCAAGAGGGTCACCATCATGCCCAAAGACTTCCAGCTGGCCCGTCGCATCCGCGGAGAGAGAGCTAAGACTTTCTGCTGCACATTCACCAACCATAATGCTCCGCACTGTGTGTCTATATATATATATATTTATAGTAATATGTACATATGTTTACTAGGTGTTCTTGTTTTTTTTCCTGCCTTCTGATTATTGCTCTGAGTGTTGCTATCCCTGTGCTGTTGCAATCCTGGAATTTCCCCATTGTGGGACTAATAAAGGCTTATCTTATTTTATCTTATCAGCTGGACTTGATCCTGACCAGGCGCACCTCACTAAACAACGTGCTAATCGCCCGTTCGTTCCAAAGTGCAGATTGCGACACAGACCATTCATTGGTGTGTTGCAAGGTCAAGCTGCAGCTGAAGAAATTCCATCGTGCTAGACAGCCTGGAAAGGCATGGATTGACACCAGCAAGATGGCCAAACCAGAACTTGTTGAGCAGTTTGCCTCCACCTTTGAGAAGGAACTTGGTGTACCACAAGAAGGAGAATCTGCAAAGCAGAAGTGGGAAGAGCTGCGAAACACCATCCACCGCACAGCCTTGGCTACCTTTGGGAGGAAGACCTCGAAGTCACAGGACTGGTTTGATGCCAAGTTGACCAAGATGACCCCCGTCATTGAAGCCAAGTGCTCAGCACTTGATGAGTACAAAAAGTACCCAAATGAGAAGAATCTCCAGATTCTCAGGGCTGCGAGAAGCAAAGTTCAGCAGACTGCTCGGCGCTGTGCTAACGAGTACTGGACTCAGCTCAGCCAAGACATTCAAACCGCTGCCATAACAGGGAACATCCGTGGTATGTACGATGGCATCAAGAAAGCACTTGGTCCGGCTCAGAGCAAGACGGCCCCCCTCAAATCCTCCACTGGGGAGATGATCACAGAAAAGAACAAGCAGATGGAGAGATGGGTGGAACACTACTCCGACCTCTACTCCAGACAGAACACCGTGACACTGTCAGCCCTTGATGCCATCGACTGCCTGCCATCCATGGATGAACTTGACGCCGAGCCAACCATCGACGAACTCAGCAAGGCCACTGATAGCTTGGCCGCTGGCAAGGCACCCGGCAATGACGGCATACCCCCCGACCTGATCAAGCACTGCAAGACCGCCCTACTGCTGCCATTGCATGACGTCCTCTGCCAGTGTTGCCGTACCACAGGACATGAGGGACGCCAAGATCATCACCCTCTACAAAAACAAAGGGGAGAGAAGCGACTGCAACAACTACAGGGGCATCTCCCTCCTCAGCGTTGTTGGCAAAGTCTACGCATGAGTTGTTCTCGTTTGTCTACAGAAGCTTGCCGAACGTGTCTACCCTGAGTCTCAGTGTGGCTTCCGCGCTGAGCGATCGACGGTAGACATGATATTCTCCACCCGCCAACTCCAGGAGAAATGCAGAGAACAGAACATGCCCCTGTACATCGCCTTCATCAACCTCACCAAAGCATTCGATCTGGTCAGCAGAGAGGGCCTTTTCAAGATCCTGCCAAAGATAGGATGATAGGATGCCCACCAAAGTTGCAAAGCCTCATCGAATCGTTTCACACCAACATGCAGGGGATAGTGCAGCACGACAGCAACGTCTCAGAGCCATTCAACATACGCAGCAGAGTGAAACAGGGCTGTGTACTTGCATCAACCCTCTTTGGGATTTTCTTTGCTATGCTCCTGAGGCATGCCTTCAGCACAGCAACAGAGGGAATCTACCTGCACACAAGATCTGACGGCAGGCTTTTCAACCTCGCCCGCCTGAAAGCCAGAACCAAAGTACGCGAGGCTCTAATCAGAGACATGCTGTTCGCAGACGACGCTGCAGTCGCAATCCACACACAGCAGGAGCTTCAGACCCTGATGGACCGCTTCTCCCAGGCATGCAAGGACTTCGGGCTTACCATCAGCCTGAAGAAGACTAACGTCTTGGCGCAAGGCACGGAAGCACCACCAACCATCACCATCGACGACTACGAGCTGGAGGTCGTGAATCAGTTCACGTACCTGGGGTCCACAATCAGCAACAACCTCTCCCTTGATACAGAGATCGACAAGAGGATTGGAAAATCAGCCTTCACACTCGCTCGCCTCACCACACGAGTGTGGGAGAATCCCAAACTCTCTGTCAAGACGAAGATGGCAGTGTACAACACCTGCGTCATCAGCACACTGCTCTATGGGAGTGAGACATGGACAACACACGCACGGCAGGAAAAGAGACTGAACTCCTTCCACTTGCGCTGCATTCGCCACATCCTGGACATATCCTGGCAGGACAAAGTGCCCAACACAGAAGTTCTGTCCCGCGCCGGCCTTCCCTCCATGTTCACTCTACTCAGGCAGCGCAGGCTCCGCTGGCTAGGCCACGTTCACTGTATGGAGGATGGCAGAATCCCCAAAGACGTCCTCTATGGAGAAGTGGTGACTGGCAGGAGAGACAGCTGCGCTTTAGAGACGTCTGCAAGAGAGACATGAAGGCCCTGGAGATCAACACAGAGCGCTGGGAGGACCTTGCATCGGACCGCACCAAATGGAGAGGCACCCTGACCAGACAGCTCAAGGGGGGTGAAGAGAGACTGACTGCTGCAGCAGATGAAAAAAGGACCCGCAGAAAGAACCGCCACAGACCCAGCATCATGGAGACCACCCACAAGTGCAACCTGTGTGACAGGGACTGCCATTCGCGCATCGGCCTGTTCAGCCACAGGCGGTCCTGTTCCAGCAGAGTAGAAGTTTAGGATTCTCTTCCATGGTCATCATAGACCGACGGAGGCCAACGATGACATTCAAATAATGCTGTTGCTGCCTTATGTACTAAAAGTACCCAAATTATGAGCACCTCATTGGCAGAAAATCAAGTTTCTAAATTGGAAAGGCCTGAGACATTACATGTTACCATGCGGTATGATGGTCCCACAGTTCCTTTCGATGCAATGTACGCCGATGCGTGCCAAGACCTCAATATCATCAATGTAAAGACTGATCACCTTTATTTTGATGATGAGGGAAAAGCTGCAGCTTCAGTGGTCCTTGACCCTGCAGGCATGGCTTTGTATGAAGGTTCGGTGCCATCACACATGTCCTTGTGGGCACCACAGAACACACCGTGGGAGCTGTGTGGTCACCTGGTAAGAAACGGATTGAATGCCACAGATTGGCAAAACTGATTGCAGGACAGTCCAATACTCTCCTGCAACGAAAACTTATAAATCTGAGCTAAGAGTTAGCATGAAGCTGCAATATCAAACCCATTTTTACTGTGGCGACGAGAAATTCCCACAATGTTTTGGCCATGAGCAAAAATGACAGCTGGATGACCTGCCACCTGCATTGTGGTCCAACGGTCCAGCTGATGTGGGCCTAATGCAGGGGGCCCCACAAGTTCAAATCTCTTCTAAAGGAGGAGTGTTACCCTATAAAAGCCAATACCCATTAAAATAAGAAGCCGAGACTTCCGGTTATGGCAGCCACGTAGGAAGACGTGTTTCACATTGCTCTGCTCCTAAAAATAAAAATTAGGCTAAAACTCTCTTAATTGGAACAAAAACCTATCCCAGAGTTTAGGCGTGGATATGGTAAAGACTAAGGCTGGGAAATTAGGCGGAGGAAAAAGTGATTCGTCAAAACAATCCAAAATAACAGACTTCCATGGTCGTGACGAAGCAGGAAAATCTCCAGAGACAATGGCAGAGGAGGGAGCCAGCGGTGGAGCGGTATCTGCTGAGGGGACGAGTGCGGTACTTGCTGCCATCAGCTCCATGAGAGCAGACTTTTCGTCTAAATTTGATGGGATTATAGCAGCAATAGAAGGAATGAGAAAAGAAATAAGCGACTGTATGGAACGAGTATCGCAGGCGGAGTTCCGAATTTCAAGCGCTGAGGATGATGTCACCAGCCTACAATCAAAGGTGCAAACATTGGAATTAAAAAATAAATGTCTGGAAGATAAGATAAGATAAGATAAGATAAGATAAGATAAGCCTTTATTAGTCCCACAACGGGGAAATTCCAGGATTGCAACAGCACAGGGATAGCAACACTCAGAGCAACAATCAGAAGGCAAGAAAAAAAACAAGCAAGCAAGAGCAGCTAATATACATATGTACATATTACTATAAAATATATATATACACACACACACACAGACACACAGTGCAGAGCATTGTAGCTGGATGGAATAAATATATGAATATATGAACACACAGTGCAGAGCATTGTAGCTAGATGGAATAAATATGTAAATATATAAACACCCACAGTACGGAGCATTGCAGCTAGGTGGAATAAATATGCAAGTATATAAACACACACAGTGCGGAGCAATGTAGCTAGATGGAATAATATGTAGATATATAAAAACACAGTGCGGAGCATTGTAGCTAGATGGAATAAATATATAGATATATAAATATAAACACACCCAGTGCTGAGCATTGTAGCTAGATGGAATAAATATATAGATATATAAATATAAACACACCCAGTGCAGAGCATTGTAGCTAGATGGAATAAATATGTAAATATATAAACACACACAGTGCAGAGCATTGTTGCTAGGTGGGATGAAACAGCATAACCGTCTATTTAGTTATCCTACATGGTATGATTATGTGCCCATACATATTCTCACCCTCCATAGCGACCGGTATGTTCCTAGTTGTATGCCGGAGAGGACCATTGTGTAAGTCTATTGCATCTTTTGCATTCAAAAAAAACTATTAGTTTGTTACGTCTTTTTGCTATCTCTGCGAGCAGCCCTGCTTAGGTTGTACAGTCTGACAGCCGTTGGTAGGAAGGACCTACGAAACCTCTCGGTTGTGCACCTGGGATGATGTAGTCTGCTGCTAAATGAGCTCCTCAGTGCATCCAGTATGTCCTGCATAGGGTGGAACTCGGACTCCAGCAGAGATGAAAGTTTAGCCACCGTCCTTCTCTCTCCTATCTCCTCCATCGGATCAAGGCGTTGCCCCAGGACAGAGTTAGCTTTCTTAATCAGTTTGTTCAGTCTCTTCCTATCGGCTGCAGTAATGCCACTGCCCCAGCAGACCACTCCAAAAGTGATGGCTGATGCCACCACCGTGTCATAGAATGACTTCAGCAGCGCCCCTTGTACACCAAAAGACCTGAGTCTCCTCAGCAGGAACAGCCTGCGCTGTCCCTTCTTGTAGAGTGCGTCAGTATTGTGTGACCAGTCTAGTTTATTGTTCAGATGAATACCCAGGTACTTGTAGGATGTCACCATCTCGATGTCTGTTCCCTGTATATTTACTGGTGCTGTGAGGGGCTGCCCATGCCTGCGGCAGTCCACCACCAGCTCCTTAGTTTTCCTCGCGTTGATCTGGAGGCAGTTCCGATGGCACCAGTCCACAAAGTCCTGGATAAGCCCTCTGTACTCAGCTTCATCTCCGCTGGAGATGAGACCAACGATCGCAGAGTCATCAGAGAACTTCTGTAGATGGCAATGTGTTGTGTTGTGTGAGAAGTCCGCAGTATAAAGAGTGAACAGGAAGGGAGCCAGCACCGTTCCCTGGGGGGCCCCCGTGCTACTGATGATCGTGTCGGAAACACAGTCCCGGGTTCTCACAAACTGAGGCCGGTTCGTGAGGTAGTCCAGGATCCATGATGACAGGTGCTGGTCCACCCCTGCGCGCAGCAGCTTGTCCTTCAGGATCATCGGTTGGATGGTGTTGAAAGCACTGGAGAAGTCAAAGAACATGATCCTCACCATATTCCCGGGCTTCTCCAGGTGGGACAGAGAACGGTGAAGGAGGAAGATCACCGCATCCTCCACCCCAATGCCATGCTGGTAGGCGAACTGGAGTGGATCCATCGCTGGTTCCACCAGGGGGCGGAGATGAGCAAGGAGCAGTCTCTCCAGGGTCTTCATCAAGTGGGACGTCAAGGCCACCGGTCTGAAGCTGTTCAGGTCTTTGGGGTGGGAAGTTTTTGGTACAGGTACCACACAAGATGTTTTCCACAGCTGTGGTACCCTCCCCAGTTTCAGGCTCATGTTGAAGATATAGAATCCCGTTCACGACGGAATAATTTGAGGCTGGTGGGCCTCCTGGAGGGAGTGGAGGGACGGGACCCATGTTCCTTTTTGGAAAAGTGGATTCCAGAAGCGCTGGACAACGCGGATCTGCAGTCATCGTTCGTCTTAGAGAGCGCACACCGAATCGGCCCACCGAGACATAATAAGACACCACCGAGGACGCTGATTATGAAGTTCCTCAGCTACAGAGACAAGATGACGGTCACCAACGTGGCGCGAGCTAAAGGAGAAATTAAATACCAGGATCAACAGGTGCGGTTCTACTCAGATTTGGCCACAGGAATTCAACAATTAAGGAAACAGTTCGACCCCGCCCGTAAAGAGCTGCGCAACCTTGGGATTCGTCACGGAGTGATTCATCCGGCAAGACTGCTGGTCACATATAAAGGGAGAACCCATATCTTCAAGACCCCTCAAGAGGCGCAGGAGCTCATTAAGCAGATCCAAGAAGAGACTGGTGGGAGCTAAGCATGAACATGATATAAAGGTAGAACATTTAAGCATTTGTACAGGCATCTGATTGATCAGAAACATATAACATGTCTACAAAATACAGATTGTATTATATATATATAAAAAAGCTATGATGTACAAAGTTGCTATAAAACTTTGAAGTTATGTTGGGAAAAACTACAGAAGAGAGTTAATGTCATTAAAAATAGTAGTAGAGTCAGGGTGATTGAGAGGAGAAAGAGAGAGTGGTTTGACTGATCCTTGCAGGTGTGGAACAGTCACTAGCTATAACGGGAGACGGAATTTTTTTTTGATTTTGGGGGGATTACCACGAATGTGGGGAAAGGGAATTTGTTTTTGTGTAGTTTGTAGGATGAATGTTCAACCATCCATGTTTTTGCTTCTCTGCATGAGCATGTTTATATTGCAAGGTAATCTCAAACTCCTTATTGATCATAGATCAAAGCGTTAATCTTAATTTAACTTCATGGAATTGCAGACGTCTACAAAATCTAAAAAAAACTTAAACAAGTTATAAATAAAATAAATGACATAGATTCAAAAATTGTGTTTTTACAAGAAACTCATCTAATAGAGGAGGATGTAAAAAGAATTAGGAGAAGATGGCAGGGAAATGTGTTCACCTCATCATTTTCATCCCGAGCCAGGGGAGTTATGACTCTCATACATAAAACAGTCCCATTTCAAGTGAAAAATGTAATTGGAGACAAATTAGGAAGATATCTAATCATTCAAGGATCTTTGTTATTACAAAATATAAATCTGGTGAACTTATACGGTCCCAATGTAGATGAGCAAAACTTCTTCGTTAATTTATTTCTTACTTTATCATCACTTACAGGGCAACATATAATAGCAGGGGATTTTAATTGTACATTGAATCCCAGTATAGATAGATCAACAGGACTGGACTGTACGCACAATGGATGCAGGATGACCATTAATCATTTTATGAAAGAATTGAGATTGCTAGATATATGGAGAGAAATGAAACCACAAGTCAAAGCCTACTCTTGTTATTCTAATACCTATAAGACATTCTCACGTATTGACTATTTTTTGATCTCTACAGAATTAAGGTCCAAGATTCAAAACTGTTTCTATGATAACATTGTGATCTCTGATCATGCACCCTGCTGTCTAATATATGTAGATAAGAAATTGACAAAGGACCCAGGAAGGTGGCATTTTCAGCATAAATGGCTTCAGGATGAGGAATTTGTTAACTAAATAGAAAAACAGATAGATGAGTTCTTTGATATTAATACTACACAAACATCAGCATGTATACAGTGGGAGGCTTTCAAAGCTTTTATAAGGGGGCATAATATTAGTTATACAGGTTCAAAATCTAAGAAGACTCGAGAGGAGAGAGTCCAATTGGAACGTAAAATAAAAATTCTTCAAGAAAAAGTGTATGCAGGAAGTAACCCAAAGTTAGAGAACGAATTACTGATTCTGAGAGCTGAATATGACAAAAAATCAGCGAATAGAGCTGCCTCGAGTCTTCTAAGATTGAAGCAAACATTTTATGAACAAGGTGAAAAATCAGGAAAATTATTGGCATGGCAGATTAAACAATTAGAATTTAAAACACCAATTACCAGTATTATAAGTAACGGACAGGTAGTTATAGATCCTTTAGAAATTAATAGTGCCTTTAGAGATTATTATGAAAAACTATATGATACAAAAATTGAAACTGACTTAACAAAACTAAATGGGTTTTTGGATGGATTATCTATACCGTGTATTCCAAATGAAAACAGGGAGATACTGGAGTCTAAAATTAGTCAAGAAGAAGTTGGGCTAGCCATTGATAACATGAAATCAGGAAAAAGAGCAGGACCAGATGGTCTTCCAGTTGACCTCTATAAAAAATTTAAGAATAAATTAATAAAACCACTTTGGAAATGGTTTTAGAAGCATTTCAAAATAGTAATTTACCACCATACATGAATAATGCCTTAATTATACTGTTGCCAAAACCAGGTAAACCGTCTAATGTGAAAACATGAGACCAATAAGCCTATTAAATGCTGACCTTAAGATAATCTGTAAAATTTTAGCAAGACGACTACAAGAAATATTACCAAATATTATTAACCGAGATCAGAATGGCTTTATAATGGGAAGACAAGGCTTCCATAATGTAAGAAGATTATTTAATATTATTTATTCCAATAAAGAAGCACCGGATAGAGCTCTCCTATCATTGGACGCCGACAAGGCCTTTGATAGGGTCGAATGGCCCTACCTTTTTGAAGTCCTACAAAGGTTTGGACTTGGAAATAATTTCATAAAATGGGTTCAGATAATATACAATAATGCTACAGCAGAAATCCTAATAAACAGCAATATCTCAAAATCAATAAAAATCAATAGAGGATGTCAACAAGGCTGTCCACTTTCACCCTTATTGTTTACTATGGCAATTGAACCTTTAGCGATGGCAGTACGTTTACATCCACAAATATATGGAATTAAAGTAGGACTAACAGAATATAAAATCTCCCTGTATGCTGATGACATAATTTTATGTCGAATTTTAAAAAAATCAATTCCGACTTTGTTAAATTTAATAAAGAACTTTGGGGAAATATCAGGATATAAAATAAATGAAACTAAATCTTCAATATTAATGCTAAATGAGACCCAGAGAAATCACCCAGCGCCTGAGGTAAATCAATTCAATGTTGTAAATCAGTTTAAATATTTAGGAATTCAAATTTTGCCTAAGCTAGAATCAGTCGCCAGTGCCAACTATGAAGCCTTAATGACAGATATTAATGAGTTACTTCAGAGATGGATGTCACTACCAATGTCGATGATCGGGAGAATTAATATACTTAAAAGTAATATCTTACCCAAAATACTTTATTTCAATACATTCCTTTACCACCACCTTCAGATCTATTCTCAAGAATTAAAAAAAAGTTAGTGGAATTTATATGGAACAATAGGAAGGCTAGATTACGTCTGTCCTTACTATATTTACCATTTGATCGTGGAGGTCTGAAATGTCCAAACTTTATGTTGTGTTACTGGTCAGCACAACTGAGGTCTATGACATATTATTTTTCATCAAATGATCTCCCTCACTGGACTGAAATGGAATCATACAATTTTACCTTTACCTCTTCCCTTATTCATATACTCAGACTCGGCTAAAAAATTACAGAAACAAGTTAAAAATCCAATTGTAAAGCATATGATCAAAATATGGTGTGAAACAAAAAAATATTTAAAAGAACCACATTTATTGTCACAATTTAGCCCAATATGGGGTAATCAATATTTTGCACCAGGGAGAGTGGATGCTGTATTTAAAGTATGGAATTTAAAAGGGATTCAAAAGATTCAAGACTTATATTTGTCATGTTCAGATAACATAATGTCTTTTGAAGAACTGAGGATCAAATTCAATCTTAATTGAACATATTTTTTTTAAAGTATCTTCACCTTAGGAATTTTATTCGATCAAATCAAAATAATGCTCTCACCAGACCTACTTATTCCTCCTTGGAAAAAATTTTGACGAAAGATAGTAAGAGAAAGGGTATTATTTCAGAGTTTTATAACTCATTGACACTATCCTCAAGTGAAAACTCACAGAAAAGACTGAATTATTGGAAAGAAGACCTGCAAATTGAAATATCAGAGGAACAATGGGAATTGGCTTGTACAGAAGCTAAAACCAAATCAATAAATGTACGTCTTAAATTGATACATTTTAAATGGTTAATGCGGATGTATGTTACACCAGTGGAGTTAAATAGATATAACAAAAACATACCAGATACATGCACAAAATGTATGGAAAGTAAAGGAACCCTATTTCACTGCTTATGGGAATGTAGTAAAATCAGAATGTTTTGGGAAGAGGTGAGGGTAACAATTGAAAAAATAATTTCAAAACAATTCACATTGAACTCTAAACTGTTTTTGTTGGGTCAGTATCCAGAAAAGCATAACTTTAATAAGAGTGAAAGAGCATTCATTGACCTCAGTTTGCTTAATGCCAAAAAATGTATTGCACTACTGTGGAAAAAGACTCATAGACCAGATGTGACTCAGTGGTTAAGACAGATGTTAACAAACCTTCCACTAGAAAGAATAACATACAGTGGGGTAAAAAAGTATTTAGTCAGCCACCAATTGTGCAAGTTCTCCCACTTAAAAGATGAGAGAGGTCTCCAATTTTCATCATAGGTATACCTCAACTATGAGAGACAAAATATGAAAAAAAAAATCCAGAAAATCACATTGAAGGATTTTTAATGAATTAATTGGTAAATTCCTTGGTAAAATAAGTATTTGGTCAGAATCAGAATCAGAATCAGATTTATTGCCATTGTTCATGTAGTACACAAACTAGGAATTTGTCTCGGTGCCATGCTGCAACATTAAAAACATGAAGAGATAAAGAGATAAACTAAAAAAAAACAAACTAAAAGACTAAAAACATGCAATAAGTGTAGAATAATAAGTAATAATAATAATAATAATGAGTAATACTAGTCAAGGCAGATTTAAATAAATTAGGTCAATAACAAAAGTTCATCTCAATACTTTGTTATATACCCTTTGTTGGCAATGACAGAGGTCAAACGTTTTCTGTAAGTTTTCACAAGGTTTTCACACACTGTTGCTGGTATTTTGGCCCATTCCTCCATGCAGATCTCCTCTAGAGCAGTGATGTTTTGGGGCTGTCGCTGGGCAACACAGACTTTTAACTCCCTCCAAAGATTTTCTATGGGGTTGAGATCTGGAGAATGGCTAGGCCACTCCAGGACCTTGAAATGCTTCTTACGAAGCCACTCCTTCATTGCCCGGTTGGTGTGTTTGGGATCATTGTCATGCTGAAAGACCCAGCCACATTTCATCTTCAATGCCCTTGCTGGTGGAAGGAGGTTTTCACTCAAAATCTCACGATACATGGCCCCATTCATTCTTTCCTTTACATGGATCAGTCGTCCTGGTCCCTTTGCAGAAAAACAGCCCCAAAGTATGATGTTTCCACCCTCATGCTTCACAATAGGTATGGTGTTCTTTCTCCTCCAAACACGACAAGTTGAGTTTTTACCAAAAAGTTCTATTTTGGTTTCATCTGACCATATGATATTCTCCCAATCCTCTTCTGGATCATCCAAATGCTCTCTAGCAAACTTCAGACGGGCCTGGACATGTACTGGCTTAAGCAGGGGGACACGTCTGGCACTGCAGGATTTGAGTCCCTGGCGGCGTAGTGTGTTTCTGATGTAGCCTTTGTTACTTTGGTCCCAGCTCTCTGCAGATCATTCACTAGGTCCCCCTGTGTGGTTCTGGGATTTTTGCTCACCGTTCTCATGATAATTTTGACCCCACGGGGTGAGATCTTGCGTGGAGCCCCAGATCGAGGGAGATTATCAGTGGTCTTGTATGCCTTCCATTTTCTAATAATTGCTCCCACAGTTGATTTCTTCACACCAAGCTGCTTACCGATTGCAGATTCAGTCTTCCCAGCCTGGTGCAGGTCTACAATTTTGTTTCTGGTGTCCTTTGACAGCTCTTTGGTCTTGGCCATAGAGGAGTTTGGAGTCTGACTGTTTGAGGTTGTGGACAGGTGTCTTTTATACTGATAACGAGTTCAAACAGGTGCCATTAATACAGGTAATGAGTGGAGGACAGAGGAGCCTCTTAAAGAAGAAGTTACAGATCTGTGAGAGCCAGAAATCTTTCTTGTTTGTAGGTGACCAAATACTTATTTTACTGAGGAATTTACCAATTAATTCATTAAAAATCCTTTAATGTGATTTTCAGGATTTTTTTTTCTCATTTTGTCTCTCATAGTTGAGGTATACCTATGATGAAAACTGGAGACCTCTCTCATCTTTTAAGTGGGAGAACTTGCACAATTGGTGGCTGACTAAATACTTTTTTGCCCCACTGTACATACTGAAATCAAAGGAAAATGTGTTTGAGAATATATGGAGACCTTTCATTGATTATGTAAAGAAATTAAACATAACTTCTGAAGAAAAAGGTGAATGATGTGTGTGGACCTTGCAAATTCCAAATTGGTGAATTGTGGGACACAATTATGCACATATGTATATCATTGCATGATTCATACGTATACCACCTTAGGCTTCACATCTGAGACGGAACAAAGGACTGAGCCGCTCTGGAGATAACACGAGGATGTGAAAGTTTAGTCTTTGGCATGCAAGGAGACAGCCGTGGGGGATTTCGCCCAGCGGCCAGCGGCCAGAGACTGGAGGTGGGGGTGTTAAGATCGGGAGGAAGTTACATTGTTACTGGGGATTAAGCACCATGTGACTGGGTGTTTTGAAGTCCTGGGTAGAAAAGGGACAGATGTGGGGGGATTCGCTCTCTTTCTGTTTTTGGATGATGTTGGAGAATGTGAATAAATCTGACTTGTGAAATAAACTCAGCCTCGTCCTTCCGCATTCTCCACACTGGTGACCCTAAGACATATCATGAGCAGAAGTAATTCCCCCGAGCCGGACTCGTCAGGAACCAGCCAGGCGAACGAAGCCACAGTCAAGCTACCAGACTTCTGGTAAGACAACCCGTGCTCCTGGTTCCACTTGGTTGAAGCACAGTTCGCTCTCCGGGGGATAACGGTAGATGACACGAAATTCTACCATGTTATTGCCAAGCTCGACAACCGCACGGCTCGACATGAGCAGAGCCTTTTGGAGCGCCCACCGGCCGACGACAAATACGGCGGATTGAAGGCTGCGCTCATCCAGCGTTTCACTCCCTCAGTCCAGGAGAGAGCGGAGAGGCTCCTGGCTCTGAACGACTTGGGAGACAGCATGCCCGTCGACCTGATGGAGGACATGCTGAGGCTGAGGGGCTCAGACGGCGACGACTTCCTCTTCACCCACATTTTCCTGAGAACCCTCCCGTCGGCCACGAGAGCGACCCTGGCCGGTTCACCGTTGTTGACCCTACGGGACTTCCGCGCGCTGGCCCAGGAGGCACAACGGATTCTCAATGCCAGCAGACAGCGCGTGGCCACCGCAGCAGCGACGGAGATCGGCGCGACGGCCTGAGACGGCAGGGGGCCAGAGGCGGCGGTAGCAGACCCACCGACGACGGCAGCGGCGAGGGTCAAGGATCGCGGAGGAGACGACCTCTGTTTCTACCATCGCCGCTTTGCAGAGAGGGCACGCAAATGTATACCACCGTGCCAGTTCAAGCGCTCGGGAAACGCCAAGACCGGGGGTCGGTAGCAGCCGCGGCCCTCGGGGAAGAGAACAAGATGCTCTACTTGACGGACGCGTGTTAGGGGAGGCAATTCCTCGTGGACACAGGCTCCCAAGTGAGTTTCGTCATGCCTACATATGCTGACCGGCTGGCAGGTCCCGGAGGTCACGGAGCGTCAGCAGCGAACGGCTCGAGGATTAAGACCTTTGGTGAGAAGACTCTGCTTCTGTCCCTACACGGCCGTACATTTGAGTGGACTTTTGTTATAGCTGCAGTGAGCTTCAATATGTTAGGCGCTGATTTTCTGTGCTCACATGGTTTGTTGGTTGATCTTGCTAATAGGCGCCTGGTTAATGCACTTTCTTTTTATTCTATTCCCTGTGCAGCCCGAGTGACCCCGCCCACAGCACAAGCCAACGTCGCAACGGCAGGTGGTATGTTCCACACACTACTCACTCAGTTCCCAGCACTCACGGTTCCCACATTTTCAGCAGCTGTCGCTAAACACGGAGTGGAACATTTTATTACTACCACCAGACCGCCCGTTTTTGCAAAAGCTCGGCGCTTGGATGCAGCTAAACTGTCCATAGCGCGCGAGGAGTTCGCCAACCTGGAAAAGTTGGGAATCATCAGGCGTTCGAAAAGCCCATGGGCTTCCCCGCTTCACATGGTCCCTAAAGCTGACGGCTCGTGGCGCCCTTGCAGAGATTTCCGCAGGTTGAACAACGCTACAGCACACGACCGCTACCCGATCCCGCATAGCCAAGATTTTTCCGTTCATTTGGCAGGGGCGCACATTTTTTCTAAGATAGACTTGGTCCATGAGTACCATCAAGTCCCAGTACGCGCTGAGGACATACCCAACACAGCGGTAATAACTCCGTTTGGCCTTTTCGAGTTTTTGCGCATGCCGTTTGGGCTTAAAGGCGCTGCGCAGACGTTCCAACGCATGATGGACGCAGTGTTGCACGATCTCCCCTTCATGTTCGTCTACCTGGACGACATCTTGGTAGCCAGCGCGTCCGAAGACGAACACGAAAACCGCCTCACGGCAGTTTTCCAGAGGTTGGGAGAGCACGGGTTAATAATCAACCCAGCGAAGTGTCAGTTCGGGGTGACGCAGATTGATTTTTTGGGGCATCGCGTCTCTCCAGAAGGAGCGGTTCCTCTGCCTGACAAAGTGTGCGCAGTAACAAATTTTCCCCAGCCACAAACAGTCAAAGCGTTACAGGAGTTTTGGGGAATGGTAAATTTTTATAACCGTTTCCTCCCCCACGCAGCGCAGCTCATGCAACCATTGTATGCCGTGCTAAAAAAACAAAAACCCACAAGCAAAATCAAATGGTCTCCTGAGCGGGAGCGAGCATTCGCGGAGGTCAAAACAGCCCTGGCAAATGCTGCGTTGTTAGTGCATCCAGATCCAACGGCCCGCATAGCGCTCACTACTGACGCGTCAGATGTGGCCATAGGGGCGGTCGTGGAGTAGCATGTAGCCGGGACTTGGCAGCCGCTCGCCTTTTTCAGCAGGACGTTGCGCGATAGTGAGCGAAAATACAGTGCATTTGACAAGGAGCTGTTAGCCCTCCACTTGGCCATTCGCCACTTCCAGTTCTGGCTGGAAGGACGCCGTTTCACCGCGTTCGTTGACCACAAGCCGCTGACTTTCGCGATGGCCAAGGTTTCAGAACCGTGGTCGGGCCGGCAGCAGAGGTAGCTGGCTGCAATCTCAGAGTTTACTACCGATATTCAGCACATAGCAGGTAAACTTAATGTAGTGGCAGACTGTCTCTCGCGCGCCGTAGCGGCCCCAGTCCGCGTAGGGATAGATTATGCAACCATGGCCACGGAGCAGGCTAGCGACGCGGAAGTGCGCGCTGCCACAGTCCGCGTAGGGATAGATTATGCAGCCATAGCCGCGGATCAGGGGAGCGACGCTGACGTGCGCTCGCTCCAGTCTGGACCAACAGGGTTAAGGCTGGAGAACAGGGTGCTGCAAGATGGTATGCCCCCCCTAATCTGCGATGTCTCCACGGGACGACCGCGCCCGGTGGTACCGACCGCGTGGCGCCGCCGTGTTTTTGACTCGATTCATTCTCTGGCGCACCCAGGGGTGCGCGCGTCGGTCAAAATGGTAGGAGAGAAATTTGTATGGCCGAGCCTGCGCAGGCAAGTTAGAGAGTGGGCAGCAGCCTGCATGGCTTGCCAACGAGCCAAGGTTCACAAGCACACGAGAGCTCCCTTGGAGCCGTTTCACATCCCAGCTAAGAGGTTCGATCACGTTCACGTGGACCTCATAGGCCCCCTCCCGCCGTCGCAGGGGTGCACACACCTTCTGACAATGGTAGACCGCACCACGCGCTGGCCTGAAGTGGTCCCACTGTCATCAACCACAGCCGAGGAGGTGGCGCGCGCGTTTTTAACGGCATGGGTAGCGCGCTTTGGAGTTCCGTCGGACATTACGTCCGACAGAGGTCCTCAATTTGTTTCCGAGCTTTGGTCAGCGATGGCCCGCAGCCTGGGGGTAACGATCCACCGCACTACCGCGTACAACCCGCAGGCTAATGGGTTATGCGAATGTTTCCATAGGTCATTGAAGGCGGCCCTCAGAGCGTCACTTACGGATGCAAATTGGGTGGACAAACTACCATGGGTTTTATTGGGGTTGCGTTCTGCACCTAAAGAGGATTTAGAAGCCTCCCTGGCTTCCCGGCTCAGCGGTTGCAGAGTGACGCGGAAGCGGGCATGCTTCCCGGCCCCGTTCACCACAGTTTTCCGTGCGTTTTTGTGCCTAAGGCTCTAAAAAATGCAGAGGTTGTTTTTGTCAGACACGATGCGCATCGCCCACCGTTGCGACCACCTTATGATGGACCATTTAGAGTGCTGGAAACAGGGGATAAGCATTTTTTGCTAGAGTTGGGGAACAGGAAAGAAAAGATTGGCATAAACAGACTCAAACCCGCCTTTGTGTTGGCTGACGAGGATGTGCTGTTGGCTACGGCTCCTCAGCGCGGCAGACCCCCTAAGGAGCATTCATCAGAACACCCACAGGGATTGACTAACAGTTCTCATCCTCAGACAGCAGCTCCCCAGCAGGAAGGCGCCGCGAAAGTGGTTAAGCCCGCTTACAGCAGATATGGGAGGCGACTGAGGCCCAAGCGACACGTGGACTGATGTGTAATAGTTTTACCATGACTTGCAGACTGTTATTACGTTGTTCCATCTTAGACGTTTGGGGGGGGGGGGGTCATGTGGGACACAATTATGCACATATGTATATCATTGCATGATTCATACGTATACCACCTTCGGCTTCACATCTGAGACGGAACAAAGGACTGAGCCGCTCTGGAGATAACACGAGGATGTGAAAGTTTAGTCTTTGGCATGCAAGGAGACAGCCGTGGGGGATTTCGCCCAGCGGCCAGAGACTGGAGGTGGGGGTGTTAAGATCGGGAGGAAGTTACATTGTTACTGGGGATTAAGCACCATGTGACTGGGTGTTTTGATGTCCTGGGTAGAAAAGGGACAGATGTGGGGGGGATTCACTGTCTTTCTGTTTTTGGATGATGTTGGAGAATGTGAATATATCTGACTTGTGAAATAAACTCAGCCTCGTCCTTCCGCATTCTCCACAGAATGTATAATATGTATACTATGTGGCACATACAGTATATTAAGTTCATATTTCCCACAAATGTATGGCTGTATGTGTATTGGGGGTTTCACGTCTCGCGGGACAAAGAAGGTCTGGGTCTGCAGAGATCTACAGGAGATGACGAGGAGGTGCGAGTTTTGGCCTTTGTCTCAGACAGGATGCCCCAGAAGGATTCCCGGAACATCGAGGGATAAGAGACGGACATCAAAGAGTTGCATTGCGACTGGGAATTAAATGCCATGTGATTGTATGTTTGCTAAAGCACCATGTGACTTAGACAGTATAAGAGTGTGGTATTTCTTTGCTCGGTCTCTTTTCTTGTTGAGAGATTGCTAGAGAATGTGTTCTCTTAATAAGCTGAACCTGAGAAATAAACTCAGTCTCATCCTTGAATGCATTCTCTACACTGGTGACCCAACGACAAATTGTGGCCGGGAACGACATTCCCGCGCCGGACTCATCAGGAGCCAGCCAGGCTAACACAGCTACCGCAGTCCAGCTGCCCGATTTCTGGCAGCATAGCCCGTGCTCCTGGTTCAACACTATCGAGGCTCAGTTCCATCTTCGGGGAATTTCGGCGGATGCAATGAAGTTCTACCATGTAGTCGCAAAGCTGGACAGCCTCACAGTCCAGCGGGCGGAGAGCCTGACTAACCACCCACCAGACGACGACAAGTACGGCGCATTGAAAGCCGCTCTCATCCGTGCTTTCACCCCCTCGCTGGGAGAGCGAGCAGAGAAGCTCCTGGCGTTGACTGAAGGCGAGGCAGACAGGCCTGCTGACCTGATGGCGAGGATGCTGAGCCTGAGGGGCGATGATGATGACGGCTTTATCTTCGCCCATCTTTTCTTCAGGACACTACTGCCAGTGGTGAGAGTTACCCTGGCCGGTTCACAGCTGCTGACCAACCGAGATTACCACGAACTAGGCCATGACGCACAGCGACTCGCCGACGCCCATAGACACCACACGGCCACGACGGTGGCAGCGGAGCTGAGCGCAACACCCGGAGATGGCAGGGGGCCAGAGGATGCAGCACCAGATTCGCTGACGTCAGCAGCAGCTGAGGCCAGGAGACACGGAGCGGGCGACGTCCTCTGCTTTTATCATCGACGTTTTGCCGAGAGGGCACGCAAGTGCACTCCACCGTGCCAGTTCAGACGCTCGGGAAACGCCGGGACCGAGCCGGTAGCAGCTGCAGCTCTCGGCGTGAAGAACAGGCTGCTCTACCTTACGGACGCGAAATCAGGGAGACGGTTCCTGGTGGACACAGGCTCCCAGCTGAGTTTCATCACACCTTCCTTCGCTGACCGGCTGGCGCCTTCCAGCGGACCCCTGGTGTTGGTGGCGAACGGCTCGACGATCAAGACCTTCGGGGAGAAGACCCTCCCCCTGTCTTTTCACGGTCAGACTTTCGAGTGGACTTTCGTCGTGGCGGCAGTCAGTCATAACATGTTAGGTGCTGATTTTTTGTGCTCGAATGGTTTATTGGTTGATCTTGCTAATAGACGTCTGGTTAATGCACTGTCTTTCCATTTTATTTCCTGTACAGCCCGGGTGGCCCCGCTGACTGCACAGCCCAACGTCACAGCTGTGGGTGGTAAGTTCCAAGCACTACTCACTCAGTTTCCAACACTCACAGTCCCAACGTTTTCGGCGTCGGTGGCTAAACATGGGGTGGAACATTTTATAACTACCACCGGCCCCCCCGGTTTTGCAAAAGCTCGGCGCTTGGACTCAGCTAAACTGGCAATAGCGCGCGAGGAATTCGCCAACCTGGAAAAGCTGGGCATCATTAGATGCTCTAACAGCCCCTGGGCCTCACCGCTGCATATGGTCCCCAAGGCTGATGGCTCGTGGCGGCCTTGCAGTGATTTCCGCAGGTTGAATAACGCTTCAGCACACGACCGCTACCCGATTCCACACATCCAAGATTTTTCGGTGCATTTGGCGGGGGCGCGCATTTTTTCTAAAATAGATTTGGTGCGCGGGTACCATCAAGTCCCAGTCCGCGCTCAGGACATACCCAAAACAGCGGTAATAACTCCGTTTGGGCTTTTTGAGTTTTTGCGTATGCCGTTTGGACTCAAGGGGGCTGCGCAGACTTTCCAGCGCATGATGGATGCAGTTTTACGCGACCTCCCTTTCGTGTTTGTCTACTTGGATGATATTTTGGTAGCCAGCACATCCGAGGACGAACACGAAAGCCACCTCTCAGTGGTTTTTCGGAGGCTGGAAGAGCACGGGTTAATAATTAACCCAGCGAAGTACCAGTTTGGGGTGGCGCAAATCGATTTTTTGGGGCACCACGTTTCACCAGAAGGAGCGGTCCCTCTGCCCGATAAAGTACGCGCAATAACAGATTTTCCCCAACCTCAGACGGTCAAAGCATTGCAGGAATTTTTGGGAATGGTTCATTTTTATAACCGCTTCCTCCCAAGCACAGCGCAGCTCATGCAACCATTGTACACGGCACTGAAAAAACAAAAACCTGCAAACAAGATCGAATGGTCCCCGGAGTGGGAGCGCGCTTTTTCCCAAGTCAAATCAGCCCTGGCGAATGCCGTTTTGTTGGCACACCTGGTGCCAGCGGCCCGCATGGCGCTCACCACGGACGCTTCCGATGTAGCGGTGGGGGCGGTCGTTGAACAGTTTGTGGCAGGGAGCTGGCAGCCGCTCGCGTTTTTCAGCAGAACCTTGCGCGATAACGAGCGGAAATACAGTGCGTTCGACAGGGAGCTGTTGGCCCTGCATTTGGCCATCCACCATTTCCAGTTATGGCTGGAGGGGCGTCGTTTCACTGCATTTGTGGACCACAAGCCGCTAACGTTCGCGATGGCCAAGATATCAGAGCCTTGGTCAGGCCAGCAGCAAAGACAGCTGGCCACGATATCGGAGTTCACCACCGATATTCAGCATGTCGCAGGAAAACATAATGTAGTGGCAGATTGTCTTTCGCGCGCGGTAGCAGCGCCAGGCCCTGTGGGGGCAGTCTCGGAGGCCGCGGCTGCAGGCCAGGGTTGTGGAGCGGAAGCGCTCGCAGCCCCGGTCCGCGTAGGTTTGGATTATGCAGCCATGGCCGCAGAGCAGGATAGCGACGCGGACGTGCGCGCGCTCCAGTTTGGACCAACAGGGTTAAGGCTGGAGCACAGGGTGCAGCAGATAGGTATGCCCCCTCTAATCTGCGATGTCTCCACGGGGCGGCTGCGTGGCGCCGCCGCGTTTTTGACTCAATCCATTCCCTGGCCCACCCGGGGGTGCGCGCATCGATCAAGATGGTGGGGGAGAAATTTGTTTGGCCCGGGTTGCGTAAACAGGTCAAGGAATGGGCAGCAGCCTGCGTAGCATGTCAGCGAGCTAAAATACACAAGCACACTAGAGCTCCTTTGGAACCTTTTCACATCCCGGCCAAGCGTTTTGATCATGTGCACGTTGACTTGGTGGGCCCCCTGCCATTGTCGCAGGGGTGTACACACCTTTTGACGATGGTAGATCGCACCACGCGTTGGCCAGAAGTGGCTCCTCTGGCGTCAACCGTAGCAGCAGATGTTGCACGCGCGTTTTTAACAGCTTGGGTAGCGCGTTTTGGAGTTCCGTCGGACATAACGTCCGACAGAGGTCCCCAATTCGTTTCCGAACTCTGGTCATCGATGTCCCACAGCCTAGGGGTGAAGATTCACCGCACTACCGCGTATAACCCCCAGGCTAACGGTTTGTGCGAACGCTTTCATAGGTCATTGAAAGCAGCTCTCAGAGCGTCTCTTACGGATACAAATTGGGTGGATAAACTTCCATGGGTTTTATTGGGGTTGCGTTCCGCACCTAAGGAGGATTTGCAGGCCTCTCCGGCTGAATTAGTTTTTGCTCAACCCCTCCGTTTGCCAGGGGAATTCCTTCCCAACAACCCTGCGCCAAATTACCTCCCCGCTCAGCTGTTGCAGAGCGGCACAGGATCAAATACCCTTTCTGGCCCAGTTCATCACAGTTTTCCACGCGTTTTTGTGCCAAAGGCTTTAAAAAATGCGGAGTTTGTTTTTGTTAGACATGATGCCCAGCGCCCAGGTTTGCGACCGCCTTACGACGGGCCTTTCAGAGTGTTGGAAACAGGAGAGAAACATTTTTTGCTTGATTTAGGAAGCAGAAAAGAGTTGATCTGCATTAACAGACTCAAACCCGCTTTTGTTCTGGCTGATGAACACGTGCAGTTGGCTAGGGCCCCCCGCCGTGGCAGGCCGCCGAGAAGGCATTCTTCGCAGCCCTCACAGAGATGTGCTAACAATTCTGATTCACAGATGCACCAAGTCGGGGCAGAAGGAACAAAGCCGGCTTACAGCAGATATGGAAGGAGGTTAAAACCCAAGCAATTGGTGGACTGATTTGTGATATGCAGTGATGTTTTTTGTCATGCATCTCTGGTTATGTTCTGTCCCTTAGTAGATGTTTGGGGGGGGGGGTTATATGGCACATATATTGAGTTCATATTTCCCACAAATGTATGGCTGTATGTGTATTGGGGGTTTCACGTCTCGCGGGACAAAGAAGGTCTGGGTCTGCAGAGATCTACAGGAGATGACGAGGAGGTGCGAGTTTTGGCCTTTGTCTCAGACAGGATGCCCCAGAAGGATTCCCGGAACATCAAGGGATAAGAGACGGACATCAAAGAGTTGCATTGTGACTGGGAATTAAATGCCATGTGATTGTATGTTTGCTAAAACACCATGTGACTTAGGCAGTATAATTGTGTGGTATTTCTTTGCTCGGTCTCTTTTCTTGTTGAGAGATTGCTAGAGAATGTGTTCTCTTAATAAAGCTGAACCTGAGAAATAAACTCAGCCTCATCCTTGAATGCATTCTCTACAACTTATGTAATAGATTACCTAGACTAAGCAGAGGAGCATTGTTGATGACTTGCCTTTGTTAGTGGTTGTTGGTGTTTTTAGTACATTTTTTTTTGTAGTTAGTGTTTTTTTTTTAAATTACTTTAGTGTTAGTGTTTGATTGTTTGTGCCATGTTTGTAAAAAAAAAAAAAGTTCAATAAAAAATATTGTGGAAAAAAAAAACCAAGAAGCCGTAGACGGTATAAGACCTTTGATTGAAGAAATGATAATGAAGGGCATTATCATTCCATGCCCTGACTCTCCTGTAAATACTCCCCTATTCCCTGTTAAGAAGGCACCACCTAGTGTTGGGTGGAGATTAGTGCAGGATTTACAGGCCGTGAATGCTGCAGTAATTCCGAGAGCGCCCCAGGTGCCTGACCCACATACACTGTTGAATAATGTTCCACCTGATAGTGTGCGTTTTTCTGTAGTAGACATTAGCAATGCTTTCTTTTCCATTCCTGTGCATAGACTCTCAGTTCTGGTTTGCATTTACCTTTGATGGCAAATGATACACCTTTACAAGGTTGCCACAAGGATATTGTTAAAGTCCCACAATATTCTCACAAGCGATGACAGCCAATTTGGCTAAATTTGTCCCATCACATGGTTCTAAAATTCTCTTGTATGTTGATGATATTCTTGTGGCATCCAACAATGAAGAACAATGTCAGCAAGACACGTTGGCTCTCTTGAAATTTTTGCATTCACAAGGACACAAATGCAGTAGAAATAAATTGCAATTTTGTCAGCCTGAAGTTAAATTTTTAGGACATCTTTTGAGTGCAAATGGGAAAACATTGGAACCAAATAGGATAGCAGCTATTCAAAAACTCCCATACCCACAGACAAAAAAACAATGTCAGCACTGGGGACTTTCAATTGCTGCAGAGCATGGACTCCAAATTATTCACAAAAAACTGCTCCACTATATGACATTTTGAAGATTTCAAATGTTACACCAGCCTCCAACATAGAGTTGACGGCAGAACAAAAAGAAGTCATTGATGAGTTGAAACACATACCGACTACAGTATGTGCGTTAGCCTTGCCAAATTATGATATGGATTTTCATCTGTTCTGTGATGTCCAGGATAAGCATATGACTGCAGTTCTGACTCAAATACATGCTGGACAATACGGAGGCTTGACTCTTGTTGCTGCAGGATTTCCTGTCTGTGTGCAGGCAGTAGCTGCAGCGGCGATGGCAGTCTCCTCTGTGTTGGATGTGGTTCTTTACCATCATTTAATTGTACATGTTCCCCACGCTGTAGAAGGGTTGTTGCAGCAGGACAAACACTCAGTGTTGTCACCAGCAAGACTATCGTCATATACAATAACCCCGTAGTCCCAGCCACATGTTAAACTTGTCAGGTGTGCTTCCCTCAATCCTGCTACTGTTTTACCAGTGACTAATGATGGCAGCGTTTTTGACCATGACTGTGTTCAGCAGTCCCTGCGTCAATATTTGCCACGCCCTGATTTGCATAACACACCCCTACCAAATTCTTTGTGGCTCTTTACTGATGGCTCATCTTTAAAAAGGCCTGATGGGTCAACATCCACTGCTTATGCTGTGACAACATTGACTGAAATCCTGATTGTGGAAAATGTTCCACAGCCTGCATCGGCTCAAATGGCTGAATTGCTTGCTTTGATCTCTGCACTCACATGGGCAAAGAATCTTGATGTTACTATTTGCACAGATAGCAAGTATGCCTACAATGCATGTCACCTGCAAACTGCTACTTGGAACTTGCATGATTTTGTTACCTCCACCAGAAAACCAGTCAAACATCAACAATAGTTGATACAATTATGGGAGGCCTTAATGATACCACACTCTGTGTCCGTTGTTCACTGCCCTGCCCACACTAACGACACTGATTTGCTTAGCTGTGGTAATCGCTTGGCTGATAATGCTGCTCATTGTGCTGCTCTGGGCCTTTTGGGAACCGTCTGCTTCATTGATGATGATGTTTTAAAAGACTGTCAAAGCGATATGGAACTTCCTCCTGATGCATGTCAGAATGATTCAGGTATATTTTGCATGCCAGATGGAAAAATTGTTCTGCCACCCACATTATACAAATGGGCTGCCTTGGTGTCACATGGCCCAGGCCATGTGTCAACAGAAGGAATGATGAGGATGTTGAAAAAACACTTTTTCTTTCCTAATATTTTGAAGGAAGCAAAGAAAACATGCCAAAAATGCATTAATTGTCTTCAAAATAATGCTCAAGGAGCAATGAGAACAAGGCAAGGATCATTCCCTGCACCAAAAGAACCTTTCAGTCAATGGTGTATGGATTTTATTGAATTAGGTAAACATGGGAAACTACAGTATTGCCTGGTGTTGATTGACACCTTTACAAAATAGACAGAAATACATCGAACATCCTCAGCAAATGCAGCATTTGTGTGCAGGACCTTGCTGGACCATGTTTTTCCCCACTTTTGGGATTCCAGAACTGATTTATGCAGACAATGGCACTCATTTCACAGCACAAACAGTCCAACATTTAATTCAAGCTGTAGGAAGCCAGATCAAATTTCAAACTGCTTACCACCCACAAAGTGCAGGCCTTGTAGAAAGAAAAAATGCCACTGTGAAACAAATGCTTGCAAAGGTCATGAAAGACACAGGCAAAGCATGGCCAGAAGCCTTAAAAATAGTAAAAATGACTATAAATCACTTCCGGTTATGGCTGCCACGTAGGACGGACGTGTCTCGCTCTGCTCTGCTCCTGGAGAAAAAAATCGGCAAATAACTCTCTCATTTGGGACAGAACGTAACCCAGCATTTGGGCGAGGATATGTCGGCGAAGCCTAAGGCTGGAAAACCAGGAAAAGGAAAAAGCGAGCCGCCGAAACAGTCCAAATTAACGGACTTTCAGGTCTGTGACGCAGCAAACAAAACTCCATATATGGCGGAGGAGGCTGGCAACGGTGCGATTTCTGCGGGGAATGGCGCAGATGCGCTGATGGCTGCCATGAGTTCAATGAGAGCGGACTTTTCCTCTAGATTTGATGGGATTATGACAGCGTTGGAAGGAATAAGAAAGGAATTGGGTGACTGTGTAGAACGAACGGCGCAGATGGAGCTCCGTTTCGCTAGTGCTGAAGATGACGTCACCCGTCTTCAATTAAAGGTGCGCACTTTGGAAAAAAAAAATAAATCTCTGGAAGATAATATTTTGGATTTGGAATCTCGGTCGAGACAGAATAATTTGAGGCTGGTGGGTCTTCCAGAGGAATCAGAAGGTCGGGACGTATGTTCCTTTCTGGAAAAGTGGATTCCGGAGGTGCTGGGCAGCGAGGAGTTGCAATCAGCAGTGGTTCTGGAAAAAGCACATCGTATTGGCCCACGGAGAGATAAGGGACCGCCGAGGACCTTAATTATGAAGTTTCTTAGCAACAGAGACAGGATGAAGATCTTCAACGCTGCACGTGCTAAAGGAGAGATTAAACACCAGGACCAGCAGGTGCGGTTCTACCCAGATTTGGCCACAGGAATCCAGCAATTGAGGAAGCAGTTTGATCCCGTACGTAAGGAGCTGCGCAACCTTGGGATTCGTCATGGTGTAATCTATCCTGCGAGACTGCTGACCACGTATGAGGGCAGAACCCACATCTTCAAGACCCCAGAGGAGGCGCAGGAGTTCATCAAGAAGATCAAAGAAGAAGAAGAGACTGGTGGGAGCTAAGCATGAACAAAATATAAGGTAGAATAATTAAGCATTTGCACAGGCATCTGACTGACTTGAAGTAAATAGTAAGTTTACAAAATATAGATTGTATTATATATTAAAAAAACTAAACAAAAACAAAACAAACAAAAAAAAAAATTATGATGTACAAAGTTGTTAAAAATTTTGGAGTTAAGTTGGAAAACTACAGAGGAGAGTTAATGTTACGTTATTAAAAGCAGTAGAGTTAGGGTGATTGGGAGGATGAAGAAGGAGTGGCTTAGGCTGTTCCCCGTGGGTGTGGAACGGTCGATGGCTATATCGGGAGACAGAATTTTTCTTTTGATTTTGTGGGGTTTGCCACAAGTGTGGGAAGGGGAAATTTGTTTGTGTGTAGTTTGTAGGATGAATGTTCAACCACTCATGTTTTTGCTTCTCTGTATGAGCATGTTTACACTGCAAGGTAATCCCAAACTCTCTATTGATCATGGACCAAAGTGTTAATCTTAATTTAACTTCATGGAATTGCAGAGGTCTACAAAATTTAAAAAAACTTAAACAAGTTATGAATAAAATAAAGGACATGGGTTCAAGAATTGTGTTTTTACAAGAAACTCATCTGATAGAGGAGGATGTTAAAAGAATTAGGAGTAGATGGCAGGGAAGTGTATTCACCTCTTCATTTTCATCCCGAGCCAGGGGAGTTATGACTCTCATACATAAATCAGTTCCTTTTCAAGTGAAAAATGTAATTGGAGACAAATTTGGAAGATATGTAATCATTCAAGGTTCTTTGCTATTAGAAAATATAAATCTTGTGAACTTATATGGTCCCAATATAGATGATCAGAAGTTCTTTGCTAATTTATTTCTCATCTTATCATCACTTACAGGGCAACATATAATAGCAGGGGATTTTAATTGTACATTGAATCCAGGTGTGGATAGATCAACAGGACTGGATTGTACGCACATTGGATGTAGGATGACTATTAATCATTTTATGAAAGAATTGAGATTGTTAGATATATGGAGAGAAATGAAACCACAAGTTAAAGCCTATTCTTGTTATTCCAGTACCTACAAGACATTCTCACGTATTGATTATTTTTTGATTTCCACAGAATTAAGGTCCAAGATTCAAAACTGCTTTTATGATAACATCGTGATCTCTGATCATGCACCCTGTTGTCTAATATATGTAGATAAAAAATTGACAAAGGAATCAGGTAGATGGCAATTTCAGCATAAATGGCTTCAGGATGAGGAATTTGTCAAGTATATAGAAAAACAGATAGACGAGTTCTTTGACATCAATACTACACAAACATCAGCATGTGTAAAGTGGGAGGCTTTCAAAGCTTTTATTAGGGGACATATTATTAGTTATACAGGATCAAAATCTAAGAAGACTCGAGAGGAGAGAGCTAAATTGGAACATAAAATAAAAAATCTTCAGGAAAAAGTGTATGCAGGAAGGGACCCAAGGTTGGAGAATGAATTACTGATTTTGAGAGCTGAATACGACAAAAAATCAGCGAATAGAGCTGCCTCGAGTCTTCTAAGATTGAAACAATCTTTTTATGAACAAGGTGAAAAATCAGGAAAATTATTAGCATGGCAGATTAAACAATTGGAAATTAAAACACCAATTACCAGTATTATAAGTAACGGACAGGTAGTTATAGATCCTTTAGAAATTAATAGAGCCTTTAGAGATTACTATGAAAAATTATATACCAAAAATGAACCTGATTTAACAAAACTAAATGGGTTTTTGAACGAACTATCTATACCGTGTATTCCAAATGAAAACAGGGAGATATTGGAGTCTAAAATTAGTCAAGAAGAAGTTGGGCTAGCCATTGATAATATGAAATCAGGAAAAAGTGCAGGACCAGATGGTCTTCCAGTTGACCTTTATAAAAAATTTAAGAATAAATTAATAAAACCTTTTTTGGAAATGGTTTTAGAAGCATTTCAAAATAATAATTTACCATCATACATAAATAATGCCTTAATTATACTGCTGCCAAAACCAGGTAAGCCCTCTAATAAATGTGAAAATATGAGACCAATAAGCCTATTAAACGCTGACCTTAAGATAATCTGTAAAATTTTAGCAAGACGAATACAAGAAATTTTACCAAATATTATTAATCGAGATCAGAATGGCTTTATAAAGGGTAGACAAGGCTTCCATAATGTAAGAAGACTATTTAATATTATTTATTTTAATAAAGAAGCACCGGATACAGCTCTCCTATCATTGGACGCCGAAAAGGCCTTTGATAGAGTTGAATGGCCCTTTCTTTTTGAAGTCCTACAAAGGTTTGGACTTGGAAATAATTTCATAAAATGGGTTCAAATAATATACAATAATGCTACAGCAGAAATCCTAACAAATAACAATATTTCAAAACCAATAAAAATCAATAGAGGATGTCGACAAGGCTGTCCACTTTCACCTTTACTGTTTACTATGGCAATTGAACCTTTAGCGATAGCGATACGTTTACATTCACAAATATATGGAATTAAAGTTGGACCAACAGAACATAAAATCTCCCTGTACGCCGATGATATAATTTTGTTTATGTCGAATCTAAAAAAATCAATTCCAACCTTGTTGAATTTAATAAAGAATTTTGGGGAAATATCAGGATATAAAATAAATAAAACTAAATCTTCAATATTAATGCTAAATGAGACCCAGAGAAATTACCCAGCCCCTGAGGTAAATCAATTCAATGTTGTAAATCAGTTTAAATATTTAGGAATCCAAATTATGCCTAAGCTAGAATCAGTCACCAGTGTCAACTATGAAGCCTTAATGTCAGATATCAGTGAGTTAACTCAGAGATGGATGTCACTACCAATGTCGATGATCGGGAGAATCAATATACTTAAAAGTAATATTTTACCTAAAATACTTTATTTATTTCAATACATTCCCTTATCACCACCTTTAGATCTATTCTCAAGAATAAAAAAAAAGTTAGTGGAATTTATATGGAACAACAGGAGGGCTAGATTACGTTTGTCTTTATTATACTTACCATTTGATCGTGGAGGTCTGAAATGTCCAAATTTTATGTTGTATTATTGGTCGGCACAACTGAGGTCTATGACATATTATTTTTCATCAAATGATCTCCCTCACTGGACTGAAATGGAATCATACAATTTACCTTTACCTCTTCCCATATTCATATACTCAGATTCGGCAAAAAAATTACAAAAACAAGTTAAAAATCCATTTGTAAAGCATATGATCAAAATATGGTGTGAAGCTAAAAACTATTTAAAAGAACCACACTTATTGTCACAATTTAGTCCAATATGGGGTAATCAATATTTTAAACCAGGGAGAGCGGACGCTGTATTTAAAGTATGGAATTTAAAAGGGATACAAAAGATTCAGGATTTATATTTGCCATGTGCAGACAACATAATGTCTTTTGAAGAGCTGAGGATCAAATTTAATCTCAATAGAACACATTTTTTTAAATATCTTCAACTTAGAAACTTTATTCGATCAAATCAAAATAAAGCTCTCACTCGACCTATTTATTCATCCTTGGAAAAAATGATGATGAAAGATAGTAAAAGAAAGGGTATTATTTCAGAGTTTTATAACTCATTGACACTATCCTCAAGTGAAAATTCACTGAAAAGATTAAACTACTGGAAAGAAGATCTGCAAATTGAAATTTCAGAGGAACAATGGGAATTGGCTTGTACAGAAGCTCAAACCAAATCAATAAATGCACGCCTTAAATTGATACATTTCAAATGGTTAATGCGGATGTCTGTTACACCGGAGGAGTTAAATAGATATAACAAAAATATACCAGATACATGCACAAAATGCATGGAAAGTAAAGGAACCCTATTTCATTGTTTATGGGAATGTAGATTAATAAGAATGTTTTGGGAAGAGGTGAGGGTAACAATTGAAAAAATAATCTCAAAACAAATCATATTGAATCCTAAACTGTTTTTGTTGGGTCTGTACCCAGAAAAGCATAATTTTAATAAAAGTGAAAGAACATTCATAGACCTCAGTTTGCTTAATGCCAAAAAATGTATTGCACTATTATGGAAAAAGACTCATAGACCAGATGTGACTCAGTGGTTAAGACAGATGTTAACAAACCTTCCATTAGAAAGAATAACATATATACTAAAATCAAAGGAAATTGTGTTTGAGAATATATGGAGACCTTTTATTGATTATGTAAAAAATTTAAACATAACTCTTGAAGAAGAAGGTGAATGATGTGTGTGGACCTTGTAAATTCCAAACTGGTGAACATAATATGTATACTTATGTATTGGATTGTCTAGACTAAACAGAGGAGCATTGTTGAAGACTTGATTTTGTTGGTGGTTGTTGGTGTTTTTAGTGCATTTTTTTTTGTAGTACTTTAGTGTTAGTGTTTGATTGTTTGTATCATGTTTGTTAAAAAAAAAAAAAAGGTTCAATAAAGATATTGTGGAGAAAAAAAAAATGACTATAAATACCATACCTGATGCCAAGACAGGATTGTCACCTTTTGAATGTGCATTTCATAGACCATATTTGCTGCCAGAAATAAAGCCCTTGACATCCTCAAATAAATACAGTGATTTGGTAACCCATTTGAGGAAGGAATGTGAGAACAAAGACTATATTGATTCTGTCAGATCTCTCTCTGCTCCACAGGAGGGACAAGATAACCCTCTGCAACCTGGTGATTACATCTTCATCAAAAACCACCACCGCCAGCATTGGAACTCAGTAAGGTGGCTTGGACCAAACCAGGTGCTGTTGACCACCCCCACTGCAGTGCGTATTGCTGAACGACCCTCTTGGATTCACCTTTCACACGTTAAGAGACTACGGGTGCCTGTAAGTGAACTGACCTGCTTCCCTCAGTAACTCCAGCTACAAAGGGGATACACACCTCGGTGTGTGGGGTAGTAGTGGCCCCCTCCTTTTAGGGAGATCGTCTCAAACCTGGTGAAGAAAGAGGCCCGGAGGGGTACTCTCTCAGGTAGAAGCATGGCATCGAAGGTGTTGCTAACTTTGTGTTTTGTACTGCTTATGACTGTGGGATGGTGGTCATTCCCGGCTCTAACAAACCCTCAGGACACAGGTGGAAACAACCCACGGGGGTGACTAAAGAGAGGACTTGTTGACCACAGCACCCACCTACACAACAAGTGGTATAAGTTAGCTAAGTTGACTACAACAACATACAACGCTTCAAATTGTTTTGTGTGCTCTATTGTTCCTCATCATGCACGTCACAGTCCTGTTTTGACAGCCAAACCAGCTAATTTAACAGATTCCATTTGCATTCTTGCTGCTTATTCATTTTACCCATATAATAAGGAGACATTCTTTAAAGAAACCATGCCAAACTGCACTTATTATAACCCTGATCCAACCTCCACTGATTGGAGATTGCCAAAGAACTTCACCAGTTTTGTTAACAGGAATAATATGAAGTCATTTTCCTTAGCACGGGATCTACCACAGGTTCCTTTTTGGTTTAAGAGAAATTGCACTAGTAAGAGCGGTACATATTGGCAGGATGCTGCTAATCTTTTAGGCAATAGCCAGTGTATCGAAAATTTCCCTATTGCCACTTTCAGTGAGGACGTGACAAACATAATTATTGTAATAGTACTGGTCAATCATGTAATACTAAAGGTGTCCCCACCTGGAACATGACAGCTATTGCAAAGGAAGCCCCAGGCTGGTGGTTTGGCTCACCAGGCCTTAATATTAGGGTTCCAGGCGAAACCAGGTATCCCTGCCCGAGAGATTACGTTTGGGTGTGTGGCCATAAGGTTTATTTGTGGCTCCCCAAACGATGGTGTGGTACCTGTTACCTGGCAAAAATGATCCCAGCTTCATATATATTTACCACAAACATTATTGCTTTAAATACTGCGTCCCATTCTAGAACTAAAAGATCTGCAGAGTCCACCAAATCACCTCCTTTGATAAGCGATCTTCGCAGTGTTTTTATGACTGTGTTCCCTATGTATGGAGTTGCTTACTTGAGCCACAGAATGAATGACATGTATTGGGCATTGGAAAATCTTACTGATGTCGTTACTGACCTTGCTCTTTTCATTAAAAAAGATCCAGAAAAGGCAGCCATGAAAGCTATGATAACTCAGCACCGTCTCGCTCTTGATTTATTGAGATTGAGATTCAACTTTATTGTCATTACACATGTATGAATACAAGGTAACGAAACGTGACTTGGCATTTGGGCACGCTCTGCAGAGCGCATCCAAGGCCGGGGCAGCCGCTAGGCGCCAGTCATAAAGAAGAAAGGAAAAAAAAAAAGAAAATGGATATGACACAGTAGGCGAGAGAAAAAAACATGTTTTATCAGAATGGCGCTCGGCAAGAGAGCGAAATTTTGATTGCAGGCAAAAAAAAACCTCAATGCACATTTAGCAGACATTTAGCAGGAGATCACACACAAAAGTTGAGAGGCATTGTATTGTATGCATGTAATGTTGTATGCATTGTGTAGTGTAAATGTGACAGTTGTTAGTGAGCAGCAGAGGGCGCCTCCTGGCAGTGGATAGATGTTATAATCATGTGACTTATAAACAAGTCCAGAGTCTATCTCTCTTGCTTGCAGAAGGCACATGGGCAATGTCCTTGAGGGTCCAATCCGCTGATACGACAACAACTGATTGTCGATTGTCTGAGAAAGGAGGTGTATGTGCTATCATTGGAGAATATTGTTGCACTTTCATCCCTGACTCCTCTGACAATATTACCGCAATAATTAGCAGATTGCGTCGTTTGCGCCAACATCTAGATAGCCTAAAGGATGTACCCCAAAACTGGAACTTGTCTTCTTGGTTCCTTTCTGGTCAATGGTGGCAAGTTACTTTAAAATGGTTAACCCCAGTGCTAGTTGTGTTGATCATATTTTGTGTAATGTTTATGTGTGCCATTCCCTGCATTAGATCTATGAAAAATAGAGCCCTTACTCAACACACTTTCATGTTACAGACTATGATGTTAGCAAACGATGCCAGGGGCCAGTATTTTCCCCTTCCTGAGACTGAGGATAATTTTGGTTCTGATTGTGATACCATCTTGAACTTCGCCCAGCCAAAACGGTGGAGATGACTGTGGATTTCAGGCGACACCCTCCTTCATTCCCCCCACTCACCATCCTCAACAGCACAGTGTCCACTGTGGACTCCTTCAAGTTTCTGGGTACCACAATCTCCCGGAACCTGAAGTGGTCCTCCCATATAGACACTGTCCGGAAAAAGGCCCAGCAGAGGTTGTTTTTTCTGCGTCAGCTCAAGAAGTTTGATTTGCCTCAGGAGCTGCTGGTTGTCTTCTACACCGCCATTATCCAATCTGTCCTCTGCTTTTCCATCACTGACTGGTTTGGATCTGCCACTAAACAGGACAATACCAGACTGCAGCGGATCATTAAGTCTGCGGAGAGGATCATTGGTACCGACCTACCCTCCATTGAGAACTTATATCAGTCCATAACCAGGAAACGGGCGGGAAATATCTGTGCTGACCCGTCACACCCCGGCCACAAACTGAACTTCTATCTTCTGGTCGTCGTTACAGATCACTGAAGGTCAAAACCACCCATCACAGGAACAGTTTCTTTCCTCAAGCCATCACTCTGATGAACTCCTAACATTTACCTAGTCCTACCTGTTGCTGTACTCATGACTTTTCATCCATTCTTACATTGCACATAACTCTCACACTGCTTTTTACTTCATTCACTTCCGCCCTCCCAAGAGAGCAGACGCTTTTTTCTTCTCTCCTGCTGACTTTTCCTCCCCTCCTACTACTGGATCCCAGCTTGCTGTTGTCTGTCTGCGTCTAACTGCGACCGCCGAAAAGAAATTATGGAGTTAATAAGCTGGGCTTTGAACACAATTGACACTATTTTTTCAACAAGGAAAAGTGCTCCGGGGGAAGCTGTCTGCCCCGCTGGAACGGCTCCAGTGGGCTATCTATGTGACACAGGTAATTGGAAAATGCTGTGTCTCTCTAATCTCTCTATCGAAGATATTGAAGATTTGTTTATCTTCGTAATCTTGGTGATTGGGATAATTCTGATTGGGACGGGAATTGTCTTGGTTTACCGCAAATTGCTGAAGATGGATTCAACCTATCAAAATGCTGGCCAGGCGAGGTGCATCCAACAAATTGAGAAACTGGAGAAGACCCTGATAGCGACTACTGGAGAACTGTCTCGTAAGGTGGATTACATCATGGGTTCGCTCAGGTCTTTCCACGATGAATTCAAAGCTGCGCAATGAAGGATTAATGTACTGAATCTACAGAAGAAATACAAGTCTTCTCTGTGATCAGTCCTATTTGGCATTATTATTCCCCATGAAAATTCCTCCTGGCTGTCTGCAGACTGTGTTTTTTCAAAATCATGAGCACAAGGCCTTGGACAGCCAGCTGCAGCGCCAGATAAGACTGGGCGCCAGACAGACAAAACATCTTCTGCCAAGGGTCCTTGGGTCTCTCTTATTATCATCAACACTGCTCAACACCGCACACACATTGATTCATGAACTGATTAAAGATATACTGTACACTGCTCTCTTGTGTCTTGTGAAATTCTGAGTTGTTGCTCTGTGCTATTGAGAGATTTTTTTTCATTGTAATCATAATCTGCTTAAAAAATAAGCTGTATTCTGATAACGAAGTTTTTTTTCTCCTCCCCCCTTGTGTCGTTCCCTCCCTTCCCCTCCCTTCTTATCTATCTCTGTTTGATGAGGCGCCTATTATGGCTGCCGTGTCGTTGTGTCGCGCGCATGCGCACCAATGTCAAGTCAAGTTCCTCGTGTTTTTTACATGCTTGGCAATAAAGTTTATTCTGATTCTGATTCTGATTCACATTATATCACTGAATCTGAGTTCACATTGAAATACTGTGTGACTGTATATTTTTTTCATTTATTTCTGCAAAGTGTGGCTAGTCTGAGTAAATAACTGCATATATAATAACTGTATGTCTCTGTGTATATATATATATATTTATAGTAATATGTACATATGTATATTAGCTGCTCTTGCTTTTTTTTTCTTGCCTTCTGATTGCATCTGTTGCTCTTGAGTGTTGCTATCCCTGTGCTGTTGCAATCCTGGAATTTCCCCGTTGTGGGACTAATAAAGGCTTATCTTATCTTATTCCTGTATATATTTGCATCCTTTTATAGAAACGTGGACAGACTGTAATTTACTGTACATACTCTGTTGTCATTGAATCCTTATTTAAATCTTATTTAAATCCTTCCGCCTGAACAACGAGAGCAAGTTTTTAGCCAAAGTCAAATTCCTTGTACGTGTTGTGCATACTTGGCCAATAAAGCTGATTCTGATTCTGATTCTGTGATCAATCTCCTGTGTAATTGACTTTTGATGCAAATGATGTATATGTAGAAAATCAGTAAAGCTGAAGTTACATGTTACTGATAAATAAAGGCATCTGTCCAAAGTAGTTATAAAGTGATAACAGGAGGGAAATGTCAGAAAATGTACATACTTGCTTTGCATTTATCATTTTATATGACCATTGATATGTAAGTAGTGGAAAAATACTGTGAACTTGACTGTTCAAATATTGGACAATTGCCTGTATGACTCAGAAACTGCCTGTATGACTCATGTACACTGCTTGTATAAAAGCTGTAAGACACTGAGACTGCCTCAGTGCAGTGATGAATGTCATCATCGCCTCTACTTCTTGCGCTGCAAGTAAAACTCATAAAAGAATTCTTTGTCTTGACTCTTTATTGAGGTACGGACCTAATATAGTCTTTTGAGGTTTCAGATTCTTGACATATTTCTATAGTTTTGGAGTTAAAAGGCCAAACTTTAATGTTGGTTATTTAATTGTGTTGCTACACTTTTGATTAAGCTGTTAAGATCAAGTTTCCAACTCATGTTTCATGGGTCATTATTTTATTAAGCTGTGGGAACCTTTTACAAGAGGCTGTTCAAACTTCTATTGTTGCACTTGTCTGCATCGTTCATTTCCTAGAAAGAGTATTTATTGTACACATTTTAATGTTATTTGAGAATTTTTTTTATTGGAGAATTTACTGCTGACAGTTCGCAGTTTTACATTTTGCATTTTGTTTCCTAACCATACCGAAAATGAATCGAACCATCCATCCATCTTCTACCGCTTTTCCGGAGGTCCGGGACGCGGAGGAAGCAGTTCAAGCAGAGAAGCCCAGACTTTCCTCTCCCCAGCCACCTGCTCCAGCTCTTCAGAGAGGATACCAAGGTGTTCCCAGACCAGCTGGGAGACACAGTCTCTCCACCGAGTCCTGGGTCTGCTCCGGGGTCTCCTCCCAGTGGGACGTGCCTGAAACACCTCAAGTGGGAGGCGTCCAGGAGGCATCCTAATCAGATGCCCATACCACCTCAACTGACTCCTTTCAATGTGGAGGAACATCGGTTCTACTCTGAGCCTCTCCCGGATGACTGAGCTCCTCACCCTATCTCTGAGGGTGAGTCCAGCAATCCTACGGAGAAAGCTCATTTCAGCCGCTTGTATCCGCGATCTCGTTCTTTCGGTCATTACCCAAAGCTCGTGACCATAGGTAAGAGTAGGAATGTAGATTGACTGGTAAATCGACAGCTTTGCCTTAGAACTAAGCTCCCTCTTCACCACAACAAACTGGTACAACGTCCGCATCACTGCAGATGCTGCTCTGATCCGTCTGTCAATCTCTATCCCCTCACTTGTGAATGAGACCCCAAGATATTTCGGTGACAAAGGGCAGCCCTGGCGGAGTCCAACCCTCACTGGGAATGAGTCTGACCTAGTGTTGGCAATACGAACCAAACTCTCACAACGGTCGTACAGAGACCGAATAGCTCGTAACAACAAGCCCGATACCCCATACTCCCGAAGCACCCCCCCAAAAAACCACGAAGGACGCGGTCAAATGCCTTCTGCAGGTACACAAAACACATGTAAACTGGTTGGGCAAAGTCCCACGAACCCTCAAGAATTCTCGAGAAGGTAAAGAGTTGGTCCGATGTGCCACGGCCAGGACGAAAACCACATTGCTCCTCCTGAATCCAAGGTTCGACCAACGGCCGGACTCTCCTCTCCAGTAGCCTGGCATAGACCTTCCCAGGGAGGCTGAGGAGTGTGATCCCTCTAAAGTTGGAGCACACCCTCCGGTCCCCTTTTTTGAAGAGAGGAACCACCACCCCGGTTTGCAATGCCAAAGGCACTGCCCCCAACCTCCACGCAATGTTGCAGAGGCGTGTCAACCATGACAGCCCAACAACATCCAGGGCCTTGAGGTACTCAGGGCGAATCTCGTCCACCCCCGGGGCCCGGCCACCAAGGAGATTTTTAACCACCTTGGCGACCTCAGCCCCTGTGATAGGCGAGTCGTCCCCCTCGTCCACAAACCCTGCTCCCTCTGTGGAAGGCGCATCTGTGGGATTGAGGAGATCCTCAAAGTATTCCTTCCACCGCCCGACGATATCCCCAGTCGAAGTCAACAGTGCCCCATCCGCACCATACACAGTGTGGATGGGGAGCTGCTTTCCCCTCCTGAGCCGCCGGACAGTTTGCCAGAATCTCTTCGAGGCCGACCGAAAGTCTTGTTCCATGGCCTCACCGAACTCCTCCCATACCCGCGTTTTTGCTTCAGCAACCACCCGAGCTGCACTCCGCTTGGCCTGCCGGTACACCTCAGCTGCTTTGGGAGTCCCACAAGCCAACCAAGCTTGATAGGACTCCTTCTTCAGCTTAATTGCCCCCCTCACAACTGGTGTCCACCAATTGGTTCGGGGGTTGCCACCACGAGATGCACCGACCACCTTGCGGCCGCAGCTCTGAGCCAGCGCTTCAACAACAGAGGTGGAGAACATGGTCCATTCAGGCTCCATGTCTCCAGACTCCCTTGGAATGTGGTTGAAGTTCTTCTAGAGGTGGGAGTTGAAGACCTCCCAGACAGGGGCCTCAGCCAGACGTTCCCAGCACACCCTCACTAAACGTTTGGGTCTACCAGGTCTGAATGGCTTCCTCCCCTGCCATTGGATCCAACTCACCACCAGGTGGTGATCAGTTGACAGCTCTGCACCTCTCTTTACCCGAGTGTCCAAGACATACGGTCGCAGGTCTGATGACACGATAACAAAATCGATCATCGACCTGCGACCTAGGGTGTCCTGGTGCCAGGTGCACATATGAACACCCTTATGCTTGAACATGGTGTTTGTTATGGACAAACTGTGGTTAGCACAGAAGTCCAATAACTGAACACCACTCGGGTTGAGATCAGGAAGGCCGTTCCTCCCAATCACCCCCCTCCAGGTTTCACTGTCGTTGCCCGCGTGTGCATTGAAGTCCCCCAGTAGGACAATGGAGTCTCCAAGAGAAGCACCCTCCAGACACCCCAGTCACAGACTCCAAAAAGGGTGGGTACTCAAACATCATTTGGTGCATAGGCACAAATGATGGTCAGGACCCGTTTCCCAACCTGAAGGCACAGGGAAGCAACTCTTTCATCCACTGGGGAAAACTCCAATATAGAGGCAGCAAGGTGGGGCGATACAAGAATACCCACCCCTGCTCATCGCCTCTCGCCCGGGGCAACTCCAGAAAAGGCCAAGCTCCAGCCCCTCTCCAGAAGACTGGTTCCGGAACCGGAGCCGTGTGTTGAGGTGAGGCCGACTATATCTAGCCGGTATCTCTCAACCTCGTGCACCAGCTCAGGCTCCTTCCCCACCAGAGAGGTGACATTCCACGTACCAAAAGCCAGTTTAGAAAGCTTGGGATCAGTCCGCCAAGGTCTCCGCCTTTGACCGCCACCTAATCCACATAGCACCGGACCCCCATGATCCCTCCTGCAGGTGGTGAGCCCACTGGAGGACGGACCCATGTAACTCCTTTGGGCTGAGCCCGGCCGGGTCCCATGGGTCGAAACCCGGCCACCAGACGCTAGCCATCGAGCCCCTCCCCCAGGCCTGGCTCCAGCGTGGGGCCCTGGTAACCCCATACCGGGCGGGGTACACTGAATCCTTGATATAAAATTTATCATGAGAGTCTGTTGGATCGTTCTTAGTCTGGCCCTTCGCCCAGGACCAGTTTGTCTTGGGTGACCCTATCAGAAGCAAATTGCCCTGGACAACATAGCTCCTGGGATCACTGGGGCACGCAACCCCCCCCACCACGTCCTTGAGCAAGACACTGAACCTCCAGTTGCTCCTGGTGGCCAGGCTAGCACCTGTGTGTGTATGGCAGCTCTGCCGCCATCAGTGTGTGAATGTGTGCGTGAATGGGTGGATAGAAGGATCTGTAAAGCGCTTTGGTCATCCAGAGATGAGAAAAAGTGCTATATAAGTGAACGCCATTTACTATTTACCACGATAAGGTGACGATCCATGAGGGATCCATGAATCGAACCGTGACCTTAAAACCAAGGTATGTATCGAACCGTGACTTTAGGTGTACCGTTACACCCCAATGTATAAGTCATTCCATGATATAAATGTGGTGACAAGTAGCACTTCACAGTTTTCTCTCTTTTTTTGGTGTACTGTATTAATCCCACGGGGAAATTACAGGCCATCCACCTGGATGGATGAGGCAGCCACGGTGCAGCACCAATCCCTTCACCATTCACACACACATTCACGCCTAGGGCCACTTTACAGTCTCCAATTAACCTAACTTGCATGTTTGTGGCCTGTGGGAGGAAACCGGAGTACCTGTGGTAAACCCACGCAGACACGGGAAGAACATGCAAACTCCCCACAGAAGGGTCACAATGGTCAGGGGGTGGGATCGATCCCGTGACGAGAAGCTCTTCTGACAGCTGTCAGAAATTCTAGAAAAACTTCTGAGAAGGATTAGAGAAGTTTATAGAGCAACACAAACTACTGTCTGACAGTCAATATGGATTTAGAGCAAACTGGTCTCCGTCATTAGCATTAACAGAACTCAGAGAAGAAATCCTTAATTCCACAGATAAAGACATTGACAGTTGGAGTATTTCGTGCTTCAAAAAACTTCTTGATCTTAAAGAAAATTTAATACAAGCACACATGAACTGTGTGTACGTATGAAAGGCATTTCAGTGTCTTTTTTCCTCTGTTCATCAGTTCACAATGAACTTTTGTTGTTTACCATTTTAATGGATTATTCACATGTTCAAAATAAAGTTTTCAATCAATTAATGAGCTACTAAAATACACAAATGGAGAAAATGCCATCTGCTCCATTTAATTTTTATGGTGGGGAGGACACTCCAGACCCTGACAACAATGCCCCCCTCATCAAAAATGCTCATGATGTCCATGCATCCAGTACATTACACCGGAGTGGTGGCTCAGTTGGTAGCGCATCCGCCCCACACCCGGGAGGCAGGGGTTCAAATCCCGGCCGGGTCATGCCGAAGACCATATGAAAGCGGAACTTCCGGCCATCCAGCTTGGTGCTCAACAATAATGGAATGGAGGAGGGAAATCTGTGGTGGCGCCTTGCATGGCAGCGGCCCCCTGAATCTACATATAGGGTGTGTGTGATAAACACTGTAGATTGGAAAAGCACAATTTCGTTCCACTGTACATGATTGGTTGTATGGTTGAATGACAATAAAGGGTGACTTAATTAAAGATTAGAGGTCTGAGGGTCCAAAGCAGAGTGAATAAGCAGATTATCTGATAAAAGACTGTTATACAAAATTTATTTTTGCATTAAAAACTCAGAAATTTATAGAACAATTCATTCAAACAATGAACGAATTGTTGAACAATTCATTCATTCATTCATTTGTTGAACAATGAATGAATGTCTGTACCTCTTCATTTTCAGGAAAATGAAGAGGTACAGACGTTACTGGATTACAGCACCTCAACTGTGAGTTCTCATGTGATAAACCAAAACACTGAATGAAGCATTTCCCACATATTTTACAAGACTACAGCTTCTCACTTGCGTGAATTCTCCTGTGAGTTTTTAAACTACCACATTGATTAAATCTCTGCCCACATGTTTCACAAGAAAATGGCTTCTCACCTGTGTGAATTCTCATGTGACTGTTCAAATTAGCATGTTGATTAAAACTCTGGCCACATGTTTCACAACAAAATGGCTTCTCACCTGTGTGAATTCTCATGTGAGTTTTCAAAGTACTGCGTTGATTAAAACTCCGCCCACATGTTTCACAAGAAAATGGCTTCTCACCTGTGTGAATTCTCATGTGAGTTTTCAAATAACCACGTTGATTAAAACTCTGCCCACATGTTTCACAAGAGAATGGCTTCTCACCTGTGTGAATTCTCATATGAGTTTTCAAATAACCACATTGATTAAAACTCTGCCCACATGTTTCACAAGAAAATGGCTTCTCACCTGTGTGAGTTCTCATGTGTTTTTTCAGAGTACCACGCTCATTAAATCTCTGCCCGCATGTTTCACAAGAAAATGGCTTCTCACCTGTGTGAATTCTCATGTGTTTTTTCAAAGTACCACGCTCATTAAATCTCTGCCCACATGTTTCACAAGAAAATGGCTTCTCACCTGTGTGAATTCTCATGTGAATTTTCAAAGTACCACGTTGATTAAAACTCTGCCCACATGTTTCACAAGAAAATGGCCTGTCACCTGTGTGGCGTCTCATGTGTGTTTTCAAACTATCAAGTCGATTAAAATTCAGCCCACATGTTTCACAAGAAAATGGCTTCTCACCTGTGTGAATTCTCATGTGTTTTTTCAAAGTACCACGCTCGTTAAATCTCTGCCCACATGTTTCACAAGAAAATGGCTTCTCACCTGTGTGAATTCTCTTGTGTTTTTTCAAAGTACTACGAACATTAAATCTCTGCCCACATGTTTCACAAGAAAATGGTTTCTCGCCTGTGTGCATTGTCATGTGATATTTCAAATGACTAGCTGTAATACATCTCTGCCCACATGTTTCACAAGAAAATGGCTTCTCACCTGTGTGGCTTCTCATGTGAGTTTTCAAATGATCAAGTCGATTAAAACTCAGCCCACATGCTTCACAACAAAATGGCTTCTCACCTGTGTGAATTTTCTCATGACGTGATAAATGGTGCTTCTGCCTGAATCTTTTCCCACATGTGTTGCAAACATGTGACTTAACTATGTGATCTTTCTTCTTCTTGGACTCATTTTTACAGTCTCTGTCATTATCAGAACATTTTACAGACTTTTCACCTGTGTCAGTATCACTCTGATTCTCTGACATGGAGGAGTTGTCTACATTATTACGGTCACTTCTGTTTGTATCAAGTCTCTTCTTTGGCTCTTCATGTTTACTTGATCCTGGCTTTACATTCTTACCTGCTCCCTGGTCTTGGCTCTCAGTAACAGCAGAGTTGTGAGAGAGGAGCTGCTCACTGTTTGCTTCAGCTTCACTCTTGTCATTGTCCTCATCAGCAGGAGTCACCATGAAGGTATCAGTCTCTTGTTTCAGTCCAAAGTCTTCTTCCTCCTGACTGCTACAGAGTTCTTCTTCTTCCTCTTTAACCTGTGCAGCATCTTGTTCCTCCTGGTCCAGACTGGAGTTCCTCTCCTGATTATAGAGCTGCTGGACAGCGAGAACCTCTTCCTCCTTACAGTCATGTAGCTGTGGAGCATCTGGAGGGACAACGAGACACAGAAAATGCTAGTAGTAGAAAAACCAGAAAGAATAAAAACACTGACTGGCCAAAAAAGTCACCACCTGGTAACCAATAGTTCTTATCCTTGCATGTGATAATTACAGCAGTAATGAATCTGTTTCAGATTCAACAAGTAATTTAACCTCTTGCACTCCAGTGTACCGCGGACGGGCAGGTCTCTGCGTCCTACAGCGCACAGAGGGCACTCTCGTGCGCTCTAGGACGCACGAGGACGCTGCGTCCTAAGAGCACACTGGAAAAAAAAGCTGCATTTCCGTTCTCCCACTACAAACACAGCCGCGAACAGATCGGATATGATTGACCTCTCATTCGACTAATAAGAGCCTTGAATTGGGTTTCTGAAACCTTGAAGAACCAATGAATGAAAACCTAGCAAGAAGGACCCGCCTACCAACGCTGTGAATGCAGCGAGCCAATTGAAGCACAGAAGTTCGCGAGCTGTTTTGTGTAAGGGTGGGTGAAGAGAGACCGACTGCTGCGGCAGATGAAAAAAAGGACCCACAGGAAGAACCCCACAGACCCAGCAGCACGGAGACCACCCACAAGTGCAACCTGTGTGACAGGGACTGCCATTCGCGCATCAGCATGTTCAGCGACAGGCGGTGCTTTTTTTGTTTTTATTCCAGCAGAGTAGACGTAGACGTTTACGATTCTCTTCCATGGTCATCATAGACCGACAGAGGCCGACGACGAAGGCTGAGTGACACACACGCGTTCGCCAGTCTTTTTTTAATTACTACTGTTATTTGTTTTGAAAAATCGTTCGCCAAAACCGCAATAATGGAATTATGTTTTGATCAGGTCGCGAGACCAGCGTCACGTTCGTCTGACAATGAGGAAGAAGTTCGCCAGCTCCGCTTCTGCTGTGAAGAGGTAAGTGTTCTAAGCTAAATTATTCTTTATCCCTGAAAATTGTAATCAAAATGACTTTTGACCGATCGGTAAATTACAGCTGTGCGTCATCGCTGCATGACGGACTGTGGCGCAACGGGCGATGTCCGTCCTCTGTAGCGGGGGGGGGGACCCCCCACACACACACACACACAGCCCTGAGTGTGACCTTTCATTAGAGCCCAAGATGAAGCTTCTACATTGAATCATTCAAAAGTTACAGACGTTTTTCCAAACTGTGCCATTTGGCACAATTTGGCACAGTTCAAAAACGCCTGGGAACTACCTGAGGAAAAAGCTGTGTAATATATTCATTTTTATGGTATTTTTATGGTATTGTTACAAAATTTGGACCTCAGCTGGATAACACTTGGTTCTACATCTCTGTTGCATTTTCCAGCCCGGATCTGAAGCTGTGTGTTATTTGCAAGCATTTGTATCCAAAAAAACACCCAGGCCAAATTTATTTTATTCAAGTTCACTATGTTTAGATGACTGTAACTCAGTGGCCGGAGCACTTACAGAGATTATGACTATTTTGCCAAAAAATTCAAAGTGTTTTCTTTTAAATGAGACCAACCCCATGAAGATGCTGCAAAGGGTTGAAGAACAGCTTTCGATTTACTTTGGGCACGTTATTTTTTGGCATTTTTAGGGAAATTGACTGGAGTGCAAGGGGTTAAAGGGGACAAAATTATTTTTCCACATGCTAACATGGTTCCCTGAGGTCGAAAAGGAGTCACAGGATGAAAACTTTAAATTTTAAAATATTTTTACACATTAATTTGTCTATCTGGAGTGGCTATCAATAAAAATGTTTCAAAAAACAACCCTGTTTCTTTGTTAGGGTCTACCATGATCTCATTAGCGTGATCTCACTAACATTTCTGATGTTTCACCAGTTGTGACGTGACGGTGAGCCCGTTCCCAGCACATCAACAGTAGTATAAAATGTACTATTTATTAGTAATTCTGTTCTATACGTCTGTTCTATACATCTCTTCTAGTCGGTCCAACTTCTATTTCTGAACATGTCACTATGGTGTTTTTACATACAAATAACCAAATACTGCATTGATTCCTGTTGGAGTTGCCAGCAGGGGCTAATGGCTAACTGGCTAGAGCAGACAATTATTCCACCTGCTACACTGAAGAAAAAGAAAAACTCATTTGAAGTGCAAACTACAGTGGATCTGAAAAGAATTCACAGCACTTCACTTTTTCCACATTTTGTTGTTACAGTCTTATTCCAAAATAGATTAAATTCATTAAGTCCTCAAAATTCTACACACAATACCCTATAATGACAACATGAAAAAGTTTTTTTTTTTTGATTTTTAAATAAAAACTAAGAAATCACATGTACATAAGTATTCACAGCCTTTGCTCAGTACTTTGTTGATGAACCTTTGGCAGCAATTACAGCTTCAAGTCTTTTTGAATATGATGTCACAAGCTTGGCACACCTATCTTTGGGCAGTGTCACTCATTCCTCGTTGTAGCACCTCTCAAGCTCCATCAGGTTGGATGGGAAGCATCGGTGCACAGCCATTTTCAGATCTCTCCAGAGATGTTCAACTGGATTCAAGTCTGGGCTCTGGCTGGAAGACTCAAGGACATTCACAGAGTTGTCCTGAAGCCACTCCTTTGATGTCTTGGCTGTGTGCTTAGGGTCGTTGTCCTGCTGAAAGATGAACCGTCACCCCAATCTGAGGTCAAGAGCGCTCTGGAGCAGGTTTTGATCCAAGACTCATATATCCACTTTTGTGAGGAGAGCATCCTTCCATCGCGCACCAGGGTGAGGTACTCTAATGATAAGCCCTGGTTCACTGCTAAGCTCAGACAGATCAGGAAGGAGAAGGAAGCAGCGCTGAAAAGTGGAGACAGGGGCTGCTTCGGAGAGGTTAAATATCGGTTTAACAGAGAGCTGAGGAGAGCTAAATCTGTGTATTTTGAGAGACTCCAGCAACAGTTCACTGCTAATGACTCGGCTTCTGTGTGGAGAGGACTGAGGCAAATCACCAATTATCGGCCTCAGGCTCCTAAAGGTCAGGATGACAAAGCCCTTTGTCAAAGACTGTCCCAACACTATGCCCGTTTTGACACCTCGTCATCTGTGTCCAACTCCCCCCTCCCCCCAGCTCCACAGCCTCCACGGTCCCTACTTCATCAAAGGCAGCCCCCCCTCCCTCCCTGCCCTTGTCATCAGTGAGCAGGACGTGCTCAAACAGTTCTCCAGACTGAACCCGCGCAAGGCCCCCGGTCCGGACGGCGTGTCTCCCTCCACCCTGAGACACTGTGCGAAAGAGCTGGCTCCTGTCTTCACAGACATTTTTAACACCTCCCTTAAGCTATGCCACGTGCCGTCCTGCCTCAAATCCTCCACCATCATCTCTGTCCCCAAGAAGCCACGGATCACTGGACTTAACGACTACAGACCTGTAGCGCTCACCTCTGTAGTCATGAAGTCCTTTGAGCGCCTGGTCCTGCCCCACCTCAAGTCCATCACCACCTCCCTCCTGGACCCGCTGCAGTTAGCCTACTGAGCCAACAGGTCTGTAGACGACGCAGTCAACCTGGCCCTCCACTCCATCCTGCAGCACCTGGACTCCCCGGGAACCTACGCCAGGATCCTGTTTGTGGACTTCAGCTCCGCATTCAACACCATCCGCCCCGCTCTGCTCCGGGACAAGCTGTCCCTGCTCAACGTGCCTGACTCCCTCTGCAGGTGGATCACAGACTTCCTGACGGACCGGAGGCAGCATGTGCAGCTGGGAAAGACTGTCTCAGACTCTGCTAGCATCAGCACCGGATCACCCCAGGGCTGTGTACTTTCCCCCCTACTCTTCTCCCTTTATACCAACTCCTGCACCTCCAGCCACCAGTCTGTCAAGTTGATCAAGTTTGCGGACGACACCACCCTCATCGGGCTCATCTCCACCGGCGACGAGTCCGCCTACAGGAGAGAGGTGGCCCAGCTGGCGTCCTGGTGCAACAACAACAACCTGCAGCTGAACGCTCTGAAGACAGTGGAGATGATTGTGGACTTCAGGAAAGTCACAACCCCTCTGCCCCCCCTCACCCTCACAGGCTCTCCCATCACCACTGCTGATTCCTTCCGCTTCCTAGGCACCACCATCACCAGGGACCTCAAGTGGGAGCCGACCATCAGCTCCCTCATCAAAAAGGCCCAGCAGAGGATGTTCTTTCTGCGGCAGCTGAGGAAGCTCAAGCTACCCACCAAGATGTTAGTGCAGTTCTACACAACCATCATCGAGTCCATCCTCACCACCTCCATAACCGTGTGGTACGCAGGAGCCACTGCCAGGGAAAGACTAAGGCTGCAGCGCGTCGTGCGCACTGCTGAGAAGGTGATTGGCTGCAAGCTCCCATCTCTCCAGGATCTGTACATCTCCAGGATCCGGAGGCGTGCTGGTTGGATCATAGCCGATCCCTCACACCCTGGTCACGTACTGTTTGCCCCTCTCCCCTCAGGTAGAAGACTTCGGTCCATTCAGACTAAAACCTCCCGTCACATGAACAGCTTCTGCCCCTCTGCCATCAGACTGCTGAACACTAAGTGACTTATTGACTCTCGTGCACTATGTACAGCAGCTCAACCAGACTCATGTCAATCATCACTGTTTTCTTCCTGCATTACCGACTGCACTATATGGTTCTCCACATTATCTGCTGCTCGCTAATATATTTAAACTGCTGACTAGTATTACTCACTCTTATTCTACACTTTATTGCATGTATAGTTTATTTCTTTCATTTTATCATGTTTAATGTTGCAGCATTGCACCGAGACAAATTCCTAGTTTGTGTACTACATGAACAATGGCAATAAATCTGATTCTGATTCTGATTCAGGATGTCTCTGTACATTGCTGCATTCATCTTTCCCTCTATCCTGACTAGTCTCCCAGTTCCTGCTGCTGAAAAACATCCCCACAGCATGATGCTGCCACCACCATGCTTCACTGTAGGGATGGTGTTGGCCTGGTGATGAGTGGTGCCTGGTTTCCTCCAAACATGACACCTGGCATTCACGCCAAAGAGTTCAATCTTTGTCTCATCAGACAAGAGAATTTTGCTTCTCATGGTCTGAGAGTCCTCCAGGTGCCTTTTGGCAAACTCCATACAGACCTGGTTGGTGGATTGCTGCAGAGATGGTTGTCCTTCTGGAAGGTTCTTCTCCCTCCACAGAATGTTGGGAGCTCTGACAAAGTGACCATCGGGTTCTTGGTCACCTCTCTGACTAAGGCCCTTCTCCCTGATAGCTCAGTTTAGACATCCGGAAAGGTATATGAAGAGTCTTGGTGGTTCTGAACTTCTTCCATTTACGGATGATGGAGTCCACTGTGCTCATTGGGACTTTCAAAGAAGCAGAAATTTTTCTGTATCCTTCCCCAGATTTGTGCCTCGAGACAATCCTGTCTCGAAGTTCTACAGACAGTTCCTTTGACTTCATATTTGGTTTGTGTTCTGACATGCACTGTCAACTGTGGGACCTTATATAGACAGGTGTTTGCCTTTCCAAATCGTGTCCAATCAGCTGAATTTACAACAGGTGGACTCCAGTTAAGCTGTAGAAACATCTCCAGGATGATGAGTGGAAACAGGATGAACCTGAGCACAAGTTTGAGCTTCATGGCAAAGGCTGCGAATACTTATGAACATGTGATTTCTGAGTTGTTGGTTTTTTTTTTATTTTTAATGAATTTGCAAAAATCTATAAAAAAAAAAAATTGCATTGTCATTACGGGGTATTGTGTGTAGAATTTTGAGGAAAAAATTAATCCATTTTGGAATAAGGCTGTAACATTACAAAATGTGGAAAAATTGACGCGCTGTGAAGACTTTCCAGATTCACTGTATAGTCAAAAAGTTTAAATTATTTTTCCACTGACTTAGATCAGTCAAACACAAACCGAGACTAGTACAAGTACGTCACATTCACGTAGTTACTGAAAATATTAATTTAACCCCTTGCACTCCGGTCAATTTTCCTAAAAACGCCAAAAAATAATGTGCCCAAAGTAAATCGAAAGCTGTTCTTCAACCCTTTGCAGCATCTTCATGAGGTTGGTCTCATTTAAAAGAAAACACCTTGAATTTTTTGGCAAAAAAAACATGCTCTCTCTAAGTGCTCCGGCCACTGAGTTACAGTCATCTAAACATAGTGAACTTGAATAAAATAAATTTGGCCTGGGTGTTTTTTTGGATACAAATGCTTGCAAATAACACACAGCTTCAGATCCGGGCTGGAAAATGCAACAGAAATGTAGAACCAAGTGTTATCCAGCTGAGGTTCAAATTTTGTAACAATACCACAAAAAATGAATATATTACACAGCTTTTTCCTCAGGTAGTTCCCAGGCATTTTGGAACTGTGCCAAATTGTGCCAAATGGCACAGTTTGGAAAAACGTCTAACTTTTGAATGATTCAATATAGAAGCTTCATTTTGGGCTCTAATGAAAGGTCACTGTTATGTCCATGGGTTTCTACATTAGATTACCACTCGGAGGAACAAACACCAAGACACACACGGCTGCAGGTCATCAGCTTGCTCGTTTACTCAAGCATACGCACACATACACGTATCAGTTCAGTTCAATGAGCACACTCTTATACTATTGGCGATGCCACAGGATACAGCGCCCACCAATGGGGTGGCATATGCAAATGCAACTCATACAACTCATACAACTCCCATACATCACATCTCCTCCCCACTAAATGTTGTACCCACCCCCAAGATACACAAAGCAAACAACTTTTATTATTTTAAAAACACACACTAGCCTTGAGGCTGGGAGTAGACTATCCCAAACCCCTGAGTCAGTCAAGGGTTTATTCTGCCCTTTTGGTGAGACGTGACTCTCTCATCTAACACATAAAAAAGGTCTCTTATTCAAAAATGTCCAATATATGTCTCTTAAAAGTATCTTAAACAAAGTTTATGGAACATAACGCTCTGGTGGTCTAGTAATACAAGAAGGATATCTCTTACCAGTCTCTGGAGGTGATGTGGTGTTTCCCTCTGAGGTTACCTGGGGTAATGGTGAGGGGTCACTCACAGGAACTGGAGTAGCTGGTTCTGGAACAGTCTTTTCCAGCACAGGCAGGTCTGCTGAGATGCACGACGATGCAGCTCCGCCGTCGTCTGTAGAGGTATCCAATTCAACAACCCTGGCCAGCATCTGGTCCGCGTGTCGCCTCCAGTGCTGCGATGCGCCGATGTCAACGGTGTAGGATACAGGGCCAGTCTCAGCTGAAACAACCCCTGGTATCCACTTCTTCTCTCCTCTCCCGTAATTCCAAACATGAACTGGATCTCCCACCTTGAACGTTCTGGCTTTTGCATGCATTCCTCGATACGCACACTGTGCCTCTTGTGCTTTCTCTACCTCTGATGTCACGCTAGGCTTCAGCAGGTCCAATCGAGATCGCAACTTGCGATGCATGAAAAGCATAGACGGGGACTCCTTCGTTGTAGAGTGTGGAGTATTACGGTACGTGAGTAGAAAGGCGTCCAGTCGGTGTTGTATGGAAGTGGTTCCAGTGGAACGCTTCAGTGACTGCTTGAATGTTTGTACAAAACGTTCTGCAAGACCATTTGTTGATGGGTGGAATGGTGCAGAGCGAATGTGCTTTACTCCATTGCCTTTCATAAAAGTGTCAAACTCGTGTGAGGTAAACTGAGGACCATTATCGCTCACTAACACCTCAGGGAGCCCATAGCAACTAAATAACCCTCGGAGCACCTGGATGGTATTAGCCGTTGTAGTAGAACTCATAAGGTGTACCTCAGGCCATTTTGAATGGGCGTCTACAACCACCATAAACATTTGGCCTTGGAACGGCCCAGCAAAGTCGACATGAATTCTCTGCCACGGGGATCCAGGCCAAGTCCATGGGTGGAGTGGTACTGGTCCCGGTGCTTTCTGTGTAAATTGACAGGACTGGCATGTTTTTGAGACCTGTTCAATTTGAGCGTCAATTCCGGGCCACCACATGTAACTGCGGGCGACAGCTTTCATTTTGACAACACCTGGGTGTCCAGTATGCAGTTCCGACAGCAGTCGTGATCTCAATTTTGAGGGAATGACGACGCGCACACCCCACATAAGGCAACCTTGCTGGAGTGTCAACTCATCCCTCCGGCTGATGAATGGCACCAATGTGCTGGCCACATCCTAGACCCTCGGAAAGCGACCTGTGGAGACCATCTCCAGGACTTGAGCAAGGACAGGATCACCCCTGCTCTCTCGGCAGATTTCTCGACAGTTCACAGGTAAGGCTTCTAGGTGTTTAATGTGAAAACTGTCCACAGTACTGATTCTCTCTCTTGATGATGTTGGTAATGGAAGGCGTGAAAGCCCATCCGTATTTCCATGACGAGCTGCCTCTCGGTACTGTATGGTATAATTATGGGCAGCTAACAGGAGAGCCCACCGCTGCATTCTAGCAGCAGCCATAGATGGTGTGGCTTTGCACGGACTCAGAAAAGTGGTCAATGGGCGATGATCTGTAAGGAGTGTAAACTGCCTGCCATACAGATGATGGAATTTACGAACTCGAAATATAATGCCAAGAGCTTCGCGCTCAATGTGGGCATAATTGCGTTCTGCCTTATTCAGAGTCCTTGATGCAAAAGCTATGGGCCTCTCTTGTCCATTCGGGAAAATATGTGAGATGACACTACCTACACCATAAGGTGATGCATCACACGCCAGCCGAATGGGAAGTTGTGGATCATAATGGGTTAACACGCTTTGAGAGAGTAACTGCTCTTTTGCCTCTTTGAAAGATGCAGCACATTCAGATGTCCATTGCCATTGTTTTCCTTTGCACAGCAGAGTATTCAGTGGGCTTAGGATAGATGACAAGTTGGGGATAAATCTGCTGTAATAATTAATTAGCCCCAAGAAAGAACGTAACTGACTCACGTCTGTAGGTGCAGGAGCCTCCACAATTGCCCTGACTTTCTCTGGTGCCTTGTGTAGACCCTGGGCATCAATGACGTGACCCAGATATTCCAGTGAATCCTGCACTGGGGTTAAGCTCCCAGTGCTCTTAAAATGCTCCTTACGGCGTGCGTCTCGAAAAGCCTCTGACAACTAAGTCCAACTCCTAGCCTGCCCGTGTGGTCTAGTCTCTAAGCCCGGCGGAACTGCTTTTACTAATAGGAGAAGGGGCGAGGGCGGATCTCTGGCGCCTTAAAACCAGATGCTTTGGGTAGATGGTGGCTCGTCAACCTGGGAAGGTAGCCCATCTAGGGGAAGGTAAACCCTGATTTCAAACCTCCGCTGCCTTGCGGCACACCCGGTCACGGGAAAGGCTTCGGGAGTCAACCCTGAGGAAAAACCCGGAGTCGGAGCCCCTAAGGCAGTTCTCTGTTGTGCTCAACATCGTTCTGGCAGCTCCTGCGATGGCGCTGGTGCCAAACTATAGCAGCCCTGCTGTTCCTTTGGATCCATCAGTGACATGGAGAGAGGGGACATGCTGCATGGGTAACATCTTGTCCTCCATATCTTCCTGCCCAAGCTTGAATCCTACCAACGCCCAACGCTGGAAGGTAGAACACCGGTGTGCATCGGCCTGTTCAGCCACAGGCGGTGCTGTTCCAGCAGAGTAGACGTTTGGGATTCTCTTCCATGGTCATCATAGACCGACGGAGGCCGACGACGATGGGTTTGGCGCAAGGGCAAGTCCTTAAAGTGTGCATCATACGGTTTTCTTGAAATCAGAGAAACGGCAGCACCGGTATCTAATTCCATAATAATCCTTTTACCTTCAATTTTTGGTTTAACACACATGTATGACAAATTACTCTGCTGAGACACCATATGCAGGCTCACTTCAGTGTCTGTAGTGCTACCATCACTAGATATTTCTTTTACATCCAATTGGTGCACCCTTTTTTTCTTTTTAGCTTTATACTCCACTGGTTTCTCCTTATTTACAGTCTCTTTGTTCCTGCACATTTTCGAGATATGTCCTCTCTTACCACATTTATGGCATTTTTGCTCCTTATAAAAACAATCGCTCTCTTTGTGGTTCATTTTTCCACAGCGCGAACATTTCGTGTGTTGTTTGTCGTGTGGTGACAGTACATGCACTTTCAGCGCGTTGCTCAGCTGATGTGTCTCGCGAGCTACTGTCTCCATTGACACGGCTAGTTCCACTGCTTTGGAAAAAGTAAGCTTCTCCTCCGTCAGCAATTTTTTCTGGATAGCTTCTATATTTAGTCCACAAACGAGCCTATCCCTCAATGCATCCTGCAGGTGCAAACCAAACTCGCAGTGTTCAGAAAGCTTTTTAATGACTGCTATGTATTGCGTCACAGTTTCTCCCTCTTGTTGGTTCCGTTTATGAAAGCGAAATCTTTCAGCAATCACAATTGGCTTTGGGGAAAAATGGTCTTTCAAAACTTCCGTGAGTTGAGCATATGTCTTAGCCCCTGGCTTATCTGGAGCTACGAGGCTACGTAAAAGTCCATATGTTGACGCATCAATTACACTTAAGAAAACAGCAAGCTTTTTCTCCTCTGCAATACCATTTGCCGTTACAAAATACTCAAACCTCTCAACGTAGGTTGTCCACTGCTCCACCGACATGTCGAATGGGTTAATGTGTCCAATAAATCCAGCCATGGCATGCAGTTAGCTAGCGTTTAGCAATCTTGTCACCTGGCGTCCTGTCACCTGGCGTCCTGTCACCCGGCGTGCTGCGCCCAGCCAAACTCCCACCAGGACAAACGTTCCTCTTCCTCCGTCACTCGCAGTCAATAGGCGAGACTTGGAAACCTAAAGTTATCCTCGTCGCCAATGATGTTATGTCCGTGGGTTTCTACTTTAGATTACCACTCGGAGGAACAAACACCAAGACATACACGGCTGCAGGTCATCAGCTTGCTCGTTTACTCAAGCATACGCACACATAAACGTATCAGTTCAGTTCAATGAGCACACTCTTATACTATTGGCGATGCCACAGGATACAGCGCCCACCAATGGGGTGGCATATGCAAATGCAACTCATACAACTCCCATACATCACAGTCACATTCAGGGCTGTCTGTGTGTGTGTGTGTGGGGGGGGGTTGTCCCCCCCCACACACACACACTACAGAGGATGGACTTCGGCCATCGCTACACAACGGATTAGCCTCATGTGGTGATGTGGGACAGCAGCGCAATCACCGCGGCTTCCCTCCCCCCTCGCTGCAGAAGAATAGCGGGGGGGGGGCGTTCACAGTCTGTACGCGGCGAACAACCCCTTGTACAGCGGCGCACGAACTGCGCCACGAAGCACAGTTGTAATTTACCGATCGGTCAAAAGTCATTTTGGATTACAATTTTCATGGATAAAAAATAATTTGGCTTATAACACCTTACCTCTTCACAGCCACATTGTCCTGGCCAACTTCTCTTCCTCATTGTCAGACGAAAGCGACGCTGGTCCGCTCGTGGTTCTGGTCTCACGACCAGGTCAAAACATAATTCCATTATTGCGGTTTTGTGCTTCCATGATTGCGGTTTTTGGCGAACGATTTTTCAAAACAAATAACAGCAGTAATTAAAAAAAGACTGGCGAAGGCGTGTGTGTCACTCAGCCTTCGTCGTCAGCCTCCGTCGGTCTATGACCATGGAAGAAATCATAACGTCTCATAACGTCTAATCCTTTTTTGATCCGCTCCAGCAGTCAGTCTTCACCCAGCCTTAAAAAAAACAGCTCGCAAACTTCTCTGCTTCAATTGGCTCACTGCATTCACAGCAGGCGGGTCCTTCTGGCTAGGTTTTCAGTCATTGGTTCTTCAAGGTTTCAGAAACCCAATTCAAGGCTCTTATTAGTCCAATGAGAGGTCAATCAGATGAACTAATCTGTTCGCGGCTGTCTGCAGCTTTTATTTTCAGTGCGTGCTTGGACGTCAGTACATCACCATCACCACCTACATCACCATCTACACCATGCGTCCTAGCGCGCACGAAAGCGCTCTCGTGCGCTCTAGGATGCAGAGACTTGCCCGCCCGCGGTTCAACGGAGCGCAAGAGGTTAATATTATTATTTTATTTTAGGACAGTTTCTCAAAGACTCAACCTGAACATTTTCTAACTTTTTACCTGTTTCATTCTCACACAGAGTCTCTGAGGTCACAGAGTCGTCATCACTGTTACTGTCACTTCCTGTTTTCAGTCGTCTCTTCTTTGGTTTGGGTTCTTCTTCTTCTTTAGTGGATCCTGAGTCGACATGCCGGCTTCCTTCCTCATCTTGGATCTCAGTTCCAGCAGAGTTGTGAGAGAGGAGCTGCTCACTGTTTGGTTCTGCTTCACTCTGCTGCTTTTCCTCACAAACAAGAGTCCCCATGAAGGGATCGGCCTCCAGCTTCACTACCAGCTGTTCTCCCTCCTGACTGATGCACAGTTCCTCCTGTTCCTCTTTAACCTGTGGAGCTTCTGGTTCCTCCTGGTCCAGGACAGAGTTCCTCTCCTGGTTCCAGAGCTGCTGCTCAGTCACAACTTCCTCTGCTTTACATTCAGGTTGCTGTGAGAAATCTGGAGGAACAAAGACAAAAAAGTCAGAAAAAGAGAGTTTCACTTTACAAATTAATAAGAAAAAAAATTAGGATTTAATAACAAGAGATTGTACATTTAAGATGCAACCATGATTGAAAAACAGATCCAGAGTTTTCTAAAGCCTCATTCAGACCATTATAGTCCCACATACCTATTCTGTGGATTTTTATCTGGGAGCACCAGCGCATATTCAGTAGTCTGCGCTGACGATCGATCTCTTCCTCGTACTGGTTGGTGATTAGTTCAAACTCTGTTATTATTTCTTCAGCAGCAGCAGCAGCCAGCCGCTCTCTGACCAACTCTCTCAGACGCTGACCTGAAAACATCTTGATGTTTTGTTTACTTCCTCCAGATGTTGTGATGTGGCTGCTGACGGTGGGAGCTAGCAGGATGAGGCTAGTTCAGTTAGCCTGAAGGCCCAATAAAAGTCCTCAGACTCAAAATGTGGACTTCTACGTGGTTCTTTATTCTCCAGCACTCAGCACAGACCATCAATGGCAGGTCTCCACAGAGCTACGTCAGCTATTCATCCATGAGGAGCAGAACAGGAGCCGAACCACCAACATCGACCAACTAAACATTCTCACCAACCTGTTCCTGCAACAATCAGAAAACAGATGCATTCTTCACTATGATCCACCTGGCAGGTATAAGAGACAATCTCCTTTATGCTTCCTTATTTGTTAGAATACTATGAATATAATCCAATTTTTAAAAATTAAAACTTTCTAATTCATGTGAGTGGAAAACAAACCACATGTTCAAAATGATGAGGTTCTTGACGTCAGTGTCTCTTTAATCAAGCGGTCCACAGAATCTCACATAACACAAAGTCATGGAGAGGAGCTCCCCTAACAGAGCGGCACACCAGCATTTAACCCTCAGAATGTCTCCTGATTGTCTAACACCTTTTGTCCTCTGGGGTCCAAACTGACCCCGCCTGGTTTGGGTTAAAGCATAGAGGATAAATTGTCAATTCTCTATTAAACCTTCAGTCTGTTGTCAGTCAAACCGGTTACCACAATTTTTCCCTTTGGTTTAGAATTCAGGACCAACAGACCTTGTTTACATAAAGATCTACCCTGTTTTTGAGTTGATCCTCATGTTGTTCTGGGGTCATTCTGAGGGTTAAACACGCACAGATGACATCATACTTCCTAGCAACAGAGAAGTTCTCTCAAAAAAAGCAAATAATTTGCCATTGTTGTGCATGGGTACCTGCAGAAATTAAAATCATGACATTTTGACTTCCGGTTATGGCTGCCACGTAGGACGGACGTGTCTCGCTCTGCTCTGCTCCTGGAGAAAAAAAATCGGCAAATAACTCTCTCATTTGGGACAGAACGTATCCCAGCATTTGGGCGAGGATATGTCGGCGAAGCCTAAGGCTGGAAAACCAGGAAAAGGAAAAAGCGAGCCGCCGAAACAGTCCAAATTAACGGACTTTCAGGTCTGTGACGCAGCAAACAAAACTCCATATATGGCGGAGGAGGCTGGCAACGGTGCAATATCTGCGGGGAATGGCGCAGATGCGCTGATGGCTGCCATGAGTTCAATGAGAGCGGACTTTTCCTCTAGATTTGATGGGATTATGACAGCGTTGGAAGGAATAAGAAAGGAATTGGGTGACTGTGTAGAACGAACGGCGCAGATGGAGCTCCGTCTCGCTAGTGCTGAAGATGACGTCACCCGTCTTCAATTAAAGGTGCGCACTTTGGAAAAAAAAAATAAATCTCTGGAAGATAATATTTTGGATTTGGAATCTCGGTCGAGACAGAATAATTTGAGGCTGGTGGGTCTTCCAGAGGAATCAGAAGGTCGGGACGTATGTTCCTTTCTGGAAAAGTGGATTCCGGAGGTGCTGGGCAGCGAGGAGTTGCAATCAGCAGTGGTTCTGGAAAAAGCACATCGTATTGGCCCACGGAGAGATAAGGGACCGCCGAGGACCTTAATTATGAAGTTTCTTAGCAACAGAGACAGGATGAAGATCTTCAACGCTGCACGTGCTAAAGGAGAGATTAAACACCAGGACCAGCAGGTGCGGTTCTACCCAGATTTGGCCACAGGAATCCAGCAATTGAGGAAGCAGTTTGATCCCGTACGTAAGGAGCTGCGCAACCTTGGGATTCGTCATGGTGTAATCTATCCTGCGAGACTGCTGACCACGTATGAGGGCAGAACCCACATCTTCAAGACCCCAGAGGAGGCGCAGGAGTTCATCAAGAAGATCAAAGAAGAAGAAGAGACTGGTGGGAGCTAAGCATGAACAAAATATAAGGTAGAATAATTAAGCATTTGCACAGGCATCTGACTGACTTGAAGTAAATAGTAAGTTTACAAAATATAGATTGTATTATATATTAAAAAAACAAAACAAAAACAAAACAAACAAAAAAAAAAAAACTATGATGTACAAAGTTGTTAAAAATTTTGGAGTTAAGTTGGAAAACTACAGAGGAGAGTTAATGTTACGTCATTAAAAGCAGTAGAGTTAGGGTGATTGGGAGGATGAAGAAGGAGTGGCTTAGGCTGTTCCCCGTGGGTGTGGAACGGTCGATGGCTATATCGGGAGACAGAATTTTTTCTTTTGATTTTGGGGGGTTTGCCACAAGTGTGGGAAGGGGAAATTTGTTTGTGTGTAGTTTGTAGGATGAATGTTCAACCACTCATGTTTTTGCTTCTCTGTATGAGCATGTTTACACTGCAAGGTAATCCCAAACTCTCTATTGATCATGGACCAAAGTGTTAATCTTAATTTAACTTCATGGAATTGCAGAGGTCTACAAAATTTAAAAAAACTTAAACAAGTTATGAATAAAATAAAGGACATGGGTTCAAGAATTGTGTTTTTACAAGAAACTCATCTGATAGAGGAGGATGTTAAAAGAATTAGGAGTAGATGGCAGGGAAGTGTATTCACCTCTTCATTTTCATCCCGAGCCAGGGGAGTTATGACTCTCATACATAAATCAGTTCCTTTTCAAGTGAAAAATGTAATTGGAGACAAATTTGGAAGATATGTAATCATTCAAGGTTCTTTGCTATTAGAAAATATAAATCTTGTGAACTTATATGGTCCCAATATAGATGATCAGAAGTTCTTTGCTAATTTATTTCTCATCTTATCATCACTTACAGGGCAACATATAATAGCAGGGGATTTTAATTGTACATTGAATCCAGGTGTGGATAGATCAACAGGACTGGATTGTACGCACATTGGATGTAGGATGACTATTAATCATTTTATGAAAGAATTGAGATTGTTAGATATATGGAGAGAAATGAAACCACAAGTTAAAGCCTATTCTTGTTATTCCAGTACCTACAAGACATTCTCACGTATTGATTATTTTTTGATTTCCACAGAATTAAGGTCCAAGATTCAAAACTGCTTTTATGATAACATCGTGATCTCTGATCATGCACCCTGTTGTCTAATATATGTAGATAAAAAATTGACAAAGGAATCGGGTAGATGGCAATTTCAGCATAAATGGCTTCAGGATGAGGAATTTGTCAAGTATATAGAAAAACAGATAGACGAGTTCTTTGACATCAATACTACACAAACATCAGCATGTGTAAAGTGGGAGGCTTTCAAAGCTTTTATTAGGGGACATATTATTAGTTATACAGGATCAAAATCTAAGAAGACTCGAGAGGAGAGAGCTAAATTGGAACATAAAATAAAAAGTCTTCAGGAAAAAGTGTATGCAGGAAGTGACCCAAGGTTGGAGAATGAATTACTGATTTTGAGAGCTGAATACGACAAAAAATCAGCGAATAGAGCTGCCTCGAGTCTTCTAAGATTGAAACAATCTTTTTATGAACAAGGTGAAAAATCAGGAAAATTATTAGCATGGCAGATTAAACAATTGGAAATTAAAACACCAATTACCAGTATTATAAGTAACGGACAGGTAGTTATAGATCCTTTAGAAATTAATAGAACCTTTAGAGATTACTATGAAAAATTATATGATACCAAAAATGAACCTGATTTAACAAAACTAAATGGGTTTTTGAACGAACTATCTATACCGTGTATTCCAAATGAAAACAGGGAGATATTGGAGTCTAAAATTAGTCAAGAAGAAGTTGGGCTAGCCATTGATAATATGAAATCAGGAAAAAGTGCAGGACCAGATGGTCTTCCAGTTGACCTTTATAAAAAATTTAAGAATAAATTAATAAAACCTTTTTTGGAAATGGTTTTAGAAGCATTTCAAAATAATAATTTACCATCATACATAAATAATGCCTTAATTATACTGCTGCCAAAACCAGGTAAGCCCTCTAATAAATGTGAAAATATGAGACCAATAAGCCTATTAAACGCCGACCTTAAGATAATCTGTAAAATTTTAGCAAGACGAATACAAGAAATTTTACCAAATATTATTAATCGAGATCAGAATGGCTTTATAAAGGGTAGACAAGGCTTCCATAATGTAAGAAGACTATTTAATATTATTTATTTTAATAAAGAAGCACCGGATACAGCTCTCCTATCATTGGACGCCGAAAAGGCCTTTGATAGAGTTGAATGGCCCTTTCTTTTTGAAGTCCTACAAAGGTTTGGACTTGGAAATAATTTCATAAAATGGGTTCAAATAATATACAATAATGCTACAGCAGAAATCCTAACAAATAACAATATTTCAAAACCAATAAAAATCAATAGAGGATGTCGACAAGGCTGTCCACTTTCACCTTTACTGTTTACTATGGCAATTGAACCTTTAGCGATAGCGATACGTTTACATTCACAAATATATGGAATTAAAGTTGGACCAACAGAACATAAAATCTCCCTGTACGCCGATGATATAATTTTGTTTATGTCGAATCTAAAAAAATCAATTCCAACCTTGTTGAATTTAATAATGAATTTTGGGGAAATATCAGGATATAAAATAAATAAAACTAAATCTTCAATATTAATGCTAAATGAGACCCAGAGAAATTACCCAGCCCCTGAGGTAAATCAATTCAATGTTGTAAATCAGTTTAAATATTTAGGAATCCAAATTATGCCTAAGCTAGAATCAGTCACCAGTGTCAACTATGAAGCCTTAATGTCAGATATCAATGAGTTAACTCAGAGATGGATGTCACTACCAATGTCGATGATCGGGAGAATCAATATACTTAAAAGTAATATTTTACCTAAAATACTTTATTTATTTCAATACATTCCCTTATCACCACCTTTAGATCTATTCTCAAGAATAAAAAAAAAGTTAGTGGAATTTATATGGAACAACAGGAGGGCTAGATTACGTTTGTCTTTATTATATTTACCATTTGATCGTGGAGGTCTGAAATGTCCAAATTTTATGTTGTATTATTGGTCGGCACAACTGAGGTCTATGACATATTATTTTTCATCAAATGATCTCCCTCACTGGACTGAAATGGAATCATACAATTTACCTTTACCTCTTCCCATATTCATATACTCAGATTCGGCAAAAAAATTACAAAAACAAGTTAAAAATCCATTTGTAAAGCATATGATCAAAATATGGTGTGAAGCTAAAAACTATTTAAAAGAACCACAGTTATTGTCACAATTTAGTCCAATATGGGGTAATCAATATTTTAAACCAGGGAGAGCGGACGCTGTATTTAAAGTATGGAATTTAAAAGGGATACAAAAGATTCAGGATTTATATTTGCCATGTGCAGATAACATAATGTCTTTTGAAGAGCTGAGGATCAAATTTAATCTCAATAGAACACATTTTTTTAAATATCTTCAACTTAGAAACTTTATTCGATCAAATCAAAATAAAGCTCTCACTCGACCTATTTATTCATCCTTGGAAAAAATGATGATGAAAGATAGTAAAAGAAAGGGTATTATTTCAGAGTTTTATAACTCATTGACACTATCTTCAAGTGAAAATTCACTGAAAAGATTAAACTACTGGAAAGAAGATCTGCAAACTGAAATTTCAGAGGAACAATGGGAATTGGCTTGTACAGAAGCTCAAACCAAATCAATAAATGCACGCCTTAAATTGATACATTTCAAATGGTTAATGCGGATGTATGTTACACCGGAGGAGTTAAATAGATATAACAAAAATATACCAGATACATGCACAAAATGCATGGAAAGTAAAGGAACCCTATTTCATTGTTTATGGGAATGTAGATTAATAAGAATGTTTTGGGAGGAGGTGAGGGTAACAATTGAAAAAATAATCTCAAAACAAATCATATTGAATCCTAAACTGTTTTTGTTGGGTCTGTACCCAGAAAAGCATAATTTTAATAAAAGTGAAAGAACATTCATAGACCTCAGTTTGCTTAATGCCAAAAAATGTATTGCACTATTATGGAAAAAGACTCATAGACCAGATGTGACTCAGTGGTTAAGACAGATGTTAACAAACCTTCCATTAGAAAGAATAACATATATACTGAAATCAAAGGAAATTGTGTTTGAGAATATATGGAGACCTTTTATTGATTATGTAAAAAATTTAAACATAACTCTTGAAGAAGAAGGTGAATGATGTGTGTGGACCTTGTAAATTCCAAACTGGTGAACATAATATGTATACTCATGTATTGGATTGTCTAGACTAAACAGAGGAGCATTGTTGAAGACTTGATTTTGTTGGTGGTTGTTGGTGTTTTTAGTGCATCTTTTTTTTTTGTAGTACTTTAGTGTTAGTGTTTGATTGTTTGTATCATGTTTGTTAAAAAAAAAAAAAAAGGTTCAATAAAGATATTGTGGAAAGAAAAAAATCATGACATTTTAATTGATCGAGATGCACCAGCACATAGTACACACTAAAAAACTGCAAATGTGACAGTAAATCATTGACAAATGTGATGTTCATGTTTTATTCAGGACATCAAAAACAGTATTTAGCTGTTTACATTATAGACAGAAAGACCGTATTGTACCGAGGAGAATTCAGATTCTCAGCAAAACTGCTGCTTATCAATTAATTGTTAATCCATCGATAAGGTGAATTAACTCTCGATTAATGAATGATCACTTGTATCCCTAGTTACCACGGAGCACTTTCAGCTGATTTTAAGCCTGAACTGTCACCATTAATTCAGATTAATTAATGCAAGTGAATGCAGAATCAGGTAACAACAGCCAATCACAATCATAGTTGTCATCTTTTCAGTTTTCCTCCCAAGAACAGCAGGGACGTGCACAGACATTTAGAGGAGCTGTTGCTTTCACCTGAAACAAGGGCAAAACTACAAGAAAGAAACGGGAATTTATAAGACAAAAGTCATGAATTCCTGAGAAAAATTTCACACTGATGAATAAATACAGTGGGGCAAAAAAGTATTTAGTCAGCCACCAATTGTGCAAGTTCTCCCACTTAAAAGATGAGAGCGGTCTCCAATTTTCATCATAGGTATACCTCAACTATGAGAGACAAAATGAGAAAAAAAATTCAGAAAATCACACTGAAGGATTTTTAATGAATTAATTGGTAAATTCCTTGGTAAAATAAGTATTTGGTGGCCTACAAACAAGCAAGATTTCTGGCTCTCACAGACCTGTAACTTCTTCTTTAAGAGGCTCCTCTGTCCTCCACTCGTTACCTGTATTAATGGCACCTGTTTGAACTCATTATCAGTATAAAAGACACCTGTCCACAACCTCAAACAGTCAGACTCCAAACTTCACTATGGCCAAGACCAAAGAGCTGTCAAAGGTTACCAGAAACAAAATTGTAAACCTGCACCAGGCTGGGAAGACTGAATCTGCAATAGGTAAGCAGCTTGGTGTGAAGAAATCAACTGTGGGAGCAATTATTAGAAAATGGAAGACATACAAGACCACTGATAATCTCCCTCGATCTGAGGCTCCACGCAAGATCTCACCCCGTGAGGTCAAAATGATCACGAGAATGGTGAGCAAAAATCCCAGAACCATGTGGGGGGACCTAGTGAATGACCTGCAGAGAGCTGGGACCAAAGTAACAAAGGCTACATCAGTAACACACTACGCCGCCAGGGACTCAAATCCTGCAGTGCCAGACGTGTCCCCCTGCTTAAGCCAGTACATGTCCAGGCCTGTCTGAAGTTTGCTAGAGAGCATTTGGATGATCCAGAAGAGGATTGGGAGAATGTCATATGGTCAGATGAAACCAAAATAGAACTTTTTGGTAAAAACTCAACTTGTCGTGTTTGGAGGAGAAAGAACACCATACCTACTGTGAAGCATGGGGGTGGAAACATCATACTTTGGGGCTGTTTTTCTGCAAAGGGACCAGGACGACTGATCCGTGTAAAGGAAAGAATGAATGGGGCCATGTATCGTGAGATTTTGAGTGAAAACCTCCTTCCATCAGCAAGGACATTGAAGATGAAACGTGGCTGGGTCTTTCAGCATGACAATGATCCCAAACACACCGCCCGGGCAATGAAGGAGTGACTTCGTAAGAAGCATTTCAAGGTCCTGGAGTGGCCTATCCAGTCTCCAGATCTCAACCCCATAGAAAATCTTTGGAGGGAGTTGAAAGTCTGTGTTGCCCAGCGACAGCCCCAAAACATCACTGCTCTAGAGGAGATCTGCATGGAGGAATGGACCAAAATACCAGCAACAGTGTGTGAAAACCTTGTGAAGACTTACAGAAAACGTTTGACCTCTGTTATATACCCTTTGTTGGCAATGACAAAGTATTGAGATGAACTTTTGTTATTGACCAAATACTTATTTTACTGAGGAATTTACCAATTAATTCATTAAAAATCCTTCAATGTGATTTTCTAGATTTTTTTTTCTTATTTTGTCTCTCATAGTTGAGGTATACCTATGATGAAAATTGGAGACCTCTCTCATCTTTTAAGTTGGAGAACTTGCACGATTGGTGGCTGACTAAATACTTTTTTACCCCACTGTATGTCAGATATGGACAGGTTCAGGTTCAGGTTACTTTATTTGTACCCGTAGGTAGATTTGTTTTGCAGTCTGGTGACATTCATATTTACAAGCCACAAATTACATTCAACACAGACACAAACACAGGCACATATGAAGCTGACTATAAACATGATAAAAATACTCAAGGCTCCATCAATCAGGGTATAAAAAGACAAAGAGATGGGAGAAAAACCAGAGCTAAGAGAGAAGGGTCATATTAAAAGTTAAAAACTAGTCAAAGAGGTTAAAAACTCAAAGGTCTAAAACCCAATAAAATATCTAGAACCCAAGTAACATTCTACAAAAATAAGTAAATATAAAATGGAGTTAATAAATAGGTACCTAAATTATGTGCAATATATTGTTACAGCTTGTTCAACTCTTTGACAGCAGCAGGAACAAAGCTGTTTTTGTAGCGCTGGGTTCTACTTTTTGGGACAGCAAACCTCCGTCTTGAGGGAAGAAGCTGAAAGTTGCAGTGCAAAGGGTGGGAGTCATCATTTAAAATGGAGGTAGCCATCCTCTGTACTTGTCTGGTGTACAGGGATGTCAGGCTCAGTTGTGACTCACCAAGCAAACGACTGGACCATCTAACTACCTGATCCAAGGATTTCCTCTGTTTCAGTTTTATCTGACCAAACCATGACACTAAAGAAAAGGATAAAACAGATTCAATAAAAGCCCAATAAAACATTGTCATTATGGTTCGGTCAGTTTGGAAGCGTGCAAGTTTTCTCAAGCAATGCAAATGTTGTTGACCCTTTTTGCACACCCTTTCACAGTGGGACAATAAGAATCACTGAAAATGTAAAGGAAAACAGAGAAAATGGATTAAAAAGACGCAGTAATTTGGTGAGAAAAATATTCTATATTTTTGAAAGAGAAGAAAAATATTGAAATGAAAAAGTGTTTTTTGGGTGGCAAACAATGGAAAAAAAAAGGGAAATTTGTTGTCAAAAATTTTAAAGTTGTCAGAAAAAAAGGGAATTATGACATGAAAATCACAACAAAAAAACAGAAGAATCTCATGAGTAAAAAACCTCCAATTTTTTACAAAGTTTAAAAATTTTGCCAAAAAATCATTAATCACAAGAAAAAAAAAAAAGAAAGGAAAATTATTTCTCACTGGAAATAAAAAAGTGGAAAATTTTTGAGAATCTTCCAAAGTCCAATTTGAAAATGTCTACATTTATAAGAAAAAAAAAATATATAAAACCCCCCCACAAATTTCAGTGGAAAAAAAGTCACATTATGATTAGAAGGTTAAGACCACAGTCTCAAAATGACATTAACACAAGAGAAATTACAAAATAGATGCAAATTTACGAGGAAAAAGTCACATATTTGGGCAGTGCGGTGGCGCAGTGGTTAGCACTGCGCCAGCACAGCAACTCACCCTTGGCCATGGGATCCTTGGTTCGATCCCAGCCCCTGACCAACAGTGATCTGTGTGGAGTTTGCATGTTCTCCCCGTATCTGCGTGGGTTTACTCTGGGATTTCTCTGGTTTCCTCCCACAGGCCAAAAACATGCAGGTTAGGTTAATTGGAGACTCTAAAGTGGCCCTAGGTGTGAATGAGTGTGTGAATGGTTAAGGGATAGCGCCGTATCGTGGCTCCTTCATCCATCCAGGTGGATGCCCTCAATTTCCCCTCTGGGGATCAATAAAGTACACAAAATTTAAAAAAAAATAAAATAAAAAAATATTTTTGAAAGAAAATGCTCCAGATTTTAAAAGGAAAAGTTTAATATGTAAAAGGAAAAACTAACCTATTTCTAATGTTAACAGGACAGCTTTTTCCTTTTATTTTCCCTCCAGAGGGGAAGCTCAGACAAAAACGGCAAATGGGCTGTTGCCCTGGCAACAAAAGCCTGAACCGGTGCACATCCTTGAAGAACAGAGCTGTTGCAGCAACGTGGGACCATTCAGGCCGTGGGGGGAAGTGACACTCACCTGGTCAAAGGTTGATGCTCCATCAAAGTCATTGAGGAAACATTATTTTAACATGAAAAACTTCCACAGTGTTGCTGAAAGAGATTGTTGATAGTGGACATGAAGCCATGTTCACAGCTTCTAATATTAGCTTTAGGCTGCATGTCACCAAATACGTTTTTTGTCGCCCGACCGCCCTGAACGTCTTTTTTTCAGCGCTTGTGTGCTGTGCTCTGGAAAAAAAAGTCTGTGCCCTGTATGCCAACAACAGCTTGTCACTCACAGCTCAGCACTTCTGCTTTTCCTGTGGTCAGACTTTCTACTGATTTTTTAACAGCAGTCTCTAAATAATGGACAGCAAACAGATTCTAGCATTGGTAGCAGCTCTGGATACAACATATGAAGACACGGCAAACGGGAGTCTGGGTACAGACTGTACCGGCGTCCTAGGTCCCGCCCTTCCTTAATTCTGATTGGCTGCTTAGAAAGGTCTGACATTGACGAGCTCAGCTGTCGTCTGAAAAGTTAAACTTTTTTCAGCCCTGATCGCCGTGACAAAAAGCAGCCACTGCAGAGAGCATTCCAGCACCGGGGTCAGTGCTGGACTACATGGAAAATGAATAGAAAATAGTCGCCATCAGCAGAAAAACACGTTTGATGGACACGCAGCCTGACAGCAGGCTGTTAATTACTCAAGCAGAAGTAACAGGAGTCACAGAGTGTGTGTGTGTGTGTGCCCTCACTTCAGGTCAGAGCAACAGCGCCTCAAAATGTCTCTCCACGTCCCTGGAGCAGTTTTCTCCAAGTTTCCCATAGTTAGCATTAGCCTCTGGATGGAGCCTGCCTGCTGTGGAGGACCGTTCCCCTCTAGCTCCACCTACAGGAATATAACAGACTAGAGTGCTCACAGCCTACATTTTGATGGCAAATTTAGGTGTCATATTGGTACTGGATAAGGCTGTCACAGTGGAGGAATTTCCCCTGCGGTGATGGTGGATAGCTCAACAGCGCGGTATCACTGCAAATGTTTTTAGGACCCAGTGGTCTCGTAATTTAGACAGGGTTTATAACTTATGTGGCAAATGATGGAAGCTATGTTGAGAATTGCTGCAGCTCCGCTCTCAATTTATGTGTGTTTGTGACGGAGCTCTTCCTACAGACATGAACTGCTGATTCTGTTTAAAAAAAAAACAAAAAACTTGATCATTTTCATAAAGCAGTGGCAGTAACTCCAACATTTCAACTGCAGGGTGTGTGGATTGGTTGGAGACAGCTGCAACATTCAGCTTATTTAAACAGGACAGACTCTGTGCAGGACCCTCTGTGGCTCTTGTCTCCGTGTCAAATGCTACAGTCCGAAAAATCACGTTCACACAGCAAACAAGCAATGCACTAAGCAGTAGCAGAGCTTAATCATCAGGATCATAAAGACTCAGAAGAAACCCATCCAGCCATTATTTTATTTAATTTGGGATACCACCCCCCACATCTGCCACAAGCAATCTGACCTGATCTCACCAAAAGTAGGACAAATAACACACTTTATGTCCTGCAAACATGCTGCTGTCAATAAAAATACACTAACAATTTATTTCATATTCAATAAGTGAACAGCAAGATTTAGCCACACACAAAAAAAAGTCAGCACTGCTGTTGATGGCTCCTGCAGCACTGTGGTAACGGGATACCCAAAAACTAGTTTGTTCTATTTATTGTTATCATGTAAGTTAGCTGGAACATAATAAGTTATAATAAGTAATATGGACATAATGAAAACAATTTTTAACTGTATACTTAAAATAAGTGTAAAGTTAATAACAAGTGTAAAATAGTTGATTAAATTAGTCCTTTCATTGACAGTCAGGGTCACATGAACAAACGTTTTTCTCCACACAATCAGATCATTTGTATCAACAGATCTATGAATTACAAGAATAAATCAATTTTTTTTTTTTTTTTTATTTAAGTTTTTGTAAAGGGTATACAGGTTGTTACAGCAATGCAGTGTTTACATTTTCATCACATGTTCCCTTATTTTCTGATATCTGACAACATTGGAAGATTAATTCTTACAACACCCCCTTTTTTTTTTTTTAAAGTGAAAGAAAAAGTGAAATTAAAGAGAAAAAAAAACAAAAAACAAATAACAAAAAAAAACAAACAAACCAGTAAAAAACAAACAAAAAGAAAAAGTAAGTAAATAAAGATAAAAGAGCATCTGAGTAGCATTGGAACAAAGAGCGGAACCATTATTGAAATGGTATTTGTCAAAGATTAGATCTAATGGAAGACACATATGCGATCCAGGGTTGCCAAAAGTTCATGAACACATCCATGTCCTGTCTCAGTGCGAATGTCAACTTTTCCATCGAGTAAATGTCTTGGATCACGTTAGTCCAATCTTCAGGTGTAGGACAGTCCTTCAACATCCATTTTTTAGTTAGAGCTTTTTTGCTTGCCAATATTAAAACATTGAATAAGTATTTTTCTCCTCGTCTTTCCAGTGAGTCCGGTAGTAAACCCAAATACAAAGTTACAAAAGAAAAGGGAACTGTAATTTTGAATATTTTCCCCAATATTGTCTGTACCTTGGTCCAATATTGGTGGATAACTGGGCATGACCAAAACACATGAAAATGATTTGCAGTCTTTTCACCACACAAGCGCCAACAGTTCAATCCCTTATGGGTAAATTTGTTTTGTGCAGGTGTTCTGAAAAATCTTGCCAAGTTTTTCCATCCAAATTCTCTCCACTGCAGGGATGAGGTACTTTTCCATTGCTGTTTATTTAGCTTTTCCCATATTTCCAGTTGTAAAGTGAAATTCCCCTCTTTTTCCCATCTCTCTTTTATATAAGATGTGTTGTCTCCTTTTAAGTCTTGAAGACCTTGGTATATTTTAGAAATGTATCTGATCCCTGGGATCCCTTTATATGCCATTAAGAAGACCTTCAGAACACCTGACTGGGCCCTTTCCAAAACCTCCTTTTTAAGTATATTGTTTATGTGGTGTCTAAGCTGGAAGAACCTGTAAAGGTCTTGATTTATTAGGCCTTGTTTTTTCAAATCTTCAAAACTTCTTAAGATTTGCCCTTTAAAAAAATCGTAATATTTTATCAGCCCTTTCTCCTTCCACTTTTTAAATCTGGTGTCTGTTTTATTAGGAGTAAAGTCCTGATCATAGGCGATCCATTGCAGAAGTCGATAGGGCTCTTTAGTTTGATTCTCTCTGACTATCTTAAACCAAATTTTTAGCGGGGTCTCTATCCACGGGTTAGTGTTATTCAAAAGCTTAGGTAAGGCATTGTTCCCTATTATCGCCTGTAGGGGGATGTCACTTGTTATTTGGCATTCGATCTCCTTCCATTGTGCAGTGTAGACTGGGTTACATATCTCTACTAAAGTTTTAATTTGTGCGGCTTTAAAGTAGTCCCTGATATTTGGCAGCGCGAGCCCACCTTTGTCTTTGTTTAGCTGTAGGGTTCTATATCTGATTCTAGGTCTCTTGCCCTGCCATATGAATCTTGAGATCCTTCTGTCCAGCTCCTGCCATGTTTTTTTGGGAGGTTCTACCGGTATTGTTTGGAAAAGGTATAGAAGACGTGGAAGTATATTCATTTTGACTGCTTCAATTCTTTGTGCAGTACCCAAGAATGGTATCATATTCCATCTTGCTAGGTCAGATTTTATTTTTGTCACCAGTGGATCATAGTTTAGTGATATAATTTTGTTGAGTTGTTTCGGGATATTGACCCCCAGATATTTCATAGATTCCGACTCCCAGTTAGTTTTGAGTTTGCTTAGTGAATAATGATTTGGGTCATAGTTGAATGTTAAAACTTGGGTTTTATGCATATTTAATTTGTACCCCGATAAATCTCCATACTCTGAAAAAACTGAGGTTAGTTCTGGTAAAGAAGTGTCCAGCTGCCCTAGGTATATTAAAATGTCATCAGCAAAGAGTGCTATTTTATGTTCCTTCTGACCAAGTGTAATACCTTGAATTTTTTGGTTTTGTCTTATCCATTGGCTCAGAGGTTCTATGAAGATTGCAAAGAGCAGTGGAGACAGGGGGCAGCCCTGACGACATCCTCTTTCCAGTTCAAAAGATGATGATAAATTACCGTTAATCCTTATTTTAGCTGTTGGTTTTTTATATAATGCCTGGATAGTTCTAATGAAGTTGTTATGAAAATTGAAACTGGATAAGATTCTATATAGGAAAGACCAGTCAACCGAATCGAATGCTTTTTCAGCATCTAATCCCAATATGACTGCATTTAAGTTATATTTTTTTATATGATGAATTATGTGTAAAGTGCGTCGAATGTTGTCTTGTGTCTGTCTTTGTCTTATAAAACCTGTTTGGTCTAAATGAATTAGGTCTGTCAGTATATTTTCTAACCTTTTGGCAAGGATAATGGTAAAAAGCTTATAGTCCTGATTTAGTACACTGATTGGTCTGTAGTTGGAGCACTCTAGTTTATCCTTTTCAGGTTTAGGTATAACTGCAATGACCCCTTCTCTCCAGGAGGGGGGGATTTCCCCTGTGTGGAGGACATAATTAAATGTTTTCAGGAGGAGAGGAGATAGTTGCTGTTTAAAGGTTTTGTACCACTCTGCTGTATAGCCATCAGCTCCTGGGGATTTGTTAGCTTTAAGTTTCATAATTGCTTTTTCCAATTCTTTAGGATGTATTTCTGACAGTAGTGTTTTATTTTGTGACTCCGTAAGTTGGGGAAGGTTTAATGTGTTTAGGAATGCCTCGGATGCGTTTTTATGTTTTTTGTGGGAGTATAAGTTCTTATAGTAATTCTCGAAGTTTTTAAGAATATCCTGAATTCTGAATTTTATTTCCTTTGATACTGGGTCTCTGATTTTGTAGATTGCTCTTTCTGTTTGATGTTTCCTCAATTTATAGGCTAGCAATTTTGCCGATTTACTGCCTGCTTCATAGTATTTTTGTTTCAGAAATGTAAGTTTCTTCTGGATTTCTATTGTGTAGATCTCATTTATTTGGTTTTTAATTTCCTTAATCTTGAGCGAGTCAGTAGAATGAGTGTTGCCTTTGTGTTCTTTTTCTAGGTTCCTAAGTTCTGACTCTAATGTGGATAGTTTTTCTTGTCTTAGTTTCTTTTGGGTTGCCAGTTTTGCAATAATCTTTCCTCTTATTACAGCTTTACATGCATCCCACAGTATTAAAGGGGATACTTCTCCATTATCGTTATCTTCCAAATATCTGAGAATATCTGATTCCAATTCATCTTTCAATGGTCCTTTCAGGACATTTGAATTTAACCTCCAAGAAAATGTGTTATTTGTGTATTTTTGGATATTTAAGTCCATGTAGATCGGACTGTGGTCGGAGAGATCCATCAGTCCTATTTTACATGTTTTTACTCTTCCAATGTCTCTATTAAACATAAAAAAAATAGTCAATCCTTGAGTAAGATGAATGTGGAGTTGAGTAAAATGTATAGTCTTTTACACTGGGGTTGAGTTCCCTCCACACGTCACAGATTCCCAATTCTTTTAGTAGCATCCGAGTCTTCCTGTTTTGGGTGTTATTTTGATGTGGGGAATTACCAGAAGCATCCCAGTATGGATTCAGTCTAAGATTGAAGTCCCCACCACATATCACTAAACCTTGAGCTTTAGTTATCATTAGGTCGAATACATTTTTATAAAATTTCCAGTTAGCCCCTGGGGGAGCATACACATTCAGCAGGGTGATATCTTCTCCCTCTAGCCGCCCAGTTACCAAACTGTATCTCCCTTCTTTATCTTTGTGTTCTGATTTTTTTTCAGATGTAATTTTGGTTGATATCAATGTCGCTTCTCCCCTCCTCCTCCCTGATTTATATGAAGATGAAGAGATCATTTTAAACCCTTGTCTACTGAGTTTATTGTGTTCCACGTCTGTTAGGTGGGTTTCTTGTAAAAGTATTATTCCTGCTTTGTCTTTTTTCATTTTGCCTAGAATCTTGGATCTTTTAACTGGATTCAGGATTCCTTTTACATTATATGAAATTATTTTGGTTACACCCTGTTTCTCCATTGTGTTGTTTTGTTTAGTATAACTGTGTGGTGGCCCTCTTTTGTGCTACTCAGAAACTGAAAGAACATTAAAAACAAGAAAAACATTAAGAACATAGTGTAAAAAACTTTAAAACAAAAAGCTGTCATAAGAACTTCCTGAGCTGAGGTCTTTTTAAAGACCCTGTAAGAGCCTTGATGGAGTGAAGGCTCTGAGGGAAATTCCTCAAACTCTGTTACGTGTTGAGGGCCCTCTCTTACCACTGAAAGTAGTCCCATGCTTTTAACGTGAGTTTCAGAACCCAATCCAAACTTGTAATGATTTTTTTTTTCCTTTTATGCCTAAACCCTGTGAAATTGTGTGCACCCTCCCACCCCCATCACATCAAACATTCACGCAAAAACAGTATTTGTTAGTATGAGGAGAACATGTGGATTATTGTCACATTTCTATTTTAACAAGTTTTTTTTTTTTTTTTTATTACAAAGACTTATTTGTTTCAAATAATATGATTGTTCCATGAAATGTTTTACCACATGCTGAATATGCATCTCCTTTAATGTTTGTTACCTTGTATGAGGGGGGTTGGATGTGCGGATTGATTCAAGAGAAAAGAAAAAAAAAAAAAAAAAAAAAAGGTCGCTATTCCAACCTGAAAACGGATAGTTTATCCGCGACGCTCTGGTGCTGGGTTTCCCGCTGCTGGTCCGTGGATTTTGAGGGTCTTTGTGTTGTCCATGTTTGCGCTTTGATCTTCTCACTCGGGTCTGCTGCGGGTTTAAATACCGTTACCGGGAGCCCTCTTTTCGCCATGTCAGCTGTTGCTTCTTCCGCCGAATTATAGAGACACGTTTCATCGCCGTAGAAGACCCTTAACTTCGCAGGAAATGGTGTCTGAAAGCGCAATTTCTTCTCTCTTAACACCTTTTTCGCGTCATTGTATTCCCTGCGCTTTTTAAGGACCTCCGGGGCGTAGTCGTGTTCCACGTAGACTTTTCTCTCCTGGTGCATAAATCCTTTTTTCTGCCAAGCCAGTCTTACAACCTCTTGTTTTATTTTGAAATTGGAAAATCTTACCAACACCGAACGTGGGGGCGCTTCCGCCGCCGGCCTAGCGGCTAATGAACGATGTGCCTTTTCTATCTTCAAGTCGGTGGTTTGTGGAATATCCAATTTCTCTCTTAGTAAGGATTCCACGCATTCTGCCATTGAGTTAAAACCATTTTCGGTTCCTTCTATCAGACCATGAATTCTTATGTTGTCTCTTCTTTGTTTTCCTTCTTGGTCGGTTAGCTTAGCCTCTATAGCTGCTTGTCTTTTGCCTAGGTCTAGCACAGAATCTTCGAGCACTTTTATTCGATCCTCTGTTTCCAAGATTCGGTTCTCGGCCTGGTCCACTCTGCTGTTTGTCCTTTTCAATTCTTCTCTGAATTCCCGAAATTCGGCCGTAACATCTCGGCGAAACCGTCGTAGCTCCTCAAATAGTGATTTCAGGCTAACCCTTTTGTTAGCTATCACCAGTTCCTCGTCTTCTGAACGGAGATCTTCCAGTTCAGATTCTCCGGCCGATACGTGTCCTGGCCTGGAGAATTTCAGTTTCTTCTGTTTTCCTTTAGACATGATGATTTTGTCTTTTGATTTTCACTCCTCCAAAAATCCGTTAAGTTTGATTTTCAAGGTGTTATCCTGGATTGGGTCTGAGAGCTTCAGTGTTAAGCTGCAGTCGCCATGGCGTCCAGCAACATCCTCCAATAAATCAATTTTTTAATGACAAATGAGTTGAAAATAATTTTGGGTCATTTTACAATTGTTAAAAAGGTCACAAATTGACTTACAATGAAGTTTTGTAAACATCATGTATTTATTTTTCATGTACTGTGTATTGAATTATTTCGTGTTCTGATAAAGTTTGGCTCCACGGTATCGCCGACAAGGCCAACGACAGCTTCCAAGCAAGGAACCTCCAGTCTATCTACCAGTCTATGAAGGAGCTGTGCCAAGCCGGCAAGAAACAGCAGTCGTCATCCCCCCTGCTAGCCGGCATAAGCCTCATCACGGACCCGACGACCAAACTTCAATGATGGCAAGAGCACGACGTGACTGTCCTCCGCCAGCCCCCTCCTCCCACCTCAGATAAGCTGCAGCAGTATTCTGATGCCGGTGTTGGAGACAGCTCAATCAGCCTCGCACCACCCTAAATCAGTGAGTTGTCAGATACTGTCAAGAGGCTCCCCTCTTCACAAGCCCTTGGTGCTGATGGAGTTACAGCAGAGATGATGAAAGCCGCCCTCACCTCTGTCATCCCTCGGCTGGAACATCTGTGCCGCTTCATCTGAGCAGAAGAACATGTCACTAGGGAGTGCAGGGATGGGGTCATTCGGTCCTTCTATAAGATCAAGGGTGACCGTCGGAGCACAGCCAGCTATCGTCCCATCACGCTGCTGTCCATCCCTGACAAGGTAATAACCGCTGTCATCCTGAGCCGCATCCACCCCCTGCTCCTTGCCAAGCACCACCGCCAGAAAGCCAGCTTCACCCCAGTGGACTACATCCTTGCCTTGAGTGTCCTGACACAGCAACAAAGGGAGTACCGCCAACCTGTGGCTCCCGAATCCAGATTGGAAGCTGGTTCCACAGGAGAGGAGCTTGATAACTGAAGGCTCTGCCTCCCATTGTACTTTTGGAGATTCTAGGTATTACAAGTAATCCACCATTTTGGAAGCATACTGCTCTGTTAGGATAATACAGTAGCATCAGATCTTATAAATAAAAAAGGGGCCTGATTATTTAGAGCTTTATAAGTAAGAAGAAGGATTTTAAACTGAATTCTAAACTCTATGGGAAGACAATGAAGGGAGGCCAGAACCAGAGAGATATGATCTCTCTTTCTAGAACCTGTGAACCCTTTGAGTGTGAGAATTTGTGTGCCCCTAGTGGCAGAGCACGGCACTGCACCTGCTTTCTCACTCTGTCAAAAGTGAGAAATTTCTGTTTTGTTTTTTTTAAATGTACTGATTTCTTATTCATATACTTTGAAGATAAGATGATGAGGTACCGATGTACAAAAAACGGTGTCAAAAGACTGAACCATTTTTTGTGTAAATACGTTCAAAGTCCAGTTTTGACTGAGTTATGGAATTTAAAGAGGTGCCGCAACATTATGTAAATTAGATGCGCAAATTTATTCCTATCTGAAACTTTGGATCATATTTTACATCTTTCTAATCGACAGTAAGCCATTATCTCTTACCACTTTCAAGTAATAACCTTGGAAATCTGAACTATTTCACTGACAAAAAATATTTACCACTCTTGACCACTAGGGGGTATGTCGCAGTTCTGCACCATACACACTCAAAGGGTTACAACTCTTGCTGCAGCATTTTGGATCAACTGAAGACTTTTTGAAGTCAACAACAACAATATCGGGATATCGTCGGATGGGGATATCGGATGGGGATATCGTCGGGCGGTGGAAGGAATACTTCGAGGATCTCCTCAATCCCACTGATACGCCTTCCACAGAGGAAGCAGGGTTTGGGGACGAGGGGGATGACTCGCCTATCACAGGGGCTGAGGTCGCCAAGGTGGTTAAAAATCTCCTTGGTGGCCGGGCCCCGGGGGTGGACGAGATTCGCCCCGAGTACCTCAAGGCCCTGGATGTTGTTGGGTTGTCATGGTTGACACGCCTCTGCAACATTGCGTGGAGGTCGGGGGCAGTGCCTTTGGCATGGCAAACCGGGGTGGTGGTTCCTCTCTTCAAAAAAGGGGACCGGAGGGTGTGCTCCAACTTTAGAGGGATCACACTCCTCAGCCTCCCTGGGAAGGTCTATGCCAAGGTACTGGAGAGGAGAGTCCGGCCGTTGGTCGAACCTCGGATTCAGGAGGAGCAATGTGGTTTTCGTCCTGGCCGTGGCACATCGGACCAGCTCTTTACCCTCTCGAGAATTCTTGAGGGTTCGTGGGAGTTTGCCCAACCAGTTTACATGTGTTTTGTGGACTTGGAGAAGGCATTTGACCGCGTCCCTCGTGGATTTTTGTGGGGGATGCTTCGGGAGTATGGGGTATCGGGCTTGTTGTTACGAGCTATTCGGTCTCTGTACGACCGTTGTGAGAGTTTAGTTCGCATTGCCAACACTCGGTCGGAGTCATTCCCAGTGAGAGTTGGACTCCGCCAGGGCTGCCCTTTGTCACCGGTCCTGTTCATAATTTTTATGGACAGGATTTCTAGGCGCAGCCAGGGAATGGAGGGTGTCATGCTTGGTGACCACAGGATCTCATCTCTGTTGTTTGCAGATGATGTTGTCCTGTTGGCTTCATCCAGCAATGACCTACAGCTCTTGCTGGGACGGTTAGCCGCTGAGTGTGAAGCGGCTGGGATGAGAATCAGCACCTCCAAGTCCGAGTCCATGGTCCTCAGCCGGAAAAAGGTGGATTGTCCTCTCCGGGTTGGGGACAGGCTCCTGCCCCAAGTGGAGGAGTTTAAGTATCTTGGGGTCTTGTTCACGAGTGAGGGGAAAATGGAGCGAGAGATCGACAGACGGATTGGAGCAGCATCTGCAGTGATGCGGACGTTGTACCGGTCTGTTGTGGTGAAGAGGGAGCTTAGTTCTAAGGCAAAGCTGTCGATTTACCAGTCAATCTACGTTCCTACTCTCACCTATGGTCACGAGCTTTGGGTAATGACCGAAAGAACGAGATCGCGGATACAAGCGGCTGAAATGAGCTTTCTCCGTAGGATTGCTGGACTCACCCTCAGAGATAGGGTGAGGAGCTCAGTCATCCGGGAGAGGCTCAGAGTAGAACCGCTGCTCCTCCACATTGAAAGGAGTCAGTTGAGGTGGTATGGGCATCTGATTAGGATGCCTCCTGGACGCCTCCCACTTGAGGTGTTTCAGGCACGTCCCACTGGGAGGAGACCCCGGGGCAGACCCAGGACTCGGTGGAGAGACTATGTCTCCCAGCTAGTCTGGGAACGCCTTGGTATCCCCTCTGAAGAGCTGGAGCAGGTGGCTGGGGAGAGGGAAGTCTGGGCTTCTCTGCTTGAACTGCTGCCTCCGCGACCCGGACCTCCGGAAAAGCGGTAGAAGATGGATGGATGGATGGATGGATGAAGACTTTTTAAAGATGTTTTAGGACAACCTGATAAAGAGTTAGAATAATCTCATCTAGAGCTAACAAAAGCGTGGATCAGTTTCTCAGCATCACTCTGAGACAAGATGCTCCTGGTCTTGGCAATATTACGCAAATGATAGAAGGCAGTCTTAGAAACAAATTTAATATGTGAACTGACAAACAGATCTTGATCAAAAATAACTCCAAGGTTCCTCACAGAGCTAATAAGAGAAAGAGTAACCGCACCCAAACTGAAAGTTTGATTTGGAAAGGTATTTCTAAGGTTTTTTGGATCAACAAGAATGACTTCAGTCTGATTAAAATTTAATAGCAGGAAATTACAAGTCATCCAAGCTTTGATTTCCTTGAGACAGGCTTCTGACTTGGCGAATTGATAACCATCATCTGACTTCATTGACAGGTATAGTTGCATGTCATCTGCATAACAAGGAAAATGTATACAGTGCTTTCTAATAATGTTGCCTAACGGAACCATATATAAACTAAAAAGAGGAGGGCCGAGCACAGATCCCTGTGGAACTCCATGACTGAGCTTTGAGTTGGAAGAAAACCCATTATTGAACAAACTCGAACCTATCAGATAAATAAGATCTAAACCACTGCAACGAAGTTCCATTAAGTCCAACATTGTGTTCTAATCTGTCAAGTAGAATATTATGATCGATAGTATCAAACGCTGCTTTAACCCCTTGCACTCCGGGCAATTTTCCTAAAAACGCCAAAAAATAACGTGCCCAAAGTAAATCGAAAGCTGTTCTTCTACCCTTTGCAGCATCTTCATGGGGTTGGTCTCATTTAAAAGAAAACACTTTGAATTTTTTGGCAAAAAAAAACAGTCTCTCTACGTGCTCCGGCCTCTGAGTTACAGTCATCTAAACATACTGAACTTGAAGAAAATAAATTTGGCCACGGTATTTTTTTGGATACAAATGCTTGCAAATAACACACAGCTGTCCGACCTGGCTGGAACATGCAAGAGAAATGTAGAACCAAGTGTTATCAAGCTGAGATCCAAATTTGGTAACAATACCACAAAAAATGAATATTTTACACAGCTTTGTTCTCAGGCTGTTCCCAGGCGTTTTGGAACTGTGCCAAATTGTGCCAAATGGCACAGTTTGGAAAAACGTCTGTAACTTTTGAATAATTCAATGTAGAAGCTTCATTTTGGGCTCTAATGAATTCAGGGCTGTGTCTGTGTGTGTGTGTGTGTGGGGGGGGGGGTTGTCCCTCCCCCCCGCTACAAAGGACGGAGTTCGGCCCTCGCTACATGACGGATTACACTCGTTGCATGTTTCCACAGCAACGCTGTCACAGCGGCTTCCCCCCCCTCGCTACTGTGTGTGTGTGGGGGGGGTTGTCCCCCCCTCGCTACAGAGGACGGCCATCGCTACATGACGGAATAGACTCATATGGCTATGTGGCGACCGCTGCGCAGTCAGCGCGGCTTCCCCCCGCGGACCGGGGGCGTTCGGACCGTGAACGCCCCCCCCCCGCTCCTCTTCTGCAGCAGGGGGGGGGGCGTTCACGGTCCGAACACGGCAAATGAAATGTTTATCGCGGCGCACGCACTTCGTACTTCGTGCGCCGTACAGTTGTAATTTACCGATCGGTCAAAAGTCATTTTTGGATTACAGTTTTCAGGGAGAAATAATAATTTAGCTTATAACACCTTACCTCTTCACAGCAGCAGTGTCCTGGCGAACTTCTCTTCCCCATTGTCAGACGAACGCGATGCTGGTCCGCTCGTGGATCCCGGTCAAAACATAATTCCATTATTGCGGTTTTGGTGAATGATTTACGACCTTTGTCATCGGCCTCCGTCGGTCTATGATGACGGAAGAGAATCCTAAACGTCTATTCTGCTTGAATGAGTGCAGGTCCCACTTGTGGGTGTTCTCCATGCTGCTGGGTCTGTAGCAGGTTCGTCCAGCGTCCTTTTTTTTTTTCATCTACTGCAACAGTAAATCTCTCTTCACCCAGCCCGAACTTCTGTGCTTCAATTGGCTCCTGCATTCACAGTAGGCGGGTCCTCCTTCCTAGGTTTTCATTCATTGGTTCTTCAAGGTTTCAGAAACCCAATTCAAGGCTCTTATTAGTTGAATGAGAGGTCAATCAGATGAACTAATCTGTTCGCGGCTGTGTCTGCAGCTTTTTTTTTTCAGTGGCGCTTGGATGCCAACACCAACTACATCACCACCAACAGGACCATGCGTCCGAGAGCGCGCAAGGACGCACGAGTGCGCCCTCGTGCGCCCTAGGACGCAGAGACTTGCCCGCCCGCGGTACAATGGAGCGCAAGAGGTTAAGTTCTAAAAGGACACGTCCAGAAACAAGTCCATTATCAGATGTGATCAGAAGGTCATTAGTGACCTTCACTAAGGCTGTTTCAGTACTATGATGGATTCTAAACCCAGATTGAAACTCTTCAAATCAACCATTTTCCTGCAAGTGGCCAAATAATTGCGTAGCAACAACTCAAAAATTTTTTGAAATGAAAGACAGATTAGAGAATGGTCTATAGTTAGCTAAAACTCCTGGATCCAGCATTGGCTTTTTAAGTAAGGGTTTAATTACAGCAGCTTTAAAAGCCTGCGGTACATGGCCTAATGTTAATGAAGAATTATTTGAAGAACAGTGCTACCAATAAATGGGAAGACTTTTTTAAATAACCTGGTAGGAATAGGGTCTAAAAGACAAGTTGAAGGCTTGGATAAGGAAATTATTTTATCAAACTCTAAAAGGTCAATTGGAGTAAACTCATCCAAACAGATATCAATTGAAGGAGTTGTAGTAGTTAATAGCTTAGTAGTTAACTGCTTAGTGTCCAGCCTCTCATAGGGGTGTGTGATGGTGTGTCTGAAAACGGAGAAGGATACCTCTTTATCACTTCAATAATCTGGATTTTACCATCTTCCCCCAGCCCAAACCATGTCTTCCTTGATAGGTTCTTATGATGAGTTCTTGGTATTTTAATTTTTTTTTTTACGTTTTTCCTCCGTTCTTTAGTTTGAATCTCTTCATTTGTAAAGGACATTTCAAGGTAAGACAGCTGTGTTTTATATTAAACTCTTTTCCTTCTTGCAATACTCTTAACTTGAGTATTATGTGTGTTTGAAATTTGCTCGTTTGCAATAATTCGCTGCCATCCGTTTCAAAGTGAAATGCAGGTTCCACGTTGTCAAAGCCATGCAGGGTTTAAATGACATTAACAGCCGGTTTAACCTCTGGATTATCTTAGCGACTTTGAGCCTTTTGTGGTATACTGAATTGGCCATTTTATACAAAGGTGGACTCTTCAACACTTGAGACTTTTAACTAGAACAGCAACCCCTTAAAGTCAAAGCCAAAGTAAAAATTTTAACATTTTTGCATGGAATCTGGTCCGTCCCATGAGTGGTACTTGGAATGTTTGAGTGCAAGTGATCTGCAGGCAGAACTTGATGAAAGGAATCCAAAGATTTTTATTCTTAAATGCTCCCAGTTGTATTCAGATTGATTGTTTTTGTTCAAGTCTTAATTTAAGTTGGTTTCAAATACTCTGCTTGTTTAAGATCTAAATATGATCAAATGAAATTGTATGTTAAACAGCATATTGTATGATATAATGAAGTTAGAAATGTACTTTAAGTCAGTTAACATTATTCTTAAAATGATGTTTTAAAAACTCAAAGTAATAACAAAGTGGCCAAAAGGACTGGAAGAGAAGGGGGAAAAAAAGGAAAAAACCAGCAAAATTTAAAACAATATGTCATGAGTTTAAGTGTCCCCTGAAGTTTGTTTCCTGAAATTGTGACTTAGATTAACCATTATAATTCAATAAGTGACTCAGTGGACTTCGGGTTATGGCTGCCACGTAGGACGGACGTGTCTCGCTCTGCTCTGCTCCTGGAAAAAAAAAATCGGCAAATAACTCTCTCATTTGGGACAGAACGTATCCCAGCATTTGGGTGAGGATATGTCGGCGAAGCCTAAGGCTGGAAAACCAGGAAAAGGAAAAAGCGAGCCGCCGAAACAGTCCAAATTAACGGACTTTCAGGTCTGTGACGCAGCAAACAAAACTCCATATATGGCGGAGGAGGCTGGCAACGCTGCGATTTCTGCGGGGAATGGCGCAGATGCGCTGATGGCAGCCATGAGTTCAATGAGAGCGGACTTTTCCTCTAGATTTGATGGGATTATGACAGCGTTGGAAGGAATAAGAAAGGAATTGGGTGACTGTGTAGAACGAACGGCGCAGATGGAGCTCCGTCTCGCTAGTGCTGAAGATGACGTCACCCGTCTTCAATTAAAGGTGCGCACTTTGGAAAAAAAAAATAAATCTCTGGAAGATAATATTTTGGATTTGGAATCTCGGTCGAGACAGAATAATTTGAGGCTGGTGGGTCTTCCAGAGGAATCAGAAGGTCGGGACGTATGTTCCTTTCTGGAAAAGTGGATTCCGGAGGTGCTGGGCAGCGAGGAGTTGCAATCAGCAGTGGTTCTGGAAAAAGCACATCGTATTGGCCCACGGAGAGATAAGGGACCGCCGAGGACCTTAATTATGAAGTTTCTTAGCAACAGAGACAGGATGAAGATCTTCAACGCTGCACGTGCTAAAGGAGAGATTAAACACCAGGACCAGCAGGTGCGGTTCTACCCAGATTTGGCCACAGGAATCCAGCAATTGAGGAAGCAGTTTGATCCCGTACGTAAGGAGCTGCGCAACCTTGGGATTCGTCATGGTGTAATCTATCCTGCGAGACTGCTGACCACGTATGAGGGCAGAACCCACATCTTCAAGACCCCAGAGGAGGCGCAGGAGTTTATCAAGAAGATCCAAGAAGAAGAAGAGACTGGTGGGAGCTAAGCATGAACAAAATATAAGGTAGAATAATTAAGCATTTGCACAGGCATCTGACTGACTTGAAGTAAATAGTAAGTTTACAAAATATAGATTGTATTATATATTAAAAAAACAAAACAAAAACAAAACAAACAAAAAAAAAACTATGATGTACAAAGTTGTTAAAAATTTTGGAGTTAAGTTGGAAAACTACAGAGGAGAGTTAATGTTACGTCATTAAAAGCAGTAGAGTTAGGGTGATTGGGAGGATGAAGAAGGAGTGGCTTAGGCTGTTCCCCGTGGGTGTGGAACGGTCGATGGCTATATCGGGAGACAGAATTTTTCTTTTGATTTTGGGGGGTTTGCCACAAGTGTGGGAAGGGGAAATTTGTTTGTGTGTAGTTTGTAGGATGAATGTTCAACCACTCATGTTTTTGCTTCTCTGTATGAGCATGTTTACACTGCAAGGTAATCCCAAACTCTCTATTGATCATGGACCAAAGTGTTAATCTTAATTTAACTTCATGGAATTGCAGAGGTCTACAAAATTTAAAAAAACTTAAACAAGTTATGAATAAAATAAAGGACATGGGTTCAAGAATTGTGTTTTTACAAGAAACTCATCTGATAGAGGAGGATGTTAAAAGAATTAGGAGTAGATGGCAGGGAAGTGTATTCACCTCTTCATTTTCATCCCGAGCCAGGGGAGTTATGACTCTCATACATAAATCAGTTCCTTTTCAAGTGAAAAATGTAATTGGAGACAAATTTGGAAGATATGTAATCATTCAAGGTTCTTTGCTATTAGAAAATATAAATCTTGTGAACTTATATGGTCCCAATATAGATGATCAGAAGTTCTTTGCTAATTTATTTCTCATCTTATCATCACTTACAGGGCAACATATAATAGCAGGGGATTTTAATTGTACATTGAATCCAGGTGTGGATAGATCAACAGGACTGGATTGTACGCACATTGGATGTAGGATGACTATTAATCATTTTATGAAAGAATTGAGATTGTTAGATATATGGAGAGAAATGAAACCACAAGTTAAAGCCTATTCTTGTTATTCCAGTACCTACAAGACATTCTCACGTATTGATTATTTTTTGATTTCCACAGAATTAAGGTCCAAGATTCAAAACTGCTTTTATGATAACATCGTGATCTCTGATCATGCACCCTGTTGTCTAATATATGTAGATAAGAAATTGACAAAGGAATCAGGTAGATGGCAATTTCAGCATAAATGGCTTCAGGATGAGGAATTTGTCAAGTATATAGAAAAACAGATAGACGAGTTCTTTCACATCAATACTACACAAACATCAGCATGTGTAAAGTGGGAGGCTTTCAAAGCTTTTATTAGGGGACATATTATTAGTTATACAGGATCAAAATCTAAGAAGACTCGAGAGGAGAGAGCTAAATTGGAACATAAAAAAAAAAATCTTCAGGAAAAAGTGTATGCAGGAAGTGACCCAAGGTTGGAGAATGAATTACTGATTTTGAGAGCTGAATACGACAAAAAATCAGCGAATAGAGCTGCCTCGAGTCTTCTAAGATTGAAACAATCTTTTTATGAACAAGGTGAAAAATCAGGAAAATTATTAGCATGGCAGATTAAACAATTGGAAATTAAAACACCAATTACCAGTATTATAAGTAATGGACAGGTAGTTATAGATCCTTTAGAAATTAATAGAGCCTTTAGAGATTACTATGAAAAATTATATGATACCAAAAATGAACCTGATTTAACAAAACTAAATGGGTTTTTGAACGAACTATCTATACCGTGTATTCCAAATGAAAACAGGGAGATATTGGAGTCTAAAATTAGTCAAGAAGAAGTTGGGCTAGCCATTGATAATATGAAATCAGGAAAAAGTGCAGGACCAGATGGTCTTCCAGTTGATCTTTATAAAAAATTTAAGAATAAATTAATAAAACCTTTTTTGGAAATGGTCTTAGAAGCATTTCAAAATAATAATTTACCATCATACATAAATAATGCCTTAATTATACTGCTGCCAAAACCAGGTAAGCCCTCTAATAAATGTGAAAATATGAGACCAATAAGCCTATTAAACGCCGACCTTAAGATAATCTGTAAAATTTTAGCAAGACGAATACAAGAAATTTTACCAAATATTATTAATCGAGATCAGAATGGCTTTATAAAGGGTAGACAAGGCTTCCATAATGTAAGAAGACTATTTAATATTATTTATTTTAATAAAGAAGCACCGGATACAGCTCTCCTATCATTGGACGCCGAAAAGGCCTTTGATAGAGTTGAATGGCCCTTTCTTTTTGAAGTCCTACAAAGGTTTGGACTTGGAAATAATTTCATAAAATGGGTTCAAATAATATACAATAATGCTACAGCAGAAATCCTAACAAATAACAATATTTCAAAACCAATAAAAATCAATAGAGGATGTCGACAAGGCTGTCCACTTTCACCTTTACTGTTTACTATGGCAATTGAACCTTTAGCGATAGCGATACGTTTACATTCACAAATATATGGAATTAAAGTTGGACCAACAGAACATAAAATCTCCCTGTACGCCGATGATATAATTTTGTTTATGTCGAATCTAAAAAAATCAATTCCAACCTTGTTGAATTTAATAAAGAATTTTGGGGAAATATCAGGATATAAAATAAATAAAACTAAATCTTCAATATTAATGCTAAATGAGATCCAGAGAAATTACCCAGCCCCTGAGGTAAATCAATTCAATGTTGTAAATCAGTTTAAATATTTAGGAATCCAAATTATGCCTAAGCTAGAATCAGTCGCCAGTGTCAACTATGAAGCCTTAATGTCAGATATCAGTGAGTTAACTCAGAGATGGATGTCACTACCAATGTCGATGATCGGGAGAATCAATATACTTAAAAGTAATATTTTACCTAAAATACTTTATTTATTTCAATACATTCCCTTATCACCACCTTTAGATCTATTCTCAAGAATAAAAAAAAAGTTAGTGGAATTTATATGGAACAACAGGAGGGCTAGATTACGTTTGTCTTTATTATATTTACCATTTGATCGTGGAGGTCTGAAATGTCCAAATTTTATGTTGTATTATTGGTCGGCACAACTGAGGTCTATGACATATTATTTTTCATCAAATGATCTCCCTCACTGGACTGAAATGGAATCATACAATTTACCTTTACCTCTTCCCATATTCATATACTCAGATTCGGCAAAAAAATTACAAAAACAAGTTAAAAATCCATTTGTAAAGCATATGATCAAAATATGGTGTGAAGCTAAAAACTATTTAAAAGAACCACAGTTATTGTCACAATTTAGTCCAATATGGGGTAATCAATATTTTAAACCAGGGAGAGCGGACGCTGTATTTAAAGTATGGAATTTAAAAGGGATACAAAAGATTCAGGATTTATATTTGCCATGTGCAGACAACATAATGTCTTTTGAAGAGCTGAGGATCAAATTTAATCTCAATAGAACACATTTTTTTAAATATCTTCAACTTAGAAACTTTATTCGATCAAATCAAAATAAAGCTCTCACTCGACCTATTTATTCATCCTTGGAAAAAATGATGATGAAAGATAGTAAAAGAAAGGGTATTATTTCAGAGTTTTATAACTCATTGACACTATCTTCAAGTGAAAATTCACTGAAAAGATTAAACTACTGGAAAGAAGATCTGCAAATTGAAATTTCAGAGGAACAATGGGAATTGGCTTGTACAGAAGCTCAAACCAAATCAATAAATGCACGCCTTAAATTGATACATTTCAAATGGTTAATGCGGATGTATGTTACACCGGAGGAGTTAAATAGATATAACAAAAATATACCAGATACATGCACAAAATGCATGGAAAGTAAAGGAACCCTATTTCATTGTTTATGGGAATGTAGATTAATAAGAATGTTTTGGGAAGAGGTGAGGGTAACAATTGAAAAAATAATCTCAAAACAAATCATATTGAATCCTAAACTGTTTTTGTTGGGTCTGTACCCAGAAAAGCATAATTTTAATAAAAGTGAAAGAACATTCATAGACCTCAGTTTGCTTAATGCCAAAAAATGTATTGCACTATTATGGAAAAAGACTCATAGACCAGATGTGACTCAGTGGTTAAGACAGATGTTAACAAACCTTCCATTAGAAAGAATAACATATATACTAAAATCAAAGGAAATTGTGTTTGAGAATATATGGAGACCTTTTATTGATTATGTAAAAAATTTAAACATAACTCTTGAAGAAGAAGGTGAATGATGTGTGTGGACCTTGTAAATTCCAAACTGGTGAACATAATATGTATACTTATGTATTGGATTGTCTAGACTAAACAGAGGAGCATTGTTGAAGATTTGATTTTGTTGGTGGTTGTTGGTGTTTTTAGTGCATTTTTTTTTTTTTTTGTAGTACTTTAGTGTTAGTGTTTGATTGTTTGTATCATGTTTGTTAAAAAAAAAAAAAAGGTTCAATAAAGATATTGTGGAAAAAAAAATAAGTGACTCAGTGAAACACTCATGGCTGCTCTGTTCATTCACAGACCAGAAAATCCATGCAGTTATCCTATTAAATCAAAGGGAATCTTCATTGTTTTGCATGTCCTTCTGTTGTTAAAATTGTGTTAACAGGTCTGAGCAGTTGTTAGTTTCTGCCCAGCAGGTCAGTTGGGGGGGGGGGGGGGGGATCAGTGCTGCTGATCAAGCCACATCACCCTTTAACCCTTTGGTTTCCATCTCAGCAGCAGCTGTCTGAATTGTCCTCAGAAGGGAACATGCACAGATGTGGACAAAATTGTTGGTACCCCTCTGTTAATGAAAGAAAAACCAACAATAGTCACAGAAATAACTTGAATCTGACAAAAGTGGTAATAAATAAAAATTCTATGAAAATTAACCAATGAAAATCAGACAATGCTTTTGAATTGTGGTTCAACAGAATTATTTTAAAAAACAAACTCATGAAACAGGCCTGCACAAAAATGATGGTACCCTTAACTTAATATTTTGTTCCACAACCTTTTGAGGCAATCACTGCAATCAAACGATTTCTGTAACTGTCAATGAGACTTCTGCACCTCTCAGCAGGTATTTTGGCCCACTCCTCATGAGCAAACTGCTCCAGTTGTCTCAGGTTTGAAGGGTGCCTTCTCCAGACGGCATGTTTCAGCGCCTTCAACAGATGTTCAATAGGATTTAGATCAGGGCTCATAGAAGGCCACTTTAGAATAGTCTGATGTTTCGCTCTTACCCATTCTTGGGTGTTTTTAGCTGTGTTTTGGGTCATTATCCTGTTAGAAGACCCATTTCCTGTGACTGAGACAAAGCTGTCTGACACTGGGCAGCACATTTCTCTCTAGAATACCTTGATAGTCTTGAGATTTCATTGTACCCTGCACACATTCAAGACACCCTGTGCCAGATGCAGCAAACCAGCCCCACAGCATAACAGAACCTCCTCCATATTTCACAATAGGGACAGTGTTCTTTTCTTGGTATGCTTCATTTTTGCGTCTGTGAACATAGCACTGATGTGCCTTGCCAAATAGTTCCAGTTTTGTCTCGTCTATCCATAAGACATTCTTCCAGAAGCTTTGTGACTTGTCAACATGCAGTTTGGAAAATTCCAGTCTGGCTTTTTTATGATTTGTTTTCAACAGTCGTGTCCTCCTTGGTCGTCTCCCATGAAGTCCACTTTGGCTCAAACAACGACGGATGGTGCGATCTGACACTGATGTACCTTGACCTTGGAGTTCACCATGAATGTGTTTAGAGGTTGTTCTGGGCTCTTTTGTTACCATTCGTATTATCCGTCTCCTCCTGCGGCTACGTCCAGAGAGGTTGGCTACAGTCCTGTGGATCTTAAATTTCTGAATAATATGTGCAACTGTAGTCACAGGAACATCAAGCTGCTTGGAGATGGTCTTATAGCCTTTATCTTTAACATGCTTGTCTATAATTTTCTTTCTAATCTCCTGAGACAACTCTCTCCTTTGCTTCCTCTGGTCCATGTTTAGCGTGGTACACACCATGTCAACAAACAGCACAGTGACTACTTGTCACCCTTTAAATAGGCCGACTGAGTGATTACAAGTTTGTAGACACCTGTGATGTTAATTAGAGGACACATCTTGGTTGAACATGTCCCTATGGTCACATTATTTTCAATCGTTTCTAGGGGTACCATCATTTTTGTCCTGGCCTGTTTAATGAGTTTGTTTTTTTAAAGTAATTCTGTTGAACCACAATTCAAAACCACTGTCTGATTTTCATTGGTTAATTTTCATAGAATTTGTATTTATTACCACTTTTGTCAGATTCAAGTTATTTCTGTGACTATTGTGGGTTTTTCTTTAATTAACAGAGGGGTACCAACAATTTTGTCCACGTTTGTAAACTGACAGAGGTGAAGTTTTTCCCAGCTGTTCCCACTGATGTCATGGGGGGGGGTGATCTGTTGGGTGTCATGGGGTGTCATGTGTTCCTGGGTTAACTGGATTATTTCTGCTGCTGGGGATCACATATTTTTCTTCTCCTTTTTCCTGCTGATTAGTGCAGATCTGCAGGATTTAACACCTCCGAACACCACCGCTTAGTTCCACCTCATGGCTGTCATTTTAAAAAAAAATGGCCAACAGATGCCAATTGATCACATCCTTTTTCATGTAAATAGAAACATTCTTTTGTAAATGTGAGGATTTTTCTCATAATTTTGCAGGATTTTCCTGCAGCGTTAGAGCCATTTTTCTCAGAAATATGCAGCTTCTTACTTGAAAATTTGCAGCTTTTTATTATTCATAATTTTGCAGCTTTTTCCTTATGAATTTAGAACGTTTCTTACTCTTGAATTTGCAGGGGTTTTTTTTTTTTTTTTAAAAAAAGCTTAAACTTGCAGCATTTTACTCAAATCTTATATTTGCAGTGTTTTAGGTTGTAAACAGTTGGAAATTTACACCTTTTTTGTCGTTTTAGTTGCAGCTTCTTACCCATAAACTTCCACTTTTTTTGGTCAGAAATTGGCAGCCTTTAACTGAGACTTACATCCCCCCCCCCCCTTTTCTTTTGTCAGGTCAGGCATTGACTTGCTTGCTACTAGATAACTATGAAAACCGGTACTACCTGTATCATGGGTCGGGCCGTCAGCGACTCAACCAGCATCTAAGCCCTTCCGAGGGCGTGGAGGGTGAAACAGGGCATCCCAGCAGAATGAAAAACAATATCTGCCAAAGGTCTGTGGTGGACCACTCCCAGTTACACGGGGTGAGACTGGACATCCTGGCAGATAAACACATCTGTCGCAAGGTCTGTGGTGGACTGTGCCAGTCGGTGCATTGTGACATGCACTACACAAAGAGCAGAGATAAACAAACCTATCATCTGGTCAGTCACTGCAACAGATACTGGAGTCAGTTTGTCTTGGCTTGTCCTTGCCACGGATAATACCTTTATCTGCCAAAAATGTGCTGCTAGTTTAGCAAAAGCTATCAGTACTCAAATACTTTGCAAGCAGTTTCATGAAATGGTCAATTAGAAAGCAACTCATACCGGCTCGGACGTTGCCCGGGCTTACAGGGTCAGTGCTAATCTGTTCACACTCCGACAGGCAGCGAAAAGTAAGCTAGGAGCAGGAATATAAAAGAAGAGGAAAACAGCAGCCTTGTGTGTAGCAGAATGGAATGTACGCACTCTGATGGACAGAACAACATCACAGCGCCCAGAAAGACAGACCGCACTTGTGGCCCTGGAAATGAACAGGTACAATGTAGACATAGCTGCACTGAGTGAAACAAGAATGCCTGGATATGACAGCTTGGAAGACCATGGGTACATCATCTTTTGGAGTGGGAGATCAACTCAAGAAAGGAGAAAAGAAAGAGTGGGCTTTGCAGTTAGAAAGGAGATAGAAACAATGCTTGATGAGGAACCGGTGCCAATCAATGACAGGATAATGACTATGAGACTCCCACTACAGCGGAAGATGTATGCCACACTCACCATTGTATATGCCCCAACAATGACCAACACAGAGGAGGTGAAGGAAGAGTTCGACAGTGATTTACGTGAGACTATCAGGCGTGTACCGACTGATGACTGGCATGAAAATCTCCAACAAGTATCAGCCTGAGTTGGTTCAGACACTGAGAAATGGAAAGGAGTGCTAGGCAGTCATGGAGTAGGCAAGTGCAATGCTAATAGAGAACTTCTACTTGCACTATGTTCAGCGTACAACCTTGTGATAACCAACACTCTATTTAAGCACAAGGACACACACAAGAAGACATGGATGCACCCAAGATCCAAGCACTGGCACTTATTAGACTACATCATAGTCAGGCAGAGAGACATAAGGGATGTATTGGACACCAGAGCGGACTGTGGTACTGATCGTGTTATGCTGAGATCTAGATTAAGGATTTGGAGATGAAAACAGTACTGCAGGACTTGTGCGAAGCCACCACGGAAGCTAAACACTGGTGCACTGAAAGGCCAAAAGAAGAAGGAAGAACTTACACAGGAAATGGATGAAAACTTGAAAGACAAGGACAGTAACAACTCGGAGAATGACATAGAAGAGAAATGGGCAACACTGAAGGATACGGTGTATCAGACTGCGAGTGATGTATTAGGCCACTCTGAGAGGAAACATCAAGAGTGGTTTGATGAGCATGATGAACATCTGAAGAAACTACTAGAAGCGAGGAATACAGCTAGGCAGGAAAACCTACAGTGTAACACAAGGTCGAAGAAGAAGAAATACTCAAAGGCTCACAGTGAGCTACAGAAGTACACCAGAGAGATTAAGTCCAACTGGTGGGATGAAAACGCAGAGGAACTTCAAACTGCAGCTGACAGGAAGGACATGAAAACATTCTTCACAGGTTTGAGAGAAATCCACGGCCCTAAACCAAGAGGATTGATCCAATTAAAGGCTATAGATGGTGAAATGGTTTTGCAGGAGAAAGACAAGATTCTGGACAGATTTGCAGACCACTTTGACCAACTACTGAACAACCCTGGAGATCTCACTGAAGAGGCTAAAGAAGCTCAAGTGCAGTGACCAGCTGTATTAAGTCTGGATGAACCACCAAATTTTGATGAACTAATGACAGCTATCAGCACGACACAAGATGGTCAAGCTCCAGGAAGGGATGGAATTCCAGCAGAAGTGTGGAAATTTGGTGGTGTTCAGCTGATCCAAGAGATATGGGATGCCCAGAAAGTACCTCAAGACTGGGAGGATGCAAGTATTGTGCCTTTGTTCAAGAAAAGTGACAGGAAAGATTGTGGAAATTACCGAGGTATATCACTGCTAGCCACTGTTGGAAAGATTCTCTCACGTGTACTACTGAACAGACTCAATGAACACATCTCGCAGAATGTACTACCGGAAACCCAGTGCGGCTTTAGAAGTGGAAGAAGCACAATGGACATGTTCTTCTGCTTGAAACAGGTTCAAGAAAAGTATATCGAACAGAACATGCTGCTTTATGTAGTCTTCATAGACTTCAGTAAAGCCTTTGATACTGTTTTGCGACAAGGACTTTGGCAGGTACTCAAGAAATATGGTTGTACAGAAAAGTTTGCCAGCCTGATCGAGGCACTCCATACAGGTGTATGCAAGCAAACGTGACAATGAGTGGTTCAGTATCTAAAGACTTTTCAGTAAGCAACGGGGTGAAACAAGGGTGTGTGCTGGCGCCTACACTCTTCTCGCTATATCTGGCTGCCATGCTTGAGGTGGCCTTCAAAGTCACTTCAGAAGGAGTATACATTCAAATAAGGAAAGAAGCAGACTTGTTCAATGTGGCACAGTTTAAAGCCAAGAGTAAGCCATCGATAAAGGTAGTAAGAGAAATGCTCTTTGCCGACGACAGTGCTCTAGTTGCACACCGTGTGGAAGATATGCAATCTTTAGTGGAGGAATTTGCAAGAGCAGCTAGCCAATTCAGCCTCCAAATCAACATCAAGAAGAAAGAGTGCCTTTATCAACCACCAAAGTTCCAATTATCAACATCACTACCAGAAGAGATCAGCGTTCACTACCAGAAGAGATCAGCGTTGGTACAGAGCCACTAGTCAAGTGCAAGACTTTCAAGTATCTATGGAGTACTGTTTCAGAGAATGCTAGGCTGGAGGATGAACTATCTCTCAGAACAGGAAGAGCGAGCGCTGTGTTTGGAAACTTGAGGGAGAGACTGTGGAGCAATCGACATGTGTCTATCCGTGTGAAATGCAAAGTGTACAGAGCGACAGTACTGGCTACTCTATTGTACAGTGCTGAAACTTGGACTGTCTACAGAGTCCAGGTGAAGAAACTCCACGCATACATGATGAGACACCTTCGAACCATAATGAACATCTCATGGAAAGACAAGATAACCAACATAGAAGTGTTGAAACGAGCTGGTCTACCATCAATGGAGGGCATGCTAATACAGATTAATCTGAGATGGTTCGGACATGTTGAGAGGATGGTCCACCAGTGTCTCCTTCGGCAGTTACTCTATTCACAGTTATGCAAGGGCAAACGCAATCAGGGTAGACCATCATCATCATCATAGCAGTCTGTCGTGGGCGACAATGACTGTTTCATTTAGGTCTGATCAGATTCCTCCACACAGCTCTGTCCTTAGCCTTCTGCTGCCAGGAAGTCCTGTCTATGTCCAACTTCTTCAAGTTTCTTTTTACAGTGTCTTTAAATCTGAGCCTTGGTCTACCCTGATTGCGTTTGCCCTCGCATAACTGTGAGTAGAGTAACTGCCGAGGGAGACACTGGTGGTCCATCCTCTCAACATGTCCGAGCCATCTCAGGTTCATCTTTATTAGCTTTGGTCATCCTGGATGAGAAGAAAAGCGCTATATAAGAGAATGCCATTTACCATTTAATGTATTTAAAGCGTACCTGTGGTGGTCGTCTAAACGCATTCAACTTGAAAACATTAGGCAAAGTATTCGTTTTTTGGTTAAATAATTATTGCCAGCCATATACCACCAGAGAAATATGCAAATACGACCGCAGGCATGGCCAGCCAATGAAAACTATGCGCGCAGCCATGACACATGCGGATGTGACGTCATAACGTTGCCACTAAAAAGTCAATACTCCCATCTGTATGAGAGACTAGGGTGCTGTTGTGAGTGTTTTTATTCTATTATGGCTGAATTGTCGGACTCTGAGGAAGAATTCATCCAACATGGCTACAGGTTTGAGCCAGAAAGGTCTTCTGAGGGTTAAAGTGACGAAGTGGCCCTCACACACAACGCAATTTCGTCTGAAAGGATTCGTCTGTGCCCTGTTCCGAGATTGTGCAATCACTTTTCCGCTATGATCTTCTGACAAGGTGAGCTGGGTTTGGGTACACAAAAGAAGTGTTTATCTTTGTTTTTTCGCTTATTATTGAGACATCCAAAGGCTTTACATTCCGCCATGTTGCGATATCCATATCGCATTGTATGTTTTTGTTGTAACAAGAGCGCCGAGTGTCTGCTCCTCTGTATAGCGGCGAGGGAGGAGCCGAATCATCTGCCGTGTTGCGGCCATTACAACCTCAGATCAGACGAGACGACCCGCTGAATTTAAGCATTTATTTATTTATTTTCTACTCGTTTTAGTTCTGCATTTAATATGAACCCTGAGTTTGAAATAAACGTTTGAATTTTGGTCCTCACACACAACGCAACGCGCCGAGTGTCTGCTCCTCTGTATAGCGGCGAGGGAGGAGCCGAATCATCTGCCGTCTGGCGGCCGTTACGAGCTCAGATCAGACGAGACGACCCGCTGAATTTAAGCATTTATTTATTTATTTTCTACTCGTTTTAGTTCTGCATTTAATATGAACCCTGAGTTTGAAATAAACGTTTGAATTTGAATATCCCGAAAGCCACTGCTCATCCGGGCACTCCAGGCTCAGCCAATACTGATCCAGATTGCGGTGCCCACGTTATTACGTCACAGGAAGCGTCCTGGCAGGCCATGTAGCCGCTAGTATGGCTGCACCCATGTTTTGCTGACATAGCTGAACCAGCACATCAGCAATGGATTTATATCAAATTGCTTTGAACATGAATTTCAACTTAAACTTGAACTAGAACGTGAGACAGGGGCTCAATATAATATCTTTTTTTTTCACGACCACCACAGGCACCCTTTAAGTTTAAGGTGGGAAGAATCTGTCTGATTTTATCTCTGATAGATAAAAATTTATTGTTGAACAAGTTCATAGAGTCCTGACTAGCAAGCTCTAAGGGAATGCTCGGATTGACAGAGCCCTGAAAAGAAACTTGGGATTATTCTTCTTTTCTTCTATTAATGCAGAATAGCATCTCTGTCCTCACTTGCACCTCTTATTACTCATATCATCCACTCCTCCCTCACTACTGGTCTAGTCCCCTCACCCCTAAAAACAGCTGCCATTACCCCTATACTTAAGAAGCCTGGTCTGGATCCCAACAATCTAAACAACCTTCGTCCCATCTCCAATCTGCCATTTTTGTCTAAGATTTTGGAAAAATCTGTAGCAGCCCAAGTCCACTCCTACCTTTCCTCTAATAATATTTATGAAGAGTTCCAGTCCGGTTTCCATCCCCACCACAGCACAGAAACGGCCCTTCTTAAAATCACAAATGATTTGTTAATGTCAGCAGACTCTGGGCTCCTCTTCATCCTCATCCTTCTTGACCTGACTGCAGCCTTTGATACCATTTCTCACCCCATCCTCCTCCATAGACTGGCATCTCTTGGTTTTTCTGGTACTGTTTTAAACTGGTTCACATCCTACCTTTCTGATCGTTCCCAATTCATCCAGTTAAAATCATACACATCCCAGCCATCATCCATTTCTTCTGGTGTCCCCCAAGGTTCAGTTCTTGGTCCAATTCTTTTCATCATTTATCTTCTTCCTATTGGTCATATTTTTCGTAAATTTAATATTCAATTTCATTGTTACGCTGATGACACCCAGCTATATCTTTCCTCCAGACCTACTTCCAACCTCCCTTCCACCTCCCTCTGTGACTGCCTCCATGAACTCACCTCCTGGTTTTCTTCCAACTTTCTTAAACTTAACAGTGATAAAACAGAAGTCCTTTTAGTCGGTTCAAAATCCACCATTTCAAAGTCAAATAATATCACCATCACTATTGATAATACTACTGTTTCCCCTTCCCCTCAAGTCAAAAACCTTGGGGTAATCCTGGACACCACCCTCTCCTACAAATCCCATATCAATAATGTCACCCGGTCAGCATTTTTTCATTTACGTAACATCAACCGTCTCCGTCCCTCCCTCACCCCTGCCAGCACCGCTATCCTGGTCCATTCTCTTGTTACCTCCCGTCTGGATTATTGTAACTCTCTTCTTTCTGGTCTCCCCCTCAAAACGCTTAAAAAACTTCAACTGGTTCAGAACGCTGCCGCCCGGATCATTACTAGAACTCCATTCACCCATCATATCACCCCGGTTCTGCAGCACCTCCATTGGCTTCCCATCAAACATCGCATTGACTATAAAATCATCCTTCTCACTTACAAAGCCCTCCATGACCTCGCCCCCCCATACTTGGCTGCACTCCTCTCCGTTCATATACCATCCAGAACTCTTAGATCATCAAATACCATCAATCTCATTGTCCCTTCTGCACGTATGACCACCATGGGCCTTCGATCATTCAGTTGCACCGCCCCCCGCCTCTGGAACTCCCTCCCACCGGACCTCAGGAATTTAAATTCACTCTCCACCTTCAAATCTCATCTCAAGACTTTTTTGTTTACTAAGGCTTATTCTCTGTGATTTTCTGTACTTGTGATGTGTTTTTTAATGTTTTATTCTTTGTTTTTATTGTACGGCGTCCTTGAGTGTCTTGAAAGGCGCCTCAAATAAAATGTATTATTATTATTATTATTATTAATAATAACTTGTTCTAGCTTTTCTAAGAGATTTTTTATAAATTAAAATATGATTTCTCCAAGCTAAATACATTTCATCTAAATTAGTGGAGTGCCATTTTCTTTCTAATTGACGAGTCTGCTCTTTTAAGCTACGAGTTTCTGTGTTGAACCAAGCAGTTAGAAATCTCTGATAAGACTTTTTCTATTTTAAAGGGGTCACCATGTCTAGAGTCTGATGAAGAGAAGCTACACGATCTTCCATGCTATCAATTAGAGAAGGAAAAAGCTCTCCATAGCTTATCTCCATTGTGTTGACACATGGCATAGAGGAACATCCATCCATCCATCTTCTACCACTTTTCCGGAGGTCTGGGTCGCGAAGGCAGCAGTTCAAGCAGAGAAGCCAAGACTTCCCTCTCCCAAGCCACCTGCTCCAGCTCTTCAGCGAGGATACAAAGGCGTTCCCAGAACAGCTGGGAGACCCCCCATGGATCGTCACCTTATCGTGGTGGGGGGTCTGCGTGCTTCAGTGATCCCAGGAGCTATGTTATCTGGGGCAATTTGCCTCTGATAGGGTCACCCAAGACAAAGTGGTCCTGGGTGAAGGGCCAGACTAACAACGATCCAACAGACCCTCATGATAAATTCTAGATCAAGGATTCAGTGTACCCCGCCCAGTATGGGGTTACCGGGGCCCCACCCTGGAGCCAGGCCTGGGCGAGGGGCTCGATGGCTAGCATCTGGTGGCCGGGTTTCCACCCATGGGAGCTGGCCAGGCTCAGCCCGAAGGAGTTACATGGGTCCGCCCTCCAGTGGGCTCACCACCTGCAGGAGGGACCATGAGGTCCGATGCTATGTGGATTAGGTGGCGGTCAAAGGCAGAGACCTTGGCGGACTGATAGAGGAAACAATCTGAATAAATTTGGTAACAACATCATCTGAGAGGCATCTACTGTAGTAATATTTTTCTTAAGGAGCCAAATAGTCAGAAATAGTCAAATCAAAGGTTAACAGACAATGGTCTGAAAGTACAGGGTTATGAGCAGACACTACCAGATTTTCTATTTCTATGCCATACATCAGAACAAGGTCCAATGTGTGATGGAGATAATGGGTAGAATTTCCTACTTTCTGAGAAAACACCATAAAGTCTAATATTGAATTAAATGCCACATTAAGACAATCACTATCTATCTACATCTACATGTATATTTAAGTCCCCTACTATAATTATTCTGATTTCAGAATAAAATTAGCTAAGAATTCGGCAAATTCAGATAAAAACTCTGAGCAGGTTGATGGAGGATGATAAACTATGGCAAATAAAATTGGGTTTAACCTAAAATTGCTAAAATGCCCAATACTGAGGACCAGGCCCTCAAAGGAATTATAACATGTTTTTGCTTTACATTAACTAGTAATGTGGAATGGTAAATTGCTGCTGCTCCTCCTCCATGACCAGAACTTCTGGGATTTTAACAGTTTAAATAACCAGAAGGAGTGAATTTATTTAAACCAACATAATCCTCTTGCCCTAACCAAGTCTCTGTAAAAGATATTAAATCAATCTGATGATCAATTAAAATACCATGGACTAGCAGAGGCTTGGGAGTGAGAGACCTAATATTTAACAGACCGCATTTAATTTTTAAATTATGAGGAGGAACAGAGGCCAAATCATTAAATTTAGAGGCTTCATGTTTAATTTGAGTTTTACCAACTTTTAGTTTAATCACTGTGGGATGTTTATACATTATATTTTTATTTACTTTGGAGGTAGCAGACAATGATTCTCTGATGGGGAAGACAGGGGCTAAGTTGAGGGCTGGCAGATGAAGAGGAGCTGCAGAGAGGCATGCAAGACTGTGACTCTTCTTCCTGGTCCCAACTCTGAGTTGTCAAGGTTTTGGAAATTTGGATAAAAATGATGCTAGATTGTTAGATAAAAGAGACGCACCATCCAAAGTGGGATGGATGCAGTTTCATCTAATAAGTCCAGGTTTTCCCCAAAATGAGTTCCAATTGTCTATGTGGCCCACATTGTTTGCAGGACACCATACAGACAGCCAGCGACTGAAGGATGACAAGCAGCTAAACATGTCATCACTGGTCAGATTGGGGAGGGGCCCAGAGAATGCTGCAGAGGCAGACATCTTTTTGGCAAAGTCACACACTGACTCAAACTGCCGAAGTCGGATGTCGTTAATGCCGGCGTGGATAACAATCATGGAGTATTTACAGTTACTTTTAGCCAGCATTTCCAAATTTGACGCGATGCTGCCTGCTCTGGCCCCAGGAATGCATTTGACTATGGCCACTGGAGTCTCTAGGTTCATGTTTCTGACTACAGAGTCGCCAGTGATCAGAGTTTTTCCTCAGCGGGTGTGTCGCTGAGCGAGGAAAAGCAATTAAAAACATGAATAGGTTGGGACACCATGGTGATAGCAGCTTAATGCTGAAGCTCCCAGATCCAATCCAGGAAAATATCTTGAAAATCAGATTTAACGGGTTTTTGGAAGAGTGAAAATCAAAAGACAAAGTCATCATGCCTAAAGGAAAACAGAAGAAATCGGCATTTACCAGGCCAGGACACGCATCGGCTGGAGAATCTGATCCGGAGGATTTCCATTCAGAAGACGAGGAGCTGAATGAAGCTAGCAAAAAGGTTAGCTTAAAAATGGTATTTAAAGAATTAAGACAATTTTGCCGAGAGTGTTGGGCCGAATTTCGTGAAATCAAAGAAGAAATAAAAAGGACAAACAGCAGGGTGGACCAGGCTGAGGACCGAATCTTGGAAGCAGAGGAAAGAATAAAAGGGCTGGAAGATTCCGTGCTGGATCTACACAAGAGACAGTCAAGACTGGAGGCTAAGCTAACCGACCAAGAAGGCAGACTAAGAAGAGACAACATAAGAATTCATGGTCTGAAAGAAGGAGTCGAGGATGGTTTCACCACAATGGCGGCATGCGTGGAATCCTTATTGAGAGAAAAGTTGGATATTCCCCAAACCACCGACTTGAAGATAGAAAGGGCGCACCGTACATTAGCCCCTAGGCCGGCGGCGGAAACGCCACCAAGATCGGTGGTGGTGAGGTTTTCCAACTCCAAAATAAAACAAGAGGTTGTAAGACTGGCTTGGCAGAAAAAAGGATTTATGCACCAAGAGAGAAAAGTTTTTGTGGAACACGATTACGCCCCGGAGGTCCTTAAAAAGCGTCGGGAATACGACGACGCTAAAAAGGTACTACGAGAGAAAAAACTGCGCTTCCAGACACCATTTCCGGCGAAGCTGAGGGTTTTCTACGGTGATGAGATATGTCTCTACAACTCGGCGGAAGAAGCAACCTCGGATATGGCGAGAAGAGGGCTCCCGGTAACGGTGTTTAAACCCGCAGCAGACCCGATCGAAAGAATCAAGGCTCAAACGTGGTCCATACAGAGACCCTCAAAATCCACGGGCCAGCAGCGGGAAACCCAGCGCCAGGGCTATAAGGAAAAACTGGCCGTTTACAGGAGGGAATAACGATATTTTTAGTCAATCTGCACATCCAACCCCCCTCCTACAAGATAACAAACATTAAAGGAGATGCAGAATCAGCAAGTGGTAAAACATTTCATGGAACAGTCATAATATTAGAAACAAATAAGTCTTTAAAAAAAAAAAATTGTTAAAATAGAAATGTGACAATGAACCACATGATCTCTCCACACTAACACATACTGTATTAACGTGAATGTTTGCTGTGATGGTGGTGGGAGGGTGCACACAATTTCATAAGGTATAGGCATTAAAAAAAAAATCATTACAAGTTCAGATTGGGATCTGAAATTCACGTTAAAAACATGGGACAACTTACAGGGGTAAGAGAGGGCCCTCAGCACGTAACGGAGTCTGAGGAATTTCCCTCAGAGCCAACACACCATCATGGCTTTTCTAAGGTCACTAAAAAGACCTCAGCTCAGGAAGTTCTTTTGTCAGTTTTTTGTTTTAAAGTTTTATATACTATGTTCTTAATATTTTTTATGTTCTTAATGTTCTTTCAGTTTCTGAGTAGCATAAAAGAGGGCCACCACACTGTTATACTAAATAAGACAACACAATGGAGAAACAGGGTGTAACCAAAATAATCTCATATAATGTAAAAGGGATCCTGAATCCTGTTAAAAGATCCAAGATTCTAGGCAAAATGAAAAAAGACAAAGCAGGAATAATATTTTTACAGGAAACCCACCTAACAGACGTGAAGCACCCTAAACTCAATAGACAAGGGTTTAAAATGATCTCTTCATCTTCATATGTCAGGGAGGAGGAGGGGAGTAGCGACATTGATCTCAACCAAAATTATATTTGAAAAAAAATCAGAACACAAAGATAAAGAAGGGAGATACAGTTTGGTACTTGGGCGGCTAGAGGGAGAAGATATCACCCTGCTGAATGTATATGCACCTCCAGGGGCTAACTGGAAATTTTATAAAAATGTATTTGACCTAATGATAACTAAAGCCCAAGGTTTAGTGATATGTGGTGGAGACTTCAATCTAAAACTGAATCCATACTGGGATGCATCAGGTAATTCTCCACATCAAAATAACACTCAAAGTAGGAAAACTCGGATACTACTAAAAGAAATGGGAATCTGTGATGTGTGGAGGGAATTCAACCCCAGTGTAAAAGATTATACATTTTACTCAGTACCAAATTCATCATACTCAAGGATTGACTATTTTTTATGTTTAATACAGTCATTGGAAGAGTAAAAACATGTAAAATAGGACTGATGGATCTCTCTGACCACAGTCTAATCTATATGGACTTAAGTATCCAAAAATACACAAATAATACATTTTCTTGGCGGTTAAATTCAAATGTCCTGAAAGGACCACTGAAAGATGAATTGGAATCAGATATTCTCAGATATTTGGAAGAAAATGATAATGGAAAAGTATCCCCTTTAATACTGTGGGACGCATGCAAAGCTGTAATAAGGGGAAAGATTATTGCAAAACTGGCAATCCAAAAGAAACTGAGACAAGAAAAACTAACCACATTAGAGTCAGAACTTAAGAACCTAGAAAAAGAGCACAAAGACAACACTCATTCTAATGACTCACTCAAAATTAAGGAAATTAAAAAACAAATAAATGAGATCTACACAATAGAAATCCAGAAGAAACTTACATTTCTGAAACAAAAATACTATGAAGCAGGCAGCAAATCGGCAAAATTAGAAGAATCAGAATCAGATTTATTGCCATTGTTCATGTAGTACACAAACTAGGAATTTGTCTCGGTGCCATAATGCAACATTAAAAACATGATGAGATAAAGAGATAAACTAAAGGACTAAAAACGTGCAATAAGTGTAGAAAAATAAGTAATAATAATAATAGTAATAATGAGTAATACTAGTCAAGGCAGTTTTAAATAAATTAGCAAGTAGCAGATAATATGGGGTACCACAGTGCAGTTGATAATGCAACAAAAAAACAGTGATGAATGTCATGAGTCTGGTTGAGCTGCTGTAAATAGTGCACGAGAGTTAATAAGTCACTTAATGTTCAGCAGTCTGATGGCAGAGGGGAAAAAGCTATTCATGTGACGGGAGGTTTTAGTCCGAATGGACCGAAGTCTTCTACCTGAGGGGAGGGGGGCAAACAGTACATGACCAGGGTGTGAAGGATCGGCTATGATCCGGCCAGCACGCTTCCGGGTCCTGGAGAAGTACAGGTCCTGGAGAGATGGGAGCTTGCAGCCGATCACCTTCTCAGCAGTGCGCACGACGCGCTGCAGCCTTAGTCTGTCCCTGGCAGTGGCTCCTGCATACCACACAGTTATGGAGGAGGTAAGGATGGACTCGATGATGGCCGTGTAGAACTGCACTAACATCTTGGTGGGTAGCTTGAGCTTCCTCAGCTGCCGCAGAAAGAACATCCTCTGCTGGGCCTTTTTGATGAGGGAGCTGATGGTTGGCTCCCATTTGAGGTCCCAGGTGATGGTGGTGCAAAAGAAGCGGAAGGAATCTGCAATGGTGATGGGAGAGCCTGTGATGGTGAGGGGGGGCAGGGGGGTTGTGACTTTCCTGAAGTCCACAATCATCTCCGCTGTCTTCAGAGCGTTCAGCTGCAGGTTGTTGTGGCTGCACCAGGACACCAGCTGGGCCACCTCTTTCCTGTAGACGGACTCATCGCCGTTGGAGATGAGCCCGATGAGGGTGGTGTCGTCTGCAAACTTAATCAGCTTAACAGACTGGTGGGAGGAGGTGCAGGAGTTGGTATAAAGGGAGAAGAGTAGGGGGGAAAGTACACAGCCCTGGGGTGATCCAATGCTGATGCTAACAGAGTCCGAGACAGACTTCCCCAGCCGCACGTGCTGCCTCCGGTCCGTCAGGAAGTCGGTGATCCACCTGCAGAGGGAGTCAGGCACATCGAGCAGGGACAGCTTGTCCTGGAGCAGATCGGGGCGGATGGTGTTGAATGCGGAGCTGAAGTCCACAAACAGAATCCTGGCGTAGGTTCCCGGGGAGTCCAGGTGTTGCAGGATGGAGTGGAGGGCCAGGTTGACTGCGTCGTCCACAGACCTGTTAGCACGGTAGGCAAACTGCAGCGGGTCTAGGAGGGGAGTGATGATGGTCTTGAGGTGAGACAGGACCAGGCGCTCAAAGGACTTCATGACTACAGAGGTGAGCGCTACAGGTCTTTAGTCGTTAAGTCCAGTAATCCGTGGCTTCTTGGGGACAGGGATGATGGTGGAGGATTTGAGGCAGGTCGGCATGTGACATTGCTTAAGGAAGGTGTTAAAAATGTCTGTGAAGACAGGAGCCAGCTCTTTCGCACAGTGTCTCAGGGTGGAGGGAGACACACCGTCCGGCCCGGGGGCCTTGCGCGGGTTCAGTCTGGAGAACTGTCTGTGCACGTCCTGCTCACTGATGACAAGGGCGGGGGGGGGGAGGAGGAGGAGGAGGAGGAGGAGGAGGAGGAGGAGGAGGGGGGGGACCGCTTTTGTTGAATTAGGGGCCGAGGAGGCAGTGGAGCTGGGTGGAGTGGGTGAGTTGGACACAGCTGACGAGGTGTCAAAACGGGCGTAATGTTGGGACAGTTTTTGACAAAGGGCTTTGTCATCCTGACCTTTAGAAGCCCGAGGCCGATAGTTGGTGATGTGCCTCAGTCCTCTCCACACAGAAGCCGAGTCATTAGCAGTGAACTGCTGCTGGAGTCTCTCAGAATACACAGATTTAGCTCTCCTCAGCTCTCTGTTAAACCGATATTTGACCTCTCTGTAGCAGTCCCTGTCTCCACTTTTCAACGCTGCTTCCTTCTCCTTCCTGATCTGTCTGAGCTTGGCAGTGAACCAGGGCTTATCATTAGAGTATCTCACCCTGGTGCGCGATGGAAGAATGTTCTCCTCACAGAAGTTGATATATGAGTTCACAGTGTCTGTGTACTCATTAAGATCATGTGTGGCTCCTTTAAACATGTCCCAGTCAGATATTTCCATGCATGTGTTCAGATTCTCTCCAGCTTCACTGGTCAATTTCTTTGTGGTGGTCACAACAGGTTTAGTGAGTTTCAGTCTCTGTCTGTATGTGGGAATGAGGTGGACCATCACGTGATCAGATAATCCTAGCGCAGCGCGGGGAACAGCGCAATATGCGTCCTTCACTGTAGTGTAACAGTGATCCAGCGTGTTATTTCCTCTGGTTGGACATTTAATAAACTGTTTGTAGCGGGGGAGATCGTGACTCAGATTGCTCTGGTTAAAGTCGCCTACCACAATAACCAGGGAGTCTGAAAAATTCCGCTCCGTGTGTTGGATGTGATCCGCGAGCACGCGCTGAGCTTCGCGCGTGTCCGCGTCGGGGGGGACGTACACAGCGACGAGGATGAATGAGGCGAACTCCCGCGGGGAATAAAATGGCTTGCAGTTAATAAAAAGAAATTCCAGGGCGGGAGAACAGTGTTTGGAAATTACCGTTACATCAGAGCACCAGCTGCTGTTGATGTAAAAGCAGACTCCTCCTCCAATAGACTTACCAGAGAGCTCTGTGTCTCGATCAGCACGAAACAGCTGAAATCCCTCGAGGCTGATCGCGCTGTCCGGTATGTTCCCTTTAAGCCAGGTCTCAGAGAAGCAGATGACAGACGAGGAAGCGAGGTCCTTAAATCTCATCAGCAGTCTTAATTCCTCTACCTTGTTCAAGAGAGAATTGGCATTGGATAGAAATATGCCAGGCAAGGCTGTCCGCGTGCCTCTCCTTCGCAGCCGAGCGAGAATCCCCCCTCGCTTACCTCTTTTTCGCCGTCTTACTCTTTGAGCCAAACAATGAATCAGATCGGTGGCAGGAGCTAAAAATACTGGGAGAAGGTCCGTGGGAGTAAGAGTCCTGATATTTAATAACTCTTCACGGGTGTATGAACTGGCAGACGCACAATCAATGAACAGAAACAAACAAATTAAAAAAATTAAAGGGCAGCGAAGCACCATGGCGACCACTGTGGGCGCCATCTTGGAAAGATTACTAGTCTATAAATTGAGGAAACAACAAACGGAGAGAGCAATCTACAAAATCAGAGACCCAGTATCAAAGGAAATAAAATTCAGAATTCAGGATATTCTTAAAAGCTTCGAGAATTACTATAAGAACTTGTACTCCCTCAAAAACCATAAAAACGCATCCAAAGCATTCCTAAACACATTAAACCTTCCCCAACTTACGGAGTCACAAAATAAAACACTACTGTCAGAAATACAACCTAAAGAATTAGAAAAAGCAATTATGAAACTTAAAGCTAACAAATCCCCAGGAGCAGATGGCTATACAGCAGAGTGGTACAAAACCTTTAAACAGCTACTACCTCCTCTCCTCCTGAAAACATTTAACTATGTCCTCCACACAGGGGAAATCCCCCCTCCTGGAGAGAAGGGGTCATTGCAGTCATACCTAAACCTGAAAAGGATAAACTAGACTGCTCCAACTACAGACCAATCAGTGTATTAAATCAGGACTATAAGCTTTTTTATAAGCTTTTTTTTTTTTTTTTTTTTTTAAGGTTCCAAGGTTGTCATAGCCAGGAGCGGCACTGGGGTTAAGCTGGGGTTAAGCTCCCAGTGCTCATAAAATGCTCCTTATGGCGTGCGTCTCGAAAAGCCTCTGACAACTAAGTCCAACTCCTAGCCTGCCCGTGTGGTTTAGTCTCTAAGCCCGGCGGAACTGCTTTTACTAATAGGAGAAGGGGCGAGGGCGGATCTCTGGCGCCTTAAAACCAGATGCTTCGGGTAGATGGTGGCTCGTAAACCTGGGAAGGTAGCCCATCTAGGGGAAGGTAAACCCTGATTTCAAACCTCTGCTGCCTTGCGGCATACCCGGTCACGGGAAAGGCTTCGGGAGTCAACCCTGAGGAAAAATCCGGAGTCGGAGCCCCTAAGGCAGTTCTATGTTGTGCTCAACATCGTTCTGGCAGCTCCTGCAACGGCGCTGGTGCCAAACTGTAGCAGCCCTGCTGTTCCTTTGGATTCATCAGTGACGTGGAGAGGGGGGGACATGCTGCATGGGCAACATCTTGTCCTCCATATCTTCCTGCCCAGGCTTGAATCCTACCAACGGCCAACGCTGGAAGGTAGAACACCGGATCACTGGAGAGGACACTCCAGCTTCGCCTTTGGCGTAGACAAAACACGGGGAATGACAGTTACCGGTTATAAGCCACTGCTCAATTGGCGTAGAGCGTGGCGCCAGGGGTTGTTCCCGACGGTGGGAGGGATCATCAGATCTCACTGAACAGCTACCGCCCGCCTCAAGCTGGGCAGCCCCCAGCCAATAAGGTGTTGTCCCGCCACAGCTTGCTTTCCTCATTGGGTGCATGGGGATAAGGAGAAATCCAAACAGCAGGCTGAGAACCTTCGCACCAGGCAAGACAATAAAACAAAAGAGACCAACTCTAAAACTGGGAACTTGGAACGTCCGCACTATGATGACAGGACTCGCTGCTAACCTCAAGGACATCAACGACACCAGGAAGACTGCCATCATCAATAATGAGCTGAAGAGACTGGGAGTGGATATCGCCACTCTCCAGGAAACACGGTTAGCTGATGCAGGCACACTGAGAGAGAAGGACTACACGTTCTACTGGCAGGGAAAGGGCAGTGACGACCACAGGGAACACGGAGTGGGCTTCGCAGTGAAGAACACTTTGCTGAAGATGGTGAACCGGGCAGCACTGGCTCTGCACGACTCCTCACCCTCCGCCTGAACACCACTCAAGGCCCAGTCACCCTCGTCAGTGTGTATGCCCCAACACAGACAGCCACACCAGAGGCAAAAGACGAGTTCTACGAGAATCTCGCAACAACTGTCAGGATCATCCCCAACTCTGAACAACTCATTCTCCTTGGAGACTTCAATGCCAGAGTGGGTGCTGACCACGACTCCTGGCCCTCCTGTCTTGGACCTTTTGGCGTGGGCAGAATGAACGACAACGGACAGCGGCTGCTCGAGTTCTGCACATATCACGATCTGTGCATCACAAACTCGTTCTTCAAGACCAAGCCCCAACACAAGGTTTCCTGGCAACATCCGCGCTCAAAGCACTGGCACCAGCTGGACTTGATCCTGACCAGGCGCACCTCACTGAAGAACGTGCTAATCACCCGTTCGTTCCAGAGTGCAGATTGCGACACAGACCATTCATTGGTGTCTTGCAAGGTCAAGCTGCAGCTGAAGAAATTCCATCGTGCTAGACAACCTGGAAAGGCACGGATTGACATCAGCAAGATGGCCCAACCAGAACTTGTTGAGCAGTTTGCCTCCACCTTTGAGAAGGAACTTGGTGTACCACAAGGAGGAGAATCTGCAGAGCAGAAGTGGGAAGAGCTGCGAAACACCATCTACCGCACAGCCTTGGCTACCTTTGGGAGGAAGACCTCGAAGTCACAGGACTGGTTTGATGCCAAGTTGACCGAGATGACCCCCGTCATTGAAGCCAAGCGCTCAGCACTTGCTGAGTACAAGAAGTACCCAAACGAGAAGAATCTCCAGATTCTCAGGGCTGCGAGAAGCAAAGTTCAGCAGACTGCTCGGCGCTGTGCCAACGAGTACTGGACTCAGCTCAGCCAAGACATTCAAACCGCTGCCATAACAGGGAACATCCGTGGTATGTACGATGGCATCAAGAAAGCACTTGGTCCGGCTCAGAGCAAGACGGCCCCCCTCAAATCTTCCACTGGGGAGATGATCACAGAGAAGAACAAGCAGATGGAGAGATGGGTGGAACACTACTCCGACCTCTACTCTAGACAGAACACCGTGACACCGTCAGCCCTTGATGCCATCGACCGCCTGCCATCCATGGACGAACTTGACGCTGAGCCAACCATCGATGAACTCAGTAAGGCCATTGATAGCTTGGCCGCTGGCAAGGCACCCGGCAACGACGGCATACCCCCTGACCTGATCAAGCACTGCAAGACCGCCCTACTGCTGCCATTGCATGACGTCCTCTGCCAGTGCTGGAAGGAAGGTGCCGTACCACAGGACATGAGGGACGCCAAGATCATCACCCTCTACAAAAACAAAGGGGAGAGAAGCGACTGCAACAACTACAGGGGCATTTCCCTCCTCAGCGTTGTTGGCAAAGTCTACGCACGAGTTGTTCTCGTTCGTCTACAGAAGCTTGCAGAACGTGTCTACCCCGAGTCTCAGTGTGGCTTCCGCGCTGAGCGATTGACGGTAGACATGATATTCTCCATCCGCCAACTCCAGGAGAAATGCAGAGAACAGAACATGCCTCTGTACGTCGCCTTCATCGACCTCACCAAAGCGTTCGATCTGGTCAGCAGAGAGGGCCTTTTCAAGATCCTGCCAAAGATAGGATGCCCACCAAAGTTGCAAAGCCTCATCGAATCGTTTCACACCAACATGCAGGGGATAGTGCAGCAGGATGGAAACGTCTCAGAGCCATTCAGAATCAGAATCAGAATCAGAATCAGGTTTATTGCCATTGTTCATGTAGTACACAAACTAGGAATTTGTCTCGGTACAATGCTGCAACATTAAACATGATAAGATAAGAGAAATAAACTATACATGTAATAAAGTGTAGGATAAGATTAAGTGATACTGGTCAACAGTTAAAATATATATTAGCCAGCAGCAGATACTGTGGAGAACTATATAGTGCAGTCGGTAATGCAGGAAGAAAACAGTGATGATTGACATGAGTCTGGTTGAGCTGCTGTACATGGTGCACGAGAGTCACTTAGTGTTCAGCAGTCTAATGGCAGAGGGGAAGAAGCTGTTCATGTGACGGGAGGTTTTAGTCTGGATGGACCGAAGTCTTCTACCAGAGGGGAGGGGGGCAAACAGTACGTGACCAGGGTGTGAGGGATCGGCTATGATCCGGCCAGCACGCCTCCGGGTCCTGGAGATGTACAGATCCTGGAGAGATGGGAGCTTGCAGCCGATCACCTTCTCAGCAGTGCGCACGACGCGCTGCAGCCTTAGTCTGTCCCTGGCAGTGGCTCCTGCGTACCACACGGTTATGGAGGTGGTGAGGATGGACTCGATGATGGCTGTGTAGAACTGCACTAACATCTTGGTGGGTAGCTTGAGCTTCCTCAGCTGCCGCAGGAAGAACATCCTCTGCTGGGCTTTTTTGATGAGTGAGCTGATGATCAGCTCCCATTTGAGGTCCCTGGTGATGGTAGTGCCTAGGAAGCGGAAGGAATCAGCAGTGGTGATGGGAGAGCCTGAGAGGGTGAGGGGGGGCAGAGGAGTAGTGACTTTCCTGAAGTCTACAATCATCTCCACTGTCTTCAGAGCGTTCAGCTGCAGGTTGTTATCAACATACGCAGCGGAGTGAAACAGGGCTGTGTACTTGCGCCAACCCTCTTTGGGATTTTCTTTGCTATGCTCCTGAGGCATGCCTTCAGCACAGCAACAGAGGGAATCTACCTGCACACAAGATCTGACGGCAGGCTTTTCAACCTCGCCCGCCTGAAAGCCAGAACCAAAGTACGCGAGGCTCTAATCAGAGACATGCTGTTCGCAGACGACGCTGCAGTCGCAACCCACACGCAGCAGGAGCTTCAGACCCTGATGGACCGCTTCTCCCAGGCATGCAAGGACTTCGGGCTTACCATCAGCCTGAAGAAGACTAACGTCTTGGCGCAAGGCACGGAAGCACCACCAACCATCACCATTGATGACTACAAGCTGGAGGTCGTGAATCAGTTCACGTACCTGGGGTCCACGATCAGCAACAACCTCTCCCTTGATACAGAGATCAACAAGAGGATTGGAAAATCAGCCTTCACACTCGCTCGCCTCACCACACGAGTGTGGGAGAATCCCAAACTCTCTGTCAAGACGAAGATGGCAGTGTACAACGCCTGCGTCATCAGCACACTGCTCTATGGGAGTGAGACGTGGACAACATACGCCCGGCAGGAAAAGAGACTGAACTCCTTCCACTTGCGCTGCATTCGCCACATCCTGGACATATCCTGGCAGGACAAAGTGCCCAACACAGAAGTTCTGTCCCGCGCCAGCCTTCCCTCCATGTTCACTCTACTCAGGCAGCGCAGGCTGCGCTGGCTAGGCCACGTTCACCGTATGGAGGATGGCAGAATCCCCAAAGACGTCCTCTATGGAGAACTGGCAACTGGCAGGAGAGACGTTGGCCGCCCACAGCTGCGCTTTAGAGACGTCTGCAAGAGAGACATGAAGGCCCTGGATATCAACACAGAGCACTGGGAGGACCTTGCAACGGACCGCTCCAAATGGAGAGGCACCCTGACCAGACAGCTCAAGGCGGGTGAAGAGAGACTGACTGCTGCAGCAGATGAAAAAAGGACCCGCAGGAAGAACCGCCACAGACCCAGCAGCACGGAGACCACCCACAAGTGTGACCTGTGTGACAGGGACTGTCATTCGCGCATCGGCCTGTTCAGCCACAGGCGGAGCTGTTCCAGCAGAGTAGACGTTTAGGATTCTCTTCCATGGTCATCATAGACCGACGGAGGCCGACGACGATAAGCTTTTTACCACTATCCTTGCCAAAAGGTTAGAAAATATACTGACAGACTTAATTCATTTAGACCAAACAGGTTTTATAAGACAAAGACAGACACAAGACAACATTAGACACACTTTACACATAATTCATCATATAAAAAAATATAACTTAAATGCAGCCATATTGGGATTAAGATAAGATAAGATAAGATAAGATAAGATAAGCCTTTATTAGTCCCACAACGGGGAAATTCCAGGATTGCAACAGCACAGGGATAGCAACACTCAGAGCAACAATCAGAAGGCAAGAAAAAGTACAGTACAATTAGATGCCAAAAAAGCATTTGATTCGGTTGACTGGTCTTTCCTATATAGAATCTTATCCAGTTTCAATTTTCATAGCTTCATTAGAACCATCCAGGCATTATATAAAAAACCAACAGCTAAAATAAGGATTAACGGTAAATTATCATCATCTTTTGAGCTGGAAAGAGGATGTCGTAAGGGCTGCCTCTTGTCTCCACTGCTCTTTGCAATCTTCATAGAACCTCTGAGCCAACGGATAAGACAGAATCAAAAAATTCAAGGTATTACACTTGGTCAGAAAGAACATAAAATAGCACTCTTTGCTGATGACATTTTAATATACCTGGGGCAGCCGGACACCTCTTTTCCAGAACTAATCTCAGTTTTTTCAGAGTATGGAGATTTATCGGGGTACGAACTAAACATGCATAAAACCCAAGTTTTAACATTCAACTATGACCCAAATCAATATTTACTAAGCAAACTCAAAACGAACTGGGAGATGGAATCTATGAAATATCTGGGGGTCAATATCCCGAAACAACTCAACAAAATTATAACACTAAACTATGATCCACTGGTGGCAAAAATAAAATCTGATCTAGCAAGATGGAATATGATACCATTCTTGGGTACTGCACAAAGAATTGAAGCAGTCAAAATGAATATACTTCCACGTCTTCTATACCTTTTCCAAACAATACCGGTAGAACCTCCAAAAAAAACATGGCAAGAACTGGACAGAAGGATCTCAAGATTCATATGGCAGGGCAAGAGACCTAGAATCAGATATAGAACCCTACAGCTAAACAAAGACAAAGGTGGGCTCGCGCTGCCAAATATCAGGGACTATTTTAAAGCCGCACAAATTAAAACTTTAGTAGAGATATGTAACCCAGTCTACACTGCACAATGGAAGGAGATGGAAAGCCGAATAACAAGTGACATCCCCCTACAGGCGATAATAGGGAACAATGCCTTACCTAAACTTTTGAATAACACTAACCCATGGATAGAGACCCCGCTAAAAATTTGGTTTAAGATAGTCAGAGAGAATCAAACTATAGAACCCTATCGATTTCTGCAATGGATTAAGATAAGATAAGATAAGCCTTTATTAGTCCCACAACGGGGAAATTCCAGGATTGCAACAGCACAGGGATAGCAACACTCAGAGCAACAATCAGAAGGCAAGAAAAAAAAACAAGCAAGCAAGAGCAGCTAATATACATATGTACATATTACTATAAAATATATATATATACACACACAGACACACAGTGCAGAGCATTGTAGCTGAATGGAATAAATATATGAATATATGAACACAGTGCAGAGCATTGTAGCTAGATGGAATAAATATGTAAATATATAAACACCCACAGTACGGAGCATTGCAGCTAGGTGGAATAAATATGCAAGTATATAAACACACACAGTGCGGAGCAATGTAGCTAGATGGAATAATATGTAGATATATAAAAACACAGTGCGGAGCATTGTAGCTAGATGGAATAAATATATAGATATATAAATATAAACACACCCAGTGCTGAGCATTGTAGTTAGATGGTATAAATATGTAAATATATAAACACACACATTGCCTATGATTGCCTATGATCAAGATTGCCTATGATCAAGACTTTACTCCTAATAAAACAGACACTAGATTTAAAAAGTGGAAAGAGAACAGACTGATAAAATATTACGACTTTTTTAAAGGGCAAATTTTAAGAAGTTTAGAAGATTTGAAAAAACAAGGTCTAATAAATCAAGACCTTTACAGGTTCTTTCAGCTTAGACACCACATAAACAATATACTTAAAAAGGAGGATTTGGAAAGGGCCCAGTCAGGTGTTCTGAAGGTCTTCTTAATGGCATATAAAGGGATCCCAGGGATCAGATACATTTCTAAAATATATCAAGGTCTTCAAGACTTAAAAGGAGACAACACATCATATATAAAAAAGAGATGGGAAAAAGAGGGGAATTTCACTTTACAACTGGAAATATGGGAAAAGCTAAATAAACAACAATGGAAAAGTACCTCATCCCTGCAGTGGAGAGAATTTGGATGGAAAAATTTGGTAAGATTTTTCAGAACACCTGCACAAAACAAATTTACTCATAAGGGGTTGAATTGTTGGCGCTTGTGTGGTGAAGAGACTGCAAATCATTTTCATGTGTTTTGGTCATGCCCAGTTATCCACCAATATTGGACCAATGTACAGACAATTTTGGGGAAAATATTCAAAATAACAGTCCCCTTTTCTTTTGTAACTTTGTATTTGGGTTTACTACCGGATTCACTGGAAAGATGAGGAGAAAAATACTTATTCACTGTTTTAATATTGGCAAGTAAAAAAGCCCTAACTAAAAAATGAATGTTGAAGGACTGTCCTACACCTGAAGATTGGATTAACGTGATCCAAGACATTTACTCGATGGAAAAGTTGACATTCGCACTGAGACAGGACATGGATGGGTTCTTGAACTTTTGGCAACCCTGGATCGCATATGCGTCTTTCATTAGATCTAATCTTTGACAAATACCATTTCAATAATGGCACCGCTCTTTGTTCCAACGCTACTCAGATGCTCTTTTATTTTTATTTATTTATTTTTATTTTACTTTTTTTTCTTTTTTCTTTTTTTTGTTTTTTGCTCTTTTGTTTTTTTTTTGTTCTTTCTTTAATTTCACTTTTTCTTTCACTTAAAAAAAAGGGTGATGTAATAACTATTCTTCCAATGTTGTCAAAAAACAAAAAAAGGGAACGTGATGAAAATGTAAACAATGCAATGCTGTAATGACGTGTATACCATTTACAAAAACTTAAATTAAAAAAAACAAAAAAAACAAACATGAATAGGTTGGTAGTATACCAGGGGCTTTCAGCTAAGCTTCCTTCTCACCATCACCCACCCATTCTCTCCTCGCTGCTCAGAAGAGGTCGGAACCGGAAGACCACTAGCAGGCCGCCCCATGCTAGGGAGCTCCACTGCAGCTAAGGGACGTCCGTCATTATTAACTGGCGCAGACGGTGCTTCAATGCAGCAGACCCGAGATTCCAAATCAGACAACCTCGCCTCGAGCGCCTCAAAAAGACAACATTACATTTACCGTTATCACTAAAAGAGGCAGAGGTGTAGCTAAACATCTGACAGAGAGAGCACACCAGAGAGCTATAGCTACTATAGCTAGAGGCTAACCCGAAGCTAACACAAACACCGATGAAAGGTGAACAGAAGGCTAAAGAGGGTGATTAGATGACACTGAGTGCGTACACAGGTGCAAGAGGCTTGTTAAACAGAAGTGAGAGTGGACGGTAGATGGAAAAAAGTGATTAAAATACAATTAAAGGCAATAATCCTCAGGAGATTGAGGAGAGCTAACCATAGAGCAAACCACAGCCAGCAATACAGGAAGTGATGATATGTTACCACAGGAAGCGTAGCAAAATAGCCAACGGCACCCAGACAGGGGGTCTGTCCTCTCCTTGTCTTCTGAATAAGGCTACATTCCAAAAACTATGAAGTGACCAATCAGCTTGCAAGTCTCCATGCATCTCCTTTTTAGTCAGTTTATGACCTCTGCTGAACAATGAAACTCAGTGTAATTGGTCAAAAGTTTACACCAATGGGCAGATCCAATCCTGATCTTTGAATGTAATGGGGAAAAAAACTTTCCTTTGTCACAGTTGCAGTGGAGTTGCAAGTTGGGAGTGACTCCTGAAGGAGCAGTTCCTGCTCTTCCTTTTTTTAAGCAGGCCCAGAGCTATGCTCTGTGTAAACTTTTTTTAAAATTCACTTTTTCCTATTTTAATCCTTTTCTTAAATTACCATGTTAACAAGATTTTGTTTGATTTTTACTTTGCTCAAATCAACTTTCTTCTGATAACACAACAAGAAAAAGATTTGTCATTTCTTTTTTTTTTTTTAATTTATCAAGTTTGATTTTGTGATCGGACTTTGAATGATAAATATTATCTGGAATTTGACAACATGGCAAAATTCCTCTTTCTGTGTATAAGATGACCTCGGCCAGCAGAATGAGTATCGAGCTTCCACGTATGTGATCCCAGGGGTAGGCCAAGCTGTGGGGCAGAACCCGTCTGCCATTCTCTCTCAACAGAATCTACGCCTATCCAGCTGGATCAAGATGGTTCTGGACTGCCTGCTACCACCAGGGGACACAATCTGACTCTGCTGTGCTGAAGGGCTGTTGTCCAAATTAGATTTAATTCTTGTCGAAGACCCTTTGACCTTGTACCTCAAGACTGAAGTTAGGCTCACCAGCTTGCAGTTCCTAGAGGAATTTTCATCATAGGAAATCACTGTCTACTATCTACCAGGAGACCTCCGCTACCTGTACACCAGACCTCTGACTGAGTGACCTGTCCAGTCAGACACCTGGAATACACTCTTGGTATTAACGACAGCCCCTCATGATCTTACATTGCTCTTGATAAAATCTGGGTAAATATTTTAGATCAGGAAAATTGATCTATAGGAGGTCTGTTTTAAAAACACCTTAAAGAGTCACCTTTAAAAACTCATAAAAATGTAACACCTCTTGTACAAAAATACCTTCTTGAAAAACAACCAGGAAGATGGACACTGAATCAGTGATTTCACAAACTCCCATACTGTCTTTTTATATGCTGTAGTATTTATTGAAGGTCTGCAAAGCTCAGCCAAAACAGGATATACTTGCATGAAAACAGTCAATTAAATCAAAATGATGAAATTCAAAATCAAACCAAAAACTGATTGAAAAAACCTTGATTCAAAAAGTTGGTAGTTATAAAATCAGTCATTTGATCAAAAAGTGCAAGATTCAAAAAGTTGGTAGTTGTAAAATCAGTATTTTGATCAAAAAGTGAAAGACTCAAAGTATAAAAATTCAAAAATCACCAGGATCAGTCCAGAAAATCAAAATTTAAAATCAACCAAAAATATGAAAAATCTGAAAGAGTCCAAAATAAAATAAACCTTTTGAATCATAAAACCTGGTAAAAACATCAAATCAATTTGTGGATAAATGTCTAAAAAGCCTTGCTGGGGAGATTGGAAAAAATGATGATTAATTGCTGGTCTTCTCCTTCGATGCTCCCTTTTCTCGGGGAGAAGGGGAAGAAAAGGCGAGGCAGGGAAGCTGGCCGTCTTCTGTTCTTCCATCAGCTGGACCCATGGTCTGTGAAGCCATCAGTGGGAGAGGAGAAGGGGTGCCTCAACTTCCTCTTCTGTCTTTGCCCAAGTGTTATTTTCTCCCTTCTTTTAGCAGCAGATTTAAGGTTGTTAAAAATTGGAGAGTTGAGATGGTGTTTTGATTCATCTTTTTAACAGCGGTTTCCCTCTCTCTCCAATTTTCAGCGATGGGATGAATGGTGTCCCAGAGACCACCGAAAATGAACATTTTGTGGCTTTTGAACAGAGTTTTTATACCTTTTTAGCACTCAACTGTGACTGGCCAAAAATCTCCCCGTAGGCTTTTTGGCTTCTGTGATTGGCTTAATGCTAACTTTTATACAACAATTACTTCATTCTGCACATGTCCTCCCCTCCGAGTTTCAGTAAAGCCATGGGCTGCTCATGCACCAAGCTCGTGGCTGTCTGGTTTCGCTTATCTCAGCACTTGTCCCTCAAGTTCTGCTTATCTCATCATTCTCCATTAACAAAATAAATCAACTCGCTGTCAATTTGTTCCTCATTTTGTCACATGCTTTCCAGTCAATAGGTCTTGCAAAAACTTTCGCAATCTGACCCCACAAAAACCTCTCTTTGTGCAGTTAAAATGTACATATGATCACACAGTTTGATTACACTCATTATTTTTGTTGATTACATACTTCTGAATCAATGAGTATACATTTGCTTACTGATTACACAAGACATTACATTTCATGGCATATGCTTTCAATATTGCTTTGCATTCAGTTCTATGATTCACCAGCCATGTCTGCTCCCGTCTTTTCTGACCACAGGAGTGTGTGCCTTCTGATGATTTCGAGACCCTGGCTAACCTCCCTGTGATGTTTTCTGTATTCTTGAGCCATTTGAAGATGGATTACCCATTTTCTTTTCATAGGGGGTAAATCGGTGTGATTGGGAGGGTCTGCTGCTTTTAGCCTTTTTACGGTTGCTGGGGTCATGTCGTGGGGTACTCAAACATTCTTCAAAATATTCCTGGTCTAAGTTCTATAAACCTAATATCTTCGAACTCCTGTCAGAACTTCAAATGCATTTGGTAAATGGTAAAATGGTAAATGGCACTCACTTATATAGCACTTTCATTCTCAACTCTTGATGACCAAAGCGCTTTACAGATCCTGCTATCCACCCATTCACACACACATTGACACACTGATGGTGGCATGCTGCCTAACATGGCGCTTCCAGACCCACCAGGAGCAATTGGGGTGAAGTGTCTTGCCCAGGGACACAACGGCAGGATATCTGGGGAGAGTGGGATTCGAACTGCCAACCATGTGGTTATTGGACGACCTGCTCTACCTCCTGAGCCACTGCCGCCCCATTTGTCTTTTCATTAATCTCCGTTCTTTTTTCAGAGGAAACACGAGTTTTCCTTTTTATGAAATAATTTAATCATCATTTTCTTCATAAAATTGCATCCATTTTTCTTAACAAATGCTATTTTATGATCCTTGATTTTCCATTACAGTGACAGATAAAGCTATGTTTTTCCTTGGTTCCACCAGTGTTTGATAATACACTTTATGCTCAGTAACCCACTACCAGTCTAACGTGCTCATGATACATGTTGGAATTCATGGTTTTAAAGTCATCTGAATGTGTTCATATATCCTCAAATTTCTCATTAAACTATTAGAAAGACATATGGGAATTGTTTGTCCATCTTCTTGATTCAAAGGAAACAAGAACTTACAAGGTTTTTTTAGACTGATTCATTATTGGTACAAATACAGAATTAATTGTCCATTCTTTTGGACTGGTGCTCCATGAGCTTATGTGTGTTTGTAATGAAGAGAAACTTCATTCCTACTCACATGCATATTTACATTAATACTTATACCAACAATAAACTGCACATATAAAGCCCTACACCCTGCCTTCAGAAAACTGGCTGCAACGGTCACCTAACTGGCCAGGCAAGTACTAAGTAGAATAATAAAGTTTTCACAAATAATCTTTAATAATAAAAAAAAGCCAGAGTTGCTGTGAGAAGTAGAACTTATTCCACTTTACTGTGCTGCATTTTTACTCCACCCTGCAGAAACGTGCAGATCACATTAGACCTTCCAGTCAGACCAAGTCAGCTACAGTTAGTGGCTGTGTCTCAGTTCAGCTTCTGTGTCCTCCAAGTGTCCATTACTAGTCCAGATACTTCACTGCGCTGCATCAAAGGCTGTCCCATTCCATGGGCTCCTTCACATGCAGCAAACAAATGCAGCCTTCAAACTCCTGAAATTGAAGGATACATGAAGAGTCCCTTGTGGCCCTGACATATCCCAGCGTTCAGCACGTGGCTCAGCCTGGCTTTTGTTTCCAGCTCAGAAAAAAGTGGAGCCAAGGCGGAAACAGTTCAAAGCAGGGATGTTAATGAATAATTGACTTTCAATTAATTGTTGACAAGAATTTAGTTCACTAAATTAAAATAGTTGTCGATTAATTGATAACTCAGCAGTCCTTTTCAATGGGAGCTTATTTGATGAAATGTCGTGGCGTTGTCGACCAGGCAGGGGCGCACGTGGTCACCCACTTCTGCCTTTCAACCGAAATGAAAGAAAAAGCAGAAGTAGACACCAAGCCCCCAGAGCACATGTGCTGTGCAAAGCGATAACACTCGCCCTTCCAGGTTACGTCGGAGAGTCACAACAAGTTCCAATGGCACACGAGCTTGAAGCTTCACCAGCCTGCTTCACATCAGCAGGGCGGAGAAATGGACCAGAGCAAGGAAGAGACTCCATGGGCGTAAAAACATCCCTGCTGATTGTGTTGCAAGAGTGTTGAGCACTGTGTCAACATGCCCATAGTCACGTGACCGTAGCAAGCAAGGCCTCGTTATGTCGGTCACATCAAATCAAATCAAACTTTATTGTCATATTGCTGTACATACAACTGTAGTGCAGGCAAGATGAAATTGCGTTCTCTCGGCATCCATATAAATAGAAGCAGCATGATTTAAGACACACTCCCACATAGCTCCACCCCCCATCCATTCACACATCCCTGAGACATACTTGAGAGAAAGAAAAAAAACCTATAATATACAAATAATATACAAAATGTCCGTAGGTGCAGTAGTGTGTATGAGAGATTCCGGGTCAACTGTTCAGCATCCTGACAGCTTGTGGAAGGAAGCTGTTGATCAGTCTGGTGGTTCTGCCTCTGATGCTCCGGAGTTGTTTACCAGATGGAAGAAGTTCATAGTGTTTATGCAGAGGGTGAGAACGGTCCTTGACAATGTTCAGTGCCCTGCTCCTACAACGGTTCTGAAAAAGTTCTTGGACAGAGGGGAGGGAGACTCCAATTACCCTCTCAGCTCCCTTGACTATCCTCTGCAGGGCTTTTTTGTCTGACATACTGCAGCTGGAGTACCATGTAGCAATGCAGTACGTCAGAACACTCTCCACCACACCTCTGTAGAAGGTCCTGAGGATGCAGATGGGGAGAGAGGCCTGTTTGAGTTTCCTCAAGAAGTGCAGACTCTGCTGAGCCCGCTTCCTGATCTCCAAGGAATTCTTGCTCCAGGTCAGGTCCTGCGAGATCTGCACTCCGAGGAACTTGATGTTCTCTACTCTCTCCACTAAACGGCCGCCGATGCTGAGGGGGACGTGCTCAGGCTGTGACTGCCGGAAGTCGATAATCATCTCCTTCGTTTTGTCCACGTTGAGCACCAGATTGTTCTCCCCGCACCAGCCCTCCAGGTCTCTCACTTCTTCCCTGTACATTGATTCCTCATCCCTCTGAATAAGTCCCACCACCGTGGTGTCGTCTGCAAACTTAATAATCTGGTTCCCCTCGTGTCTGGATACACAGTCATGTGTTAGAAGTGTAAACAACAGTGGACTGAGTACACAGCCTTGAGGGGATCCAGTGCTCAACTGAGGTCTCTCAGTCAGGAAATCCAGGATCCAGAGACATGTGGCGGTGTTCAGACCGAGAAGGAGTAATTTCTCCATCAGTCTCTGGGGAATAATGGTGTTGAATGCTGAACTGAAATCAATGTACAGGAGTCTGGCGTAGGTGTCTTTCTGGTCCAGGTGGGCGACGACAGAGTGTAGGGTGGTGACTATAGCATCCTCCGTGGAGCGGTTTGAGCGATATGCAAACTGGAGCGGGTCGTGTGATGCAGGGAGGCAGGCTGTAATGTGTGGTTTGACAAGCCGTTCGAAACACTTCATCACAATTGGTGTCAGTGCAACAGGACGATAGTCATTCAAAACAGGACACAAGTGGTTTCTTTGCCACCGGTACAATGATAGAGGTCTTGAAGCATTTGGGAACGATGGCCTGACTCAGGGAGATGTTATAAATGTCAGTCAGGACATCCGCCAACTCGCTCGCGCAGTCTCGGAGCACACGTCCCGGGATGTTGTCCGGACCTGCAGCTTTGCGTGGGTTGACTCTGGTTAGGGTCCTCCGTGTGTCCGCTGTGTTGATGGTAAAAGCTGGTCCGACCGATGGTGGGGGTGGGCCAGCCCTCCCTCTGATTGTCGAGTTTGATGCTTCAAAATGTGCAAAGAAGTCGTTAAGCCTGTCTGGAAGTGAAGCGTCGTCATCATCGACCCCCTGCCTAGACTTATAGCCCGTCAGTGTCCGAACTCCCTGCCACATCTGCTTGGTGTTCCTAGTGTCACAGAGGTGTCCCTGGATTTTCTCCGCATAGGCGCGCTTTGCCGCCTTAATTCCCTTTGAGAGCACAGACCTGGCTGAGCGGAGGGCGATCCTATCCTTCGCTCTGAAGGCTGCATCTCTGGCTGTAAGCAGCGAGCGCACCTCTGCAGTCATCCAGGGCTTATGGTTACCCCGCATAGTGATGGTCTTCACTGTAGTGACATCCTCTGTGCACTTCGCGATGTAGCTGGTGACTGTATCAGCATACTCCTCCACATATGTCTTGTCTTCCTGGGAGGCTGCTATTTTGAAAACCTCCCAGTCTGTGTGCAGAAAACAGTCTTTCAGTGCAGAGGTTGCACTCTCTGACCAAATTCTAATTTGTTTCACTGCTGGCCTGCTGCGCTTCAATTAAGGTTTGTAGGCAGGCAGCAGCATCACGGACATGTGATCAGAACGGCCGAGATGGGGGCGGGGTATCGCCTTATATGCATCTGTGTTTGTGTACACTAAGTCCAACATATTCTCTCCTCTGGTCTTAAAGTCTACACATTGTTTAAACTTGGGGGGCACAGTCTTTAGGCTGGTGTGGTTAAAATCCCCCGCAACCACCACAAAACTGTCCGGATGTGAAGTTTGGATTTCACTAATCGCATTGTGCAGTACCCCGAGTGCCTTCTTAGCATTAGCTTTAGCATTAGGGCTTAGCGCTATGTAAACATCAGCTACATACTCGTTGCTGAATTCCCTCGCCAAATAATGTGGCCGACAATTTACAATAAGGAACTCCGCCAACGGAGAGCAGTGTTTAGACACTAACGTGGCATTGACGCACCAGTTCTTGTTAACATAGATGCATAGCCCACCCCCCCGGCTCTTACCGGAGCTCGCCGTTTCCCTGTCGGCACGGAACATCGCCATATCTTCCAGTTGAATGGCCTCGTCAGGAATGTTGCCGTGGAGCCATGTCTTCGTGAAAACAAACACACAGCAGTCTCTCCACTCTCTCCGGGTTTCTCTCAGCAGACGCAGCTCGTCCAGCTTGTTTTCGAGGGAGCGGACGTTAGAGAGAAGAAGCGACAGTACCACTGGTCTGGAGGGGTTAGCCTTTAGCCTAGCATGGATCCCGGCCCTTTTTCCACGCTTTTGCTTGCGTTCGCTGCGCTTACGCCGCCTCCTCTCTCGGGTAGCTTCCAGCGGGGACTCCGCCAGAATTCCATGCTGGCGTAGAATGTCCAAATCACAACCGATCACCGCGATTCTTGCAGCGTGCAGTACCTTGATGTTTAATAAGGTCTCACGGTTGTAAGTTTTACAGAATGTACGTCTGGGAAGATCAAAACACTCAAAACTCTCACACTCATTGATGCCAAGAGGGGCCGCTGCGTCCGTGCGCGCTGCCGCCATCTTATAGATCACGTGACTTGGGGGCTTGCGGGAAGTTTCAGAGGGAATTAGTTTTTGTTGTTTGTTTGCTTTGCATTGTTTGTTCCTGCCATCCAATTCTGAATAGACCTCGGATGGCCAAATGCTCAAAAAAAAAAAAAAGATTTTTTTTTCAGTTTTGTCAACTCTGACGCAGTTTTGACAGTCAGTCCCCAGATGGTAAACTTTATTAGATGTTTCCTAACACTGTCGCTCATGAAGTTGTTGTCTCAAAGTTGCTCGTTGTTTCATGAGGCCTCGGTTTTAACATCACTAGGGAGGAGGACCGACTTATCGGACCTGTTGCAGTTTAGTTGGTGACCCCTGGATTAAACTAACAGCCAATTTACACTACCGTTCAAAAGTTTGGGGTCACCCAGACAATTATTTTGTGTTTTCCATGAAAAGTCACACTTATTTACCACCATGAGTTGTAAAATGAATAGAAAATATAGTCAAGACATTGACAAGGTTAGAAATAATGATTTGTATTTGAAATAATAATTTTTTCCTTCAAACTTTGCTTTCGTCAAAGAATCCTCCATTTGCAGCAATTACAGCATTGCAGACCTAACATGATTGCAAAAGGGTTTTCTAATCATCCATTAGCCTTCTGACGCAATGAGCAAACACAATGTACCATTAGAACACTGGAGTGATAGTTGCTGGAAATGGGCCTCTATACACCTATGTAAATATTGCACCAAAAACCAGACATTTGCAGCTAGAATAGTCATTTACCACATTAGCAATGTATGGAGTGTATTTCTGATTAGTTTAAAGTTATCTTCATTGAAAAAAAGTGCTTTTCTTTCAAAAATAAGGAAATTTCTAAGTGACCCCAAACTTTTGAACAGTAGTGTATATCTGTAGATGGCAGCAATGGGCAATTTTTTTCATTTTCAGAATTTTTTTTAACTTTTTTTTTTTTTTTTTGCTATTCTTCTCTGGCTCAGGAAATATTTAACTTATTGATATTTACTTTTTTATTCAAATGATATGATTAAGTAAAAAAACTGAAATTGATGAGAATCAAGTCTCAAATGCACATTAAAAAAATATTTTATAATAACACTGCAAACTTATAAGGGAAAAAGGTGCATGTAAAAAATAAGAAATGGTCCTTTTTATGTGATTAAACTGTAGAATTTACAGAAAATACACACACATCACAGCCTGCCTCCCTGCATCACATGACCCACACCAGTTTGCGTATCGTTAAAATTGCTCCACGGAGGACGCTATAGTCACCACCCTGCACTCTGTCATCACCCACCTTGATCAGAAAGACACCTACGCCAGACTCCTGTACATTGATTTCAGTTCAGCATCCAACACCATTATTCCTCAGAGACTGACGGAGAAATTACTCCTTCTCGGTCTCAACACCACCACATGTCTCTGGATCCTGGACTTCCTGACCGAGAGACCTCAGTCTGTCCGTGTTGGAAAAAACATCTCTAGCTCTATCATGCTGAGCACTGGATCTCCTCAAGGCTGTGTACTCAGCCCACTGTTGTTTACACTTCTGACACATGACTGTGTATCCAGACATGAGGGGAACCAGATTATTAAGTTTGCGGACGACACCACAATGGTGGGACTTATTCAGAGGGATGAAGAATCAATGTAAAGGGAAGAAGTTAGAGACCTGGAGAGCTGGTGCAGAGAGAACAATCTGGTGCTCAGCATGGACAAAATGAAGGAGATGATTATTGACTTCTGGCGGTCACGGCCTGAACACGTTCCTCTCAGCATCAGCGGCTGTTTGGTGGAGAGAGTGGAGAACATAACATTCCTTAGAGTGCACATCTCGCAGGACCTGACCTGGAGCAAGAATTCCTTGGGGATCAAGAAGCGGGCCCAGCAGAGACTGCACTTCTTGAGGAAACTCAAACTGGCCTCTCTCCCCATCTGCATCCTCAGGATCTTCTACAGAGGTGTGGTGGAGAGTGTTCTGACGTACTGCATTGCAACATGGTACTCCAGCTGCAGCATGTCAGACAAAAAAGCCCTGCAAAGGATAGTTAAGGGAGCTGAGAGGGTAACATACCTGCCAACTTTTAAAACCTGAAAAGCCTAGTAGCTAGCTGGGATCCAGGGGCCGCAGGCCCTGGTAGGTCCAGGACAAAGTCCTGGTGGGGGGTTCAGGGGGGCAAAGCCCCCCGACGCCAAAGAGATATTAGCATTAAATCAAGTTAAAATGTGGCTAACAACCTCATATTTCTTCAACAATCATGTTTCTATTTTCCTTCAATTGTCAATGCAGATATGCTGATGGAAAAGATCAAGGACAAACTCTATGGTAATATTCTCTTAGTACATAATCATGCATTTAACAAATGTTGATAAATGACATTTCTCTTGACCTTTTCCCTCAGCAAATGTGAAATTTTCACCCTTTCTTGAGAAAATAATAATTCCTGGAAATGCTTTGGAGTATTCCTCACGAAAAGACTGTAATTTTCGTTTGGGTTTCACGCTCATTTGTGATTTTTCTCCGGCAGATTCCATGATGAAAACGTATACAATAAAAAAATGTATAAAAAATGAAAACGTATACCCAATTCCTTCGCGACTCCACTGAGCCCCGCTGCTGTAACTGGGCTCCGATTCCGGCTCTTATCCGGCTGGGGCCCCGGTGGTCCTCCACTGGTCCCCGTCTCCTACAATCGCTGTACTTGAACTCTGATCCGGCTCCCGTCCAACTGTTGCCTCGGTTAGTTCCTCCGGCGCGCCCCAATCACCGGGGACAGAGTGGCTTCTTTGTGTTGGTGTTAGGTGCTACGACTAGCTATGGCATTAGCTATTCGGGGTATTGATGTATCCCATAATCCCTTGCGCATCAGAGAGGCGAAGATATCAAAACAACACAGAGAACCCACCAAACGAACTGGTAAGTAGGCTTAATTTGTGCAATCATAACTCTATCCCATTGCTACAAATTCACAGTATATTGTTGTCCAAGGTTTTATCAGTGTTCTAAGCATATCGGCTGCAATATTTAAGTGTAAAATTTATTTCTGCAAGCTTGCTATCCACCTGATTACAATCGGGTATCAGACAACAGTGTCAATAGGCAATACATGTGTATTGCAATGTGTTGATTTCATGTTTAAAAAAAAAAAATATATATATATATATATACGTATATACGTGTATATATATATATATATATATATATGCATATTCCTGGTATAATCAGTTATTTAAATATGTAAATTAATATTATAGCTGTACTTTCTTGGCTTTCATACAGCTGAATGCGATATAGACAGTTCTAAGCATAACTTAGTTTTGTCCCCAATCAGTCTGATGTTGAAGTTGAACCCTCTCCAACTAGTAAAACTGTAATTTCACAAATAACAGCCAGCAAAAACAATTTCACAGAGTGAATGTATTGTGTTAGTCAATTACAATTAAGTGACGGCCTGTATGCCATGGATTGCAATCGACTATCTTGTCATTAAATTTGTATTCAAAAGACTATCTTAACACTGCATAGAACTTCGAATAGGCCAGATGTGATGCATTATGAATACTAGAAGACTAGAAATATCAGCAGGGTATACTAGCACTGACACGTGCATAAATGATGGCAAAATCGCTCTGATATTTTATGTGTTTACATGATACACCAAGCATGACAAGGCTTGCAATTACACAGCACATGTTCTTCAGAATCTTAGGCATTATATAAAATGTATTCTCCCTTTAGATGTCGAATCCATGGTCCATTTGCCAGGGTTGAAGTGCAGTCGTGTGAACGTCTGCAGCAGTTTACATCGTGTTTACATCTCGCGATGTGTGCACGCCTCTCCGGGATTTCGCGCGAGAATAGAAACCTCAATACCCTCAACAGCAATAGTGGTAGCTTAGCAAACGCTTCAGGTAAAGCGTAGCAGCGAACCAAACGCTAAAGACGCGAAAGAAACCAAACGCGAAAGAAACCAAACGCGAAAGAAACCAAACGCGAAAGAAACGCTACTCAGTTTACTAACAGAGCCCGGTGAAAGGCGAATAAAGGGGTATTTCTACTTCAAAAGCTGGTTCAACCAAGGTGGAAATTCAGCTTGTGTGTGCGTCACAAATGTTGATCCGATATTCGCTTTTGGTTAGTTATTTTAGTGGCAAAATCAGCAACCTTGTCTCAGCAATGAAAAAGTGTGACCATCCCGGCCGCCATCACGTGTTGCTATGTTCTAAATTTAGATACGATTCCTAGCGATCTCGTGTTTGGAATTGCTTTCGTGGTTTTTTTTTTTTACAATTTAAAATTTTTGACAGAATTTTTAGTGAAAAACCATAATTTTGATTAATAAAGCCGTAACCCGGAATGGGGTCTTGAAAACCGTAACCATTACGGCAAAACCGGAGTAGTTGGCAGGTATGGGGTAATTGGAGTTTCCCTCCCCTCTGTCCAAGAACGTTTTCAGAGCCATTGTAGGAGCAGGGCACTGAACATTGTCAAGGATCACTCTCACCCTCTGCATAAACACTTTGAACTGTTGCCATCTGGCAAACGATTCCGGAGCATCAGAGGCAGAACCACCAGACTGATTAACAGCTTCCTTCCACAAGCTGTTAGGATGCTGAACAGATGATCCGGAATCTTTCATCCATACTACTGCACCTTATGGACATTATGTATATTATATGTATATAGTTCTACTTAGTTTCAAGTGTGTCTCAGGGATGTGTGAATGGCTGTGTTGGGGTGGGGTGGGGGGTGTGTGAGTGTGTTTTAAGTTATGTTCTTTTTACTTAGATGGATGCCTAGGGAATCGTAATTTCACCTTGCCTGCACTACAGTTGTATGTACAGCAATATGACAATAAAGGTTGATTTGATTTGAAAATGTATATCATGATATATATTGTTTTCGTGATACAAGTTGACTTACATCGTGATATGAATTTTTTGTCATATGGAACAGCCCTGGGATATACGTACAGATGTGGACAAAATTGTTGGTACCCCTCTGTTGGTCACAGAAATAACTTGAATCTGACAAAAGTGGTAATAAATAAAAATTCTATGAAAATTAACCAATGAAAATCAGACAATGCTTTTGAATTGTGGTTCAACAGAATTATTTTAAAAAAACTCATGAAACAGGCCTGCACAAAAATGATGGTACCCTTAACTTAATATTTTGTTGCACAACCTTCTGAGGCAATCAGTGCAATCAAACGATTTTAACTGTCAATGAGACTTCTGCACCTCTCAGCAGGTATTTTGGCCCACTCCTCATGAGCAAACTGCTCCAGTTGTCTCAGGTTTGAAGGGTGCCTTCTCCAGACGGCATGTTTCAACTCCAGATGTTCAAGAGGATTTAGATCAGGGCTCATGGAAGGCCACTTTAGAATAGTCCAATGTTTCGCTCTTAGCCATTCTTGGGTGTTTTTAGCTGTGTGTTTTGGGTCATTATCCTGTTGCAAGACCCATGACCTGCGACTGAGACCAAGCTGTCTGACACTGGGCAGCACATTTCTCTCTAGAATACCTTGATAGTCTTGAGATTTCATTGTACCCTGCACACATTCAAGACACCCTGTGCCAGATGCAGCAAACCAGCCCCACAACATAACAGAACCTCCTCCATGTTTCACAGTAGGGACAGAGTTCTTTTCTTGGTATGTTTCATTTTTGCATCTGTGAACATAGCGCTGATGTGCCTTGCCAGAAAGTTCCAGTTTTGTCTCGTCTGTCCATAGGACATTCTCCCAGAAGTTTTGTGGCTTGTCAACATGCAGTTTGGAAAATTCCAGTCTGGCTTTTTTATGATTTGTTTTCAACAGTGGTGTCCTCCTTGGTCGTCTCCCATGAAGTCCACTTTGGCTCAAACGATGACGGATGGTGCAATCTGACACTGATGTACCTTGACCTTGGAGTTCACCATGAATGTGTTTAGAGGTTGTTCTGGGCTGTTTTGTTACCATTCGTATTATCCGTCTCTTCCAGTTTTCCTCCTGCGGCCATGTCCAGGGAGGTTGGCTACAGTCCCGTGGATCTTAAATTTCTGAATAATATGTGCAACTGTAGTCACAGGAACATCAAGCTGCATGGAGATGGTCTTATAGCCTTTACCTTTAACATGCTTGTCTATAATTTTCTTTCTAATCTCCTGAGACAACTCTCTCCTTTGCTTCCTCTGGTCCATGTTTAATGTGGTACACACCATGTCACCAAACAGCACAGTGACTACTTGTCACCCTTAAAATAGGCCGACTATCTGATTACAAGTTTGTAGACACCTGTGATGTTAATTAGAGGACACATCTTGGTTGAACATGTCCCTATGGTCACATTATTTTCAGTCTTTTCTAGGGGTACCATCATTTTTGTCCAGGCCTGTTTCATGAGTTTGTTTTTTAAAATAATTCTGTTGAACCACAATTCAAAAGCATTGTCTGATTTTCATTGATTAATTTTCATAGAATTTTTATTTATTACCACTTTTGTCTGATTCGAGTTATTTCTGTGACCATTGTGGGTTTTTCTTTCATTAACAGAGGGGTACCAACAATTTTGTCCACGTCTATACAGTATAGGGCTGTCACTATAACCTCGCTACTGACAAGCTGACCACACAGGTTGCCAAGCAGCAATAGCTGCAGCAGGTTTGTCCTGTTTTTCATGTGAATGTGCCCCGCCCCCACACCCCACACACATACAGTGGGGTAAAAAAGTATTTAGTCAGCCACCAACTGTGCAAGTTCTCCCACTTAAAAGATGAGAGAGGTCTCCAATTTTCATCATAGGTATACCTCAACTACGAGAGACAAAATGAGAAAAAAAAAATCCAGAAAGTCACATTGAAGGATTTTTAATGAATTAATTGGTAAATTCCTAGGTAAAATAAGTAGTTGGTCAATAACAAAAGTTCATCTCAATACTATGTTATATACCCTTTGTTGGCAATGACAGAGGTCAAACGTTTTCTGTAAGTTTTCACAAGGTTTTCACACACTGTTGCTGGTATTTTCGCCCATTCCTCCATGCAGATCTCCTCTAGAGCAGTGATGTTTTGGGGCTGTCGCTGGGCAACACAGACTTTCAACTCCCTCCAAAGATTTTCTATGGGGTTGAGATCTGGAGACTGGCTAGGCCACTCCAGGACCTTGAAATGCTTCTTACGAAGCCACTCCTTTATTGCCCGGGCGGTGTGTTTGGGATCATTGTCATGCTGAAAGACCCAGCCACGTTTCATCTTCAATGCCCTTGCTGGTGGAAGGTGGTTTTCACTCAAAATCTCACGATACATGGCCCCATTCATTCTTTCCTTTACACGTATCAGTTGTCCTGGTCCCTTTGCAGAAAAACAGCCCCCAAGTATGATGTTTCCACCCCCATGCTTCACAGTAGGTATGGTGTTCTTTCTCCTCCAAACACGACAAGTTGAGTTTTTACCAAAAAGTTCTATTTTGGTTTCATCTGACCATATGACATTCTCCCAATCCTCTTCTGGATCATCCAAATGCTCTCTAGCAAACTTCAGACGGGCCTGGACATGTACTGGCTTAAGCAGGGGGACACGTCTGGCACTGCAGGATTTGAGTCCCTGGCGGCGTAGTGTGTTTCTGACGTAGCCTTTGTTACTTTGGTCCCAGCTCTCTGCAGGTCATTCACTAGGTCCCCCATGTGGTTCTGGGATTTTTGCTCACCGTTCTCGTGATCATTTTGACCCCACGGGGTGAGATCTTGCGTGGAGCCCCAGATCGAGGGAGATTATCAGTGGTCTTGTATGTCTTCCATTTTCTAATAATTGCTCCCACAGTTGATTTCTTCACACCAAGCTGCTTACCTATTGCAGATTCAGTCTTCCCAGCCTGGTGCAGGTCTACGATTTTGTTTCTGGTGTCCTTTGACAACTCTTTGGTCTTGGCCATAGTGGAGTTTGGAGTCTGACTGTTTGAGGTTGTGGACAGGTGTCTTTTATACTGATAACGAGTTCAAACAGATGCCATTAATACAGGTAATGAGTGGAGGACAGAGGAGCCTCTTAAAGAAGAAGTTACAGGTCTGTGAGAGCCAGAAATCTTGCTTGTTTGTAGGTGACCAAATACTTATTTTACTGAGGAATTTACCAATTAATTCATTAAAAATCCTTCATTGTGATTTTCTGGATTTTTTTTTTCTCATTTTGTCTCTCATAGTTGAGGTATACCTATGATGAAAATTGGAGACCTCTCTCATCTTTTAAGTGGGAGAACTTGCACAATTGGTGGCTGACTAAATACTTTTTTGCCCCACTGTAAATTTCATTTTTCTGTAGATCTGTAGCTCTTTGACCGGCTGTTCCCGATGTTATGACCTCAGCCGGTGATGACACCGACTTAAGTTTATGTGCCTGTATTTTAAACAAATTATCAGCTAAAAAGGTTGGCAGATTTTTTTTGTCCGACTGCTCTCCCTCCCACCAGCTGAGGCTATTTGTGTCTGTTCATCAATGTAGGATATTTTCCTCTGGAACACTTGAAAACAACGGACTCCGTGTTGGAAACTCTGCAGAGGGGCTCTTTCTCTGCCCACAACACCGGGCAGGAAGTTCCAGCGGTCACATCTGCCCCGGCTTCACGGAGCCCCGTCACTGTAGTGAGGGTGAGCAGTTCCAGCTATTCAACTGTACATTAATGTGAGGATATTCTCCGAACTATTCATTATTTTGTTGCCACTCTTCACCAATTAACTCCAATCCTTTAATTAATTTTTAAAACGCATGCCTCCAACGGCAGGCTGCTGTGGCTGTCGGAAAGTTGGTGACAGAAAAACTTATGAGAAAAAAATTTAAAACAAACTCACCACTGCTGCTAAAAATAGTCTCTGTGCTGTTTTTAAACTGGAGCTCTCTCCTATGCTAGTTTTTCCTGATTAGGCCTTCCCCGCCCCCCACATAAATTTAATGTATTTTCCACAAATTTACAGCTTTCTTTCTAGTAAATTTCTAACTTTTTCCACTTCAAATCAAATCAACCTTTATTGTCATATTGCTGTACATACAACTGTAGAGCAGGCAAGATGAAATTGCGTTTCTCTCGGCATCCATGTAAGTGGACTCCACATGATTTAAGACACACTCACACATATCTTCACCCCCCACCCCACCCCATCCATTCACACATCCCTGAGACATACTTGAAAAAACTAACTATAATATACAAATAATGTACATAATGTCCGTAGGTGCAGTAGTGAATATCAGACACTTATAGCTAAATCAAACTTTTTCAAGTAAATCTGAGACTTTTTCATATAAATCTGAGGCTTTTTCTCATCAATTTAATTTTTCTTTCTGGCAGAAGGTCGTCTGTTTACCTTGAGGCCAAGATGTAATGCAGCCCTGAAGGCGGTGTCTCATGCTCCTCAATTTAATGTAGTCTTCAAAATATCTACAGTGGATATAAAAAGTCTACACACCCCTGTTCAAATGTCAGGTTTTTGTGATGTAAAAAAATGATAAAGATAAATAACTTCACAACTTTTTCCACCATTAAAGTGACTTAATAACCTGTACAACCCAACTGAAAAACAAACTGAAATCTTTTAAGTGGAAAAATAAAAAACTGACAATCGTCGGCCTCCGTCGGTCTATGATGACCATGGAAGAGAATCCTAAACGTCTACTCTGCTGGAACAGCACCACCTGTGGCTGAACAGGCCGATGCGCGAATGACAGTCCCTGTCACACAGGTCACACTTGTGGGTGGTCTCCGTGCTGCTGGGTCTGTGGCGGTTCTTCCTGCGGGTCCTTTTTTCATCTGCTGCAGCAGTCAGTCTCTCTTCACTCGCCTTGAGCTGTCTGGTCAGGGTGCCTCTCCATTTGGAGCGGTCCGTTGCAAGGTCCTCCCAGCGCTCTGTGTTGATATCCAGGGCCTTCATGTCTCTCTTGCAGACGTCTCTAAAGCGCAGCTGTGGGCGGCCAACGTCTCTCCTGCCAGTTGCCAGTTCTCCATAGAGGACGTCTTTGGGGATTCTGCCATCCTCCATACGGTGAACGTGGCCTAGCCAGCGCAGCCTGCGCTGCCTGAGTAGAGTGAACATGGAGGGAAGGCTGGCGCGGGACAGAACTTCTGTGTTGGGCACTTTGTCCTGCCAGGATATGTCCAGGATGTGGCGAATGCAGCGCAAGTGGAAGGAGTTCAGTCTCTTTTCCTGCCGGGCGTATGTTGTCCACGTCTCACTCCCATAGAGCAGTGTGCTGATGACGCAGGCGTTGTACACTGCCATCTTCGTCTTGACAGAGAGTTTGGGATTCTCCCACACTCGTGTGGTGAGGCGAGCGAGTGTGAAGGCTGATTTTCCAATCCTCTTGTTGATCTCTGTATCAAGGGAGAGGTTGTTGCTGATCGTGGACCCCAGGTACGTGAACTGATTCACGACCTCCAGCTTGTAGTCATCAATGGTGATGGTTGGTGGTGCTTCCGTGCCTTGCGCCAAGACGTTAGTCTTCTTCAGGCTGATGGTAAGCCCGAAGTCCTTGCATGCCTGGGAGAAGCGGTCTATCAGGGTCTGAAGCTCCTGCTGTGTGTGGGTTGCGACTGCAGCGTCGTCTGCGAACAGCATGTCTCTGATTAGAGCCTCGCGTACTTTGGTTCTGGCTTTCAGGCGGGCGAGGTTGAAAAGCCTGCCGTCAGATCTTGTGTGCAGGTAGATTCCCTCTGTTGCTGTGCTGAAGGCATGCCTCAGGAGCATAGCAAAGAAAATCCCAAAGAGGGTTGGCGCAAGTACACAGCCCTATTTCACTCCGCTGCGTATGTTGAATGGCTCTGAGACGTTGCCATCGTGCTGCACTATCCCCTGCATGTTGGTGTGAAACGATTCGATGAGGCTTTGCAACTTTGGTGGGCATCCTATCTTTGGCAGGATCTTGAAAAGGCCCTCTCTGCTGACCAGATCGAACGCTTTGGTGAGGTCGATGAAGGCGACGTACAGAGGCATGTTCTGTTCTCTGCATTTCTCCTGGAGTTGACGGATGGAGAATATCATGTCTACCGTCGATCGCTCAGCGCAGAAGCCACACTGAGACTCGGGGTAGACACGTTCGGCAAGCTTCTGTAGACGAACGAGAACAACTCGTGCGTAGACTTTGCCAACAACGCTGAGGAGGGAAATGCCCCTGTAGTTGTTGCAGTCGCTTCTCTCCCCTTTGTTTTTGTAGAGGGTGATGATCTTGGCGTCCCTCATGTCCTGTGGTACGGCACCTTCCTTCCAGCACTGGCAGAGGACGTCATGCAATGGCAGCAGTAGGGCGGTCTTGCAGTGCTTGATCAGGTCAGTGGGTATGCCGTCGTTGCCGGGTGCCTTGCCAGCGGCCAAGCTATCAATGGCCTTACTGAGTTCGTCGATGGTTGGCTCGGCGTCAAGTTCGTCCATGGATGGCAGGCAGTCGATGGCATCAAGGGCTGACGGTGTCACGGTGTTCTGTCTAGAGTAGAGGTCGGAGTAGTGTTCCACCCATCTCTCCATCTGCTTGTTTTTCTCTGTGATCATCTCCCCAGTGGAAGATTTGAGGGGGGGGCCGTCTTGCTCTGAGCCGGACCAAGTGCTTTCTTGATGCCATCGTACATACCACGGATGTTCCCTGTTATGGCAGCGGTTTGAATGTCTTGGCTGAGCTGAGTCCAGTACTCGTTGGCACAGTGCCGAGCAGTCTGCTGAACTTTGCTTCTCGCAGCCCTGAGAATCTGGAGATTCTTCTCGTTTGGGTACTTCTTGTACTCAGCAAGTGCTGAGCGCTTGGCTTCAATGACGGGGGTCATCTCGGTCAACTTGGCATCAAACCAGTCCTGTGACTTCGAGGTCTTCCTCCCAAAGGTAGCCAAGGCTGTGCGGTAGATGGTGTTTTGCAGCTCTTCCCACTTCTGCTCTGCAGATTCTCCTCCTTGTGGTACACCAAGTTCCTTCTCAAAGGTGGAGGCAAACTGCTCAACAAGTTCTGGTTGGGCCATCTTGCTGGTGTCAATCCGTGCCTTTCCAGGTTGTCTAGCACGATGGAATTTCTTCAGCTGCAGCTTGACCTTGCAACACACCAATGAATGGTCTGTGTCGCAATCTGCACTCTGGAACGAACGGGTGATTAGCACGTTCTTCAGTGAGGTGCACCTGGTCAGGATCAAGTCTAGCTGGTGCCAGTGCTTTGAGCGCGGATGTTGCCAGGAAACCTTGTGTTGGGGCTTGGTCTTGAAGAACGAGTTTGTGATGCACAGATCGTGATATGTGCAGAACTCGAGCAGCCGCTGTCCGTCGTCGTTCATTCTGCCCACGCCAAAAGGTCCAAGACAGGAGGGCCAGGAGTCGTGGTCAGCACCCACTCTGGCATTGAAGTCTCCAAGGAGAATGAGTTGTTCAGAGTTGGGGATGATCCTGACAGTTGTTGCGAGATTCTCGTAGAACTCGTCTTTTGCCTCTGGTGTGGCTGTCTGTGTTGGGGCATACACACTGACGAGGGTGACTGGGCCTTCGGTGGTGTTCAGGCGGAGGGTGAGGAGTCGTGCAGAGCCAGTGCTGCCCAGCTCCACCATCTTCAGCAAAGTGTTCTTCACTGCGAAGCCAACTCCGTGTTCCCTGTGTTCGTCACTGCCCTTTCCCTGCCAGTAGAACGTGTAGTCCTTCTCTCTCAGTGTGCCTGCATCAGCTAACCGTGTTTCCTGGAGAGTGGCGATATCCACTCCCAGTCTCTTCAGCTCATTATTGATGATGGCAGTCTTCCTGGTGTCGTTGATGTCCTTGAGGTTAGCAGCGAGTCCTGTCATCATAGTGCGGACGTTCCAAGTTCCCAGTTTTAGAGTTGGTCTCTTTTGTTTTATTGTCTTGCCTGGTGCGAAGGTTCTCAGCCTGCTGTTTGGATTTCTCCTTATCCCCATGCACCCAATGAGGAAAGCAAGCTGTGGCGGGACAACACCTTATTGGCTGGGGGCTGCCCAGCTTGAGGCGGGCGGTAGCTGTCCAGTGAGATCTGATGATCCCTCCCACCGTCGGGAACAACCCCTGGCGCCAGGCTCTACGCCAATTGAGTGGTGGCTTATAACCGGTAACTGTCATTCCCCGTGTTTTGTCTACGCCAAAGGCGAAGCTGAAGTGTCCTCTCCAGTGATCCGGTGTTCTACCTTCCAGCGTTGGGCATTGGTAGGATTCAAGCCTGGGCAGGAAGATATGGAGGACAAGATGTTGCCCATGCAGCATGTCCCCCCTCTCCACGTCACTGATGAATCCAAAGGAACAGCAGGGCTGCTACAGTTTGGCACCAGCGCCGTTGCAGGAGCTGCCAGAACAATGTTGAGCACAACATAGAACTGCCTTAGGGGCTCCGACTCCGGATTTTTCCTCAGGGTTGACTCCCGAAGCCTTTCCCGTGACCGGGTATGCCGCAGGGCAGCAGAGGTTTGAAATCAGGGTTTACCTTCCCCTAGATGGGCTACCTTCCCAGGTTGACGAGCCACCATCTACCCGAAGCATCTGGTTTTAAGGCGCCAGAGATCCGCCCTCGCCCCTTCTCCTATTAGTAAAAGCAGTTCCGCCGGGCTGAGACTAAACCACACGGGCAGGCTAGGAGTTGGACTTAGTTGTCAGAGGCTTTTCGAGACGCACGCCATAAGGAGCATTTTATGAGTACTGGGAGCTTAACCCCAGTGTTGCTCCTGGCTATGACAACCTTGGAACCAAACTGACAATAACCTGGTTGCATAAACATGCACACCCACATCTTGATGTGACAATATTTGTCCACTCTTCTTTGCAAAAATGCTCCAAATCTGTCAGAAGGCGAGGGCATCTCCTGTGCACAGCCCTCTTCAGATCACCCCACAGATGTTCAATTGAATTCAGGTCTGGACTCTGGCTGGACCACTCCAAAACCTTAATCTTCTTCTGGTGAAGCCATTCTTTTGTTGATTTGGATGTGTGCTTTGAGTCATTGTTGTGCTGAAAGATGAAGCTCCTCTTCACCAAAAGGTTTCTAGCAGAAGCCTCAAGGTCTTGTGCCAACAATGACTGGTATTTGGAACTATTCATAATTCCCTCCACCTTGACTAAGGCCCCAGTTCCAGCTGGAGAAAAAGTCCCAAAGCATGATGCTGCCACTACTGTGCTTCACTGTAGGAATGGTATTCTTTTGGTGATGAGCAGTTTTGTGTTTGTGCCAAACATACTTTTGGAATTATGGCCAAAAAGTTCAACCTTGGTTTCATCAGACCATAACACATTTTCCCACATGCGTTTGGGAAATTTCAAATGTCTTTTTTGCAAAATGTAGCCAGGCTTGGATGCTTTCCATCACAAGATCAGGCTTCCATCTTGCCACCCTACCCCATAGCCCAGACATATGAAGAAGATGGGAGATTGTTGTCACATGGACCAAACAGCCAGTACTTAGAAATTCCTGCAGCTCCTTCAATGTTGCTGTTGGTCTCTTGGCAGCCTCTGTAACCAGTTTCCTTCTCGTCTTTTCATCGATTCTAGAGGGACGTCCAGTTCTTGGTCATGTCACTGTTGTCCAATATTTTCTCCACATGATGATGAGCGTCTTCACTGTGTACCATGGTATATTAATGCCTTGGAAATTCTTTGGTACCCTTCTCCTGACTGATACTGTTGAACAATCCCTCTGATGCTTTGGAAGCTCTCTACAGACCATGGCTTGTGCTGTAAGACGCGAGTCCAAAAATGTCAGGAAAAGCCTACTAGAACAGCTGAACTTTATTTGGGGTTAATCAGAGGCACTTTAAATTGTGGCAGGTGTATGCTGACTTACATTTAACATGAGTTTGAATGTGACTGGTTGATTCTGAACACAGCCAGATCCCCAGTTTTAACAGGGTGTGCATATTGATGCAATCAGGCTATTTTAAGGCTTTTTATTTTTCCCTTGAAACGTTTTCAGTTTGTTTTTCAATTGGGTTGTACAGGTTATAGGTCACATTAATGGTGGAAAAAGTTTTGAAATGACTGTGACTTACCGTTAAGCTGTTGATTTACCGGTCAATCTACGTTCTTACGCTTACCTATGGTCATGAGCTTTGGGTAATGACAGAAAGAATGAGATGGTGAATACGAGCAGCTGAAATGAGCTTTCTTCGTAGGATTGCTGGACTCACCCTCAGAGATAGGGTGAGGAGCCCAGTCATCCAGGAGAGGCTTAGGAGAGAACCGCTGCTCATCCACATTGAAAGGAGCCAGTTGAGGTGGTTTGGGCATCAGATCAGGATGCCTCCTGGACACCTTCCACTTGAGGTGTTTTGGGCATGTCCCACTGGAAGGAGACCCCGGGGCAGACCCAGGACTTGCTGGAGAGACTATGTCTTCCAGCTGGTCTGGGAACACCTTGGCATCCTCTCTGAAGAGCTGGAGCAGGTGGCTGGGGAAAGGGAAGTCTGGGCTTCTCTGCTTGAACTGCTGCCTCTGTGACCCAGACCCCGGAAAAACGGTGGAAGATGGATGAATGGATCTTTGCAGAATTGTTGTAATTCAGCCACATTGGAGGGTTTTTGAGGATGAACTGCCTTTTTAAGGTCATGCCACAGCATCTCAATTGGATAAAGGTCAGAACTTTGACGAGAAAATTTACTTCTATTTGAACAGAGGTCATCTGCTGGTGTTTGAGCCTCTACCCAGATGACTGAACTCCTCACCCTATCTCTGAGGGTGAGTCGAACAATCCTACGAAGAAAGCTCATTTCAGCCTCTTGTATCCGCAATCTCATTCTTTCAGTCATTACCCAAAGCTCATGACCATAGGTGAGAGTAGGAACGTAGATTGACTGGTAAATCGACAGCTTTGCCTTAGAACTAAGCTCCCTCTTCACCACAACAGACTGGAGCAATGTCTGCATCACTGCAGATGCTGCTCCAATCCGTCTGTCAGCCTCTCGCTCTATTCTCCCCTCACTCGTGAATAAGACCCCAAGATGCTTAAACTCCTCCACTGGGGGCAGGAGCCTGTCCCCAACCCAGAGAGGACAATCCACCTTTCTCCAGCTGAGGACCATGGACTCTGAGGAACCGATTGTCATCCTAGCCGCTTCACCCTCAGCGGCAGCTTAATATAACTTCATTTCTAATAATTTGGAATTGGTCAAGTAGCGATAATGAATAAAGTTTAAGTCTTTTCAAATGTACATTAAAAACAATTTTATAACAACACTGCAAAATTAAGAGGGAAAAAAGGTGCATAAAATTACTGACAGATGAATTACGACAATTTTTTCTGCAGGTAATTTAAAAATGTATAAAAAAAGAGAAGGTCCTTTATATTGGTTATGATATATAAACTGTAGAATTGACAGATAATGTATACCATGAGATTTTATATATATAGTTATCAAATCAGATCACTTACTGTAAATGGTGATGTGAAACTCTGGTCATATCCCACAGTCCGAGCTTCCACCATCCACACCCTGTAGTGAAAACGTAGCAGCTTCAAGTCTGTGCTCCACCCACGTGCGTGACACACACTGCCTGCGTGTGACAAGAACAGGGAGAACCTTGTGAAACAAAATACAATCAATACAATAAAATATATGATACAACAGTTAGTTCTGACCGAGCGATTTGATTGGACAATAGGGATTCCAGGAGTTTTTATAATCCCAGATAACTGCACTCCAGTTCCACTGGATATGGATCACTCCACTTCAAAGGTGTTCTAGTAACCGTTAATTAGTAACCGTTATTTACTGTTGACTCCTGGTTGGCACTTTAAGGCAACATTAATGGAACACGGCAAAATGATGGACATTCCTCTGAATAAAACATTTGAGTTAAATTATTAATGGTCAACAGAAGAGGAGGAGGAGGAGAAAGGAAGAAGCCAGGCTGTTTCCATGGAAACCTCCTGGTGTGCAAGAATTTCATCAGCTGACCTGGACAATGTGGAGAAAAGCAACAACGAAGATAACACGGTAAAACCACAATATTTTTGTGGTGATGGACTCTTTGTTTCATCTGAAAATGGCAAGAAAAGCGAGTGAAGTGTGCCCAAGAAATTGCTAGCTGCAAGCCATTGGCTAGCTACCGGTGTAATGGCCACGTTTTGATCTCCGGTCTTTCATGGTACCTCCGCTACGTGGAGAACATTAGATGTACAGTATCAGAGCCGCAGTTACTATAATCACGATAGCGTAACTTCCTCTCATGTAATATTGCTTAAATCTAAGTACGTCTGTGCTGACCCCCATGACACTCAAGCACGGAACAAGGCAAATGGCACCAATGAGAGTCCAACCAAGGTACCCGGTCAAGTCCCCCCAGAACCAACTCGCCCCAGCCAGTTACAGCCACCCCATAACCATCTCGCTCCATGGCCAACTCGCCCCGGTGGGCGTCTGACAAACACCAGTGTATCCAACACAGAACATGCCGGGAGAAGCAGCGTTCCAACACGACCTGGCTCAAAGACACGCTAACTGATGGAGATAAATAAGGTTTTTTCCAATAAAGTGAAAAACCAAGATGATGCATGTGTTATGTTTGTAAAACGTAGACCAATGATGAGGCGAGTGGTGAACTACACAGCACGTTATTATATGCTCACAGTATCCAGACAGACGCTCCCGCTAGGCAGAGAGGTGGTCAACAGACCGTCCCTCTACCACACAGCCCTCTGATACCCTGGGCGACGTCACCACCCGTGTAACACCATAACATGCCCCACCAACAACACTGCAGCATGGACTGTGGTTTTGCCGGGAGGCGCAGCCAACAGCAAAGTGTCATCATGGAAAACAGCTGAGCTCTGGCTTCCAGCCATCAGCTGATTTGATCCACTTGCTCTGGTGTTTGCCAGTCACATTTTAATTTCAACGAAATTAAAAGTTTGATTAAAATAGATAAGTTGAAAATATGTATTTTAATTAAAACTGTAACACTGAAAAAATCTCTCCTCCCTTGCAGAAAAAAAAATATTTTAGATTTACTATACTTTATTGATCCCCAGAGGGGAAATTGAGGGTCATCCACCACCTGGATGGATGAAGCAGCCACGATACGGCGCTATCCCTTAACCATTCACACACACATTCACACCTAGGGCCACTTTAGAGTCTCTAGTTAACCTAACCTGCATGTTTTTGGCATGTGGGAGGAAACCGGAGAAATCCCCGAGTAAACCCACGCAGACACGGGGAGAACATGCAAACTCCACACAGATCACTGTTGGTCGGGGGCTGGGATCGAACCCACGATCCCCCGGCCAAGGGTAAACTGTGCTGCCGCAGTGCTAACCACTGCGCCACCGTGCAGCCCAATATATGTTGAGATATTCAGATTACAACAACAGAAAAAGAAGCTGCTGAGGCTGCGTGTCCACCAAAGGCGTTTTTTCTGCTGTGGGTGACTATTTTCTATTCATTTTCTATGTAGTCCAGCGTCTACAGCGCTGAAACGCTCTCTGCGGTGGCCGCTTTTTGTCGTGGCACTCAGCAGTGGAGGGCGGATCGATCCAACTAACGATAATATCAATACCAACGTTGGTAGTGATATTGATCAATACCAGTGTAACCAGGTCAATACTCTGTGTCTGGGTTGCCGCTCCTGTCACAGCACACAGCAGCCACACTTTGCTCCTCTTCTGCTTCTGGTGCTTTTACCTGCTCCCTCCTCCTCTGTCTTGTACCATCACGTGACTCAGCAGCGCCAGGTAAACAAGCCAGAAGCAGCAGCCGCCAGCGCGCACACAGCACAGAGATGGAGCAGAAGAATGGCACAGAGGAGACAACAGCAAGCTGTACAATCTGTAGAAAGGCTGTGAAATGAGATAAGTTAAGCCTTTATTAGTCCCACAATGGGGAAATTCCAGGATTGCAACAACACAGGGATAGCAACACTCAGAGCAAAAATCAGAAGGCAAGAAAAAAAAGCAAGAGCAGCTAATATACATATGTATCATATTACTATAAATATATATATATATACAGTATATACACAGTGCAGAGCATGGTAGCTAGATGGAATATATATATAGATATATAAATATAAACACACCCAGTGCGGAGTATTGTTGCTAGATGGAATGAAACAGCATAACCGTCTACTTAGTTATTCTACATGGTATGATTATGTGCCCATACATATTGTCACCCTCCATAGCGACCGGTATTTTCCTAGTTGTATGCCGGAGGGGACCATTGTGTAAGTCTATTGCATCTTTTGCATTCAAAAACTATTAGGTTGTCACGTCTTTTTGCCATCTCTGCGAGAAGCCCTGCTTAGGTTGTACAGTCTGACAGCCGTTGGTAGGAAGGACCTGCGAAACCTCTCGGTTGTGCACCTAGGATGATGTAGTCTGCTGCTAAATGAGCTCCTCAGTGCATTCAGTATGTCCTGCATAGGGTGGAACTTGGACTCCAGCAGAGACGACAGTTTAGCCACCATCCTTCTCTCTCCCATCTCCTCCACCGGGTCAAGGCGCTGCCCCAGGACGGAGCTAGCTTTCTTGATCAGTTTGTTCAGTCTCTTCCTATCGGCTGCGGTAATGCCACTGCCCCAGCAGACCACTCCAAAAGTGATGGCTAATGCCACCACCGTGTCATAGAATGTCTTCAGCAGCGCCCCTTGTACACCAAAAGACCTGAGTCTCCTCAGTAGGAACAGCCTGCGCTGTCTCTTCTTGTAGAGTGCGTCAGTATTGTGTGACCAGTCTAGTTTATTGTTCAGATGAACACCCAGGTACTTGTAGGATGTCACCATCTCAATGTCTGTTCCCTGTATATTTACTGGTGCTGTGAGGGGTTGTCCTTGCCTGCGGCAGTCCACCACCAGCTCCTTAGTTTTCCTCGCGTTGATCTGGAGGCAGTTCCGATGGCACCAGTCCATGAAGTCCTGGATTAGCCCTCTGTACTCAGCTTCATCTCCATTGGAGATGAGGCCAACGATCGCAGAGTCATCAGAGAACTTCTGTAGATGGCAGTGTGTAGTGTTGTGAGAAGTCCTCAGTATAAAGAGTGAACAGGAAGGGAGCCAACGCCGTTCCCTGGGGGGCCCCCGTGCTACCAATGATCGTGTCGGACACACAGTCCCAGGTTCTCACAAACTGAGGCCGGTTCGTGAGGTAGTCCAGGATCCATGATGACAGGTGCTGGTCCACCCCTGCGCGCAGCAGTTTGTCCTTCAGGATCATCGGTTGGATGATGTTGAAAGGGGGCTGCACGGGCTGCACGGTGGCGCAGTGGTTTAGCACTGTGGCAGCACAGTTTTACCCTTGGCCGGGGGATCGCGGGGATCATGAGATCGTGGGTTCGATTCCAGCCCCCGACCAACAGTGAGCTGTGTGGAGTTTGCATGTTCTCCCCGTGTTGCGTGGGTTTACTCCGGGATTTCTCCGGTTTCCTCCCGCATACCAAAAAAACATGTAGGTTTAGGGCGCTCGCGCACGCAGCGACCAGCAGCCGGTGGCTTGTCACCAGACTGCAAACCAAATCTACCTACGGGTACAAATGAGTAACAAAAAAAAAAAAAAAAAAAAAAAAAAGCACTGGAGAAGTCAAAGAACATGATCCTCACCACATTCCCGGGCTTCTCCAGGGGGGACAGAGAACGGTGAAGGAGGAAGATCACCGCATCCTCCACCCCAATGCCATGCTGGTAGGTGAACTGGAGTGGATCCATCGCTGGTTCCACCAGGGGGCGGAGGTGAGCAAGGAGCAGTCTCTCCAGGGTCTTCATCAAGTGGAACGTCAAGGCCACCGGTCTGTAGCTGTTCAGGTCTTTGGGGTGGGAAGTTTTTGGTACAGGTACCACACAAGATGTTTTCCACAGCTGTGGTACCCTCCCCAGCTTCAGGCTCAGGTTGAAGATGTACGCCACAATCCCACACAGCTGGTCTGCACAGAACTTGAGGAGCTTTGCGCTGATGCCGTCCGGTCCCGACACCTTCCTCGCCTTGATCTTCCTCAGCTCCGTCCTCACCTGGGTCTTAGTCAGGGTCAGGATGGGGGGCTGTGTGTTGGGAGCGGGGGGGTGTTGGTGGAGTGGGGAGTGGGAAGTGGGACTTGATGTCTTTAGAGGCAGCAGTGGTTGTTGTGCAGTCGGGGGGAGGGCGGTTGGTCAAACCTATTGAAAAACAAATTCAGATTGTTCGCCCACTCCCTGCCCCCCGTGGCCTGGGGGGAGGTATTCTGGAGCCCAGAGATGGTCTTGAGGTTTCTCCAGACCCCGCTGATGTCGCTCTGTTGCAGCTTGTCCTCCATCTTCTTCCTGAAGCTGTCCTTGCCTTCTCTGATCTTTCTCCTCAGCTCCCTCTGTACGGACTTCAGCATCTCCCTGTTCCCCGACCTGAAGATCCTCTTCTTCTCTCTCAGAAGTGTTTTTATCTCAGGGTTGATCCAGGGTTTGTTGTTTGAGCAACACCGTATGGTCTTGGTGGGAACGGATTTGTCCACACAGAAGCTGAGGTAGCCCGTAATACAGTGGTAACACAACTAATTTATACAAGCAGATGAAAAATCCTCCAAGAGACAATGCTGAGCTACAGAAACGGAGAGAGGAGGAGAGAAAGCCCTTGGCCCCGACAGACCCAGACCCCTGACTCAGAGGCAGAGATCAATGGCAGAGGCCTTTCAGTGTGGCAGAGAATATCCAGGGAGATATTAGTGGTGGTATGGGTAACCCCCACAACAGCCACGGACAAGCAGAGCGCTCAGCGGGAGCAATTAACACAGCAGTGTGATCTATGGATTGATAACAATATGCAGATGTGCCTTGTAACCTCTTTTGTCCTACAGCTCCGGAGCAGAGGCGAATTCCAGCCAGTAATCTCCCTATTGTTATGTGTGTCTCTCAAATGCAAATGTCCATACCTACTGCTGTGAATGCATTGTCTGTAGTGGGGTATAAAAACTGCATTGCTCTGTAACTCACTCTCTCTGACCACTGCTTCTGACGACACGCATTCTGTGTCTCCTCACAAGAGCCTGAGGACCCACTCCAGCCCGCCTGCACAGGGCTGGAGTGAGTTCTATGATGGCGGGATGAATGATAATAAACACCCTCAAAAACTCTCAGTTCGCTCCTTATTATTTTATGCCGCTACAGTGGAAGCAATATTTTAGTCATCTTCAGCATCAGTAAACCTCTTGCGCTCCGTTGTACCGCGGGCGGGCAAGTCTCTGTGTCCTAGGGCGCACGAGGGCGCACTCCTGCGCCCTCGTGCGCTCTCGGACGCATGGTCCTGATGGTGGTGATGTAGGTGGTGTTGGCGTCCAAGCGCCACTGAAAATAAAAGCTGCAGACACAGCCGCGAACAGATTAGTTCATCTGATTGACCTCTCATTCGACTAATAAGAGCCTTGAATTAGGTTTCTGAAACCTTGAAGAACCAATGAATGAAAACCTAGGAAGGAGGACCCGCCTACTGTGAATGCAGGAGCCAATTGAAGCACAGAAGTTCGGGCTGGGTGAAGAGAGATTTACTGTTACAGCAGATGAAAAAAAGGACTCTGGAAGAACCTGCTACACATCCAGCAGCATGGAGAACACCCACAAGTGGGACCTGCACTCATTCCAGCAGAATAGACGTTTAGGATTCTCTTCCATCATCATAGACCGACGGAGGCCGACGACAAAGGTCGTAAATCATTCGCCAAAACCGCAATAATGGAATTATGTTTTGACCGGGATCCACGAGCGGACCAGCGTCGCGTTCGTCTGACAATGAGGAAGAGAAGTTCGCCAGGACTCTGCTGCTGTGAAGAGGTAAGGTGTTATAAGCTAACTGAAAACTGTAATCCAAAATGACTTTTGACCGATTGGTAAATTACGACTGTACGGCGCACAAAGTACGAAGTGCGTGCGCTGCGATAAACGGTTCATTTGCCGTGTTCGGACCGTGAACGCCCCCGCTGCAGAAGAGGAGCGGGGGGGGGGGCGTTCACGGTCCGAACGCCCCCCGGTCCGCGGGGGGAAGCCGCGCTGACTGCGCAGCGGTCGCCACATAGTCATGAGTCTATTCCGTCATGTAGCGATGGCCGTCCTCTGTAGCGAGGGGGGGGGACACCCCCCCCCCACACACACACACAGTAGCGAGGGGGGGGAAGCCGCTGTGACAGCGTTGCTGTAGAAACATGCAACGAGTGTAATCCGTCATGTAGCGAGGGCCGAACTCCGTCCTTTGTAGCGGGGGGGGGGGGGGGACAACCCCCCCCCACACACACACACAGACACAGCCCTGAATGTGACCTTTCATTAGAGCCCAAAATGAAGATTGTACAATGAATTATTCAAAAGTTACAGACGTTTTTCCAAACTGTGCCATTTGGCACAATTTGGCACAGTTCCAAAACGCCTGGGAACTACCTGAGAACAAAGCTGTGTAAAATATTCATTTTTTGTGGTCGTCGTCGGCCTCCGTCGGTCTATGATGACCATGGAAGAGAATCCTAAACGTCTACTCTGCTGGAACAGCACCGCCTGTGGCTGAACAGGCCGATGCGCGAATGGCAGTCCCTGTCACACAGGTCGCACTTGTGGGTGGTCTCCGTGCTGCTGGGTCTGTGGCGGTTCTTCCTGCGGGTCCTTTTTTCATCTGCTGCAGCAGTCAGTCTCTCTTCACCCGCCTTGAGCTGTCTGGTCAGGGTGCCTCTCCATTTGGAGCGGTCCGTTGCAAGGTCCTCCCAGCGCTCTGTGTTGATCTCCAGGGCCTTCATGTCTCTCTTGCAGACGTCTCTAAAACGCAGCTGTGCGCGGCCAACGTCTCTCTTGCCAGTTGCCAGTTCTCCATAGAGGACGTCTTTGGGGATTCTGCCATCCTCCATACGGTGAACGTGGCCTAGCCAGCGGAGCCTGCGCTGTCTGAGTAGAGTGAACATGGAGGGAAGGCCGGCGCGGGACAGAACTTCTGTGTTGGGCACTTTGTCCTGCCAGGATATGTCCAGGATGTGGCGAATGCAGCGCAAGTGGAAGGAGTTCAGTCTCTTTTCCTGCCGGGCGTATGTTGTCCACGTCTCACTCCCATAGAGCAGTGTGCTGATGACGCAGGCATTGTACACTGCCATCTTCGTCTTGACAGAGAGTTTGGGATTCTCCCACACTCGTGTGGTGAGGCGAGCGAGTGTGAAGGCTGATTTTCCAATCCTCTTGTTGATCTCTGTATCAAGGGAGAGGTTGTTGCTGATCGTGGACCCCAGGTACGTGAACTGATTCACGACCTCCAGCTCGTAGTCGTCAATGGTGATGGTTGGTGGTGCTTCCGTGCCTTGCGCCAAGACGTTAGTCTTCTTCAGGCTGATGGTAAGCCCGAAGTCCTTGCATGCCTGGGAGAAGCGGTCCGTAAGGGTCTGAAGCTCCTGCTGTGTGTGGGTTGCGACTGCAGCGTCGTCTGCGAACAGCATGTCTCTGATTAGAGCCTTGCGTACTTTGGTTCTGGCTTTCAGGCGGGCAAGGTTGAAAAGCCTGCCGTCAGATCTTGTGTGCAGGTAGATTCCCTCTGTTGCTGTGCTGAAGGCATGCCTCAGGAGCATAGCAAAGAAAATCCCAAAGAGGGTTGGCGCAAGTACACAGCCCTGTTTCACTCCACTGCGTATGTTGAAAGGCTCTGAGTCGTTGCCATCGTGCTGCACTATCCCCTGCATGTTGGTGTGAAACGATTCGATGAGGCTTTGCAACTTTGGTGGGCATCCTATCTTTGGCAGGATCTTGAAAAGGCCCTCTCTGCTGACCAGATCGAACGCTTTGGTGAGGTCGATGAAGGCGACGTACAGGGGCATGTTCTGTTCTCTGCATTTCTCCTGGAGTTGGCGGATGGAGAATATCATGTCTACCATCGATCGCTCAGCGCGGAAGCCACACTGAGACTCGGGGTAGACACGTTTGGCAAGCTTCTGTAGACGAACGAGAACAACTCGTGCGTAGACTTTGCCAACAACGCTGAGGAGGGAGATGCCCCTGCAGTTGTTGCAGTCGCTTCTCTCCCCTTTGTTTTAGTAGAGGGTGATGATCTTGGCGTCTCTATGTCCTGTGGTACGGCACCTTCCTTCCAACACTGGCAGAGGACGTCATGCAATGGCAGCAGTAGGGCGGTCTTGCAGTGCTTGATCAGGTCAGGGGGTATGCCGTCGTTGCCGGGTGCCTTGCCAGCGGCCAAGCTATCAATGGCCTTGCTGAGTTCGTCGATGGTTGGCTCGGCGTCAAGTTCGTCCATGGATGGCAGGCAGTCGATGGCATCAAGGGCTGACGGTGTCACGGTGTTCTGTCTGGAGTAGAGGTCGGAGTAGTGTTCCACCCATCTCTCCATCTGCTTGTTCTTTTCTGTGATCATCTCCCCAGTGGAGGATTTGAGGGGGGCCGTCTTGCTCTGAGCCGGACCAAGTGCTTTCTTGATGCCATCGTACATACTACGGATGTTCCCTGTTATGGCAGCGGTTTGAATGTCTTGGCTGAGCTGAGTCCAGTACTCGTTGGCACAGCGCCGAGCAGTCTGCTGAACTTTGCTTCTCGCAGCCCTGAGAACCTGGAGATTCTTCTCATTTGGGTACTTCTTGTACTCAGCAAGTGCTGAGCGCTTGGCTTCAATGACGGGGGTCATCTCGGTCAACTTGGCATCAAACCAGTCCTGTGACTTCGAGGTCTTCCTCCCAAAGGTAGCCAAGGCTGTGCGGTGGATGGTGTTTCGCAGCTCTTCCCACTTCTGCTTTGCAGATTCTCCTTCTTGTGGTACACCAAGTTCCTTCTCAAAGGTGGAGGCAAACTGCTCAACAAGTTCTGGTTGAGCCATCTTGCTGGTGTCAATCCGTGCCTTTCCAGGTTGTCTAGCACGATGGAATTTCTTCAGCTGCAGCTTGACCTTGCAACACACCAATGAATGGTCTGTGTCGCAATCTGCACTCTGGAACGAACGGGTGATTAGCACGTTCTTCAGTGAGGTGCGCCTGGTCAGGATCAAGTCCAGATGGTGCCACTGCTTTGAGCGTGGATGTTGCCAGGAAACCTTGTGTTGGGGCTTGGTCTTGAAGAACGAGTTTGTGATGCACAGATCGTGATATGTGCAGAACTCGAGCAGCCGCTGTCCGTTGTCATTCATTCTGCCCACGCCAAAAGGTCCAAGACATGAGGGCCAGGAGTCGTGGTCAGCACCCACTCTGGCATTGAAGTCTCCAAGGAGAATGAGTTGCTCAGAGTTGGGGACGATCCTGACAGTTGTTGCGAGATTCTCGTAGAACTTGTCTTTTGCCTCTGGTGTGGCTGTCAGTGTTGGGGCATACACACTGACGAGGGTGAATGGGCCTTGAGTGGTGTTCAGGCGGAGGGTGAGGAGTCGTGCAGAGCCAGTGCTGCTCGGTTCCACCATCTTCAGCAAGGTGTTCTTCACTGCAAAGCCCACTCCGTGTTCCCTGTGTTCGTCACTGCCCTTTCCCTGCCAGTAGAACGTGTAGTCCTTCTCTCTCAGTGTGCCTGTGTCAGCCAACCGTGTTTCCTGGAGAGTGGCGATATCCACTCCCAGTCTCTTCAGCTCATTATTGATGATGGCAGTCTTCCTGGTGTCGTTGATGTCCTTGAGGTTAGTAGCGAGCCCTGTCATCATAGTGCGGACGTTCCAAGTTCCCAGTTTTAGAGTTGGTCTCTTTTGTTTTATTGTCTTGCCTGGTGCGAAAGTTCTCAGCCTGCTGTTCGGACTTCTCCTCATCCCCATGCACCCAATGAGGAAAGCAAGCTGTGGCGGGACATCACCTTATTGGCTGGGGGCTGCCCAGCTTGAGGCAGGCGGTAGCTGTCCAGTGAGATCCGATGATCCCTCCCACCGTCGGGAATAACCCCTGGCGCCGAGGTCTACGCCAATTGAGTGGTGGCTTATAACCGGTAACTGTCATTCCCCGTGTTTTGTCTACGCCAAAGGCGAAGCTGGAGTGTCCTCTCCAGTGATCCAGTGTTCTACCTTCCAGCATTGGGCGTTGGTAGGATTCAAGCCTGGGCAGGAAAATATGGAGGATAAGATGTTGCCCATGCAGCATGTCCCCCCTCTCCACGTCACTGATGGATCCAAAGGAACAGCAGGGCTGCTATAGTTTGGCACCAGCGCCGTCGCAGGAGCTGCCAGAACGATGTTGAGCACAACAGAGAACTGCCTTAGGGGCTCCGACTCCGGGTTTTTCCTCAGGGTTGACTCCCGAAGCCTTTCCCGTGACCGGGTGTGCCGCAAGGCAGCGGAGGTTTGAAATCAGGGTTTACCTTCCCCTAGATGGGCTACCTTCCCAGGTTGACGAGCCACCATCTACCCGAAGCATCTGGTTTTAAGGCGCCAGAGATCCGCCCTCGCCCCTTCTCCTATTAGTAAAAGCAGTTCCGCCGGGCTTAGAGACTAAACCACACGGGCAGGCTAGGAGTTGGACTTAGTTGTCAGAGGCTTTTCGAGACGCACGCCATAAGGAGCATTTTATGAGCACTGGGAGCTTAACCCCAGTGCCGCTCCTGGCTATGACAACCTTGGAACCTTTTTGTGGTATTGTTACAAAATTTGGACCTCAGCTGGATAACACTTGGTTCTACATTTCTGTTGCATTTTCCAGCCCGGATCTGAAGCTGTGTGTTATTTGCAAGCATTTGTATCCAAAAAAACACCCAGGCCAAATTTATTTTCTTCAAGTTCACTATGTTTAGATGACTGTAACTCAGTGGCCGGAGCACGTAGAGAGATCATGTTTTTTTTGCCAAAAAATTCAAAGTGTTTTCTTTTAAATGAGACCAACCCCATGAAGATGCTGCAATGGGTTGAAGAACAGCTTTCGATTTACTTTGGGCACATTATTTTTTGGCGTTTTTTGGAAAATTGGCCGGAGTGCAAGGGGTTAATATTCATTTTCAAAGTGCAACTGGTCATTTGTTACTTTAGCCAACTCAAAAAGTATAAATTATGCTGAGATCTTGGTATAATACATTTATCGCATTGAAAAATTTTATGGGAATGAAAACATTTACTGGAATTGAAACAAATAGACTGAATATAATATGGCTCAGATTTGATTGAATATAATTAGCCTTTTGTGTTAATTGTGAAAGTGATGCTCTATGTATTTGTAGAGCCAAGGATTAAGCAGAAGAAGATGGCTTGATGGATGGATTTACATAACCTAAACTTTGCCCAAATTCTGTCCTGAGTTTTAACTAATTAATAATGCAAAGGGAAAAAAATGGCAAAACACTTAAAGGTTATGAAAATTCATTCAGATTTAGTCATTTGATGATGCTTCCACCTTAATGATTAAATAGTATTGGTATCGTATCGGCGATATTGGCCCTGGATTTACTTGGTATCGGATTGATACCAAATGTTGCAGTATGACACACCACTAGCACTCAGAGGTGAAAACATTTCAACTTTTCAGACGACAGCTGACCTCATCAATGTCAGACCTTTCCAAGCAGCCAATCAGAATAAGGAAGGGCGGGACATAGGACACTGGTACAGTTTGGACTCAGACTCCTGTTTTCTGTCTCATTATATTTTGCATCCAGAGCTGCTACAAATGCTAGAATACGTTTCTTGTCCATTGATGTTTAGAGAGCGCTATTAACAAATAAGTAGAAAGTCTGACCGTAGGAAAAGTGGAAGAGCTGAGCTGTGAGTGACAAGCTGTAGCTGGAATACAGGGAACAGACTTTTTTGTTTCTAGAGCTCAGTGCACAAGTGCTGAAAAAAAAGCTGCTCAGACCTGTCGGGAGACAAAAAACACATTTGGTGGACACGCAGTAGACTCGTTCGCTGTGCAGTACCACAGGCCGTCACTTGATGGGGTGAGATTGTTGTGGGGCGAGTTGGCCATGGAGCGAGCTGGTTATGGGGAGGCTGTAACTGGCTGGGGCGAGTTGGTTATGGGGGACTTGACGGTAAACCCCAACCAAAGCAGCCATAAATCAGCCTTTAGATCAGGCGTGTCCAATCACGTGCCATGGAGGGCCAAGACCCTGCAGGTTCTCTCTTCTACCCAGTCTCTTCAGCAGGTGTTTTCACTCATCAGCAATCAGTGGGAAGAAGTTGAGTGAAATCTGCTGCTGAAGACGCTGATTGGAGGGAAAACCTGCAGGGTCTTGGCCCTCCATGGCACATGATTGGACCCCCCTGCTTTAGCGGCAGCCTAGCCGACCTGTGAGTGTTCTGACCTCCTGGGCCGCGGTCTTCCAGGCTGCACCACCTCAACTGACACGCATGCGCGTGCTCACCGCGAACTCGCACCCCAAACCATGTGCTGAACCACAGAGCTAATATACAGAACAGCTGGACAGCTGAGACAGTCCTCCACACCACAGCGGCTAAGCTAGTTAAGCTAGCTGCTTTTAGCTTGCTTCACCGTTCTTTTAAATCCTCTTTGAAAGCAGAAACGGAACCAGAACCTTCTCCGGGTCAACTTAGCTGTCGTCTCACAAACATTCTTCACATCTGTTGGTGACCAACAAAAGTCTTTTGAACAGTTTTACCAGAAAGTCTCGGTTCAGACCTCAAAGCTCCTCTGGTCTCGTCGCCATGTTGAATGGAGGAGTGCCAACGTCAAAATGACGTCACGTTAGTGCCGTACATCCACACACAACAAAATCTGTCTTTTGTTTTACATGTTTTTTCTGGAACTATTTAACACTGCGTTATTAGGTCGAAATGAACTCATCACAGGAAAAAATAGAGCGTGCTGTTAATAAGTTTTTGTAAATATCCGATCACGTGACCGGATGTTGCCACGGTTAGCTTTTTTTAAGAACTCAGCTTTATTTATATTAAAACAAACAAACAAGAACAGAGAAGAAGAAGAAGAAGAAGAAGAAGAAGAAGAAGAAGAAGAAGAAGAAGAAGACAACTTTATTGTCATTCAGTCCATCCAGCTGTTGTGTGTGAGAATCCGTGTGTAGGTGAAGCTGTGCCCACCCACAGGGTGACGTCAGGCGGGCACGGCCCACTCTGTATATAAACCTCAAGTTCAGTAATAAAGTTGAGATGTTGGCTGCATGAAGAAGACTCCTGTCCACTCCTGATTGACAGACATAACAACAGCCAATCATGTACAGCAGAACAAAATGACGTTTCTCTGATCTCCAATGTTAATCACAGCTATAATCAGAGGAGCCGAGACTTCCGGAAGATGGCGATCCTGACCAGTTCGCTCTTCTAAACCCGCATTCTCCAGCCCCGAAACTTGGACAATGGGCGCAGTCGGGCATCCGGGCATTTGGCCTACTTCCGGTTAGCAACCCACATGGCAACGCTGTACTCGGTGAAAACAATTCAGTGGTGACCTCGTCCCAGGCAGCTGCCGTGACCCAGTCAAGCTTGTCCAGCCCGTCGTAGTGCATTATATTCAGCTCATCACGTCCTATATCAGGTAATTGAGTGATATTGTGTTAGTTTAATTAGTTGCCACTTGATGGGTCACGTTTTGAAAATGCTAGCCGCCGACACAAGCCTCTCTGTATTGTAAATTCAAATTCAAAATTCAAACGTTTATTTCAAACTCAGGGTTCATAGCAAGAGCAAAACCAAAACAAGTAGAAAAAAGATAAACAGATAAAATAAAAATATATACATATCAGCAGATACTCGGCAATCTTGTAACAACAATAACATACAGTAATGGGCTCAGTGTGGTCTATATTATCATATATTCCATAACCTACATATGTTGAAGCATGTGAGAATGTTTGGTGGTTACATATGTAAGGCAACTTCACACCTCAGAACAGGACAAAGAGATCTCAACCGCCAGTGAAGATCAAAGCGTCTCCCAGACACTGCGGTGGAGACCGGAGGAGCTGCTCTCACCCCCCAGGACGAAGAGAGGAAGTACGAAGACAATGGGGGGATTAAGATAATGAGAGATGTCAGCCTTTGATATTGTAACGTTGGGGCCATGTTAAGGGGGGCAGGGATTTCCCAGCATGCTTTGCCAGTTGAAAACGTTATGTGTGTAACCGTGATTTAAACGGAGGTCTGGGAGAATGACCTCCCCTCCTGCCTGTGCTCAGAGTGTGTGAAAAATAAATCCCGTTGATCACAACCATCTGCTCCATTTTCTTTGTGTGAACCCTGCTTACGTCACACTGGTGTCAGAAGTGGGATGGAGCAAATGGAAGCTAGGATCAGAATGGAGATCCAGCAGCTGGAGCAGGCCATTGCTCAGCTGATGATGGACGATGGGACCGAGACACCACCACCGGGAGCCCGGAGCAGGGACGAACGAAGCGGCGGACCTGACGGGGCCAGCGCACCCCGTCTCCTGTCTTTTTCAAGACAGAGCAGAGCAAACATTCCACCCTTCTCAGGACAGCATGGGCTGGCGACCCCACGGCGATCAAGGGTGGCGATCGATCAGGAAACGACCACCCCACCTGTTCGACAGCGGGCCAAGATTCCCCGTTTCAACGGCGAAGCCACATTGGATGACTACCTGACACAGGTCGAGCTGACTGCGGCGCTGAACGGCTGGTCGCCAGAGGAAACCGCCGTACAGGTCGCGCTGGCCTTGGAAGGGAAAGCCCTCTGCACGCTCTCTGATCTCCGGCCCGAGGAGCACCTCAGCTGGCCAGCACTACAAGGGGTGCTCCAGAGACGATTTGGGAGAATAGCGGACGCTGAGCACGCCCAAGAACAACTGACCCGCCGCCGCCAGAACCACCAGGAAAAACTAGGAGCCTATGCTGCAGACATATGGCTGTTAACCCGGCGCAGCTACCCAGATTTCGCGCCGGAGGCAGTACAGAAGCTCGCCCTCCGGAGTTTCATCCAAGGTCTCCGCCCGGCCCAGCTCCAGAGCCACGTACGGCTCAACGCCGCGAGCGACTGGAGGACTGCAGTGGCAGAAGCAGAGCGGGCAGAGCCACTAATAAATTGCACCGCTGAAGCAGCAACGCACAGCCGAAGAACCTACCAGGCTACGATGGAGAGCGAGGGGGAGGAGGAGGAATTACGGCAGACCACGGCGGTGCGTCCACGGAGAAGATGGCCTCGGCGGCGCGAGGAAGGGTGCTTCCGCTGCGGAGAGATGGGACACATCGCATGATACTGCCCCGCACCCACCCCACGACAAACCGGCCCCTCGCCGGCGTTAAACTAGAGCGAGGTGGCGTGAACGGAGACAGGCCACCTCCAGCAGATGTTTCCCCCGAGGAGCCGGCACCGCGCGTGGGCCGAGTTGGACACTCTCCAGGGATCTATCTACAGTGCAGCTTGGGGAAGACGTCGATCCGGGCCCTGATTGACACCGGCTCTACAATCTCTTTGGTTCGACCCGGTGTGCTGCCGGGCACGAGCAAAACGGCTCCGCGGGGGTGGGAATCCACCGAGCGCTGCGTCACCACAGCTACCAGTGAGCGCGCCCGACTGAAGGGGCGGAGAGTGCTGGTGGCGGGGGTGGCCGGTCAGAACATAAGACACCCGTTCTGGCTGGCTGACATCCAAGACCCCTGTATTATTGGACTAGACCTGCTCACAGCCTGGCGTGCCAAGATTGACACCGCCGGACCTTCCCTCCAGCTGGGAAACCGGACCATCACGCTCCACAGCAGAACCCAGGGAAGGGACACGGGGGCACGCGCAATCAAGGGATCGCCAAGACAGACCGGACCAGGCAGGCCACCGCGAGGACTGGACACGATGACGTCACCAGCGCGGACAGAGGGAGCACGAGCACACACAGGGACAGCAAGGGGAGGGGTCAACGTGTCAGCAGAGACGCAGCAGGCGGTGGAGGAATTATTTCAGCGGAGCTGCAGCGGGCTGGACCCGGAACAGAGATGCCAGCTGCGGGAGCTATTGGACTATTACGTGGGTGTTTTCGCCGCGAAGGATGAGGAATGCGGCCAGACCGGGTTGGTGCAGCACGAGATCGACACCGGTGAGACCAGGCCAATTCGACTCCACCCACGCCGGCTGCCCTTTTCAAGGCGGGCAGCAGCAGAACAAAAAGTGCGAGAAATGCTGGAGGCAGATGTTATTGAGCCCTCCAGCAGCCCCTGGGCGGCGCCTGTGGTGCTGGTCAAGAAGAAGGACGGGTCGTGGCGGTTCTGTGTGGATCTCCTTCCTGCTGAGGAGACTCAGGTCTTTTGGTGTACAAGGGGCGCTGCTGAAGTCATTCTATGACACGGTGGTGGCATCAGCCATCACTTTTGGAGTGGTCTGCTGGGGCAGTGGCATTACTGCAGCCGATAGGAAGAGACTGAACAAACTGATTAAGAAAGCTAGCTCTGTCCTGGGGCAGCGCCTTGATCCGATGGAGGAGATAGGAGAGAGAAGGACGGTGGCTAAACTGTCATCTCTGCTGGAGTCCGAGTTCCACCCTATGCAGGACATACTGAATGCACTGAGGAGCTCATTTAGCAGCAGACTACATCATCCCAGGTGCACAACCGAGAGGTTTCGTAGGTCCTTCCTACCAACGGCTGTCAGACTGTACAACCTAAGCAGGGCTGCTCGCAGAGATAGCAAAAAAGACGTAACAAACTAATAGTTTTTTGAATGCAGAAGATGCAATAGACTTACACAGTGGTCCTCTCCGGCATACAACTAGGAGCATGCCGGTCGCTATGGAGGGTGAGAGTGTGTATGGGCACATAATCATACCATGCAGGATAGCTGGGTAGACGGTTATGCTGTTTCATTCCATCTAGCGGCAATGCTCTGCACTGTGTGTGTTTATATATTTGCATATTTGTTCCGTCTAGCTGCAATGCTCCGTACTGTGGGTGTTTATATATTTATATATCTACATGTTATTCCATCTAGCTACATTGCTCCGCACTGTGTGTGTTTATATACTTGCATATTTATTCCACCTAGCTGCAATGCTCCGTACTGTGGGTGTTTATATATTTACATATTTATTCCATCTAGCTACAATGCTCTGCACTGTGTGTCTGTGTGTGTGTGTATATATATATATTTTATAGTAATACGTACATATGTTTATTAGCTGCTCTTGCTTGCTTGTTTTTTTTTTTTTTTTTTTTTTTTTTTCTTGCCTTCTGATTGTTGCTCTGAGTGTTGCTATCCCTGTGCTGTTGCAATCCTGGAATTTCCCCGTTGTGGGACTAATAAAGGCTTATCTTATCTTATCTTATCTTATTACCGACGCCTGAACGATGCCACCAGGAAAGATTCCTACCCCCTGCCCCGCATCGATGACGCACTGGACCACATCACCGGCTCCAGCTGGTTCAGCTCGCTGGATCTATGCAGCGGCTATTGGCAGGTAAAACTGTCACCCGAGGCCCGCCAAAAAACAGCCTTCTCCATCGGGCAGGGACTGTACCAGTTTAAAGTGATGCCGTTTGGACTCTGCAACGCTCCGGCCACCTTTGAGCGCTTGATGGAGCGAGTGCTGGCTCACGTGCCCCGGAGTCGCTGCGTTGTTTACCTGGATGACCTGCTGGTGCATGCAGCTGATTTTGACAGCGCCCTGTCAAATCTCCGAGAGGTGCTGGGAGCCATCCAGCAGGCGGGGCTACGGTTACACCCTAAGAAATGCCACCTGTTCCGGCGGGAGACCACCTTCCTGGGCCACATCGTCAGCGCAGCGGGGGTCGCCACCGACCCAGAAAAAGTGGCAACAGTGAGAGACTGGCCAGTGCCGCGGAACGTTGGAGAACTGAGGAGTTTTCTTGGATTGGCCTCCTATTATAGGAGGTTTGTGAAAGACTTCGCCACCATCGCCAGCCCGCTGCATCAGCTGACGCAGAAAGGCCGCACAGGAGCGGGCCACTTCGGAGTGACAAAGACGCTGCAGCGCCTTCGGGCCCGGTTCTACTGGCCCGGTTGTCATCAGGACGTGGAGCTCCACGTTCATCGCTGCGACACATGCACAGCTCAGAAGGGACCAACTCAGCGATCCCACGCTCCCCTGCAGCAGTACCGGGTGGGAGCACCGATGGAGCGAGTGGGAGTGGACATCCTGGGCCCTTTCCCGACCACGGACCGGGGGAACCGCTACGTGCTGGTCGCGATGGATTATTTCACTAAGTGGCCAGAGGCGTACGCGGTCCCGGATCAGAGCGCCGCTACGACGGCATCAAAGCTGGTGGATGAAATGTTCTGTCGGTTTGGCGCACCGGAGGAGCTGCACAGCGATCAGGGTCGGAACTTCGAGGCGGAGGTCTTCGGAGAGGTCTGCAAACGGCTGGGCATCCGGAAGACCCGGACCACCCCACTGCATCCACAGAGCGACGGCCTGGTCGAACGATTCAACCGGACCCTCACCACCCAGCTCGCTATCCTAGTGGACCAGCGACAGCGAGACTGGGACCTGCACCTGCCTTTTGTTTTGTGGGCGTACCGGACAGCAGCTCAGGAATCTACCCGGTGCACCCCTGCAGCGCTTATGTTTGGATGCGAGCTGCGCACACCAGTAGATTTGGTATTCGGTCCCCCCCCCCTGAGCCGGAGGTGGAGGGAAAACCCGGATTGGATTATTTTTTTTTGTTTGAAAGAACGTCTCCACACGGTGCACGAGCTGGCTCGAGAGGCCCTGGCAGCGGCAGGGGGTTGGCAGAAGCGAGCGTACGACTCCCGCTGCCAGGGGAGGGACTTCACACCGGGAGATCGAGTCTGGGTTTTCTGCCCTGAGAGGAAGAGAGGACGATCACCGAAGCTGGCGAGCCAGTGGTCGGGGCCATGCGTGGTCCTGGAGAGACTGTCAGATGTGGTGTACAGGGTGAGGCTTAGAAAAAGGGACCGGGTTGTGGTCCTTCATCGTAACCGTCTCGCCCCGTATCGGCCATCTGCACCGCTGGTGGACGAACCGGAGCTTCCATCCCAGCCCGATACCCCGACCGAGACCCAGATGGACACTAGGGGGCCTGTACGTGTTGGCCGCCGGCGCCGAAGACCGCCCCGACACCTGGATGAGTTTGTATTAGACTTTTAAATTGGACTTTAATTTTTCTGGGGACAGAAACCAGTCCAGGAGGGGGGCAGTGTAACATTGAGGCCATGTTAAGGGGGGCAGGGATTTCCCAGCATGCTTTGCCAGTTGAAAACGTTATGTGTGTGTAACCGTGATTTAAACGGAGGTCTGGGAGAATGACCTCCCCTCCTGCCTGTGCTCAGAGTGTGTGAAAAATAAATCCCATTGATCACAACCATCTGCTCCATTTTCTTTGTGTGAACCCTGCTTACGTCACAATATGCATGTCTTTTGTTATGTGCAAGTATAAAGTCAGAGAGCCGAAACTGTTCGGTCTCTTTTTCCTTCTGCTGCTTCTGCACTTAGATGAGACTTGTTAGAGGAGCTGATAATAAACTTTGGTTTATGTATCATACTGCCTCGTTCTTCCAAGCTCTTCTACACTCAGTATAATATGGAACGCCACCACTTCCAAATGCTGGAGTGAAGTGTGAGTGACGAGTTGACAATTGCTGATATAAGATGATTGTTACATGCCAGCAACCTTCTCATAAAACTGTCAACATTCTTACGTATCAGTTCGCCAAAAGACAGAATGTTCACAGACACAAACATCATGCTTGCACTTGACCGTATCGTATTGTAAACAGAGACGGACATTTCGTCTGTGGAAATGCATGACTGATTCCGTTTTCACCCAACAATACAGACCTCTCTATGTGCAGTCAGCCTGACTAATTTAACTGTAGACTGTAGTAAATAGTGCAACAAAGGGGCTGGCCATTAATGAAAGAGGTGACAAAGGCAACCACGTGGCCTTAATTGTTCAATTACTTAACAAGACCTGTTGGGCCAACTTTGCATTTGACAACAATAGTTGAATACTTGAAACTCAGGGTCTTGAGAATATACCATATTTTCATGATTTTCAAGATCCCTGGATCATTTAATTATTTCTTTTAAGAATTACTCCTGTGCTGCCCTGATATTTAATGGATTGGTCATGTTACCCATAGGGGCCTTTCCTTAAAAACATTCAAAACATGTAAGAGGGTTAATCATGTTAATATGGGTCGAAGCAAATATGCTTACCAGGGGTGTCGATCAAGTAGCTGTACACGTCCGGCCACTGCACATCTGGCCACCTGGTCGGGTCATTAACCCATTTTCCGGCTGGTAGCTTGTATGGGCAATCTGTCAGTCCACTTGCTGTCAGTTTCTCCTGATAACGTAGCAAGCTTTTCTATGTAGTCACAGGCCATGACAAAAAGTCAAAACACTGCACTAGACAAGGCTTGGTAACAGGTTTGTTTTCACCGAGTTAAGATGGCGGCGATGTGTTACTAACCGGAAGTGATGTAGCCCCGACCGCGCCTTATATTCAGACTGAAAACATTTTCAGAGCTGACAGCTTTAAAGCAAGTAAGTTCAATTGGTGATTTTGAACGCAAGTTTCTGTCACGGGAAACTAATCAAATCCGACTAACATGTCCGGCGGGAAAACGAACGTTAAGCTAACAACAACTACTACTGATCACGACTACACCCTGATGGAAACCTCTGTTAGTAGCGGTCCTGGTAAGAGAAAAAGTTCTCCCGTCACTCCAACAAAGTCCTCTGCTCCGTCACTTTCCAAGATGAAAACCGCCCAAGAGCAATCTTACGACAACTTGGTAGATGCTATCACAAAGCTAACCACCAAAGTTGATGATTTTGGAGCACAGTTAAGGGAGACCGCCACAATGGTAGCCAGCATCACCCGTCTTGTTGAAATTAATACTGCTGACATCAAAATTGCCAGACCAAACTACAGAGCTTTGAGAGAGACATCCCCAAGCTTATACAAGAAAACGAAGAGCTAAAGGGAAGCATTACTGAGCTGGAGAGGTACAAGAGGCGCTGGAACCTTAAAATACACGGTGTAGAAGAGCTTGAAATAACGAGGCCATATGATTTATAAACCAAAGTTTAATATCAGCTTCGCTCCTCTAACAAGTCTCGTCTCAGTGCAGAAGCAGAATAAGAGGTCGAACACAGTCAGACCTTCATACTCATACCTACACACAACAAAAGACATTGCATATCAAAGCTGACATCCCGCATTAACTTAATCCCCCCTCCATTGTCCTCCGTCTCCTCCACCTGACCCTGGGTGGTCAGGGAGATCGATCTGGTCTCCACCACTGTCCTGTTCTGAGGTGTGAGGTCATTCCACATATGTAATCACTAAACATCTTAATATGTCTATACATATGTAGGTATGGAATATATGATTAATATAAACCACAGCCCCCCCCCCAAACGACTAAGAAAAGGACAATCAAAGTAAGTCTACAGTTTAAAATAATCTCTATGACATACTATACTGTTAAACCTCTTGACAGGGAAAACAAGGAAGAATCTTTCCAGCAGTCATGCTCCTGTAGAGAATTCAGTGGTAACCACAACAGTGTAGTAATATCACAAATCAGCCTTAATACTGTCACGGCACAATCTGATAACATAGTTAACAACTCTTGGTTGATTTGCATCAGTCCCTGTGCCGTCTGGGTTTTAATCTTCTCCCGAATCTGCTGTGGGTCCGCTTTGGCGTCCTGGTGGGACCCTCCTGTAAGGAATCTGCAGCTTGGGGAGGAGAGTGGTTATTTGTTCCCTGCAGGGGGGCTGAGTCTTTTTTCTTGGGGGGTCTACCCCGCCGAGGTGCCCTCGCTACCCGTGCAGGTTCGTCTCTCAACAAGAAAGCAGGTTTAAGTCTGTCAATGCTGACTGTTTCTTTTCTGTCCCCTAAATCAAGCACAAAATGCTTATCACCAGGTTCCAGCACTCTGAATGGTCCGTCGTATGGTGGACGGAGGGTTGATTTTAAAGCTTCATGCCTAACAAAAACAAACTCGGCATTTTTTAAAGCTTGGGGGACAAAAACCCGTGGAAAAGAGTGATGTGCCGGTCCGGGGAGAGTGTCTGGTCCGTTGCTGCCTAAAGGCCTCAGGGTTGGAAGATGCCCAGGCTCTGGATTCTCTGGTAAAAACTCACCTGGGAGTCTGAGAGGTTGTGCAAAAACTAACTCTGCTGGGGAGGCGTCTAGATCCTCTTTAGGCGCAGCACGCAACCCCAATAAAACCCAGGGAAGTTTATTTACCCAATTTGTATCCGTTAGCGAGGCTCTGAGGGCGGCCTTTAAAGATCTGTGAAAATGCTCGCATAACCCATTAGCCTGAGGGTGATAAGCGGTGGTGCGGTGAATTGTCGCCCCTAAGCTGCTGGCCATGGCTGACCAAAGCTCTGAGACAAATTGAGGCCCCCTATCGGACGTGATGTCCGATGGGACGCCGAAACGTGCCACCCAGTTTGTCAAAAAACCGCGAGCGACTTCCGCCGCTGTGGTTGACGCCAGAGGGACCGCCTCAGGCCAGCGCGTAGTACGGTCTATCATTGTTAACAGGTGTGTGAAACCCTGAGACGAAGGTAGTGGTCCCACGAGGTCGACATGAACGTGGTCAAACCTTCTGGCTGGGATTCGAAAAGGCTCTAGAGGAGCTTTTGTGTGTTTGTGTATTTTGGCGCGCTGACAAGACATGCAAGTTTTTGCCCATTCCTTTAAATTTTTGCGCAGGCCCGGCCACACAAACTTTTCGGTGACCATTTTAACTGAGGCGCGCACCCCTGGGTGTGCGAGGGAGTGAACCGAGTTGAAAATGCGGCGGCGCCATGCAGGTGGGACTACCGGGCGAGGTCGGCCGGTTGAAACGTCGCAGATTAGGGGGGGTACACCGTCACGTAAACCCCTTTCCTCCAGTCTTAACCCTGTTGGTCCAGACAGGAGCGCGCACACGTCCGCGTCACTGCTTTGTTCCTCTGCCATGGCTGCATAATCTATCCCTACGTGAATTGGGGCCGCGTCCGCGTTGGCGAAGAGTTCTGCGGCTGAGGTAGTATAATCTGTCTCCTCGTGCTCTGGCGATGTCACAGCGCGAGAGAGGCAGTCTGCTACCACGTTAAGTTTGCCTGCCACATGTCGAATGTCTGTGGTGAACTCTGAAATTGCAGCTAGCTGTCTTTGTTGCCTGCCTGACCATGGTTCTGAAATTTTAGCCATTGCAAAAGTGAGCGGTTTGTGGTCTACAAAAGCCGTGAAACGCCGCCCTTCTAACCAGAACTGGAAGTGGCGGATGGATAAATGAAGCGCTAGCAGCTCCCTGTCAAAAGTGCTGTATTTACGCTCGGTTTGGTTTAAAGATTTGCTAAAAAATGCTAAAGGTTGCCAGGTTCTGCCAACATGTTGTTCCACGACTGCCCCTATGGCCAGGTCTGAAGCGTCTGTGGTTAACGCTATGGCCGAGGGATCGGGGTGAACCAACAATGTGGCATTCGCTAGAGCACTTTTTACTTCCGCGAAGGCGTGTTTGCGCTCCGGGGTCCATTCAACCGCATTGGAAGGCTTTTGTTTTCTGAGCGCGGCATACAGGGGCTGCATGAGTTGAGCTGCGCGGGGGAGGAAACCGTTGTAAAAATTTACCATTCCCAAAAATTCTTGCAGCGATTTGACCGTTTGTGGTTGTGGAAAATTTTTTACCGCGTGGACTTTGTCTGGCAGCTTGACGGTGACGGCGCTTGTGTGGGCCATCCCTGATGTGTCCGCCGGGTGAGAGCGCCTTTCTTCAGCTCTCACGGCGGGGCTGGTGCTCGGTTGAGCCCTCTCTGTAGCTTCTGCCGTGGGGGAACGTCGTCCATCTGTTCCCCTGTCTGCATGGGCGCCGGCGCTTGCCTGGGTCGCCTCTGATGAGTCAATCGCGGGAGAACATCTCTGTTCCATCCTCGCGTCAGGGTCACCAGTGTAGAAGAGCTTGAAATAATGAGGCGATATGATTTATAAACCAAAGTTTAATATCAGCTTCGCTCCTCTAACAAGTCTCATCTCAGTGCAGAAGCAGAATAAGAGGTCGAACACAGTCAGACCTTCATACTTATACCTACACACAACAAAAGACATTGCATATCAAAGCTGACATCCCGCATTAACTTAATCCCCCCTCCATTGTCCTCCGTCTCCTCCACCTGACCCTGGGTGGTCAGGGAGATCGATCTGGTCTCCACCGCTGTCCTGTTCTGAGGCGTGAGGTCATTCCACATATGTAATCACTAAACATCTTAATATGTCTATACATATGTAGGTATGGAATATATGATTAATATAAACCACGCACGGGATCAAAGAAAAGGATAACGAAATGATCCGTGAGGAGGTAATCCACATTCTGTCAGAAATTGCACCGCAGTGGGCAACGACCATGGGCACTATTGTTGATAGTGTCCACCGCCTGGGAAAACGTGAAAATGGAAGAAACCACCAGGTTATTCTCCAGTTTGTTATGAGATACCACTGTGAAGAAATTTGGAGGCTGACCAAGAACTCCAAATTCTGCAGAGTAGCCGGGATCCGATTCAAGCGAGATTTCTGTAAAGCCGACAGGGATGCTCGCGCAGCAGCATAGCCACAGATGGAGCAAGCCCGTGCAGCTGGGAAAAACATCTGGTACAAAGGCCATGTGGGATACATCGACGGTAGAAGAGTCAGCATCTAAGGGTCTGGTTCACAACTATGGCTGAACAAGCACTTTGACTCTTTAATGTTCTGTACATGTTGCTGAGTTACTTCAATGTTTACTTTATAGGGAGTCATTTCATAGTCCCCTTTTGAAGTACGCTGTGTTCCTGGCAGCTGTCATTTGGAAAGGTTTACATGCTATTTTTACTCAGGTTCCTGCCTCTTTTTTTTGAAGGGTAGGTTTATAAGGCAGCTCTTTTTCAATGCCATTTTGATAATTTGCATTACATATTTTCGATAATTTTATAGATTAGGTTTTTGGATTCTGTCATAACAAGCGTGCAGCTTGGGGAAAAAGGAGGAAGGGAAAGGGGAAAGAAAAGGGGAAAAAGGGAAAAGAAGGGGAAGGAAAAAAGAGGAAGAAAAAGGAAAAAAGGGAAGGGAAAAAAAGTTATGAGTTAAAACATATATTTAGCAATTTAATCAGGGGCTTTCTTCAGTGTACTTGGTCCAAAGTAACAACCTAAACCGTTTATCTACTTGTTATTTTATTTTATTATTATTTTAATTTTTTCCTTATTCTCTGGCATCCTTTATGTCTTTTATTACAACCTTTTCTTTTGCATCACTTAATGCTAGGGGTTTACGAGACTCTATAAAAAGAAAGGCTACATTTCTATTCCTTAAAAATGAAAAAGCACATTGTTATCTTATTCAGGAGACTCACAGCAACGATACAGATGAAAAAATGTGGACAAACCAATGGGGAGAAAAAATATACTATAGTCATGGCACAAATAGGTCAGCAGGGGTCGTCATACTCCTAAATAACTTTCCTGGGAAAGTAGTTGCAACCAAAAGAGATGACACAGGACACTGGATTATTTGCGTTTTTGAAATATACAACCAATTCTTGATTCTTGTTAACATTTATGGGTTTATTAACCACAACCAGAACAAACAATTAATTACAGACGTGACTAACATATTCAATCAATCAAAGACTTTATTCCAGACTCATGGTCCATCAAAAAAAAGATAAAATAAAAATAAAAATAAAATAAAATAAAAACAAGACAGTTGAAAAACAGTTAATAAGAGAAACAATCAAAAAGTTACAAAAAACACTAAGACACAACTACTAAGAGAAGTACAAAGACAGTACAGACTTTAAAAAGACTTAAAAAGACAACTGTACCAGTGCCTTCTAAACTGTGACTGACAGCGAATAGAACTGAGCTTAATGCTAGACATGACTTGAAGGATTTCATTTCTAGAAACATCAAGCCGACAGATGAATTTATACATAAGATTCCTTATTACTGCATGCAGAGTATTTACACGTGATGAGACAAATAACTCGGAAGCACTGCACCATCGAGGCTTTTTAAGTAAAATTCTGGGAGACTATGTCTGGTCTGGGAACGCCTTGGTATCCCCTCTGAAGAGCTGGAGCAGGTGGCTGGGGAGAGGGAAGTCTGGGCTTCTCTGCTTGAACTGCTGCCTCCGCGACCCGGACCTCCGGAAAAGCGGTAGAAGATGGATGGATGGATGGATATCCATAAATGAGCAGTGTATAAAGGTGTACAGTAGGTTTTAAAAAGAACCAGTTTCACCTCATCTGAACAAAAAACAAATCTGCGTGCAAGAATATTTGCTTGCATGTAGATTTTGCAGCGTTGTCTGAAAATATCATCATCATCAGTCATTCTATCATTAATAAAATGTCCCAGATATTTAATTTTATTCCTGACAATTAATTCCCTGCCTGCCAATTCAAAGACAGGGAATTTCATTAACAAATCTTCCTTAGTTCGGCAAATCAGCGCACAACTCTTATTTGTATTATATTTTATGTCATTTTCCTCTCCATAAGCACTACACACTCTTAATAACTCCTGAAGACCAGCACTACTTGGACTGAGAATAACTAGATCATCAGCATACATGAAATGATTCACTAACTTATTCCCTATTAAACACCCAGTTTTACAGGCATTCAGTTGCTTTGACAACTCATCCATGTAAAGATTAAATAGAATAGGGGACAATATACTGCCCTGTCTGACACCACTGCTCACACCAGATGTGGATGAATGACTCTTCCCCCATTTCACCAGCATCTTCTGATGTGCGTACCAGTAAATCAGGATACGTACTAAGTACTTGGGAACCCCCCTGTCAATCATTTTCCTAAACAATATCCTGTGATTAACACAATCAAACGCCTTGGAGGTGTCAATAAAACACAAAGAGTTTTGATTTCTGTACTTATTTATAATTTCTTTTAAAGCATATATGCACAGATCTGTTCCATGATGGGGTTTAAATCCAAATTGATGATCAGTAGATCTGATGAATACATTTAATTTTTCAAACATGATTTTCTCCAGTACTTTAGATATTATATTGGCTAAAGCTATGGGCCTGTAATTATCCAGGCTACAGAGCTTGCCAGCTTTATCTTTAATGACTGGTACCAACACAACAGACAATAAAGATTCTGGTAACATCCCATGAATCATGAAGCTGGTGAAACAGATTGCAAGAAGAGGAGCAATTCTTGAGCTAGCATATTTAAGATGCTCAGCAGAAATACAGTCTAAACCACTCGCTTTGTTATCTGATAGCTCTCTAATGGCTTTGGTCACTGCATAAGTGTCAATCAGGAGCGAATCGTCCCTTTCTACTTTCCCTACCTTATTAGTTTCATCCTTAGTTGAATTAAATAATGAGTAAAAGTGTTGCCGCCATAGATCCACAATATTTTCTGTACCTGAAATGCCTTCCAAGGTACAGGGCAAAGACGTTTTACTGTTACTAATCCGTCTAAGCTCCTTCCAAAAATCTGTGACATTCTTATCTAACAATTTCTAGGCCAAGGAATTACTTCTCATTAGCTGCTCATTTTTAGAAATATGACGAATAGCATACTTAAACTTTGCATTTGTACATTTCTTCATCTCAAATTCTGGCCCTTGTCTGGGTCTCCCAGCCATCACCCATGCTTTATATGCTTCCCGAGCTTCAGAATAAGGCACAGCTACGGCCTCATTCCAGCCAGGTCTAACATTATGTGTTTTACATATTTTCTTATAATAAGGCTTACTGTCCTTATACAGCGAGTTAACTATAGCATTGTACAGACTACAAAGGTCTTTCTTATGCTCATATTGAAGGAATTATCTCAAATATATATCAGTCCTGTTTTTGTGATCACAACATATCACAAATCCATCCCCAATTGCTTGGGCTTTAACCTCCTGCCATATCTGCTGTAAGCCGGCTTTGCTCCTTCTGCAGCGGCTCCTTGCATCTGTGAATCAGAGTCATTAGTGCATCCCTGTGGTGGCTTGGAACAATGCCTTCCCGGCGGTCTGCCACGGCGGGGGTCCCTGGCCAACTGCACTTGTTCATCAGCCAAAACAAAGGCGGGTTTGAGTCTGTTAATGCAGACCAACTCTTTTCTGTCTCCCAAATCAAGCAAAAAATGTTTCTCCCCTGTCTCCAACACTCTGAAAGGCCCGTCGTAAGGCGGTCGCAAACCTGGCCTTTGAGCATCGTGTCTGACAAAAACAAATTCTGCATTTTTTAAAGCTCTAGGCACAAAAACGCGCGGAAAACTGTGATGAACTGGGCCAGGAAGGGTGTTTGATCCCGTGTCGCTCTGCAACAGCTGAGCGGGGGGGCAATTTGGTGCGGGGTTGTCCGGAAGGAATTCGCCCGGCAAACGGAGGGGTTGAGCAAAAACTAATTCAGCCGGAGAGGCTTGCAAATCCTCCTTAGGTGCAGAACGCAACCCTAATAAAACCCATGGAAGTTTATCCACCCAATTTGTATCCGTAAGAGACGCTCTGAGGGCTGCTTTCAATGACCTATGAAAGCGTTCGCACAAACCGTTAGCTTGGGGGTTATACGCGGTAGTACGGTGAATTTTCACCCCCAGGCTGTGGGCCATGGATGACCAGAGTTCGGAAACGAATTGGGGACCTCTGTCAGACGTTATGCCCGACGGAACTCCAAAACGCGCAACCCAAGCCGTTAAAAACGCACGTGCAACGTCTGCTGCCACAGTTGACGCCAGAGGAACCACTTCTGGCCAGCGCGTGGTGCGATCTACCATCGTCAAAAGGTGTGTGAACCCCTGCAACAACGGAAGGGGGCCCACCAAGTCGACATGCACATGATCAAAACGTTTAGCCGGAATGTGAAAAGGCTCCAAAGGGGCCCTAGTGTGCTTGTGTATTTTGGCTCGCTGACACGCTACACAGGCCGCTGCCCATTCTTTGACTTGTTTACGCAACCCGGGCCAAACAAATTTTTCCCCCACCATTTTAATTGATGCGCGCACCCCCGGGTGCGCCAGAGAATGGATTGAGTCAAAAACGCGGCGGCGCCACGCGGCTGGAACCACGGGACGAGGCCGCCCGGTGGAGACATCGCAGATTAGAGGGGGCATACCTATCTGCAGCACCCTGTGCTCCAGCCTTAACCCTGTTGGTCCAGACTGGAGCGCGCGCACATCCGCGTCGTCAGCCTGCTCCGCGGCCATGGCTGCGTGATCTAAACCCACGTGGACCGGGGCTGCGAGCGCTTCCGCACCACAGACTTGGCCCGCGGCCACGGCTGCCGAGCCTGCCCCCATGAGGCTTGGCGCTGCTACTGCACGCGAAAGACGGTCTGCCACAACATTATGTTTACCCGCGACATGCTGAATATCGGTGGTGAACTCCGATATCGCAGCCAGCTGCCTTTGTTGTCGGCCAGACCAAGGCTCTGAAATCTTGGCCATTGCAAATGTTAACGGCTTATGGTCCACGAACGCGGTAAAACGGCGCCCCTCAAGCCAGAACTGGAAATGGCGGGTGGCCAAATGCAGGGCCAAAAGCTCGCTGTCGAATGCACTGTATTTCCGCTCGTTATCGCGCAAGATTTTGCTGAAAAACGCGAGGGGTTGCCAGCTCCCCGCCACAAATTGTTCAACGACCGCCCCTACCGCTAAATCGGAAGTGTCCGTGGTGAGCGCCATACGTGCCGTTGGCACCGGGTGTGCCAACAAAACAGCGTTCGCCAGGGCTGATTTGACCTGGGAGAAAGCGCGCTCCCGCTCCGGGGACCACTCGATCTTATTTGCTGGTTTTTGCTTTTTAAGTGCCGCGTACAGTGGTTGCATGAGCTGCCCTGCGCCTGGGAGAAAGCGGTTATAAAAATTAACCATTCCCAAAAATTCCTGCAATGCTTTGACCGTCTGAGGTTGGGGAAAATCCATTATTGCGCATACTTTATCAGGCAGAGGAACCGCTCCTTCTGGTGAAACGCGGTGCCCCAAAAAATCGATTTGCGCAACCCCAAACTGGCACTTCGCTGGATTAATTATTAACCCGTGCTCTGCCAGCCTCCGAAAAACCGCTGTGAGGTGGCTTTCATGTTCGTCTTCGGACGTGCTGGCTACCAAAATATCATCCAAGTAGACGAACACGAAAGGGAGGTCGCGTAAAACTGCATCCATCATGCGCTGGAATGTCTGCGCAGCCCCTTTGAGTCCAAAAGGCATACGCAAAAACTCGAAAAGCCCAAAAGGAGTTATTACCGCTGTTTTGGGTATGTCCTGAGCGTGGACTGGGACTTGATGGTACCCGCGCACCAAATCTATTTTAGAAAAATTGCACGTCCCCGCTAAATGTACGGAAAAATCCTGGATGTGCGGAATCGGGTAGCGGTCGTGAGCTGAAGCGTTATTCAACCTGCGGAAATCACCGCAAGGCCGCCATGAACCATCAGCCTTGGGGACCATATGTAGTGGTGATGCCCAGGGGCTGTTAGAGCGTCTAATGATGCCCAGTTTTTCCAGGTTGGCGAATTCCTCGTGCGCTATGGCGAGTTTAGCTGGGTCCAAGCGCCGAGCTTTTGCAAAAACGGGGGGACCGGTAGTAGTTATAAAGTGCTCCACCCCATGTTTAGCCACTGACGCCGAGAACGTTGGGACTATGAGTGCTGGAAACTGAGTGAGTAGTGTTTGAAACTTACCACCCGCAGCTGTGATGTTGGGCTGTGCAGTGGGCGGGACCACCCGGGCTGTGCAGGAAATGCTGTGAAAAGACAGTGCATTAACCAGACGTCTATTAGCAAGATCAACCAATAAACCATTCGAGCACAAAAAATCAGCACCTAACATGTTATGACTGACTGCTGCAACGACGAAGGTCCACTCAAATGTCCAACCGTGAAAAGACAGGGGGAGGGTCTTTTCCCCGAAGGTCTTGATCGTCGAACCGTTCGCCGCCAACACCAGGAGTCCGCTGGAAGGCGCCAGCCGATCAGCGTGGAGAGGTGTGATGAAACTCAGCTGGGAGCCCGTGTCCACCAGGAACTGCCTCCCTGATTTCCCGTCCGTGAGGTAGAGCAGCTTATTCTTTGCGCTGAGAGCAGCAGCTGCTACCGACTCTCTGGCCTGGCATTTTCCCGAGCGCTTGAACTGGCACGGGGGAATGCATTTGTGTGCCCTCTCGGCGAAGCGTCGGTGATAAAAGCAGAGGGTGTCGCGCGCCCCGCGTCTCCTGGTCTCCGCCGCTGCCGACGTCAGCGCATCCAGTGTTGCAGCCTCTGGCCCCCTGCCGTCTCCGGGCGTTGCGCTCAGCTCCGCTGCCGCTGTCGTGGCCGTGTGCCGTCTATGGGCGTCGACGAGTCGCTGTGCCTCCTGGCCCAGCTCGTGGTAATCTCGGTTGGTCAGCCGCTGCGAGCTGGCCAGGGTGACTCTCACCGCTGATGGTAGTGTCCTGAGGAAAAGATGGGCGAAGATAAAGCCGTCATCGTCCTGTCTGCCTCGCCTTCAGTCAACATCAGGAGCTTCTCTGCCCGCTCTCCCAGCGAGGGGGTGAAAGCACGGATGAACGCGGCTTTCAATGCGCCGTACTTGTCGACTTCTGGTGGATGGTTAGTCAGGCTCTCCATCCGCTGTGCTGTGAGGCTGTCCAGCTTTGCTACCACATGGTAGAATTTCGTTGCATTTGCTGAAATTCTCCGGAGGTGAAACTGCGCCTCGACCGTGTTGAACCAGGCATGTGGGCTGTGCTGCCAGAATTCGGGCAGCTGGACTGCGGTAGCTGCGCTAGCCTGGCTGGCTCCTGATGAGTCTGCTGTATGAAGTTCGTCCATACTTAGTCGTAGGGTCACCAGTGTAGAGGATGCATTCAAGGATGAGACTGAGTTTATTTCTCAGGATCAGTTTTATTGAAGGAACACATCCTCTATCGATCTCTCAAAAACAGAAGAGGCTGAGCAATCACATATCACACTTCTTATACCCTGCAGAAGCCACACAACCTAAGTCACATGGTGCTTAAGCAAACATACAATCCGTGGTACATAATCTCAGTCACAATGCTTCTTTGATCTTCTCCTATTGTCTCTTATCCCTCGATGTTCCGGGAGTCCCACTGGGGCATCCTCTCCAAGACAAAGGCCCGAACTCACACCTCCTCGTCATCTCCTGTAGGTCTCTGCCAGCCCAGACCTCTTTTGTCCTCTGAGACATGAAGCCCCCAATACACATACAGTCATGCATATGTGGGAAATATGAATCAATATATGCGCCACAAGAGGAGGGAGAGAGAAGCTCAGCATACTTCTGTAGGCTTGAGAAAAGAAGACAAGAACGAAATGCCATTAAGTCTCTTATAATTGATGGTAAAGAATGTACTGATTCTGTGAGGATCTCTAAAGAAATATTTAAATTTTACAGTGAATTATACTCCTCCTCTTACTCACACACTAATGCAGAGGGTTTCTTTGAGTCCATTTCAGGACAGATACCGAAAATTGATGAATGTTTTAGAAAATCATGTGACGCAGAGATCCAAATGGAGGAAGTAGAAAAGGCTCTAAAATCCTTAGCTCTAGACAGATCACCTGGCTCAGAGGGCTTAACAACCAATTTTTACAGGCACTTCTGGATTAACCTAAAAGATTTATTTTTTAATATGTTAAAGGAAATCCGTGCTACATCAGTTTTACCAAATACTATGAAACAAGGAGTCATCACATTAATTCCCAAACCTGCCAAGGACCCAAAATTGATTGATAATCTCAGACCAATTACTTTACTTAATAATGATTACAAAATTTTAACACATATTTATGCCAACAGACTCAAAACTGGCATCACTGATCTTATCTCAGAGACACAATCAGGTTTTATTAAAGGGCGCTCAATACACAACAATATACGCCTGGTATTGGACTTACTTGACTATAGGGACCTAATTGACGAGGGGTTTATTTTATTTTTGGATTTTTTTAAAGCTTTTGATATGATTGAACACAAATTTATGTTTAGGACCTTAGAGCTTTTTGGTTTTGGGGAGCACTTTTTAGACTTTATAAAACTAATTTACATGGATACCAACAGCTCAGTTCTATTACCACATGGTACCTCCCCTAGATTTTCAATAGGCAAAGGAATTAAACAAGGCTGCCTGGTTTTGCCTCTGTTGTTCATTGCAGCAGCTGAAATGCTCTCAATTTTTATAAAAAACTCTGACTTTGATAAATTAACAGTATTTGGAAAACAACTAACAATCAGCCAACTGGCTGACGACAGCCATATTCATGCACAACTCTGATCAAGTCCCTAAAATTCTCAATTATATAGATGTTTTCTCTAAAGCCTCTGGGCTCAAACTGAATCTAGGTAAATGTGAATTATTACCTATTCATGATTGCAGTCTAAATCAAATCAAAATCAAATCAAACTTTATTGTCATATTGCTGTACATACAACTGTAGTGCAGGCAAGATGAAATTGCGTTTCTCTCGGCATCCATATAAGAAGCAGCATGATTAAGACACACTCCCACATAGCTCCCACCCCCCCATCCATTCACACATCCCTGAGACATACTTGGGGAAAAAGAATAACTAACTATAATATACAAAATGTCCATAGGTGCAGTAGTGTGTATGTGAGATTCCGGGTCAGCTGTTCAGCATCCTGACAGCTTGTGGGAGGAAGCTGTTGATCAGTCTGGTGGTTCTGCCTCTGATGCTCCGGAATCGTTTACCAGATGGAAGAAGTTCAAAGTGTTTATGCAGAGGGTGAGAACGGTCCTTGACAATGTTCAGTGCCCTGCTCCTACGACGGTTCTGAAAAAGTTCTTGGACAGAGGGGAGGGAGACTCCAATTACCCTCTCCGCCCCCTTGACTATCCTCTGCAGGGCTTTTTTGTCTGACATACTGCAGCTGGAGTACCATGTAGCAATGCAGTACGTCAGAACACTCTCCACCACACCTCTGTAGAAGGTCCTGAGGATGCAGATGGGGAGAGAGGCCTGTTTGAGTTTCCTCAAGAAGTGTAGTCTCTGCTGAGCTCGCTTCCTGATCTCCAAGGAATTCTTGCTCCAGGTCAGGTCCCGCGAGATCTCCACTCCGAGGAACTTGATGTTCTCTACTCTCTCCACTAAACGGCCGCCGATGCTGAGGGGGACGTGCTCAGGCTGTGACCGCCGGAAGTCGATAATCATCTCCTTTGTTTTGTCCACGTTGAGCACCAGATTGTTCTCCCTGCACCAGCCCTCCAGGTCTCTCACTTCTTCCCTGTACATTGATTCCTCATCCCTCTGAATAAGTCCCACCACCGTGGTGTCATCTGCAAACTTAATAATCTGGTTCCCCTCGTGTTTGGATACACAGTCATGTGTTAGAAGTGTAAACAACAGTGGACTGAGTACACAACCTTGAGGGGCTCCGGTACTCAGCGTGACAGAGTTGGAGATGTTGTTTCCAACCTAGACAGACTGAGGTCTCTCAGTCAGGAAATCCAGGATCCAGAGACATGTGGCGGTGTTCAGACCGAGAAGGAGTAATTTCTCTATCAGTCTCTGGGGAATAATGGTGTTGAATGCTGAACTGAAATCAATGTACAGGAGTCTGGCGTAGGTGTCTTTCTGGTCCAGGTGGGTGATGACAGAGTGTAGGGTGGTGACTATAGCATCCTCCGTGGAGCGGTTTGAACGATATGCAAACTGGAGCGGGTCGTGTGATGCAGGGAGGCAGGCTGTGATGTGTGGTTTGACAAGCCGTTCAAAACACTTCATCACAATTGGTGTAAGTGCAACAGGACGATAGTCATTCAAACATGACACCACTGGTTTCTTTGCCACCGGTACAATGATAGAGGTCTTGAAGCATCTGGGAACAATGGCCTGACTCAGGGAGATGTTATAAATGTCAGTCAGGACATCCGCCAACTCGCTCGCGCAGTCTCGGAGCACACGTCCCGGAATGTTGTCTGGACCTGCAGCTTTGCGTGGGTTGATTCTGGATAGGGTCCTCCGTGTGTCCGCTGTGTTAATGGTAAAAGCTGGTCCGACCGATGGTGGGAGTGGGCCGGCCCTCCCTCTGATTGTCGAGTTTGATGCTTCAAAACGTGCAAAGAAGTCGTTAAGCCTGTCTGGAAGCGAAGCGTCGTCATCATCGACCCCCTGCCTAGACTTAAAGCCCGTCAGTGTCCGAACTCCCTGCCACATCTGCTTGGTGTTCCTAGTGTCACAGAGGTGTCCCTGGATTTTCTCCGCATAGGCGCGCTTTGCCACCTTAATTCCCTTTGAAAGCGCAGACCTGGCTGAGCGGAGGGCAATCCTGTCCTTCGCTCTGAACGCTGCATCTCTGGCTTTAAGCAGCGAGCGCACCTCTGCAGTCATCCAGGGCTTATGATTACCCCGCATCGTGATGGTCTTCACTGTAGTGACATCCTCTGTGCACTTCGCGATGTAGCTGGTGACCGAATCAGCATACTCCTCCACATCTGTCCTGTCTTCCTGGGAGGCTGCTATTTTGAAGATCCTCCAGTCTGTGTGATGAAAACAGTCTTGCAGTGCAGAGGTTGCACTCTCTGGCAAAATCCTGATTTGTTTCACTGCTGGCCTGCTGCGCTTCAATAAAGGTTTGTAGGCAGGAACCAGCATCACGGACATGTGATCAGAACGGCCGAGATGGGGGCGGGGTAACGCTTTATATGCATCTGTGTTTGTGTACACTAAGTCCAACATATTCTCTCCTCTGGTCTTAAAGTCTACACATTGTTTAAACTTGGGGAGCACAGTCTTTAAGCTGGTGTGGTTAAAATCCCCCGCAACCACCACAAAACTGTCCGGGTGTGACGTTTGGATTTTACTGATTGCATTGTGCAGTTCCCCGAGTGCCTTCTTAGCATTAGCTTTAGCGTTAGCGCTCGGCGCTATGTAAACACCAACTACAAACACGTTGCTGAATTCCCTCGGCAGATAAAAAGGCCGACAATTAACAATAAGGAACTCCGCCAACGGAGAGCAGTGTTTAGACACTAACGTGGCATTAACGCACCAGTTCTTGTTAACATAGATGCATAGCCCACCCCCCCGGCTCTTACCGGAGCTCGCCGTTTCCCTGTCGGCACGGAACATCGCCATATCTTCCAGCTGAATGGCCTCGTCAGGAATGTTGTCGTGGAGCCATGTCTCGGTGAAAACAAACACACAGCAGTCCCTCCATTCTCTCCGGGTTTCTTTCAGCAAACGCAGCTCGTCTACCTTGTTTTCGAGGGCGCGGACGTTTGATAGAAGAAGCGACGGTACCGCTGGTCTGGAGGGGTTAGCCTTTAGCCTAGCATGGATCCCTAGCATGGATCCCGGCCCTTTTTCCTTTTTCCTTTCAGCCATTCATACCATTCCCATCAAACAAACAGTGAAATATTTGGGCATGCATATCACTAAAGATGCTGATCAATTAGTCAAGCTCAATATATGGAATTGCTTGGAGAAATCAAAAACTTATCTCAACTCCTGGTCTCAAAGAGATATTTCCATCATAGGAAGAACATTTCTGACAAAAATGGAATGCATCTCCCGATTTATTTATCCAGCCCATTCATTACCAATGCCCAAAGATGTAGTTAAAGCCATCAATCAAACCATTTTCAATTATATCTGGAAAGGGAAAACACATTATATTAAAAAAAGGTACCATGATTCAAGAATATGAGGAAGGTGGTGTTAAAGCTATAGACTTTGAATGCATTAATGGCACCATCAAAATTAACTGGCTGAGACAATTTATTAAACAACCCAAACATTTCTGGTTTCATATTCCCAATGAAATTTTTGCTAAATTTGGGGGCGTTGAATTCCTGCTCAGATGTGACTATGACCCAAAAAAGCTCCCCTATAAACTCTCCTCATTTCATCAACAGGTCTTACTATATTGGAGATTGATCTATAAACATAATTTTAGCCCTCATATGACCCCTCTGTGGAATTGTAGATATGTACTATAGAAACACAAATCAATATTCCTACAACACTGGCAAAATAAGGGCATTTGGTCTGTACTACACTTATTAGACGGCACAGGGAACATTTTAACTTTTGAAAATTTCTGTGCTAAATATAACATAAATGATAAACGAGAATATAACCAAGTAATGGAGGCAATACCTCAGACAGTTATACTAATGGCCTCAACTTTAAATAGATTTGGCTCTTGCCCAAACCTCCCTTTGCTTTTGGTGAATGGTTTCCACCTAGATGACTCAAAATTAAACAATTTAGCAATTAGAAAAATATTTAATAAAGAAATCTTCCCAGTAACAGTTTCTAGAGCTGCTATTCTTAATTTTTTCTCCAAAAAAGAAGCTCAGATTCTAAGATCTAAATTCTTTAAATTTCCTATTTCACCAAAAGCAAAAGAGATCCATTACAAAGTTTGAAATGGAATTTATCCTTCTGCTGAGTTTCTAAGTAAACGTTTTGGCTTTGAGAACAATAACTGTTCCTTTTGTAATGAACATATAGAAAGTACAGATCACATTTTCTTTTCCTGTATGTACACCAATGCGTTTTGGGATGATTTTCATCACTGGTTATCTAAACATGGACCAACCCCTGTTTTTAACTGTCAGAATATTTTGTATGGCTTTATTATTAAGAACTCATTGCATGATATGTCTATTAACGCCCTCGTAATCTTGGGAAAATTTGATGTACACAGAAATAGATTTTTAAAATGCAAGCCAAATTTTAATGTATTTCACAAAGAACTCTGCCTTTTTTTCTCATCACTGAAACACATGAAGAAGCGGAATGCTGGGAAACTCCACTGTTTGGTTGATGATCGGAAACTCATGGACAACCCCTCTGGACTGAAAAGAACCCCCCCCCCGCGGTTTCTCTTTTTGTCTACTTTTATTATGCTTTTATTTACTTTCTTATTATTATTTACTACTCTTACTATTTTATTTTATCCTTCGTACCTCTTGTACGACTGTTGACTGAACTACACAATTTAGGGGGAAAAAAAAACAAACTTGTTAACTGCCATGTTTATCACCATCTATGTCATAATTCTGTACCTTCAACTTGTTCTCAATAAAGTTTGGGAAAAAAAAAAAGAATCAGAGGAGCGACTGCCATGCAAGGCGCCGCCACAAACAACGTTTTCTTTCCCTCGTTCTAGAACAGCATGAGAGAGAATAAGGCAAAAAAAGAAAAAGCAGACACAAAAAACATACAATAAATTTGGGTTTTCTTAGAAATTCACAGTGTACAAGGGATATCACAATTGACATTGACACATTTTAGTAGAAAAGTCTATTCATTTTTTCAAAATTTTTTTTAACAATATGTAAAGTTTTTGCTGCTTTTTTGTTTTAGATTTTCTTCTTCTTTTAGATTTGATTGGTGGTTGGCAACCAGCTCACAGGTGCATTACCACCACGTACTTCACTCTATATCATCACTGTGATTTTGTTATGTAACGCATTACATCAAACAATTATATATATGGTGACAAATGACACGTCTTTGTGCTGCCTCTTCCACAATTCACAAACGAGCATTTCCAGCCTGGAAGGAATTGTTGAAAGTGTGGAGAGCGTGAAAAGATGAGGCTGAGTTTATTTCTCAATTCAGGTTTATTAACATTCATGTATCTCCAACATCCTCTCAAACAGAAAAGAGGGCCATCCTCCCACATCTGTCCCTTTTATACCTGGGACATCAAAGTACAGAGTCACATTGTCTTTAATCCCAAGACACAATACATAAACCCCCAGGTCTTCTCCTCTCCCCCAAAACCCTGGTGGTCAGGAAATCTCTCAAGGCCATCTCAAAAGATCACATTTTGCATCCTCCTGTTATTCCCAGGAGACCCAGACTTATTGTTCATTCTGAGACGTGGGCAACAGTAATATACATATGCAGCCTAAGCAACTCAAATATGTGTGCCACATGACCCCCCCAAATGTCTAAGATGAAACAATACAACACAGTCTGCACATTATGGTAAAATCACAAACATCAGTCCAAGTGCTGTTTGGGTTTCAATCGTCTTCCGAACTTGCTGTAAGCGGGCTTTACCACTCCCGCGGCGCCATCCTGCTGTAAATCTGCTATCTGAGGATGAGAGCTGTTAGTCAATCCCTGTGGGGGCTCTGGGGCATGCTCCCTGGGAGGTCTGCCGCGTCGAGGAGCTTTCACCAACAGCACAGCCTCGTCAGCCATCACAAAAGCAGGTTTAAGTCTGTCTATGCCAATTGTTTCCCTCCTGCCTCCCAAATCTAGCAAAAAATGCTTATCACCTGTTTCCAGCACTCTATATGGGCCATCATAAGGAGGTCGCAGAGTTGGGCGTTGAGCATCATGTCTGACAAAAACAAACTCGGCGTTTTTTTAAAGCCTTAGGTACAAAAACGCGCGGAAAAGTGTGATGAATGGGGCCCAGAAGTGTGCTCGCTCCCGTGTCGCTCAGTAACTGCTGAGCAGGGGGGCACTCCGGCGCAGGATTATCTGGGAGAAACTCCCCAGGCAGCCGGAGTGGCTGCGCAAACACCAACTCAGCTGGGGAGGCTTTTAAATCCTCTTTAGGTGCAGAACGCAACCCCAATAAAACCCATGGTAGTCTGTTTACCCAATTTGCATCCGTAAGCGACGCTCTGAGGGCTGCTTTCAATGACCTATGGAAACATTCGCATAAACCATTAGCCTGGGGGTGGTACGCGGTAGTGTGATGGATCGTTACCCCCAGGCTGTGGGCCATCGCCGACCAAAGCTCGGAAACAAATTGAGGACCTCTGTCGGATGTAATATCTGATGGAACTCCAAAACGCGCTACCCAAGCCGTTAAAAATGCGCGCGCCACCTCCTCAGCTGTGGTTGATGCCAGTGGGACCACTTCAGGCCAACGTGTGGTGCGGTCCACCATTGTCAAAAGATGTGTGCACCCCTGTGACGGTGGGAGGGGGCCTACAAGGTCGACGTGCACATGATCGAACCTCTTAGCCGGGATGTGAAACGGCTCTAAGGGGGCTTTAGTGTGTTTGTGGATTTTGGCCCGCTGGCAAGCCATGCAGGCTCTTGCCCACTCCTTAACGTGTTTGCGCAGGCTCGGCCACACAAACTTCTGTCCTACCATTTTGACCAACGCGCGCACCCCCGGGTGCGCCAGAGAGTGAATGGAGTCAAAAACACGGCGGCGCCACGCAGTCGGGACCACCGGGCGCGGTCGCCCGGTGGATACGTCGCAGATTAGTGGGGGCATACCATTTTGCAGCACCCTGCTCTCCAGCCTTAACCCTGTTGGTCCAGACTGGAGCGCGCACACATCCACATCGCTAACCTGATCCGCAGCCATGGCTGCATAATCTATCCCCACGCGGACTGGGGCCGTGCGTACTTCCGCGCCGCTATTTTGCTCCGCGGCCATGGCAGTATAATTTACCCCTGCGCGGACTGGAGCAGTTACGGCGCGCAAGAGACAGTCTGCCACTACATTAAGTTTACCCGCTACGTGTTGAATATCGGTAGTAAACTCTGAAATTGCAGCCAGCTGCCTCTGCTGCCGGCCTGACCACGGCTTCGAAACCTTGGCCATCGCGAAAGTCAGCGGCTTGTGGTCGACAAACGCGGTGAAACGCCGACCTTCCAACCAGAACTGGAAGTGGCGAATGGCTAAGTGGTGCGCTAACAACTCCCTGTCGAACGCGCTGTATTTTCGCTCGGCATCGCGCAAAGTCCTGCTGAAAAAGGCAAGCGGTTGCCAAGCCCCTGCAACATGCTGCTCTACAACCGCCCCTATGGCCACGTCTGATGCATCAGTAGTGAGCGCTATGCGGGCCGTTGGGTCTGGATGTGCCAACAATGCAGCGTCTGCCAGTACTGCTTTAACCTCCGAGAATGCGCGTTCCCGCTCCGGGGACCATTTGATTGCATTTGTGGGTTTTTGTTTATTTAGCGCGGCATACAGTGGTTGCATGAGCTGCGCTGCGCGGGGGAGGAAACGGTTATAAAAATTCACCATTCCCAAAAACTCCTGTAATGCTTTGACCGTTTGTGGTTGGGGAAAATTTGTTACTGCACGCACTTTTTTGGGCAGCGGAACCGCTCCTTCTGGGGAGACGCGGTGCCCCAAAAAATCAATCTGCGTCACCCCGAACTGACACTTTGCTGGGTTGATTATTAACCCGTGATCTCCCAACCTCCGGAAAACTGCCGTGAGGTGTTTTTCGTGTTCCTCTTCGGACATGCTGGCTACCAAAATGTCGTCCAGGTAGACGAACACAAAAGGGAGATCGCGCAACACCGCATCCATCATGCGTTGGAACGTCTGCGCGGCGCCTTTAAGCCCAAACGGCATGCGCAAAAACTCAAAAAGGACAAATGGAATCATTACTGCTGTTTTGGGAATGTCTTCAGCGCGTACTGAGACTTGATGGTACCCGCGGACCAAGTCTATTTTAGAAAAAATGCACGCCCCCACCAGATGAACAGAAAAATCTTGAATATGGGGGATTGGGTAGCGGTCGTGCGCTGTAGCGTTGTTCAACCTGCGGAAATCACCGCAAGGTCGCCACGAGCCGTCCACTTTAGGGACCATGTGGAGCGGGGAAGCCCATGGGCTATTCGAACGCCGGATGATGCCCAACTTTTCAAGGTTGGCGAACTCCTCACGTGCTATGGTCAGTTTAGCTGCATCCAAGCGCCGAGCTTTTGCAAAAATGGGGGGACCGGCAGTAGTAATAAAATGCTCCACTCCCTGTTTAGAGACGACTGCTGAAAATGTGGGAACTGTGAGTGCTGGAAACTGAGTGAGGAGAGTGTGGAACTTACCGCCTGCCGTAGCGATGTTGGCTTGTGCTGTGGGCGGGGTCACTCGAGCTGCACAAGGGATAGAGTAAAAAGAGAGTGCATTAACCAAGCGTCTATTAGGAAGATCAACCAACAGCCCATGTGAGCACAGAAAATCAGCACCTATCATGTTGAAACTCACCGCAGCTATAATAAAAGTCCACTCATATGTACGGCCGTGCAGGGACAGAAGCAGAGTCCTTTCACCGAAGGTCTTAATGCTCGAGCCGTTCGCCGCTGATGCTCCGTGACTCCCGGGGCCTGCCAGCCGGTCAACATAGGTTGGCATGATGAAACTCACTTAGGAGCCTGTGTCCACGAGGAATTGCCTCCCAGAACGCGCATCTGTCAAGTAGAGCAGCTTGTTCTGTTCACCGAGGGCCGCAGCTGCTACCGACTCCCGGTTCTGGCGTTTCCCGAGCTCTTGAACTGACATGGTGGAATACACTTGCATGCCCTCTCTGCGAAGCGGCGATGGTAAAAACAGAGGTCGTCTCCTCCGCAATGTTTGATCTTCACCGCCGCCGTTGCCGGTGGTTCTGCCTCCGCCGCCTCTGGCCCCCTGCCATTCCCAGCCGTCGCGCCGAGGTCTGTCGCTGCTGCGGTGGCCGTGTGCCGTCTGCTGGCGTTGAGAATCCGCTGTGCCTCCTGGGCCAGCGCGCGGAAGTCCCGCTGGGCCACAAACTGTGAACCTGCCAGGGTCGCCCTCGTCTCCGACGGTAGGGTTCTCAGGAAAATGTGGGTGAAGAGGAAATCGTCGTCGTCTGAGCCTCTCAGCCTCAGCATGTCTTCCATCAGGTCGACAGGCGTGCTTTCTCCCAAGTCGTTCAGGGCCAGGAGTCATTCTGCTCTCTCCTGGGCTGAGGGAGTGAAACGTTGAATGAGCGCAGCCTTCAACCCGCCGTATTTGTCGCCAGTGGGTGGGCGCTGCAGCAGGCTCTGCACATGTCGAGCTGTGCGGTTGTCGAGCTTGGCGATAACATAGTAGAATTTCGTGTCATCTGCCGTTATTCCCCCGAGAGCGAACTGAGCCTCGGCCAAGAGGAACCAGGAGTCCAGGTTGTCCTGCCAGAATTCTGGTAGTTTGACTGAGACTGCGTTTGCCCGGCTGGTTCCTGGCGAGTCCGGTTCGGGGGAATCGCTTCTGCCCATGATACGTCGTAAGGTCACCAGTGTGGAGAGCGTGAAAAGATGAGGCTGAGTTTATTTCTCAATTCAGGTTTATTAACATTCACGTATCTCCAACATCCTCTCAAACAGAAAAGAGGGCCATCCTCCCACATCTGTCCCTTTTATACCTGGGACATCAAAGTACAGAGTCACATTGTCTTTAATCCCAAGACACAATACATAAACCCCCAGGTCTTCTCCTCTCCCCCAAAACCCTGGTGGTCAGGAAGTCTCTCAAGGCCATCTCAAAAGATCACATTTCGCATCTTCCTGTTATCCCCAGGAGACCCAGACTTATTGTTCATTCTGAGACGTGGGCAACAGTAATATACATATGCAGCCTAAGCAACTCAAATATGTGTGCCACAAAAGCAGACAATAAAGACTATTAAGGATTTTGCTTTTTATAGTGAAGCGAGACACGACTTCTTTTATTTAGTGCACTCACACTGGATTTTGTGCACTGACTTAAAGCCAGGCTCCAGAAGTCCTCACGTGTCAGGCATGTTTGTCCATCCTTCACAATAAGTTCTGTTGGGGGACGACTTTTGTCCAGGACGGACACCAACTAGAACTGAGAAGAAAATCATATTTCTTTGAAAACAAAACAGTGTGAACACCGCTATTATTGTAACTAAGGGAGAAATGTCAACTGGATATTTAACAGCAACCATGACAGATGTTACTGGATGCTAATGATGCTGACCAGCTCATTCTGTAGAGGACCCAGTTCTTTCTGCCACTGTGGGCCTGAGACAGCATCTGGATGGTCCATCTTCCACTCAAGAGTGGGATACTGGTGGTCTCCAAGAAATGTCTTGTTGGTTACTGCATCTGAAAATACACAAATATGATTCTAGTTATAATTCTATGGATTAATTTTGGTCCCCGGGTTTAAATCAAAAGATCTGCATGGAGACAGCATGTTGAACTGCCTTACTCTTCAGTCTGTGGTAGATCTGTAGTCTTGATACATGAACTTTTTGGAATGTGGAACCCCTCCTCAGTGTGGCCACCCCTTTAGCACTGATGTTTGTCACTGTAAATGGACCTCGGTGCTGGCTTGATAGAGTAGCTAATGTTCGCTGCTTTTTGGGATCCCGTGAAACCAAAACATCATCACCCTCATGCACAGAAGATACTCTCACAACCTTTCACTTTTGATCTCCAAAGGTCTTCTGCTGCCTGGTCTGTGCCTTCTCTATGCTGCACAGAACCTGTAAAAAAAAAAAAAAAAAAAAAAAGACCCAATAATTTACGTTATGGAATAAGGAAACAGAATTTTCAGGTGTCTTCCCTTTCCAACAAATCATTTCATTTAGATGTTTAAGCTCTGTTATTTTGGCATCTAAATCCTCTTCTGGATCAGCCAGAAAGTCATCGGCCATGGGGCAGTGAAATCAGAGGTTTACAGACAATGGTCTGACAGTACAGGATTATGAGGAGACACTACCAGATTTTCTATTTCTGTGCCATATGTCAGAACAAGGTCCAATGTGTGGTGGAGATAATGGGTAGAATTTTCTACTTTCTGGGAAAACCTCATCAAGTCTAATATTGACTTGATGATTTTTTTAAATATTTTAATATTTACTTGACCGGGCAGCACAGTGGTGCAGTGGTTAGCACTGTTGCCTTACAGCTAGAAGGTTCCTGGTTCGAATCCCCAGGCTGGCAGGGGTTGGAACCTTTCTGTGTGGAGTTTGCATGTTCCCTCTGTGCTGCGTGGGTTTACTCCAGGGGCTCCGGTTTCCTCCCACAATCCAAAGTCATGCATGTTAGGTTAACTGGCTGTTCTAAATTGTCCGTAGATATCTGTCTCCTATAGGCCCTTAGAATAGAGGGTTAGTACTAGTGAAAGTGCTTTGAGTGGTCTCTGCAACTAGAAAAGCGCTATATAAGTGCAGTTTAGTTAGTAGTAGTTCGTTAGATATTGAATTAAATGCCTTATTAAGACAGTCACTATCTACATCTGCATGTATATTAAAATCCCCTACTATAATTATTCTGACATCTGATTTCAGCACTAAATCAGCTAAGAATTCAGCAAATTTGGAAAAAACCTCTGAGTAGGCTGAGGGAGGACAGTAGACTATGGCAAAGAAAATTGGGTTTAAGCTAAGATTGCTAACATGCCCAATACTGAGGACAATGCCCTCAAAGGAATTAAAACATGTATTTTGCTTTACATTCACTAGTAATTTAAAATGGTAAATTGCCACTCTTCCTCCTCCACGACCAGAACTTCTGGGATTTTGATAGTTCAGATAACCAGAGGGAGTTGATTCATTTAAACCAACATAATCATCTTGTCCTAACCAAGTCTCTGTCAGGGATTTTAAATCAATCTGATGATCAAATAACAGATCATGGACTAGTAGAGACTTGGGAGTTAGAGACCTAATCTTTAACAAACCACATTTAATTTTTAAATTATGAGGAGGAAGAGAGGCCAAATCATTAAACTGAGAGACCTGATGTTTAATTTGAGTTTTACCAACTTTTTGTTTAATCACTTTGGGATGCTTACACATTATATTTTTATTAACTTTGGGGGGAGTAGACAAAGATTGTCTGATGGGGAAGACGGGGGCTAAGTTGAGGGGTGGCGGATGAGGAGGAGCTGCAGAGAGGCGTGTATTTATCAAGTTATGTTGTATTTGTCTTGGGTTATAATATTTTGGGTAACAGGAGATAGACACAATCTCTATGGGGTTATTAATTGAAGACTGATCTAAACAGTGAGAATTATATGGATTAATAGGATTAATATGACAAGTGGAAGCAAAGAAGTGCTGGTTGACAGACCCAGGAACTTTGAGGTGAATTAACACACCAGATTTCAGTCACTGTACTATAAAACGCTGAATGGAATAGAACAGATTGTCCCTTAAAACATGCGCACCAAGTCTATTTGGATGGATGCCATCTGGCTTCATAAAGATAAGCCTTTATTAGAATCAGAATCAGAATCAGGTTTATTGCCATTGTTCATGTAGTACACAAACTAGGAATTTGTCTCGGTACAATGCTGCAACATTAAACATGATAAGATAAAAGAAATAAACTATACATGTAATAAAGTGTAGGATAAGATTAAGTGATACTGGTCAACAGTTAAAATATATTAGCCAGCAGCAGATACTGTGGAGAACTATATAGTGCAGTCGGTAATGCAGGAAGAAAACAGTGATGATTGACATGAGTCTGGTTGAGCTGCTGTACATAGTGCACGAGAGTCAATAAGTCACTTAGTGTTCAGCAGTCTGATGGCAGAGGGGAAGAAGCTGTTCATGTGACGGGAGGTTTTAGTCTGGATGGACCGAAGTCTTCTACCAGAGGGGAGGGGGGCAAACAGTACGTGACCAGGGTGTGAGGGATCGGCTATGATCCGGCCAGCACGCCTCCGGGTCCTGGAGATGTACAGATCCAGGAGAGATGGGAGCTTGCAGCCGATCACCTTCTCAGCAGTGCGCACGACGCGCTGCAGCCTTAGTCCGTCCCTGGCAGTGGTTCCTGCGTACCACACGGTTATGGAGGTGGTGAGGATGGACTCGATGATGGCTGTGTAGAACTGCACTAACATCTTGGTGGGTAGCTTGAGCTTCCTCAGCTGCCGCAGGAAGAACATCCTCTGCTGGGCTTTTTTGATGAGTGAGCTGATGGTCGGCTCCCATTTGAGGTCCCTGGTGATGGTAGTGCCTAGGAAGCGGAAGGAATCAGCAGTGGTGATGGGAGAGCCTGAGAGGGTGAGGGGGGGCAGAGGAGTAGTGACTTTCCTGAAGTCTACAATCATCTCCACTGTCTTCAGAGCGTTCAGCTGCAGGTTGTTATTGCTGCACCAGGACGCCAGCTGGGCCACCTCTCTCCTGTAGGCGGACTCGTCGCCGTTGGAGATGAGCCCGATGAGGGTGGTGTCGTCCGCAAACTTGATCAACTTGACAGACTGGTGGCTGGAGGTGCAGGAGTTGGTGTAAAGGGAGAAGAGTAGGGGGGAAAGTACACAGCCCCGGGGTGATCCGGTGCTGATGCTAGTATAGTCTGAGACAGTCTTTCCCAGCCGCACATGCTGCCTCCGGTCCGTCAGGAAGTCGATGATCCACCTGCAGAGGGAGTCAGGCACGTTGAGCAGGGACAGCTTGTCCCGGAGCAGAGCGGGGCGGATGGTGTTGAATGCGGAGCTGAAGTCCACAAACAGGATCCTGGCGTAGGTTCCCGGGGAGTCCAGGTGCTGCAGGATGGAGTGGAGGGCCAGGTTGACTGCGTCGTCTACAGACCTGTTGGCTCGGTAGGCAAACTGCAGCGGGTCCAGGAGAGGGGTGGTGATGGACTTGAGGTGGGACAGGACCAGGCGCTCAAAGGACTTCATGACTACAGAGGTGAGCGCTACAGGTCTGTAGTCATTAAGTCCAGTGATCCGTGGCTTCTTGGGAACAGGGATGATGGTGGAGGATTTGAGGCAGGACGGCACGTGGCATAACTTAAGGGAGGTGTTAAAAATGTCTGTGAAGACAGGAGCCAGCTGTTTCGCACAGAGTCTCAGGGTGGAGGGAGACACGCCGTCTGGGCCGGGGGCCTTGCGCGGGTTCAGTCTGGAGAACTGTTTGAGCACATCCTGCTCACTGATGATAAGGGGAGGGGGGGAGGAGGGGGGGGTGCCTTAAATGAAGTAGGGAATGTGGAGGCTGTGGAGCTGGAGGGAGGGGGGGAGTTGGACACAGATGACGAGGTGTCAAAACGGGCATAGTGTTGGGACAGTCTTTGACAAAGGGCTTTGTCATCCTGACCTTTAGGAGCCTTAGGTCGATAGTAGTATATTAGTATATTAGTATACTATGATATTAGTCCCACAATGGGGAAATTCCAGGATTGCAACAGCACAGGGATAGCAACACTTAGAAGGCAAGAGGAAAAAAACAAAACGAAAAAAACAAGAGCAGCAAGTATACATATGTACATATAAATATATATAGACACAGTGCGGAGCATTGTAGCTGGATGGAATAAATATATGAGTATATAAACACACAGTGCGGAGCATTGTAGCTAGATGGAATAAATATGTAGATATATAAACACACACAGTGCAGAGCATTGTAGCTAGATGGGATGAACCAGCACAACCGTCTACTTAGTTATCCTACATGGTATGATTATGTACCCATACATATTCTCACCCTCAGCTCGTTCTGGCTTCATGACCACCACCCGAGAATGCCCAGACCTTTGATCCTGGTGTTGAGCACAATCTCGATGCTGACCCACCTGAGGATCATTGCGTGAGTTTGGTGAGCATTTGGGAAATCTGCCTGGAAGAAGTTACAATTCTAAAAAAATGTGGACAGATGATGGATGTGGTGTGATTGCATTAGCTCCTTTCACCTTTGCCAAAACAAGCTGGAAACTAAAAATACACATAAATATATTTCCATCATCTATCCACCTTCTACCGCTTATCTGGGAATCTGGGTTGCGGGGGCAGCAGTCCAAGGAGAATAGCCCGGATGGCCGCCCGGCGACCGGTATTTTCATAGTTGTATGCCAGAGGGGACCATTGTATAAGTCTATTGTGTCTTTTCCATTCAAAACTATTAGGTTGTCACGTCTTTTTGCTATCTCTGCGAGCAGCCCTGCTTAGGTTGTACAGTCTGACAGCCGTAGGTAGGAAGGACCTGCGAAACCTCTCGGTTGTGCACCTAGGATGATGTAGTCTGCTGCTAAATGAGCTCCTCAGTGCATTCAGTATGTCCTGCATAGGGTGGAACTCAGACTCCAGCAGAGATGACAGTTTAGCCACCGTCCTTCTCTCTCCTATCTCCTCCACTGGGTCAAGGCACTGCCCCAGGAAAGAGCTAGCTTTCTTGATCAGTTTGTTCAGTCTCTTCCTATCGGCTGCCGTAATGCCACTGCCCCAGCAGACCACTCCAAAAGTGATGGCTAATGCCACCACCGTGTCATAGAATGTCTTCAGCAGCGCCCCTTGTACACCAAAAGACCTGAGTCTCCTCAGTAGGAACAGCCTGCACTGTCCTTTCTTGTAGAGTGCGTCAGTATTGTGTGACCAGTCTAGTTTATTGTTCAGATGAACACCCAGGTACTTATAGGATGTCACCATCTCGATGTCTGTTCCCTGTATATTTACTGGTGCTGTGAGGGGCTGCCCATGCCTGCGGCAGTCCACCACCAGCTCCTTAGTTTTCTTCGCGTTGATCTGGAGGCAGTTCCGATGGCACCAGTCCACGAAGTCCTGGATAAGCCCTCTGTACTCAGCTTCATCTCCATTGGAGATGAGGCCAACGATCACAGAGTCATCAGAGAACTTCTGTAGATGGCAGTGTGTTGTGTTGTGTGAGAAGTCCGCAGTATAAAGGGTGAACAGGAAGGGAGCCAACACCGTTCCCTGGGGGGCCCCCGTGCTACCGATGATCGTGTCGGACACACAGTCCTGGGTTCTCACAAACTGAGGCCGGTTCGTGAGGTAGTCCAGGATCCATGATGACAGGTGCTGGTCCACCCCTGCGCGCAGCAGCTTGTCCTTCAGGATCATCAGTTGGATGGTGTTGAAAGCACTGGAGAAGTCAAAGAACATGATCCTCACCGCATTCCCGGGCTTCTCCAGGTGGGACAGAGAACGGTGAAGGAGGAAGATCACCGCATCCTCCACCCCAATGCCATGCTGGTAGGCGAACTGGAGTGGATCCATCACTGGTCCCACCAGGGGGCAGAGGTGAGCAAGGAGCAGTCTCTCCAGGGTCTTCATCATGTGGGACATCAAGGCCACTGGTCTTTAGCTGTTCAGGTCTTTGGGATGGGAAGTCTTTGGTACAGGTACCACACAAGATGTTTTCCACAGCTGTGGTACCCTCCCCAGCTTCAGACTCAGATTGAAGATGTACTCCACAATCCCACACAGCTGGTCTGCACAGGACTTGAGGAGCTTTGCGCTGATGCCGTCCGGTCCCGACGCCTTCCTCGCCTTGATCTTCCTCAGCTCCGTCCTCACCTGGGTCTTAGTCAGGGTCAGGTTGGGGGGCTGTGTGTTGGGAGTGGGGGGGTGTTGGTGGAGTGGGGTGTGGGCAGCAGGACTTGATGTCTTTAGAGGCAGCAGTGGTTACTGTGCAGTCGGGGGAGGGCGGTTGGTCAAACCTATTGAAAAACAGATTCAGATTGTTCACCCACTCCCTGCCCCCCGTGGCCTGGGGGGAGGTATTCTGGAGCCCAAAGATGGTTTTAAGGTTTCTCCAGACCCCGCTGATGTCGCTCTGTTGCAGCTTGTCCTCCATCTTCTTCCTGAAGCTGTCCTTGCCTTCTCTGATCTTTCTCCTCAGCTCCCTCTGTACGGACTTCAGCATCTCCCTGTTCCCCGACCTGAAAATCCTCTTCTTCTCTCTCAAAAGTGTTTTTATCTCAGGGTTGATCCAGGGTTTGTTGTTTGAGCAACACCGTATGGTCTTGGTGGGAACTGTGTTGTCCACACAGAAGCTGATGTAGTCCGTGATGGTGTGAGTGAGGCCATCGATGTCCTCACCATGTGGATCGCAGAGCTGCTCCCAGGCAGTGGTTTCAAAACAGCCCTTTAGAGTGTCCATTGCCTCCTCAGACCATAACTTCACTGTGCGCATGGCCGGAGGTTGTCTGTGTACTAGGGGTTTCTACACCGGCCGGAGATGAACCAAGTTGTGATCCGATCTCCCGAGTGGGGGGAGCTGTAATGAGGTGTACGCCTCCTTAGTGTTTGTGTAGAATAAGTCCAGTGTTTTATTGTCTCTAGTGTGGCATGTGACATACTGGGTAAACGTGGGTAGAATGGGAGACAGTGAACCATGGTTGAAATCGCCTGAGATGAGGAGAAGAGCATCTGGGTGTTCTGTCTGCAGCCTGCCGGTTACTGAATGGATGACGTCACGCGCTGTCCCAGCGTTCGCCGTCGGATTTGCATAAATAACAATGCAGATCACTTGTGAGTATTCCCTCGGGAGATATGTAGGCTGCATGCTAACAGCTAGCAACTCAATGTCTTTGCTGCAGTGTCGTTGTTTAACAGTGATATGTCCCGGTCTGCACCAGTTGTTGTTAACATACATTATCACTCCACCGCCCCTTGCTTTGCCACTGTCTGGTGTTCGGTCTGCCCGTATCGTGTGTAAACCCTCCAGCTCGATGCTAAATGATGGGCGGTTCCAAAACAGGTTGAAATTGTCTACAAAACCAATGTTAAAAGTAGGACATGTAGAACACAACCAGGTATTAAGGCTGAGAGTTCTGCTAAAATGATTGCAACCTCTTCTGAAAGGTGCCAATGGCCCAGAAATAAACACACGTCTGCCACAGTTCATAAGAGTGGACAGAAGGCTCCTGAAGTCTCTCTTTAAGATCTCCGACGCTTCATCTGGGATGTTGTTGCCTCCAACATGCACAATGACAGTTTTAGTGTGTGGATATTCATTTAATAGGTCAGGGGTAAGAGCCTCAATGTCTGACACTTTAGCCCCAGGAAAAAATTTAGTGACACAGTACTTGCTTCTGTGGTTCCTCATTATTGAATGACCAATTACCAGCGTCATCTGGGGGGGCTTTGTCGGTGACTTCTGAAATGGTGGATAATTTTGCCGTTGTTGTTGCAGTGATGGCAGGGTGAAGCATTCTCTTCTTTTTGGAGCTGGTGTATAGATTGGCACACCTAAAGTAGTTTTAATCTGGGGCTTGTGGATTTTGGCCGCTGCTGAAGGAAGAGGGGCGGCCATGGGAGGATGATCGATGTTCAGGTGGGGGAAATCTTCCAGGGAAAGAATATTGAATCTATTTTCCAGCAAAAGGAGAAGGGAGGAGGTGCGGCCATGTCTGGTCAATCCCCGATGTTAGGTAGTTGGCCCAACCAAGGTTCAGGGCATACATTGAGACTGTGAAGAACCACCCGGGGCTTTGGGTTTAGCTCCGAGCTGAAGCCGGTGTTTATTGCTGGGGTCGTGGACAGCTGAGGTGACCGGAGCAGGGGTGGAAGTGGATGGCGATGTGCTAATTTCACCCAGGTAAGTAGCCGTCTCTGTTAGCTGAGAGTCAGTCGCGGTGGCCGATGTCCGCCCAAAAATAATAGTAGGTGATCTTCAACCTCCCGAATCTTACAGAGGTTGGAGAGTCACAATTCCAACTCAGAAACCTTCTTAAAGAGGGACACACAGCTGACACATGTCGGGGATGGAGCCATGGCTTTCCAGGTGAGAAGTGGCTCGCTAGCTCACTAAAACAGGTTAGCCTAACCCAGGCATGGGCAAACTACGGCCCGGGGGCCATATGCGGCCCGTTAAGCTTTTTAATCCGGCCCGCCGAACTTGAAGAAATTATATTAATAAACCTTGTTAATGTTTTATTTTCCTTGCAATTCTCACGCTTTTCCACTAGATGGCGCACTCTAGATACATTGACCCTTGTTGAGGTGCAGTGTATTACTCCACATTTGCGCTTTACTCTTTGACCCCTCAGTCCTTCTGTAAAGATGAGCGGACCTAAGGGTCAGTTTGTGCATGACATGAACACAAACGTGAAAACCTTTAAATCCAAGCTGGCTTTATTCTCCAGACAAAGTTTAAATAAGTCATTCCCTCATTTTCCCACACGAGCCACGGTGAAAGAGACGCAAAAGTGAAGAAGCACAGCGAGTCGCTGGATGTGCTGCACGGAGAATTCTGCTGTTGGTTTTCTGATTGTGAACAAACTGACAAGTGACTTCAGCTGGTGGCCTGTCCACTGTCACAAGAGCCTGCAAGAGAACCAGAGGAGCTGCAGCTGGAACTGATGGCTCTTCAGTCTTACCCCGTCTTAAAAGAGAAGTTCAGCTCTGAAACTGAAGGACTTTTATGCTTCACTTAATGAAGCCTCGTTTCCAAACCTCCGGAGGACGGAACAGAAGATGGTGGCGCTGTTCGGCTCCACCTACGTGTGTGAACAGACGTTCAGCGTCATGAACATGAACAAAGGCAGCCGCAGGTCCAAGTTCACAGACCAACACCTCAGATCCATCCTGAGAATCGCCACAACTAAACTAAGTCCAGACTTTGATGCTCTGGATAAAAATGGAGACCAGCAACACTGTTGCCACTGAAACTGAAAGTAAGTTTCTCCCTTCTGTTATGGGAAAAATGCATTTGAAAAATAATTTGTTCAATAAGCCTTACATGTTGCACATCATTTCTGTTAAGGGGTGCATATAAGAGGTGCACAGGTGCACGTACGTTCTCCAAATAAACAATGTGCACCAGATCAAATATAACGCGCTCCGCATACTGGCGCGCCGTGACTCTGTTCCGTCTGCGCTGGTTGTTGTTGAGTTTTGGAGCTGGGGACGAACATTGAATAGAAGAAGAAGGACAAGAGCATATGCATCTCCTACCGTTTAGAAATAAAGACTGTCAGGAGGAGAGAAATGATGATGAGATCCTGACAGATAACAGAACTTTAAGTGCTTTTAAATAGTAACTGTTCCATTTCAATAAAGAGCTGAGTACTGTAGGGCTTCAAAGACAGATATTTTGTTGTAATGCCTTTGTTCATTTTCAGTTGATATTAAAGCACATGTTTTCTACATATCCCATGATATATTTTGTTCTCCTATGAGGCGGGTCACCAAAATACTCCATCCATCTGCTCCTGGTGTGGCCCCCCTGTCAAATTCTAGAACCCGTTGTGGCCCACTAGTCAAAAAGTTTGCCCACCCCTGGCCTAACCTGATGAACAGCCCTGCCCGGGGTCTGATTCACCTGTGTGCCTGTTCGGGCTTTTGTATTTACGAAGCTAACACTAAGTAAAAAGTTAATATCAGTAAAAGAGAGATTAAAAAATGAAAAACAGAGTTAATTAAAATAAAACGGAGTTAATAAAACAAACAAAAACAGACAAGATAACGCTTTGACAGCGATGTGACGTTTACAGATGCCGACACAGTAAGGCCCTTAACCCCATCTGCTCCAGTCCCAACGGGATTATCAAACCTATATTTTAAAACTATATTCAGCTGAGTATACGACAAAGACAAGATATTTGAGCTACTTCCGGGGGCGCTTCACTGTGCGCAACCCAGCAGTCACCCAGTGTACGTTTTGTCTTTTAAGAGTTTTTTTTAACCAGTTTTAATCGGGTTTTTAAACATCGGGTCTACTCGATTTTTTTGTTGTCTATGAGAAAACTTCAGTGATCGAGCAATGCCGTTTATGGGAACACATGTCAAGTGTTTTGTATTTTATGTGATGATGTTACTTTGTGCTTCTCCACCTGTCATGGTGTGGAGCAAGAATGCTGCGAACTGGAGAGAATCCCTCTCTGGCTGGGTCTCAATTCAGGTATTGCAGTCTCGTCGACCGCAGCCCTGGAGGCCACAACGCTCCATGGTCAGGTCGGCTGCATCTAAAGGCATATTTTTGACTGTTAAATGAGACGGTATATTCTTTTGAGGACATATGTTTTCATGACCATGCACTACCCTGTTGCCTAGCAACCATGACGGCATCAGTTGAGGGGATTTTTTCCTGACATTTTTGACAGAGAGAGAACTTTATTTTTATCTTAATTATTGTATTTTCTTTACTTTTTACTTGAGAATTTTCACCAGACACAGAGGACCATGATAGATAAAATAAGACTTTAATTCATGTTAAAGTCAGCAGGTAAAATTAAGGTAAATTAAAACCACAAAATAAATTATTTTTTATTACTTTAAATGTGTATACAAGTTAGACTGAACTCTAAAATATATTCTTAATTACATGACCAGTGGAAAATATTACAGTTGACTGTTGTCATTTCTGACCATAAGAAGATATACATATTCATGTAGATAATATACTCATTCATATAGATAATGTCCAACCATCCATCTTCCGCCGCTTAATCCTTTTCGGGTCGCGGGGGTGGGGGTGGGGAGCCTATCTCAGCATTTTTGGGCGAGAGGCAGGGTACACCCTGGAAAGAGTAATTATTGAAAATGCTAAGGCGATCAGATTTTGGGGTGTAATACTAGATGATAAATTAGTTGGAAACCACACATCAGATACATACAAAACAAAGTGGCAAAAATATTGCAATTGTAAATAAAATTAAGCAAGTCCTAGATTACAAATCGCTTCATATTTTGTACTGTTCATTAATACTTCCATACTTGACCCATTGAATAGAGGTCTGGGGTAACAGTTATAAAGTGGACTTAATTCATTGCTAATATTACAAAAAAGTGCAGTCCGTGTAATACACAAAGTCGGGTATCTTGAGCATACTAATTTATTGTTTTTACATTCAAAGTTATTGAAATTACAGGATCTGGTTGATTATCATACAGCACAGTTAATGTTTAAAGTCAGTAAAAACCTTTTTCCACATAATAGACAAAATCATTTTAGTCAGAGAGAAGGGAAATACAATTTATTTAAACAAAATTTAAAATGCACCTCGCAAGATCCACTAGGAAAAGTTTTTGTGTGTCTGTGTGTGGGGTAAAATTGTGGAATGGGTTGGGGAGAAACAAAGGCACTGTTCAAACATCCATATATTCAGATCAACATATAAAGAAATGATTCTTGAACAATTTAAAAATAAAAGACAGCAATATTATGTTGTCAATGAAGAATGGTTGTTATTGTTGACTATATATACAGTGGGGCAAAAAAGTATTTAGTCAGCCACCAATTGTGCAAGTTCTCCCACTTAAAAGATGAGAGAGGTCTCCAATTTTCATCATAGGTATACCTCAACTATGAGAGACAAAATGAGAAAAAAAAATCCAGAAAATCACATTGAAGGATTTTTAATGAATTAATTGGTAAATTCCTCGGTAAAATAAGTATTTGGTCACCTACAAACAAGCAAGATTTCTGGCTCTCACAGACCTGTAACTTCTTCTTTAAGAGGCTCCTCTGTCCTCCACTCGTTACCTGTATTAATGGCACCTGTTTGTAATCATTATCAGTATAAAAGACACCTGTCCACAACCTCAAACAGTCAGACTCCAAACTCCACTATGGCCAAGACCAAAGAGCTGTCAAAGGACACCAGAAACAAAATTGTAGACCTGCACCAGGCTGGGAAGACTGAATCTGCAATAGGTAAGCAGCTTGGTGTGAAAAAATCAACTGTGGGAGCAATTATTAGAAAATGGAAGACATACAAGACCACTGATAATCTCCCTCGATCTGTTGCTCCACGCAAGATCTCACCCCGTGGGGTCAAAATGATCACGAGAACGGTGAGCAAAAATCCCAGAACCACATGGGGGGACCTAGTGAATGACCTGCAGAGAGCTGGGAACAAAGTAACAAAGGCTACCATCAGTAACACACTACGCTGCCAGGGACTCAAATCCTGCAGTGCCAGACGTGTCCCCCTGCTTAAGCCAGTACATGTCCAGGCCCGTGTGAAGTTTGCTAGAGAGCATTTGGATGATCCAGAAGAGGATTGGGAGAATGGGAGAACAGACAGGGAACAGACTGGGAGAACAGAGGGGAACTCTCCAACTACAGACCAATTTCACTATTACCGCAATTTTCCAAGATACTTGAAAAAATATTCTATGAGAGAATTGACAACTTCATACTGAAGAAGGATTTATTGTGTGAGCAGCAATATGGGTTCAGACACAAAAGGACAACAGCATATGCCTTAATGGAATTTACAGAAAAAATATCAACAGCCATTGAAAATAAAGAGTATTCAGTTGGAGTATTCCTGGATCTTAAAAAAGCATTTGATACAGTAGATCACAATCTATTATTAAAGAAACTACAAAATTGTGGTATTAGAGGGGTAGCACTGTCCTGGTTAAGTAGTTACTTAAAGAATAGATATCAGTTTGCATGTGTTAACAGCAAAAACTCAGAGTTACTGAAGGTCACCTGTGGAATCCCACAGGGTTCAGTTTTGGGACCATTATTATTCAATATGTATATAAATGATATATGTAAAGTTTCAGAAAAAATGGACTTAATATTGTTTGCTGATGACACTAATCTGCTATGCAGTGGAAACAATTTGGAACAACTTCTGGATACACTCGGAAAGGAATTAGGAAAGCTGAAACTGTGGTTTGATTCAAACAAATTAACGCTCAATTTAAGCAAGACAAAATTTATAGTCTTTAACAACCATCACAACTACCCAGTACCCAAACTCAGTGTAAATGGTGTAGAGATTGAAAGGGTATCCGAAACTAAATTCCTTGGAGTAATAATTGATAACAAACTGTGTTGGAAGCCACATATTAATTATATAAAAGGTAAAGTATCCAAATCAATTGCAATATTACACAGAGTGAAAAATTTGCTGAATCAACCCACACTATACACCTTGTACCATTCATTAATACTCCCATACATGACATATTGTAATGAAGTATGGGGAAATACATATAAAACAAACATATATCCACTCTTTATGCTTCAAAAGAGAGCTATTAGAATAATCAACAAAGCAGCTTACAGGGAACCAACAAACCCACTTTTTCTTAAACAAAAAACTCTCAAGTTGAAAGATCTGATTGACTTTAAAACCGCAATAATAATGTTCAAAGTGAAGAATCTATCACTGCCCGCAAATATCCAAAAGTTGTTCCAAACAAGGGAGAAACGATATCACTTCAGAGGAACATGTATATTTCAAAAGCCTACAGTGAGAACAACCACCAAGCAACACTGTATTTCAGTGCAAGGAGTCAGATTATGGAACGATTTTGGACCTGAATTAAAATCATGTGCAACGCTTGGACAATTTAAACAAAAACTAAAGGAAGAAATACTCCAAACATATTTACAAGACGACATGTAAACTCACATAAGGATTGACATTTCCAGCCTGTGTTGTGTTGTAGCTTAGTTTTTTCTTTTTTTCTTTGTGACACTATGTCTTAGATTTGTTTTTGAATAGTAACCGCTTAACTTAGACTAGCTCAGTTTTTCTTTTTCTTTCAGTCACATTTTGTCTTAGCCTTGTTTTAAATTGTAATCGCTCTTGTCTTGTTTTCTCTTTTTTCTCCTTTGAATTCTTGGATGGAATATGGGTGGGCAATATAAGCTGCGGCTTCAGCCATCACCCATTTCGGATAACTCACGTGGAATTGTATAGTAGAAGGAGTCTTTGTCTAATTTGACCTTGTTGTTATATTATACAGTTTCTTTTAACCTGTAATGTACTATCCGAAATAAATAAAATTCATTCATTCATGTCATATGGTCAGATGAAACCAAAATAGAACTTTTTGGTAAAATTCAACTCGTCGTGTTTGGAGGAGAAAGAACACCATACCTACTGTGAAGCATGGGGGTGGAAACATCGTGCTTTGGGGCTGTTTTTCTGCAAAGGGACCAGGACGACTGATCCGTGTAAAGGAAAGAATGAATGGGGCCATGTATCGTGAAATTTTGAGTGAAAACCTCCTTCCATCAGCAAGGGCATTGAAGATGAAACGTGGCTGGGTCTTTCAGCATGACAGTGATCCCAAACATACCACCCGGGCAACGAAGGAGTGGCTTCGTAAGAAGCATTTCAAGGTCCTGGAGTTGCCTAGCCAGTCTCCAGATCTCAACCCCATAGAAAATCTTTGGAGGGAGTTGAAAGTCCGTGTTGCCCAGTGACAGCCCCAAAACATCACTGCTCTAGAGGAGATCTGCATGGAGGAATGGGCCAAAATACCAGCAACAGTGTGTGAAAAACTTGTGAAGACTTACAGAAAACGTTTGACCTCTGTCATTGCCAACAAAGGGTATATAACAAAGTACTGAGATGAACTTTTCTTATTGACCAAATACTTATTTTTCACCATAATTTGCAAATAAATTCTTTAAAAATCCTTCAATGTGATTTTCTGGATTTTTTTTCCCTCATTTTGTCTCTCATAGTTGAGGTATACCTATGATGAAAATTGGAGACCTCTCTCATCTTTTAAGTGGGAGAACTTGCACAATTGGTGGTTGACTAAATACTTTTTTACCCCACTGTATATATAAAGATGTGGACAAAATTGTTGGTATCCCTCTGTTAATGAAAGAAAAACCCACAATGGTGACAGAAATAACATAACTTGAATCTGACAAAAGTGGTAATTGACATAATGCACGGCTCAGGAGACACATACGCAGGCTCAGGGTAAATCCAATAGCTTTATTGACAACAAGTGTGTATGAGTGCGTGTCTGCGAGATGGGTATGTGTTGGTGATGGCGTCTGCGTCAGGCACAGGGGCAGGAAGCCGTTCAGCCGGACAACCCTATGGGAGAAGCAGAGGGAGAAGGGTAACGGGCACCACACCAACACAGGAGATATGATAATGACTGTTGGCTTACTTGGTTTGGGCAGGTGGTTAGCGTTAGCAAGGGCGTAGCCCGGTAGACAGCGACCTGGAGCACCTGACACAGCAGCGAGGAGATGATGGCTGAAGAACGTTGTCCGCCGCCGGGAAATCCACCTGTGCACAGGGGAGCAGACTGGGAGGAAAAGGTAAGAGATCCTTACTTGGTATCTTGCTTGGTGAAGGGAGTTCCTTGCAGCAAGTGATGCCGATGTGAACAGACGGCTTCAGGCCGAAGCCCAGGGCGAGGCAGCTTAAATCCTTCGCCACTGACGAGGTGCAGGTGTGCGCACAGCTGGCGCCGCTGATGAGCGGCGAGACGTGACAGTACTCCCCCCTCTAGCAGCGCCTCCTGGCGATGGTTTCTCCGGGTGCGCTCGGTGGAACTCAGTGATGAGGGACGGATCCAACACAAATGAAGAGGGCACCCATTGCCTATGTTCAGGTCCGTAGCCCTCCCAATCTACTAGGTACTGTAACCCGCGACCCCGGCGCCAAGAGTCCAGGATGGAAGAGACTGTCCAGGCCGATGGCCATCAATCATCCGGGGCGCGGGCTGCGCAGCAGGGGGAGGGCAAAGGGGGTCGGAGACTGCCAGTTTAACCTTGGATACGTAGAAGGTGGGATGGATGCGGAGGGAGGGGGGAATAGCCACACGCACAGCCACCGGGTTGATAATCCTGGTGATGGGGTATGGGCCCATAAAACGCTGTGCCAATTTTCTCCTCTCACCCTTTAGAACGACGTCCTGAGTGGACACGTAGACACGTTGGCCTACCTGATAGGCAGGGGCAGGTCTCCTGTGCCGGTCCGCCGTAGACTTGTTGCGCTCCGCCGTGCGTAAAAGTGCGCTGCGCGCCGAAGACCAGATGGAGCGGCATTGCCTGAGGTGCGCCCGAACTGAGGGGACAGTCAATTCACTCTCCTGCGTAGGGAACAGAGGGGGGTCGTAGCCTAGGGATACCTTGAATGGGGACATCCCGGTAGCAGAAGAGCGGGCGGTGTTATGGGCGTATTCCACCCAGGCAAGGTGTGTGCTCCAGGACGCAGGCTTGGATGTAGTGACGCAGCTGAGCGCAGCCTCCAGCTCCTGATTGGTCCGCTCACACTGCCCGTTGGATTGGGGGTGATGGCCGGAGGAGAGGCTTACCTTGGCTCCCAGGGCGTTGCAGAAGGACCTCCAAACGTCCGAGGAAAACTGGAGGCCCCGGTCCGAGACCACGTCTACCGGAATCCCGTGCAGCCTGACCACGTGCTGGATGAGGAGGTCCGCCGTCTCCAAGGCAGATGGAAGCCCCCGTAATGGAATGAAGTGAGCGGCCTTGGAGAAACGATCTACAATGGTCAGGACTGTGTCGAAGGTGTTGGAGACAGGGAGACCGGTGACGAAGTCCAGGGCGATATGCAACCAGGGCCTGCCAGGGACGGGCAGGGGCTGGAGCAGGCCCGCGGGAGGGGCGTTACCTGATTTGCTGGTGGCGCAGACGGGGCAGGCCCGGGCGTAGCGGGCAGCGTCCCTCCGCAGACCCGGCCACCAAAAGGATTGTTGGAGTAGGTCGATCATCCGGGAGGACCCAGGATGGCAGGTGAGCTTAGATGTGTGAAGCCAGTGGATGACCTCCCCCCGGACAGTGGACGGCACAAAAAGCCTCCCCTCCGGTCCGCCGCCAGGGTCCGGTTCCAATTCCTGCGCCTTCCAGATCTTGCTTTCGATGTCCCACGAGACGGCCCCCACGATGCACGACCTGGGCAAGATGGTGTGGACTGTGTCTTCTGATGCCTCAGGGGCAAATTGCCTAGAGAGGGCGTCAGGTAGGCCGTTCTTGGAGCCAGGCCTAAAGGTGATGTTAAAGCGGAACCTGGCGAAGAACAAGGACCAACGCGCCTGGTGGGCGTTCAGACGTTTGGCAGATCTTAAATATTCCAAGTTCTTGTGATCGGTGAGAACCACGAACGGCAGGGCAGCCCCCTCTTGCCAGTGGCGCCACTCCTGAAGCGCGAGCTTGATGGCGGGGAGCTCTCTGTCCCCCACGTCGTAATTATGTTCCGCCGGGGACAAGCGCCGAGAGAAGAAGGCGCAGGGCCGTTTGATCCCGTCGGTAGGTGACCGCTGAGACAACACCGCCCCCACCCCCGTGTCCGAAGCGTCCACTTCAACGATGCACTGCAGCGCAGGGTCGACTTGGCTGAGGACCTGGGAGGAGGAGAACTCCGCCTTCAGCGCCTGGAAAGCAGCTGCGGCCTCTTCAGTCCACCGGAACGGGGTCTTAGGGGAGGTGAGGCGGGTCAGAGGACCGACGATGGCTCCAAAGTTCGGGACAAAGCGGCGGTAGAAATTGGCAAACCCAATAAACTGTTGTACCTGCTTCCTTGATGTAGGAGTGGGCCACTCTACCACCGCTTTAACCTTCGCTGGGTCTGGGAGCACCTGGTCATGAGAGATGACGAACCCGAGGAAGGATGTAGTCTTGGCGTAAAATTCACATTTCTCTGCCTTGACATATAACCGGTTCTCCAGCAGCCTCTGAAGAACCCGCCTCACGTGGACCCGGTGCTCGTCCCTGGATCTGGAGAAGATGAGGATATCATCCAGATAGACGAACACGAACAGGCCAATGAAATCCTGGAGGACGTCATTAATAAGGCGCTGAAAGACGGCTGGAGCGTTGGTCAACCCGAACGGCATAACCAGGTATTCGAAATGGCTGTTCGGGGTACGGAAGGCTGTCTTCCACTCGTCTCCCTCCCGGATCCGGACGAGGTGGTATGCGCTGCGAAGATCCAGCTTAGTGAACCAAGTCGCCCCCTGGAGGGAGTGGAAGGCGGTGTCCATTAGGGGCAAGGTGTAGCGGTCCTTCTCTGTGATGTCATTTAGGGCACGGTAGTCAATACAGGGACGAAGGGAGCCGTCCTTCTTGCCCACGAAGAAAAACCCAGCGCCAAATGGTGATGACGAGGGACGGATAATTCCAGCACTCAGCGACTCCTTCAGATAAGTATTCATGGCCTCCTTCTCCGGCGCAGACAGGCTGTAGAGACGTCCCAAGGGTAAGGGTGCCCCCTGGCGGATGTTTATAGTGCAGTCGTAGGGACGGTGCGGAGGAAGAGACATCGCCTTGGATTTGCTGAAAACCATACCCAGGTCGTGGAACTCCGAGGGCACCAGGGTGAGATCCGGAGGTGCGGCGTCCTTGGGAGTAGGAGGAGAGGACGGGGCGCAGGCAGCGGATTGAAGGCAGGTGCTCATACAGAAGGAGCTCTAGGCGGACACTCTGGCGGACTTCCAGTCCAGGACAGGATTGTGGAGGCGGAGCCATGGGTATCCAAGAATGACGGGTGACACTGAATTTGGTAGGACGTAAAAGGAGATTTCTTCCCGATGGTTTCCAGAGATAATTACTGGGACGGGGATGGTCTGGTGTGTTACTTTTCCCAGGGAAACATGGGAGAGATTGACTAGGGCGAGAGGAGACTTGAGGGTTTGGCAACGGATGCCCAATCGGGTTGCCAGGCTCTGTGAAATAAAGCTTCCCTCCGCGCCTGAGTCCACCAGTGCGTGAGTGAGGTGCCCTGTGGGATTATGACAGAATCGGATGGGCAGCATCAATTGAGTGAGGGGAGTTAACCGATTAGCGTCCGCAAGGCCCCCTACAGTGACTCGCGGACCTCCCTGTTTGGCTTTTGTGGACAAAGCTCCACCGTGTTTTGGCTGTCTCCGCAATACATACAGAGATCCAACTCACGGCGGCATTGTTTCTCCGCTGGGAGGAGCTTTGTCCAGCCTGTCACCATCGGCTCCGACTCCTCGGAGTACCCCGGTGACGGCAATGCCAGGGGGCGAGCTTGGGGCAGGCGAAACGAGGCACCTCGAGGGCGAGAAGAAGAAGACTTCCGCTCCGAGGCACGCTCGCGCAACCTGTTATCCAAGCTGATGGCAAGGGAAGTTAGCTCCGCTAATGTCTCCGGGATATCCCGTCCAGCCAGTTCATCCCTCAGACCTGCGCTGAGACTGCGAAGGAAGATGCCGCAGAGCGAACGTTCTCCCCAGCCAACCTCCTCCGCAGCGACCTGGAAGTCGATCGCGTAGTCAGCTGCCGACCGGCCTCCCTGCTGAAGGCTGAGAAGACGATCGACCTGAACGCTCTCTGTACGCGAATGATCAAATACTTGCAGAAACAGTCTCACGAACTGGCCATAGGTGAGGGTGGCGTAACTGGGCTTCGCCATTATGGCGTAAGCCCAGGTAAGCGCTCGCCCCTCCAAGAGGTTCCCTATGTAGCCAATCCGGCTATGGTCAGAGGGAAAGTCTCCGGGCACGCGGTGAAACATGGACTCACACTGCATGATAAATCCCCGCGCTCCACCGAGCTTACCGCTAAAGCGGGCGGGGGTCGGAATAGGTGTGAGCCGTGCCGGTGCAGCCGGAGCAGGCTGGACGGCCACTGGAGCAGCAGGAGCCACGCCACCCAGACGAGCCGGGGGGAACGGCTGTTGGGGGTCCAAGCGGTCCAATCGCTTAGTTATTATACTTAATTGATTTAAAATCACCTGTTGTTGGTGGGCTATTAGATCCACCCGAGCCTCAAGGGTGGAAAGGCGGCGTGCGAGCCCGCTGTCTGCCGAGCCGCTCTGCTGAAGCCATACTGACATAATGCACGGCTCAGGAGACACACACGCAGGCTCAGGGTAAATCCAATAGCTTTATTGACAACAAGTGTGTATGAGTGCGTGTCTGCGAGATGGGTATGTGTTGGTGATGGCGTCTGCGTCAGGCACAGGGGCAGGAAGCCGTTCAGCCGGACAACCCTATGGGAGAAGCAGAGGGAGAAGGGTAACGGGCACCACACCAACACAGGAGATATGATAATGACTGTTGGCTTACTTGGTTTGGGCAGGTGGCTGGCGTTAGCAAGGGCGTAGCCCGGTAGACAGCAACCTGGAGCACCTGACACAGCAGCGAGGAGATGATGGCTGGAGAACGTTGTCCGCCGCCGGGAAATCCACCTGTGCACAGGGGAGCAGACTGGGAGGAAAAGGTAAGAGATCCTTACTTGGTATCTTGCTTGGTGAAGGGAGTTCCTTGCAGCAAGTGATGCCGATGTGAACAGACGGCTTCAGGCCGAAGCCCAGGGCGAGGCGGCTTAAATCCTTCGCCGCTGACGAGGTGCAGGTGTGCGCACAGCTGGCGCCGCTGATGAGCGGCGAGACGTGACAGTAATAAATACAATGTCTATGAAAATTAACCAATGAAAATCAGACAAAGAATGAATATTTATTTTCAGATAGATGAAAAGTAAAGAATTAAAAAAAAGTAACAGAAAAATATAACAAAGGGGGGAAAAAATCCAACAAGGTCAAATTAAACAATAACTCCTCTGATTATACAGTTCAACATAAGTTATCTGAAATGGGTGATGGCTGAAGCCGCAGCTTCTATTGCCCGCCCATATTCCATCCATCCATCTTCTACCGCTTTTCCGGAGGTCCGAGTCGTGGAGGCAGCAGTTCAAGCAGAGAAGCCCAGACTTCCCTCTCCCCAGCCACTTGCTCCAGCCCTTCAGAGAAGATACCAAGGCGTTCCCAGACTAGCTGGGAGACATAGTCTCTCTACTGAGTCCTGGGTCTGCCCCGGGGTCTCCTCCCAGTGGGACATGCCTGAAACACCTCAAGTGGGAGGCATCCAGGAGTGATCCTAATCAGATGCCCATACCACCTCAACTGACTCCTTTCAATGTGGAGGAGCAGCGGTTCTACTCTGAGCCTCTCCCGGATGACTGAGCTCCTCACCCTATCTCTGAGGGTGAGTCCAGCAATCCTACGGAGAAAGCTCATTTCAGCTGCCTGTATCCGCGATCTTGTTCTTTCGGTCATTACCCAAAGCTCGTGACCATAGGTGAGAGCAGAAATGTAGACTGACTGGTAAATCGACAGCTTTGCCTTAGAACTAAGCTCCCTCTTCACCACAACAGACTGGTACAACATCTGCATCACTGCAGATGCTGCTCCAATCCGTCTGTCAATCTCTCGCTCCATTTTCCTCTCACTCGTGAATAAGACCCCAAGATACTTAAACTCCTCCACTTGGGGCAGGAGCCTGTCCCCAACCCAGAGAGGACAATCCACCTTTTTCCAGCTGAGGACCATGGACTTGGACTTGGAGGTGCTGACTCTCATCCCAGCCGCTTCACACTCAGCAGCAAACCATCCCAGCAAGAGCTGTAGGTCATTGCTGGACGAAGCCAACAGGACAACATCATCTGCAAACAACAGAGATGAGATCCTGTGGTCACCAAGCATGACACCCTCCATTCTCTGGCTGCACCTAGAAATCCTGTCCATAAAAATTATGAACAGGATCAGTGACAAAGGGCAGCCCTGGCGGAGTCCAACTCTCACTGGGAATGACTCCGACTGAGTACTGGCAATGCGAACCAAACTCTCACAACGGTCATACAGAGACCGAATAGCTCGTAACAACAAGCCCGAAACCCCATACTCCTGAAGCACCCCCCACAAAAAACCACAAGGGACGCGGTCAAATGCCTTCTCCAAGTCCACAAAACACATGTAAACTGGTTGGGCAAACTCCCACGAACCCTCAAGAATTGCCGGAGTGGTGGCTCAGTTGGTAGAGCATCCACCCCACACCCGGGAGGAAGGGGTTCAAATCCCGGCCGGGTCATGCCGAAGACCTTATAAAAGTGGAACTTCCTGCCGTCCAGCTTGGTGCTCAGCAATAATGGAATGGAGGAGGGAAAATTGTGGTGGAGCCTTGCATGGCAGCGACCCTCTGATTCTACACTTGGGGTGTGTGTGATTAACACAGTAGATAGGTAAAGCACAATCTCGTTCTACTGTACATGATTGGTTGTACAGTTGAATGACAATAAAGGGTGATTTGATTTGAATTCTCGAGAGGGTAAAGAGCTGGTCCGATGTGCCACGGCCAGGACGAAAACCACATTGTTCCTCCTAAATCCGAGGTTCGACCAACGGCCGGACTCTCCTCTCCAGTACCTTGGCATAGACCTTCCCAGGGAGGCTGAGGAGTGTGATCCCTCTAAAGTTGGACCACACCCTCTGGTCCCCTTTTTTGAAGACAGGAACCACCAAACCGGTTTGCCATGCCAAAGGCACTGCCCCCGACCTCCACGCAATGTTGCAGAGGCGTGTCAACCATGACAGCCCAACAACATCCAGGGCCTTGAGGTACTCAGGGCGAATCTCGTCCACCCCCGGGGCCCGGCCACCAAGGAGATTTTTAACCACCTTGGCGACCTCAGCCCCTGTGATAGGCGAGTCATCCCCCTCGTCCCCAAACCCTGCTTCCTCTGTGGAAGGCGTATCAGTGGGATTGGGGAGATCCTTGAAGTATTCCTTCCACCGCCCGACGATATCCCCAGTCGAAGTCAACAGTGCCCCATCCTCACCATACACAGTGTGGACAGGGAGCTGCTTCCCCTCCTAAGCCACCGGAGAGTTTGCCAGAATCTCTTCTAGGCCGACCGAAAGTCTTCTTCCATGGTCTCACCGAACTCCTCCCATACCCGGGTTTTTGCTTCAGCAACCACCCAAGCTGCATTCTGCTTGGCCTGCCGGTACACCTCAGCTGCTTCGGGAGTCCCCCAAGCCAACCAAGCTTGATAGGACTCCTTCTTCAGCTTAATGGCCCCCCTCACCACTGGTGTCCACCACTTGGTTCGAGGGTTGCCACCACGAGATGCACTGACCACCTTGTGGCCGCAGCTCTGGGCCGCCGCTTCGACAACAGAGGTGGAGAACATGGCCCATTCAGACTCCATGTCTCCAGACTCCCTCGGAATGTGGTTGAAGTTCTTCCGGAGGTGGGAGTTGAAGACCTCCCAGACAGGGGCCTCAGCCAGACGTTCCCAGCATACCCTCACTATACGTTTGGGTCTACCAGGTCTGAATGGCCTCCTCCCCTGCCATTGGATCCAACTCACCACCAGGTGGTGATCAGTTGACAGCTCTGCACCTCTCTTTACCCGAGTGTCCAAGACATACGGTCGCAGGTTTGATGACACGATAACAAAATCGATGATCAACCTGCGACCTAGGGTGTCCTGGTGCCAAGTGCACATATGGACACCCTTATGCTTGAACAAGGTGTTTGTTATGGACAGACTGTGGTTAGCACAGAAGTCCAATAACTGAACACCACTCGGGTTCAGATGGGGCAGGCCGTTCCTCCCAATCACCCCCCTCCAGGTTTCACTGTCGTTGCCCATGTGCGCATTGAAGTCCCCCAGTAGGACAATGGAGTCTCCAAGAGGAGCACCCTCCAGCACCCCAGTCACAGACTCCAAAAAGGGTGGGTACTCTGAAACATCATTTGGTGCATAGGCACAAATGATGGTCAGGACCCGTTTCCCAACCTGAAAGTGCAGGGAAGCAACCCTTTCGTCCACTGGGAAAAACTCCAATATAGAGGCAGCAAGGTGGGGGGATACAAGAATACCCACCCCTGCTCGTCGCCTCTCGCCCGGGGCAACTCCAGAAAAGGCCAAGCTCCAGCCCCTCTCCAGGAGACTGATTCCGGAACCAGAGCTGTGTGTTGAGGTGAGGCCGACTATATCTAGCCGGTATCTCTCAACCTCGTACACCAGCTCAGGCTCCTTCCCCACCAGAGAGGTGACATTCCGCGTACCAAAAGCCAGTTTAGAAAGCTTGGGATCAGTCCGCCAAGGTCTCCGCCTTTGACCACCACCTAATCCACATAGCACCGGACCCCCATGAACCCTCCTGCAGGTGGTGAGCCCACTGGAGGGCGGACCCATGTAACTCCTTTGGGCTGAGCCCTGGAAGGTGACCTCCATCCAAGAATTCAAAAGAAAAACAAAATAAGAGCGATTACAATTCAAAACAAAGCTAAGACAAAACGTGACAAAAAAACTAAGCAACAACACAACACAGAATGGATATGTCAATCCTTATGTGATTTTACATGTCATCTTGTATATGTGTTTGGAGTATTTCTTCCTTTAGTTTTTGTTTAAATTGTCCAAGCGTTGTACATGATTTTAATTCAGGTCCAAAATCGTTCCATAATCTGACTCCTTGCACTGAGACACAGTGTTGCTTGGTGGTAGTTATCACTGAAGGTTTTTGAAATGTACATGTTCCTCTTAAATGATATTGTTTCTCCCTTATTTGGAACAACTTTTGGATATTTGCGGGCAGTGATAGATTCTTCACTTTAAACATTATTACTGCAGTTTTAAAGTCAACCAGATCTTTCAACTTGAGAGCTTTTAATTTAAGAAAAAGTGGGTTTGTTCGTTCCCTGTAAGCTGCTTTGTTTATTATTCTGATAGCTCTCTTCTGAAGTATAAAGACTGGATATATGTTTGTTTTATATGTATTTCCCCATACTTCAGTACAATATGTCATGTATGAGACTATTAATGAATGATACAAAATATATAATGTGGGTTGATTCAGCAAATATTTCACTCTGTGTAGTATTGCAATTGATTTAGATATTTTACCTTTAATACAATTATGTGAATTCCAACACAGTTTATTATCTATTATTACTCCAAGAAATTTAGTTCTGGATACCCTTTCATTCTCTACACCATTTACACTGAGTTTAGATACTAAGTTGTTGTGATAGTTGTTAAAAACTATAAATTTTGTCTTACTTAAATTGAGCGTTAATTTGTTTGAATCAAACCACAGTTTAAGCTTTCCTAATTCCTTTCCGAGTGTATACAAAAGTTGTTCCAAATTGCTTCCACTGCATAATAAGTTAGTGTCATCAGCAACCAATATTAAATCCATTTTTTCCGAGACTTTACATATATCATTTATATTCATATTGAATAACAGTGGCCTCAAAACTGAACTCTGTGGGACTCCACAAGTGACCTTCACTAACTGTGAGTTTTTGTTACCAACACATACATACTGATATCTGTTCTTTAAGTAATGACACAACCAGGACAATGCTATGTTTTTTTTATTACTTATTTTGTACCCGTAGGTAGATTTGTTTTGCAGTCTGGTGACAAACCACCAGCTGCCGGTCGTTGCGTGCGCAAGCGCCCCTTAACTCCCTAACCTGCATGTTTTTGGCATGTGGGAGGAAACTGGAGAAATCCCGGAGTAAACCCACGCAAACACGAGGAGAACATGCAAACTCCACCCAGATCACTGTTGGCCGGGGGCAAGGATCGAACCCACGATCCCCGCGATCCCCCGGCCGAGGGTAAAACTGTGCTGCCACAGTGCTAACCACTGCGCCACCGTGCAGCCCATGCTAGCCAATGCTATCCCCCTAATACCACAATTTTGAAGTTTCTTTAATAATAAATTATGATCCACTGTATCAAATGCTTTTTTAAGGTCCAGGAATACCCCAACTGAATACTTTTTATTTTCAACGTCAGTTGATATTTTTTCTATAAATTCCATTAGAGCAAATGCAGTTGTCCTCTTGTGTCTGAACCCATATTGCTGCTCACATAGTAAATTATTCTTCATTATGAAGTTGTCAATTCTCTCACAGAATATTTTTTCAAGTATCTTGGAAAATTGTGGCAACAGAGAAATTGGTCTATAGTTTGAAAATTCCCCTGCGACTGAGACAAAGCTGTCTGACACTGGGCAGCACATTTCTCTCTAGAATACCTTGATAGTCTTGAGATTTCATTGTACCCTGCACACATTCAAGACACCCTGTGCCAGAAGCGGCAAAGCAGCCCCACAACATAACAGAACCTCCTCCATGTTTCACAGTAGGGACAGCATTCTTTTCTTTGTATGCTTCATTTTTGCGTCTGTGTACATAGCGCTGATGTGCCTTGCCAAAAAATTCCAGTTTTATCTCGTCTGTCCATAGGACATTCTCCCAGAAGCTTTGTGGCTTGTCAACATGCAGTTTGGCAAATTCCAATCTGGCTTTTTTATGATTTGTTTTCAACAGTGGTGTCCTCCTTGGTCATTTCCCATGAAGTCCACTTTGGCTCAAACAACGACGGATAAAAATAAAAATAAATAAATAAAAATAAAAGAGCATCTGAGTAGCGTTGGTACAAAGAGCGGTGCCATTATTGAAATGGTATTTGTCAAAGATTAGATCTAATGGAAGACACATATGCAATCCAGGGTTGCCAAAAGTTCAAGAACCCATCCATTTTCTGTCTCAGTACGAATGTCAACTTTTCCATCGAGTAAATGTCTTGGATCACGTTAAACCAATCTTCAGGCCTAGGACAGTCCTTCAACATCCATTTTTTAGTTAGGGCTTTTTTACTTGCCAATATTAAAACAGTGAATAAGTATTTTTCTCCTCATCTTTCCAGTGAATCCGGTAGTAAACCCAAATACAAAGTTACAAAAGAAAAGGGAACTGTTATTTTGAATATTTTCCCCAATATTGTCTGTACATTGGTCCAATATTGGTGGATAACTGGGCATGACCAAAACACATGAAAATGATTTGCAGTCTTTTCACCACACAAGCGCCAACAGTTCAACCCCTTATGGGTAAATTTGTTTTGTGCAGGTGTTCTGAAAAATCTTACCAAGTTTTTCCATCCAAATTCTCTCCACTGCAGGGATGAGGTACTTTTCCATTGCTGTTTATTTAGCTTTTCCCATATTTCCAGTTGTAAAGTGAAATTCCCCTCTTTTTCCCATCTCTCTTTTATATATGATGTGTTGTCTCCTTTTAAGTCTTGAAGACCTTGGTATATTTTAGAAATGTATCTGATCCCTGGGATCCCTTTATATGCCATTAAGAAGACCTTCAGGACACCTGACTGGGCCCTTTCCAAATCCTCCTTTTTAAGTATATTGTTTATGTGGTGTCTAAGCTGAAAGAACCTGTAAAGGTCTTGATTTATTAGACCTTGTTTTTTCAAATCTTCAAAACTTCTTAAAATTTGCCCCTTAAAAAAATCATAATATTTTATCAGTCCGTTCTCTTTCCACTTTTTAAATCTAGTGTCTGTTTTATTAGGAGTAAAGTCTTGATCATAGGCAATCCATTGCAGAGGTCGATAGGGCTCTTTAGTTTGATTCTCTCTGACTATCTTAAACCAAATTTTTAGCGGGGTCTCTATCCACGGGTTAGTGTTATTCAAGAGTTTAGGTAAGGCATTGTTCCCTATTATCACCTGTAGGGGGATGTCACTTGTTATTTGGCATTCCATCTCCTTCCATTGTGCAGTGTAGACTGGGTTACATATCTCTACTAAAGTTTTAATTTGTGCGGCTTTAAAATAGTCCCTGATATTTGGCAGCGCAAGCCCACCTTTGTCTTTGTTTAGCTGTAGGGTTATATATTTGATTCTAGGTCTCTTGCCCTGCCATATGAATCTTGAGATCCTTCTGTCTAGCTCCTGCCATGTTTTTTTGGGAGGTTCTACCGGTATTGTTTGGAAAAGGTATAGAAGACGTGGAAGTATATTCATTTTGACTGCTTCAATTCTTTGTGCAGTACCCAAGAATGGTATCATATTCCATCTTGCTAGATCAGATTTTATTTTTGCCACCAGTGGATCATAGTTTAGTGTTATAATTTTGTTGAGTTGTTTCGGGATATTGACCCCCAGATATTTCATAGATTCCATCTCCCAGTTAGTTTTGAGTTTGCTTAGTGAATAATGATTTGGGTCGTAGTTGAATGTTAAAACTTGGGTTTTATGCATGTTTAATTTGTATCCCGATAAATCTCCATACTCTGAAAAAACTGAGATTAGTTCTGGTAAAGAGGTGTCCGGCTGCCCCAGGTATATTAAAATGTCATCAGCAAAGAGTGCTATTTTATGTTCCTTCTGACCAAGTGTAATACCTTGAATTTTTTGATTCTGTCTTATCCATTGACTCAGAGGTTCTATGAAGATTGCAAAGAGCAGTGGAGACAAGGGGCAGCCCTGACGACATCCTCTTTCCAGCTCAAAAGATGATGATAAATTACCGTTAATCCTTATTTTAGCTGTTGGTTTTTTATATAATGCCTGGATAGTTCTAATGAAGTTGTTATGAAAATTGAAACTGGATAAGATTCTATATAGGAAAGACCAGTCAACCGAATCAAATGCTTTTTCAGCATCTAATCCCAATATGACTGCATTTAAGTTATATTTTTTTATATGATGAATTATGTGTAAAGTGCGTCTAATGTTGTCTTGTGTCTGTCTTTGTCTTATAAAACCTGTTTGGTCTAAATGAATTAAGTCTGTCAGTATATTTTCTAACCTTTTTTTTTTTTTTTTTTTTTTTTTTTTTTTTTTCTCGGCGCCACACGAGTCGGCTGCCTTTTGCAACAGCGGCTCGATTCCGAGTCTTTTTCCCTTCCTCTCTCTTTTGATCCGTCTTTTTTTTTCACCCCACTTATATCACGGACACACAGATCGTCCTAAATGTCTCCTGAGCCGGTGGACGGAGCCACTGTCTATAGCAGGATACGATACAGCAGAGAACAGCTGCTAGCATTCAACCGCCACCCGGTCCCATTGGAAAAACTCGACATACCGAGAGAACTGAGGCGAAAACGCCGCGGCTGCCGGGCTGGAGTAAGGCGGAGGACAAAAAATATAAGGTACAAACCCTCCCTTCCATCTGTTGTCATGGGAAATGTACGGTCGATACTGGGAAAGTTAGATGAGCTAGCGGCTATCTCCCGTTATGATAGCACATACCGGGAGTGCTCTCTCCTTTTGTTTACTGAGACGTGGCTAACTGAACTAGCAGCAGATGCTAACATTGAGCTGGAGGGTTTTCACATGATACGAGCTGACCGAACACCAGACAGTGGCAAGGCTAGGGGCGGTGGAGTGATCATGTATGTTAACAACAACTGGTGCAGACCGGGACATATCACTGTTAAACAACGACACTGCAGCAAAGACATTGAGTTGCTAGCTGTTAGCATGAGGCCTACATATCTCCCGAGAGAACACTCACACGTGATCTGCATTGTTGTTTATGCAAATCCGACGGCGAACGCTGGGACAGCACGTGACGTCATCCATTCAGTAACCAGCAGGCTGCAGACAGAACACCCAGATGCTCTTCTCCTCATCTCAGGTGATTTCAACCATGTTTCACTGTCTCCCATTCTACCCACGTTCACCCAGTATGTCACATGCCACACTAGAGACAATAAAACACTGGATTTATTCTACGCAAACACTAAGGAGGCGTACACCTCATCACAACTACCCCCACTCGGGAGATCGGATCACAACTTGGTTCATCTCCGGCCGGTGTACAAACCCCTAGTGCACAGACAACCTCCGGCCATGCACACTGTGGAGTTATGGTCTGAGGAGACAATGGACACCCTAAAGGGCTGTTTTGAAGCCACCGCCTGGAAGCAGCTCTGCGATCCACATGGTGAGGACATCGATGGCCTCATTCACACCTACACGGGCTACCTCAGCTTCTGTGTGGACAAATCCGTTCCCACCAAGACCATACGGCGTCACTCAAACAACAAACCCTGGATCAACCCTGAGATAAAAACACTTCTGAGAGAGAAGAAGAGGATCTTCAGGTCAGGGAACAGGGAGATGCTGAAGTCCGTACAGAGGGAGCTGAGGAGAAAGATCAGAGAAGGCAAGGACAGCTTCAGGAAGAAGATGGAGGACAAGCTGCAACAGAGCGACATCAGCGGGGTCTGGAGAAACCTCAAAACCATCTCGGGGCTCCAGAATACCTCCCCCCAGGCCACAGGGGGCAGGGAGTGGGCGAACAACCTGAATCTGTTTTTCAATAGATTTGACCAACCGCCCTCCCCCCTGACTGCACAACAACCACTGCTGCCTCTAAAGAAATCAAGTCCTGCTGCCCACTCCCCACTCTACCAACACCCCCCCACTCCCAACACACAGCCCCCCATCCTGACCCTGACCAGGACCCAGGTGAGGACGGAGCTGAGGAAGATCAAGGCGAGGAAGGCGCCGGGACCGGACGGCATCAGCGCAAAGCTCCTCAAGTCCTGTGCAGACCAGCTGTGTGGGATTGTGACGTATATCTTCAACATGAGCCTGAAACTGGGGAGGGTACCACAGCTGTGGAAAACATCTTGTGTGGTACCTGTACCAAAAACTTCCCACCCCAAAGACCTGAACAGCTACAGACCGGTGGCCTTGACGTCCCACTTGATGAAGACCCTGGAGAGACTGCTCCTTGCTCACCTCCGCCCCCTGGTGGAACCAGCGATGGATCCACTCCAGTTCGCCTACCAGCATGGCATTGGGGTGGAGGATGCGGTGATCTTCCTCCTTCACCGTTCTCTGTCCCACCTGGAGAAGCCCGGGAATATGGTGAGGATCATGTTCTTTGACTTCTCCAGTGCTTTCAACACCATCCAACCGATGATCCTGAAGGACAAGCTGCTGCGCGCAGGGGTGGACCAGCACCTGTCATCATGGATCCTGGACTACCTCACGAACCGGCCTCAGTTTGTGAGAACCCGGGACTGTGTGTCCGACACGATCATCAGTAGCACGGGGGCCCCCCAGGGAACGGTGCTGGCTCCCTTCCTGTTCACTCTTTATACTGCGGACTTCTCACACAACACAACACACTGCCATCTACAGAAGTTCTCTGATGACTCTGCGATCGTTGGCCTCATCTCCAATGGAGATGAAGCTGAGTACAGAGGGCTTATCCAGGGCTTCGTGGACTGGTGCCATCGGAACTGCCTCCAGATCAACGCGAGGAAAACTAAGGAGCTGGTGGTGGACTGCCGCAGGCATGGGCAGCCCCTCACAGTACCAGTAAATATACAGGGAACAGACATCGAGATGGTGACATCCTATAAGTACCTGGGTATTCATCTGAACAATAAACTAGACTGGTCACACAATACTGATGCACTCTACAAGAAGGGACAGCGCAGGCTGTTCCTGCTGAGGAGACTCAGGTCTTTTGGTGTACAAGGGGCGCTGCTGAAGTCATTCTATGACACGGTGGTGGCATCAGCCATCACTTTTGGAGTGGTCTGCTGGGGCAGTGGCATTACTGCAGCCGATAGGAAGAGACTGAACAAACTGATTAAGAAAGCTAGCTCTGTCCTGGGGCAGCGCCTTGATCCGATGGAGGAGATAGGAGAGAGAAGGACGGTGGCTAAACTGTCATCTCTGCTGGAGTCCGAGTTCCACCCTATGCAGGACATACTGAATGCACTGAGGAGCTCATTTAGCAGCAGACTACATCATCCCAGGTGCACAACCGAGAGGTTTCGTAGGTCCTTCCTACCAACGGCTGTCAGACTGTACAACCTAAGCAGGGCTGCTCGCAGAGATAGCAAAAAGACGTAACAAACTAATAGTTTTTTGAATGCAAAAGATGCAATAGACTTACACAATGGTCCTCTCCGGCATACAACTAGGAACATACCGGTCGCTATGGAGGGTGAGAATATGTATGGGCACATAATCATACCATGTAGGATAACTAAGTAGACGGTTATGCTGTTTCATTCCATCTAGCAACAATGCTCTGCACTGTGTGTGTTTATATATTTGCATATTTATTCCATCTAGCTACAATGCTCCGTACTGTGGGTGTTTATATATTTATATATCTACATATTATTCCATCTAGCTACATTGCTCCGCACTGTGTGTGTTTATATACTTGCATATTTATTCCACCTAGCTGCAATGCTCCGTACTGTGGGTGTTTATATATTTACATATTTATTCCATCTAGCTACAATGCTCTGCACTGTGTGTTCATATATTCATATATTTATTCCATCCAGCTACAATGCTCTGCACTGTGTGTCTGTGTGTGTGTGTATATATATATATTTTATAGTAATACGTACATATGTTTATTAGCTGCTCTTGCTTGCTTGTTTTTTTTTTCTTGCCTTCTGATTGTTGCTCTGAGTGTTGCTATCCCTGTGCTGTTGCAATCCTGGAATTTCCCCGTTGTGGGACTAATAAAGGCTTATCTTATCTTATCTTATCTTATCTTATCTTTTGGCAAGGATAGTGGTAAAAAGCTTATAGTCCTGATTTAATACACTGATTGGTCTGTAGTTGGAGCATTCTAGTTTATCCTTTTCAGGTTTAGGTATGACTGCAATGACCCCTTCTCTCCAGGAGGGGGGATTTCCCCTGTGTGGAGGACATAGTTAAATGTTTTCAGGAGGAGAGGAGATAGTTGCTGTTTAAAGGTTTTGTACCACTCTGCTGTATAGCCATCTGCTCCTGGGGATTTGTTAGCTTTAAGTTTCATAATTGCTTTTTCCAATTCTTTAGGTTGTATTTCTGACAGTTGTGTTTTATTTTGTGACTCAGTAAGTTGGGGAAGGTTTAATGTGTTTAGGAATGCTTCGGATGTTTTTTTATGTTTTTTGAGGGAGTACAAGTTCTTATAGTAATTCTCGAAGCTTTTAAGAATATCCTGAATTCTGAATTTTATTTCCTTTGATACTGGGTCTCTGATTTTGTAGATTGCTCTTTCTGTTTGTAGTTTCCTCAATTTATAGGCTAGTAATTTTGCCGATTTGCTGCCTGCTTCATAGTATTTTTGTTTCAGAAATGTAAGTTTCTTCTGGATTTCTATTGTGTAGATCTCATTTATTTGTTTTTTAATTTCCTTAATTTTGAGCGAGTCATTAGAATGAGTGTTCCTTTTGTGTTCTTTTTCTAGGTTCTTAAGTTCTGACTCTAATGTGATTAGTTTTTCTTGTCTCAGTTTCTTTTGGATTGCCAGTTTTGCAATAATCTTTCCCCTTATTACAGCTTTGCATGCATCCCACAGTATTAAAGGGGATACTTCTCCATTATCGTTTTCTTCCAAATATCTGAGAATATCTGATTCCAATTCATCTTTCAGTGGTCCTTTCAGGACATTTGAATTCAACCTTCAAGAAAATGTATTATTTGTGTATTTTTGGATACTTAAGTCCATATAGATCAGACTGTGGTCAGAGAGATCCATCAGTCCTATTTTACATGTTTTTACTCTTCCAATGTCTCTATTAAACATAAAAAAATAGTCAGTCCTTGAGTAAGATGAATGTGGCGCTGAGTAAAATGTATAATCTTTTACACTGGGGTTGAATTCCCTCCACACATCACAGATTCCCATTTCTTTTAGTAGCATCCGAGTTTTCCTACTTTGAGTGTTATTTTGATGTGGAGAATTACCTGATGCATCCCAGTTTGGATTCAGTCTTAGATTGAAGTCTCCACCACATATCACTAAACCTTGGGCTTTAGTTATCATTAGGTCAAATACATTTTTATAAAATTTCCAGTTAGGCCCTGGAGGTGCATATACATTCAGCAGGGTGATATCTTCTCCCTCTAGCCGCCCAATTACCAAACTGTATCTCCCTTCTTTATCTTTGTGTTCTGATTTTTTTTCAAATGTAATTTTGGTTGATATCAATGTCGCTACTCCCCTCCTCCTCCCTGACTTATATGAAGATGAAGAGATCATTTTAAACCCTTGTCTATTGAGTTTAGTGTGCTCCACGTCTGTTAGGTGGGTTTCTTGTAAAAATATTATTCCTGCTTTGTCTTTTTTCATTTTGCCTAGAATCTTGGATCTTTTAACTGGATTCAGGATCCCTTTTACATTATATGAGATTATTTTGGTTACACCCTGTTTCTCCATTGTATTGTCTTATTTAGTATAACAGTGTGGTGGCCCTCTTTTATGCTACTCAGAAACTGAAAGAACATTAAGAACATAAAAAACATTAAGAACATAGTGTATAAAACTTTAAAACAAAAAAACTGACAAAAGAACTTCCTGAACTGAGGTCTTTTTAGAGACCCTGGAAGAGCCTTGATGGAGTGTAGGCTCTGAGGGAAATTCCTCAAACTCTGTTACGTGTTGAGGGCCCTCTCTTACCCCTGTAAGTTGTCCCATGTTTTTAACATGAATTTCAGATCCCAATCCGAACTTGTAATGATTTTTTTTTTTTAATGCCTATACCCTATGAAATTGTGTGCACCCTCCCACCACCATCACAGCAAACATTCACGCTAATACAGTATTTGTTAGTGTGGGGAGAACATGTGGATCATGAAATGTTTTACCACTTGCTGATTCTGCATCTCCTTTAATGTTTGTTATCTTGTAGGAGGGGGGTTGGATGTGCAGATTGACTAAAAATATCGTTATTCCCTCCTGTAAACGGCCAGTTTATCCTTGTAGCTCTGGCGCTGGGTTTCCCGCTGCTGGCCCGTGGATTTTGAAGGTCTCTGTGTGGACCACGTTTGAGCCTTGATTCTTTCGCTCGGGTCTGCTGCGGGTTTAAACACCGTTACCGGGAGCCCTCTTCTCGCCATGTCAGCTGTTGCTTCTTCCGCCGAATTATAGAGACATGTCTCTTCACCGTAGAAAACCCTTAACTTCGCAGGAAATGGCGTCTGAAAGTGCAGTTTTTTCTCTCATAGCACCTTTTTAGTGTCGTTGTATTCCCGGCGCTTTTTAAGGACCTCCGGGGCGTAATCGTGTTCCACGAAGACTTTTCTCTCTTGGTGCATAAATCCTTTTTTCTGCCAAGCCAGTCTTACAACCTCTTGTTTTATTTTGAAATTGGAGAATCTCACCACCACCGATCTTGGTGGCGCTTCTGCCACCGGCCTAGGGGCTAATGTACAGTGGGCCCTTTCTATCTTCAAGTCGGTGGTTTGGGGAATATCCAACTTCTCTCTCAGTAAGGATTCCACGCATTCTGCCATTGTGTTGAAACCATCCTCGACTCCTTCTTTCAGACCATGAATTCTTATGTTGTCTCTTCTCAGTCTTCCTTCTTGGTCGGTTAGCTTAGCCTCTAGTCTTGACTGCCTTTTGTGTAGATCCAGCACGGAATCTTCAAGCCCTTTTATTCTTTCCTCTGCTTCCAAGATTCAGTTCTCGGCCTGGTCCACTCTGCTGTTTGTCCTTTTTAATTCTTCTTCGAATTCACGAAATTCGGCCCAACACTCCCGGCAAAATCGTCTTAATTCTTCAAATACCATTTTCAAGCTAACCTTTTTGTTAGCTACATTCAGCTCCTCATCTTCTGAATGGAAATCCTCCGGATCAGATTCTTTAGCCGATGCGTGTCCTGGCCTGGTAAATGTTGAATTCTTCTGTTTTCCTTTAGGCATGATGACTTTGTCCTTTGATTTTCACTCTTCCAAAAATCTGTTAAATCTGATTTTCAAGGTATTTTACTGGATTGGGTCTGGGAGCTTCAGCGTTAAGCTGCAATCACCATGGTGTCCAGACCGGAAGCTCTGGTCACATTATTTTCAATCTTTTCTAGGGGTACCATCATTTTTGTCCAGGCCTGTTTTATGAGTTTGTTTTTTAAAATAATTCTGTTGAACCACAATTCAAAACCATTATCTGATTTTCATTGGTTAATTTTCATAGAATTTTTATTTATTACCACTTTTGTTAGATTCAAGTTATTTCTGTGACCATTGCGGGTTTTTCTTTCATTAACAGAGGGGTACCAACAATTTTGTCCACGTGTGTGTATGTTAACTTATTTTTGTATGTTTTATACCGCTGCTCTGCTTCTTTTGTCCTTTTCTTTAGAAAAGCTTTATATAATATTTTTTTCTTTTAACAAGCCTTTTGTAATCCTTTGGTTAACCATGGCTTGTCGACAAATTTATGTTTTAGCTTTTTCTTTACTAATGGACAATTTTTTTCATAAAGAGTGGTTACAATGTTCATAAATGTGTCATAGGCTTCATTTACATCTGATACATAGACTTTTGTCCAGTCTTGCTTCAGCAAGTCTTCTTTAAAAGAACTGATTGCATTTTGTGATTTGTATCTGAAAGATTTTAAAGTTTTTTCTGTATTGGTCCCTGTGTGGCCATGGATAAGTGCAAAGACTGGCAAATGGTCACTTATATCATTTATCAATAATCCACTTTCTATTTTCTTTTCAATAATATTAACAAACAGGTTATCAATAAGTGTAGCAGTGTGAACTGTGATTCTACTGGGATGTGTTATTGTGGGATATAGACTCATACTGTACATAGAATTCATGAACTCTGTAATTACATTTTGTTGAAATGGCTTTAGTAAATCAACATTGAAATCTCCACAAATTACAACCATTTTCTTACTAGTAATATTATTGTACAGCTTAACAAATTTATATCTGAATGTCTCAATGCAAGTTCCCAGCATTCTATATATACAACTTATAATTAGATTTTTTGTTTTATCTTGGTCAATCTCAACAGTAACACATTCCAGAATCCCTGGTTGTACAAAGGACATTCCATTTACAAGTTTACACCCATACAGGTCATCAGTATACAGTGCAACACTACCACCCTTTTTGGGAGATCTGTTAATATGAAACATTTGATATCCCTCTATTGCCATCAGAGGAGCCTGCTCTTCATTAAGCCAAGTTTCAGAGACTGCGATAGCTGTAAATTTTCTGTCTCGCTGTTTTAAATAGTCCTGAATCTGTGGAAAGTTTTTGTTAAGATTTCTGCTGTTGGTGTATTATTGATAGTTTACCATCTAGTTGCACTTGACTTTTGAATTGCTTTTCAGTTTAATATTCACAATGATTAAGAATATTATTGAAAAAGTGGTTATCAAGATCAATATCATTCTCCATCTCTTGTTGTTTATGTTCAGCATAATGGCATATTTTCAGAGTTTGAATTTCCTCTCTCTATGTCAAATGACTTCCTCCAACTGGGGATAATTGAGGTCTACTCAAGTCAGTCATAAGTTTTTTTGTTTGTTTAGGTTTTTTTTTAAAAAGTACATTGACATGGTATATGTCACAAAAGAACTATTCTTGCCGTGTGTGTGGATATGGATTATCATAGTCTCTTAATTTTCTTAATCAGTGTTCATCTATATTTATTTAAGTCAGTAAGATCTCTGATTATTATGGCCTTTGCTTCCTCAGGTGTTCCATTTAGTTTGATCCAAACTCTACAATTTCTTGTCCATGTTGCCTGTATCTTATTTTGTCTTTTCAGCATCCGTGCTTGCCGTGCTATTTCAGCATTAGTCTTTGTTAAATGTTCATTTAAGTAAACTTCTGTTCCCTGTAACTTTCTGGCCTGCCTCAGTATGTCATTCTTTACCCTTCTGTTCACAAAGGGCATCACAATTGATTTCTTTGTTTTATTATCTTTTCTGGGTAAAGTATGACAGGCTGAAATTGCATTTACTTCAACCTTTATATTTCTTCTTTCAAGGAACTGAAGCACCTGGTTTTCCAGGGAGACTGATTCACTCAGGGGAGCCTCCTCACCTCTCATTCCTGCTGTAGCATGAGCATATGATTGGTAGTAAAACGGGGCTATAAGGGACGGCTGGGTAATAAGGGACACTTTTCTGGGAAATGTTTTAAATGTAATTCTTTTTTTTTTTTTTTTTTATTTAAGTTTTTGTAAAGGGTATACAGGTCGTTACAGCAATGCATTGTTTACATTTTCATCACATGTTCCCTTATTTTCTGATATCTGACAACATTGGAAGATTAATTCTTACAACACCCCCTTTTTTTTTTAAAGTGAAAGAAAAAGTGAAATTAAAGAGAAAAAAAAACAAAAAACAAATAACAAAAAAACAAACAAACAAACCAGTAAAAAACAAACAAAAAGAAAAAGTAAGTAAATAAAGATAAAAGAGCATCTGAGTAGCGTTGGAACAAAGAGCGGAACCATTATTGAAATGGTATTTGTCAAAGATTAGATCTAATGGAAGACACATATGCGGTCCAGGGTTGCCAAAAGTTCATGAACCCATCCATGTCCTGTCTCAGTGCGAATGTCAACTTTTCCATCGAGTAAATGTCTTGGATCACGTTAGTCCAATCTTCAGGTGTAGGACAGTCCTTCAACATCCATTTTTTAGTTAGAGCTTTTTTGCTTGCCAATATTAAAACATTGAATAAGTATTTTTCTCCTCGTCTTTCCAGTGAGTCCGGTAGTAAACCCAAATACAAAGTTACAAAAGAAAAGGGAACTGTAATTTTGAATATTTTCCCAAATATTGTCTGTACCTTGGTCCAATATTGGTGGATAACTGGGCATGACCAAAACACATGAAAATGATTTGCAGTCTTTTCACCACACAAGCGCCAACAGTTCAATCCCTTATGGGTAAATTTGTTTTGTGCAGGTGTTCTGAAAAATCTTGCCAAGTTTTTCCATCCAAATTCTCTCCACTGCAGGGATGAGGTACTTTTCCATTGCTGTTTATTTAGCTTTTCCCATATTTCCAGTTGTAAAGTGAAATTCCCCTCTTTTTCCCATCTCTCTTTTATATAAGATGTGTTGTCTCCTTTTAAGTCTTGAAGACCTTGGTATATTTTAGAAATGTATCTGATCCCTGGGATCCCTTTATATGCCATTAAGAAGACCTTCAGAACACCTGACTGGGCCCTTTCCAAAACCTCCTTTTTAAGTATATTGTTTATGTGGTGTCTAAGCTGGAAGAACCTGTAAAGGTCTTGATTTATTAGGCCTTGTTTTTTCAAATCTTCAAAACTTCTTAAGATTTGCCCTTTAAAAAAATCGTAATATTTTATCAGCCCTTTCTCCTTCCACTTTTTAAATCTGGTGTCTGTTTTATTAGGAGTAAAGTCCTGATCATAGGCAATCCATTGCAGAAGTCGATAGGGCTCTTTAGTTTGATTCTCTCTGACTATCTTAAACCAAATTTTTAGCGGGGTCTCTATCCACGGGTTAGTGTTATTCAAAAGCTTAGGTAAGGCATTGTTCCCTATTATCACCTGTAGGGGGATGTCACTTGTTATTTGGCATTCGATCTCCTTCCATTGTGCAGTGTAGACTGGGTTACATATCTCTACTAAAGTTTTAATTTGTGCGGCTTTAAAGTAGTCCCTGATATTTGGCAGCGCGAGCCCACCTTTGTCTTTGTTTAGCTGTAGGGTTCTATATCTGATTCTAGGTCTCTTGCCCTGCCATATGAATCTTGAGATCCTTCTGTCCAGCTCCTGCCATGTTTTTTTGGGAGGTTCTACCGGTATTGTTTGGAAAAGGTATAGAAGACGTGGAAGTATATTCATTTTGACTGCTTCAATTCTTTGTGCAGTACCCAAGAATGGTATCATATTCCATCTTGCTAGGTCAGATTTTATTTTTGTCACCAGTGGATCATAGTTTAGTGATATAATTTTGTTGAGTTGTTTCGGGATATTGACTCCCAGATATTTCATAGATTCCGACTCCCAGTTAGTTTTGAGTTTGCTTAGTGAATAATGATTTGGGTCATAGTTGAATGTTAAAACTTGGGTTTTATGCATGTTTAATTTGTACCCTGATAAATCTCCATACTCTGAAAAAACTGAGGTTAGTTCTGGTAAAGAAGTGTTCGGCTGCCCTAGGTATATTAAAATGCCATCAGCAAAGAGTGCTATTTTATGTTCCTTCTGACCAAGTGTAATACCTTGAATTTTTTGGTTTTGTCTTATCCATTGGCTCAGAGGTTCTATGAAGATTGCAAAGAGCAGTGGAGACAGGGGGCAGCCCTGACGACATCCTCTTTCCAGTTCAAAAGAAGATGATAAAATACCGTTAATCCTTATTTTAGCTGTTGGTTTTTTATATAATGCCTGTATAGTTCTAATGAAGTTGTTATGAAAATTGAAACTGGATAAGATTCTATATAGAAAAGACCAGTCAACCGAATCGAATGCTTTTTCAGCATCTAATCCCAATATGACTGCATTTAAGTTATATTTTTTTATATGATGAATTATGTGTAAAGTGCGTCGAATGTTGTCTTGTGTCTGTCTTTGTCTTATAAAACCTGTTTGGTCTAAATGAATTAGGTCTGTCAGTATATTTTCTAACCTTTTGGCAAGGATAATGGTAAAAAGCTTATAGTCCTGATTTAGTACACTGATTGGTCTGTAGTTGGAGCACTCTAGTTTATCCTTTTCAGGTTTAGGTATAACTGCAATGACCCCTTCTCTCCAGGAGGGGGGGATTTCCCCTGTGTGGAGGACATAATTAAATGTTTTCAGGAGGAGAGGAGATAGTTGCTGTTTAAAGGTTTTGTACCACTCTGCTGTATAGCCATCAGCTCCTGGGGATTTGTTAGCTTTAAGTTTCATAATTGCTTTTTCCAATTCTTTAGGATGTATTTCTGACAGTAGTGTTTTATTTTGTGACTCCGTAAGTTGGGGAAGGTTTAATGTGTTTAGGAATGCCTCGGATGCGTTTTATGTTTTTTGTGGGAGTATAAGTTCTTATAGTAATTCTCGAAGTTTTTAAGAATATCCTGAATTCTGAATTTTATTTCCTTTGATACTGGGTCTCTGATTTTGTAGATTGCTCTTTCTGTTTGATGTTTCCTCAATTTATAGGCTAGCAATTTTGCCGATTTACTGCCTGCTTCATAGTATTTTTGTTTCAGAAATGTAAGTTTCTTCTGGATTTCTATTGTGTAGATCTCATTTATTTGGTTTTTAATTTCCTTAATCTTGAGCGAGTCAGTAGAATGAGTGTTGCCTTTGTGTTCTTTTTCTAGGTTCCTAAGTTCTGACTCTAATGTGGATAGTTTTTCTTGTCTTAGTTTCTTTTGGGTTGCCAGTTTTGCAATAATCTTTCCTCTTATTACAGCTTTGCATGCATCCCACAGTATTAAAGGGGATACTTCTCCATTATCGTTATCTTCCAAATATCTGAGAATATCTGATTCCAATTCATCTTTCAATGGTCCTTTCAGGACATTTGAATTTAACCTCCAAGAAAATGTATTATTTGTGTATTTTTGGATATTTAAGTCCATGTAGATCGGACTGTGGTCGGAGAGATCCATCAGTCCTATTTTACATGTTTTTACTCTTCCAATGTCTCTATTAAACATAAAAAAATAGTCAATCCTTGAGTAAGATGAATGTGGAGTTGAGTAAAATGTATAGTCTTTTACACTGGGGTTGAGTTCCCTCCACACGTCACAGATTCCCAATTCTTTTAGTAGCATCCGAGTCTTCCTGTTTTGGGTGTTATTTTGATGTGGGGAATTACCAGAAGCATCCCAGTATGGATTCAGTCTAAGATTGAAGTCCCCACCACATATCACTAAACCTTGAGCTTTAGTTATCATTAGGTCGAATACATTTTTATAAAATTTCCAGTTAGCCCCTGGGGGAGCATACACATTCAGCAGGGTGATATCTTCTCCCTCTAGCCGCCCAGTTACCAAACTGTATCTCCCTTCTTTATCTTTGTGTTCTGATTTTTTTTCAAATGTAATTTTGGTTGATATCAATGTCGCTACTCCCCTCCTCCTCCCTGATTTATATGAAGATGAAGAGATCATTTTAAACCCTTGTCTACTGAGTTTATTGTGTTCCACATCCGTTAGGTGGGTTTCTTGTAAAAATATTATTCCTGCTTTGTCTTTTTTCATTTTGCCTAGAATCTTGGATCTTTTAACTGGATTCAGGATTCCTTTTACATTATATGAAATTATTTTGGTTACACCCTGTTTCTCCATTGTGTTGTTTTGTTTAGTATAACTGTGTGGTGGCCCTCTTTTGTGCTACTCAGAAACTGAAAGAACATTAAAAACAAGAAAAACATTAAGAACATAGTGTAAAAAACTTTAAAACAAAAAGCTGTCATAAGAACTTCCTGAGCTGAGGTCTTTTTAAAGACCCTGTAAGAGCCTTGATGGAGTGAAGGCTCTGAGGGAAATTCCTCAAACTCTGTTACGTGTTGAGGGCCCTCTCTTACCACTGAAAGTAGTCCCATGCTTTTAACGTGAGTTTCAGAACCCAATCCAAACTTGTAATGATTTTTTTTTTCCCTTTTATGCCTAAACCCTGTGAAATTGTGTGCACCCTCCCACCCCCATCACATCAAACATTCACGCAAAAACAGTATTTGTTAGTATGAGGAGAACATGTGGATTATTGTCACATTTCTATTTTAACAAGTTTTGTTTTGTTTTTGTTTTTTTTTATTACAAAGACTTATTTGTTTCAAATAATATGATTGTTCCATGAAATGTTTTACCACATGCTGAATATGCATCTCCTTTAATGTTTGTTACCTTGTGTAGCTGTCGCAGTAAAGAATGTTTTTCTTTTACTGTTTGTTTGTTTATATACTGTATATTGTAATACCCATCTAAGAGTTGATTTACACCTGTGTTACGTTACTGCTGCCATCTAGTGGACGGCAAATGACATGCAACCCAGTGGTAGAAGAGAGCGTGTAAACTAGCATACAGTGCTCACGTGCTCAGTTAGCAGAGAGAGAAGCTCAGAAGCTGCAGACTCGGGCACAGAGAGAAGAGGCTCCAAAAGCCCTGAGTAAAACTAAAGAAAATGGACTCTAACCACTCCTAAGTGTTTGGACAGAAGGCGCACACGGTATGTAATGTGTATTTGTGAGAATGTGGAGGTATTATTTTTGGTTGTGATAAATTTCAAAATGTATTTTTTTGTTTTGTTCTTTCACCGTAGTTTTTCACGGTGGTTGGTCGGAGGTCCAGCTAAGAAAATGTGCTTGCTGTGACAAAATAAATCCTGGCTAAACATCAGTTGGAGCGTGGCTTTATCTGTTTCAAACAAAAAACCTTTGGGAGCAGTTATAGTGAAAAACGTGTCCCGTTGGTGCCATGTGGTCTGCATGCTGCCGGTGAAGGAGCACGTGTCTAATGCTGCTGACAACAAGGGAACAACGCGGAGGCCAGTCGGCGACAGAGCGGCGACATAACAACGAGAGAGCGGGGTGGCTTCAGTGAGACCATGCTCTGAGGGAACAAGACCCACATGGAAGTCAGCCTCTGGGATCCTGCAGAAGCTGGACACCCAAACTTCTACAGCCTTTCCAGTTGAATATGGAAGAAGGCCTAAAGCTTCAGCTCAGCACCACGCAAGTTTTCAGTAAACTACAGTGTCTCTGGGATACCAGGTCAGACTGTATCTACAGAGTTTAATATATCAACCATAATACCAAGAAAACGAACATTGAAGAGAAGAGTTAAAGTAAAAGGTTGTGAATATGTTTTAAGTTCATTCTGTGCTGTGACACTGATTGTTTATTTTCATTGTGAAATATTTCAGATTTACTGTAAAATAATACTTCGATATGGATCCAAGTATTCCAGACACTCGTGTTTTGGAGGAAGTTATTGAAGCTTTAGAAAGGGAAAAGGCTCAGTTAGAAGCTACACTGCAGACTGATCTTGAAGATGCACAAAGAGAACAACTTGAAACACGTTTAGGGGAGATCTGTGCAGATCTTGAAATACACAAAATAGGTCAACCCCAACCCGTATCAGAAGTTGAAACAGAATTGAGGCGTTCAGAAAGAGATAGACACCTAACTGAGAAAATGTTAGAGCTTAAAAGGGATGACATAATGAGTAAAGAAAGAAAGTTTATGTCAACATATTTGCACTTTAAAGCAGAGGTTCAACTCGTAAGGTCCAAACTGAAAGTACACTGCGCTAAAGCCGAGTTGGGCAACATGATTCAAAAGGTTGAAAATTGTGAGTCAGAGTTAAAACAAGACTATTTAGCATTGCGTGCACTGACCACACCATCTCAGGATCTAAGGAGAAAAATGGACAACTGCAGTTCTGTCTCCACTGAGATCATTGTACTTTTGAAAAGGCGTTATGCAGATGTGGATAAGGAGTTTGATGCACAAGCTGTAAAAGAATCACTCCGTCTATTATTGCAACGAGAAGACGCAAAGTCAATATATGGATCAACAGTATCAAGAGCTGAAAAGAGCCAATATAACAATATCAGTGAACAAGGGACTCTTGTATCTGCAAAACGAGCAGAAGCAGCGGCGCGCTTAGCGTCAAAACGAGCTGAAATAAATAGAGAAAGGGAAATCTCAGCCCAGAGACAAGAGATTGTAGCTCAGCAGGAAAAGCTAAAAATGTTGGAAAGTCAAAGAGATCTGGAGGCAATAGAGGCAGAATACAATGTATATGCTGAAGAGGAATCAAAGGTGAATGCTGAAATAAGAGAAAGTGAAATGAAGGTCACTTCAAGTCAGCTTCCTATACAGCAATACAGCTTCCCACGCCCACAAGTTTTCCAAAATTCTGATCCAGTTACTTTCCCTGTGATTAGTAAAAGGACTTCTCAAAACATGTCAGTCCCGCAGAGCATAGACAACAAGATACTGCCAAATGATAGTGAAGTTTCTCTAGTTCAAGCGTTGAAAGAGTCGTTAACTATGACTAGACTTCCAGCACCTAAACCATTTGTGTTTAGTGGGGACCCGCTCAAGTTCCTGGAGTGGAGCACTTGCTTCAAGGCTCTCCTAGAGACAAGTTGTGTAGATCCAGCACATAGACTCTTCTATTTAAAAAGGTATATAAGTGGAGATGCACTTAGTGTATTAGAAGGGACGTTTTACAGAAGTGATGAGGAAGCCTATACACAGGCTTGGGAAGCTTTGAGCAAACGTTATGGCCATCCCTTTGTAGTTCAGAGAGCTTTCAGGGGAAAACTAAGCAGTTGGCCGAAGATTGGGTCAAAGGATTCGTTGAAATTGAGAGAGTTTAGCGATTTCCTCATTTCATGTAAAAACGCTATGCCCCATGTACAAGGACTCAGGGTCTTAGATGATTGTGAGGAAAATCAAAAAATACTCCTCAAACTTCCAGACTGGGCAACAACTCGATGGAATAGACATGTGACCAAACTACTGGATGAAGGAAACGAATATCCAGGTTTTGCTGAATTTGCTGAGTTTGTGGCTGAAGAAGCACGCATAGCATGCAACCCAGTCTCATCCCTGTTTGCATTACGTACATTTGACAAACCAGACAAAGAACAAAGACGTCTAAAGGCTAGTATCCTAACTACTACAACAGAAGTGACCAAAAATACAAAGATTGCAAACACAACTCCGAGTCACAAGAGATTCAAACCTAATCCTGCAGCTCAGAGTAAAAGGCAAATCGAGTGCATTTGTTGTAAGCAAAGTCACTTTATTTACAAATGTGATAAATTTTCTGAGATGCCTCTAGAGGAGAAGAAAAGGTTCATTACTGAAAATAACATGTGTTTTAGTTGCCTTAGAGTTGGCCACTTCTCAGAAGATTGTCGTCAGAAGGCTACTTGTAATGTTTGCAGGAAAGGTCATCCTACACCACTTCATGAGGATCGTCCACGAGTAGACAAACTGGAAACGCCACTAACAGAGGAAAACGCTTCTGCGGTGTCAAACAATGTGACAGTGGACAGTAGCGATCGGACTTCGATGATTGTACCAGTGTGGCTATCTTGCACAGAAGGTAATGGACTTGAAATCCTGGTTTACGCACTGCTAGACACTCAAAGCAGCAACACGTTTATTGTCCATGATGTTTGTGAAAAGATTCAAGTGTTCACAGAACCAGTCAAGTTGAAACTGACAACAATGACAAACAGAGGAACACTCGTACAGAGTCACAGAGTGGATGGACTGAAAGTAAGAGGGTATTATTCACAAGATTACATTGAGTTACCCCCTGCTTACACTCGTGAGTACATTCCTCTTGAACGAGACAGTATTCCCACTCATGAAACTGCCAAAGCTTGGACACATCTCCAAAGTATCACAGGAGAGATGCCAGAGTTGCTAGATTGTCCTGCAGCACTTCTGATTGGTTACGATTGTGCGAGAGCTCTGAAACCAAGAAAGGTAATACCAGGCAATGACTATGATCCCTATGCAGTTAAAACAGACTTAGGTTGGAGTATTGTGGGATCTATTAAGCCTTGGACAAGTTCAGCAGAGGTGGCGGGAGCGTGCCATCGTGTTTCTCTCAAAGAGTTGCCATCTATCACACCTTCCTCGGTGATTAAAGTACTGGAAACAGATTTTAAGGACACAAATCCTACAGAAGGAAACATATCACAAGAGGGCATTCAGTTTTTGCAGATGTTGCACAAAACCATACATTTTAATGAAGAAGGCCATTTGGAAATGCCTTTACCTTTCAGAGAACGTCCACAGCTTCCAAATAATAAACAGCTTGCAATAACACGGCTGAGACATCTGATAGCAAAGATGGAAAGAATTCCAAAGTACAAAGAAGACTATGTGAGATTCATGAACAGTGTCTTTGAGGATGGTGATGCGGAAGAAGCAGTTGGCACACCTGCAAATGGTTACACATGGTATATACCTCACCATGGGGTATATCATCCGAGAAAGTCAGAGAAAATAAGAGTCGTGTTTGACTGCTCTGCAAAATTTGAGAACACCTCTTTAAATGACCACCTCCTCACTGGCCCAGACTTGACCAATGCTCTCACAAGCGTACTCTGCAGATTTAGAGAACACCAGATCGCCATTACATGTGATGTAGAGAAAATGTTCCACCGCTTCCACGTCACTCCTGAAGATAGGGATTTCCTAAGGTTCTTGTGGTGGCAGGATGGGGACACTAGTACAGAGCCCAAAGAGTATCGCATGCATGTTCACATTTTTGGAGCAGCATCTTCGCCAGGATGTGCGAACTATGGCATGAAATATCTTGCTCATGAACATGAAAGGGACTATCCATTGGCAGCCAGCTTCATTTACAAAAACTTTTACGTGTATGACGGGTTAATCAGTGTCGACTCAGTCCAAAGGGCAAAACAGTTGGTCGTTCAGGCACAAGAGCTCTGCGCAAAAGGCAAGCTGCGGCTTCACAAATTTGTGTGCAACAAAAGGGAGGTCTTGGAAGTTGTACCAGAGTCGGAGCGTGCTAGTAATGGCAAAGATGTGAGCTTAAACTACTCTGACATTCCAATGCAAAATGTTTTGGGGGTGAAATGGGATGTTGAGGCAGACATGCTCTCTTTCAATGTCATTCTCAAAGAAAGGTCAGCTACACGACGAGGAATCCTGGCAACGGTTGCAAGCGTTTATGATCCATTGGGATTTCTCTCTCCATACATTTTAACTGGAAAACAAGTGCTACAGGAAATGTGCAAACGTGGCATAGGATGGGATGAACCTATTCCCCCTGCATTGGAGGCCAAATGGAAAGCATGGCTAAATGATTTTGAAAATCTACCAAATATTCAAATACAAAGATGCTTCATTCCTAAGAACACAGGCACGTTGCAAAAGATCGAGCTGCATCATTTCTCAGATGCAAGCAGCAGTGGCTATGGACAATGTTCATACATAAGGATTGTTGCAGAAGACAAAGTACACTGTGCTCTGGTTATGGGAAAGGCTAGAGTGGCCCCCACTAGAGTTGTCACAATACCGCGCCTTGAGCTTACTGCAGCAGCAGTTTCTGCCGGAGTAAGTAACTTTCTAAGAGCAGAGCTTGAGCTGAAGATAGATGAAGAGTTTTTCTGGACTGATTCCCAAGTAGTGCTCGGGTACATTAAAAACGATGCTCGGCGCTTTCATGTCTTCGTCGCCAACAGAGTTCAGAAAATCAGAGACTTTACAGATCCAAAACAATGGTTCTACATAGAAACTGATCAGAATCCAGCAGATCATGCTTCTAGAGGTCTCAAGGTGGCAGAACTCATAGATTCAAACTGGCTCAAAGGTTAAGATTCAAATGGGACAAAGAGATTTAGGGAAGAAAGGTGAACGTGTGAACCAGTTATCTTTTCTTGAGCGTCCGGTTCAGAAGCTAGTGGTACTAGTGCAAAATGAGTCCACTTAAGTAAAAGGTTTCTGAGATGTGAAACAAGGATATGGTTCCAAGGTTAATGTTTTTGGAAAATTACAAGTTTTATTTTGTGTGTAAAATTAACCTTTGTAATTTTGGTGGCAGTGTAGCTGTCGCAGTAAAGAATGTTTTTCTTTTACTGTTTGTTTGTTTATATATATTGTAATACCCATCTAAGAGTTGATTTACACCTGTGTTACGTTACTGCTGCCATCTAGTGGACGGCAAATGACATGCAACCCAGTGGTAGAAGAGAGCGTGTAAACTAGCATACAGTGCTCACGTGCTCAGTTAGCAGAGAGAGAAGCTCAGAAGCTGCAGACTCGGGCACAGAGAGAAGAGGCTCCAAAAGCCCTGAGTAAAACTAAAGAAAATGGACTCTAACCACTCCTAAGTGTTTGGACAGAAGGCGCACACGGTATGTAATGTGTATTTGTGAGAATGTGGAGGTATTATTTTTGGTTGTGATAAATTTCAAAATGTATTTTTTTGTTTTGTTCTTTCACCGTAGTTTTTCACGGTGGTTGGTCGGAGGTCCAGCTAAGAAAATGTGCTTGCTGTGACAAAATAAATCCTGGCTAAACATCAGTTGGAGCGTGGCTTTATCTGTTTCAAACAAAAAACCTTTGGGAGCAGTTATACCTTGTATGAGGGGGGTTGGATGTGCGGATTGATTCAAGAGAAAGGGAAAAAAAAAAAAAAAGGTCGCTATTCCAACCTGAAAACGGATAGTTTATCCGCGACGCTCTGGTGCTGGGTTTCCCGCTGCTGGTCCGTGGATTTTGAGGGTCTTTGTGTTGTCCATGTTTGCGCTTTGATCTTCTCACTCGGGTCTGCTGCGGGTTTAAATACCGTTACCGGGAGCCCTCTTTTCGCCATGTCAGCTGTTGCTTCTTCCGCCGAATTATAGAGACACGTTTCATCGCCGTAGAAGACCCTTAACTTCGCAGGAAATGGTGTCTGAAAGCGCAATTTCTTCTCTCTTAACACCTTTTTTGCGTCATTGTATTCCCTGCGCTTTTTAAGGACCTCCGGGGCGTAATCGTGTTCCACGTAGACTTTTCTCTCCTGGTGCATAAATCCTTTTTTCTGCCAGGCCAGTCTTACAACCTCTTGTTTTATTTTGAAATTGGAAAATCTTACCAACACCGAACGTGGGGGCGCTTCCGCCGCCGGCCTAGCGGCTAATGAACGATGTGCCTTTTCTATCTTCAAGTCGGTGGTTTGTGGAATATCCAATTTCTCTCTTAGTAAGGATTCCACGCATTCTGCCATTGAGTTAAAACCATTTTCGGTTCCTTCCATCAGACCATGAATTCTTATGTTGTCTCTTCTTTGTTCTCCTTCTTGGTCGGTTAGCTTAGCCTCTATAGCTGCTTGTCTTTTGCGTAGGTCTAGCACAGAATCTTCGAGCACTTTTATTCGATCCTCTGTTTCCAAGATTCGGTTCTCGGCCTGGTCCACTCTGCTGTTTGTCCTTTTCAATTCTTCTCTGAATTCCCGAAATTCGGCCGTAACTTCTCGGCGAAATCGTCGTAGCTCCTCAAATAGTGATTTCAGGCTAACCCTTTTGTTAGCTATCACCAGTTCCTCGTCTTCTGAACGGAGATCTTCCAGTTCAGATTCTCCGGCCGATACGTGTCCTGGCCTGGAGAATTTCAGTTTCTTCTGTTTTCCTTTAGACATGATGATTTTGTCTTTTGATTTTCACTCCTCCAAAAATCCGTTAAGTTTGATTTTCAAGGTGTTATCCTGGATTGGGTCTGAGAGCTTCAGTGTTAAGCTGCAGTCGCCATGGCGTCCAGACCCGAAAAAGCTAAATGTAATTCTGCTTTTTTTTATTTTGAGCAGGACGCTGAGTTGTGTTGTTATTGTCAAATATCCATGAATCCTTAATCAAATCATGGTATGTTGCATATTTCTTTTTGCTTTCCTGTAGATAGATATTAGTTTTAAGAAATTTGTCCAAAAGTGTCCCTTATTACCCAGCTGTCCCTGATAGCCCCGTTTTACGGTATTTAATGTCTAGTCCACTTATAATTAGATCATCCATACAAGAATATTGTTCAAGATCCTCAACACGTCGCTCCAAGTCTGCAATTTTGTTGTCTTTTTCCTTAATTGTTAATTTTAATTCTTGGACTTCTTCCATTAGCCCTAGCAGTTTAAGCTGTCGACTGGCCACTTGGGTCAGTTCTTCTGACAAGAAGTTCAGAGATTTTTTGATCTCTTTCATTTCCTCCTTCTTTGGTGGCAATTTTACTGACTTGTTGACAGTAAAACAATCTCTGCTGGTGTCACCGGTATCCGATCCGACCGACCGACTTCGAACCCAGCTGGGACCTCAGCTAGCCCCCTCCGCTGCTAGTCCTGCTGCTTACCACCACTGCAATTGAGATCCTTTCCAGCCGGGGTGCCAGCAGCTCCTCCACCAAGCCCCGCCACCCACCGCCGCTGTAGTTGAGCTCCAATCCTGCTCCTGTCCAGCTGGTGTCCCGGTAGTTCCTCCGCTGAGCCCTGCCACCTACCGCCGTCTTTCTTAGTGGTTCCTCCGCTGAGCCCCGCCGCTGTAACTGGGCTCTGATTCAGGCTCTTATCCAGCTGGGGCCCCGGCTGCTCCTCCACTGGTCCCCATCTCCTACCGCCGCTGTACTTGAACTCCGATCCGGCTCCCATCCAACTGTTGCCTCGGTTAGTTCCTCCGGCAAGCCCCAATCACAAGATTCTAAGAATCTGCGCGAGAGGCTCAGCCATCATCTACTGGGTTGATGCCGGGTCAGTGAGACGAACCGGGGACAGAGTCGCTCCTTTGCATCGGTGGTAGGTGCTAAGACTAGCTATGGCATTAGCTATAGTGATAGCATTAGCTTAGCAAACGCTTCAGGTAAAGCGTAGCAGCGAACCACGAAAAGAAACGCTAATCAGTTTACTCACGAATGAGAGCAGTCCCAAAAAGTCCTATTCTCACAGTGAGTGCAAAATAATTCTTCCTGACGTGACGATCTCCCCATGAAGAGCATTACAATAGGGCTTTCGCCGACTCAATAGGGCTTTCGCCAACCCAATCCTGTCATTTTCAACTGTTTCTGAGAACTTTCTCCCACGCTGCTGACAGTGCTTTTGAATTGTGATTCAACTGAATTATTTTAAAAAGCAAACTCATGAAACAGGCCTGGACAAAAATGATGGTATGGCAATGCATATTGGTGATATGGCAATGTATATTGTAGAGGAGTCAGAGGTGGGTTTTGTGTTTGTCTTCGGACGCGCTGGCTACTAAGATATCGTCCAGGTAGACAAACATGAAAGAGAGATCGCGCAGCACTGCATCCATCATGCGTTGGAACGTCTGTGCAGCCCCTTTAAGCCCAAATGGCATGCGCAAAAACTCAAATAAACCGAACGAGTTATTACCGCTGTTTTGGGTATGTCCTCAGCGCGCACTGGGACTTGGTGGTAACCGCGGACCAGGTCTATTTTAGAAAAAATACGTGCCCCTGCGAGGTGAACGGAAAAATCCTGAATGTGAGGAATTGGGTAGCGGTCGTGCGCTGTGGCATTGTTCAACCTGCGGAAATCCCCACAAGGTCGCCACGAACCCTCAGCTTTAGGGACCATGTGTAGCGGGGAAGCCCATGGGCTGTTTGAGCGCCTGATGATGCCCAACCTTTCCAGGTTGGCGAACTCCTCGCGCGCTATGGCCAGTTTAGCTGCGTCCAAGCGCCGAGGTCTTGCAAAAAACGGGCGGCCCGATGGTGGTAATAAAATGCTCCACCCCGTGTTTAGCGATGGCTGCCGAAAACGTCGGGACTGTGAGTGCTGGGAACTGAGTGAGCAGTGTGTGGAACTTACCGCATGTAGCTGTGACATTGGCTTGTGCTGTTGGCCGGGTCACTCGAGCTATACAGGGGAGAGAGTCAAAGCGACATCTACCAACAAACCATGTGCACATAGAAAATCAGCCCCCAGTATATGGAAATTCAATGCTGCTATGACAAAAGTCCACTCAAATGTACGGCCGTGTAGAGACAAGAGTAGAGTCCTCTCACCAAAGGTCTTAATCCCCGAGCCGTTTGCTGCTGCCATCTCGGGGCCGCTAGAACCAGCCAGCCGGTCAGCGTAGGTCGGCCGGATGAAACTCTTCTGGGCGCCGGTGTCCATGAGGAAATGCCTCCCCGAGCGTGCGTCCGTCAAGTAGAGCAGCTTGTTCTCCCCGAGGGTCGCGGCTGCTACCGACCCCCGGTCTTGGCGTTTCCTGAGTCGCTTGAATTGGCACGGTGGTATACATTTGCGTGCCCTCTCTGCGAAGTGGCGGTGGTAGAAGCAAGGCGTGTCTCCCCCGCGGTCCTTGGCCCCCGCTGCTGCTGCCGTCAGTGGCTCTGCTGTTGCTGTCGATGGCTCCTCGCCTCCTCCGGCCGTCGCGCCGAGCTCCGTCGCTGCCGCAATGGTCGTGAACTCCCTGCTGGCGACGATGATTCAGTTTGCTTCCCGGGCTAGCGCACAATAGTCCCGCTTGGCCAGCAACGGCGAATTGGCCAGGGTCGCTCTTGCTGCTGACGGAAGGTTCCGGAGGAAGAGGTGGATAAAAATGAAATGGTTGTCGTCTGTGCCCTTTGTGTTCCCCACGAGGGGAACCAGATTATTAAGCTTGCAGATGACACCACGGTGGTGGGACTTATTCAGAGGGATGAAGAATCAATGTACAGGGAAGAAGTGAGAGACCTGGAGGGCTGGTGCAGGGAGAACAATCTGGTGCTCAACGTGGACAAAACGAAGGAGATGATTATCGACTTCCGGCGGTCACAGCCTGAGCACGTCCCCCTCAGCATCGGCGGCCGTTTAGTGGAGAGAGTAGAGAACATCAAGTTCCTCGGAGTGCAGATCTCGCAGGACCTGACCTGGAGCAAGAATTCCTTGGAGATCAGGAAGTGGGCTCAGCAGAGACTACACTTCTTGAGGAAACTCAAACAGGCCTCTCTCCCCATCTGCATCCTCAGGACCTTCTACAGAGGTGTGGTGGAGAGTGTTCTGACGTACTGCATTGCTACATGGTACTCCAGCTGCAGTATGTCAGACAAAAAAGCCCTGCAGAGGATAGTCAAGGGGGCGGAGAGGGTAATTGGAGTCTCCCTCCCCTCTGTCCAAGAACTTTTTCAGAACCGTTGTAGGAGCAGGGCACTGAACATTGTCAAGGACCGTTCTCACCCTCTGCATAAACACTTTGAACTTCTTCCATCTGGTACACGATTCCGGAGCATCGAAGGCAGAACCACCAGACTGATCAACAGCTTCCTCCCACAAGCTGTCAGGATGCTGAACAGCTGACCCGGAATCTCACATACACACTACTGCACCTATGGACATTTTGTATATTATAGTTAGTTATTCTTTTCCCCCAAGTATGTCTCAGGGATGTGTGAATGGATGGGGGGGTGGGGGTGGGGTGGGGGGTGGAGCTATGTGGGAGTGTGTCTTAATCATGCTGCTTCTTATATGGATGCCGAGAGAAACGCAATTTCATCTTGCCTGCACTACAGTTGTATGTACAGCAATATGACAATAAAGTTTGATTTGATTTGATTTTGATTTTAACCTCAGCATCTTCTCCATCAGGTCTATGGCCAACCCATCTCCCAACCCGGTCCGAGTCAGGAATCTCTCTGCTCTCTCACCATCCGAGAGTGTGTAGTGTTGGATGAGCGCAGCCTTCAGCGCGCCGTACTTGTCGTCGGTTGGTGGCTGATCGAGCAGGCTCTCCACGTGCTGAGCCGTGCAGGCGTCGAGCGCTGCGACCACATAGTGGAATTTTGTGTCATCCGCTGATATCCCCCGGAGGGCGAACTGCGCTTCGACTAGGTGGAACCAGGAGCGCGGGTTGTGCTGCCAAAAATCCAGTAGCTTTATCGCAACAGCACATGCGTGGCTGGGGGTTCCCATCGAGGTTGGCTCCAGGGGTCTGTCATTGTGTTCCATGATTCGTCTTGGGTCACCAGTGTGAAGCGTGTAAATAACGAGGTGGATTTGGCTCAGACAGTTTATTACACATCTCACACAAGAAGCATAGACAGAATGGCAACTCAGCAGAGACTCTTCTCTTAAATAGCATGGCATTCCTCTAGAAGCTTCTAACACACAAAAGGTCACACTGCATTCATCCTTCACACTTCCCTGTTATCTCCCAGGGAACCTCTGCTCTTTGTTCGTGTGTAAGATGTTATACAATTATGCACTCCCCATGAGGCTCCATAGGGTAAGCATTTTATGTTAGACTTGGGGGGACATAGGGAGACTGTCTGCATCGACAGGCTGAAGTCTGCTTTTGTGTTGGCAGATCAGCAGGTGGTGCTGGCCCAAGCTCCCCGGCGTGGACACCCACCGTTGGTGACTGTACAAGTTGGTGATCCCTCTGCAGGGTCCTGCGCTCGCGAAGCTGATGTGTTCTCTCCCCCTCCCCTCTTCCCTTCAAAGACTGACGTGCCCTGTTGTACACCCTTCCAGCAGGGTGGTTCAACTGGATCGACAACCCCGCGCTACAGCCGCTATGGGTGCCGGTTCAAGCCCAAAGGACGGGGGGTAGTGTCCTTTCTGGGTGCTTGGGGGAGAGGCTGTGTGGGGGCACGGTGTGGGATTTCTCCACAAACAGAAGGCAGCTGGGGAAGGGGGGAACAATGGATCAAAAGAGGAGATGTCACCAGGGAGTCTCAGATGGGAAAGAAAGGACTATGTGCCCCCCGAGGAGAGAAGTAACTGCCGGAGGCACTGCAAGAAGAAGGGTGTGATCGCGGCACCGGCGTTGTCATGTGAATGTGCCACAAAGGCTTTGTTCTATACAACAATGTATTACGGTCGGAAGTTCCGGGTTTCAATGCATGGTATTAAAGATATAAAAGAGGACTGCACAGAGACCCGGGAGCTCTTTTACTGTGCTGTATGTTGGAGATGGAATAAAGTTTCTCTGTCATTCAGCTCGTTGCCTCACCTGCTCCCTCTCTCCACACATTTAGTGAATGTGATGACTCAAACATGAAAACAGTGAAATAGGTCATTGAGGGAATTTCCAAGCCACCAACTCACGTCTTTAACTTATCATTCCAAACGAGACAATTTCCTAATAAAAACTGCAAAAGTAGGGGTGTCACGGTACTTGTATTGAGATTTTTCGGTAAGGTTCAGACACGTACCGAGGTATGACATGGACTACATTGAGTGATGGACAGAAAGTGTAACTGTCGTATCACGGCCCCTCCTCCTCTCTGTTTTTCTCCGGTCGCCTGTCAGCGGACTTCTGCAGCGTTCCGCCCCAGTGAAGAGTGACTGAAAGTGGGCGACTTCTAAACACAACACTGGTAAGGTTAGTGAGTTTTTAGCGAGTAACGTTTCCGCTTCTTATTTTTGATGAGCGACTGTCTCAGTTTTATAAAAATGACTGAACTGTTAGCATGGGCTAACATTACCTGTCGGACAATAATCTCTTTTGAATGATGTTTACTGACAGCCAAGCTGTTTCACTTCTGCTGGTAACGTGTTAACTGCCAGTAAATGAGTGAATTACATCAGTAGCTGACTCTTTTTAATTGTCTCTATTACTGTCACGGTAATAAGCCCTCACTCTGAATATTGGTGAATCTCAGTAAAACAGAATACCATGATTTGTAAATTAATTTTTAAAAACAAGAACCATAATAATCAAAAACAGCTTAAATATTTCACTGTACAGTGGTGTGAGAAAGTGTTTGTCACACTTAAATGTTTCAGATCGTCAAACAAATTTAAATATTAGACAAAGAAAACACAAGTAAACACAAAATGGAGATTTTAAATGAAGGTGTTTATTATTAAGGGGAAAAAAATTCAAACCTACATGGCCCTTTGTGAAAAACTGATTGTCCCCTAAACTTAATAACTGGTTGGGCCACCCTTAGCAGCAACAACTGCAATCAAGTGTTTGCAATAACTGGCAATGAGTCTTTCACAGCACTGTGGAGGAATTCTGGCCCACTCATCTTTGCCAAATTGTTGTAATTCAGCCACACTGGAGGGTTTCTGAATATGGACTGCCTTTTTAAGGTCATGCCAAAGCATCTGAATCAGATTGAGGTCAGGATTTTGACTAGGACACTCCAAAGTCTTCACTTTGTTTTTCTTCAGCCATTCAGAGGTGGATTTGCTGCTGTGTTTTGGATCATTGTCCTGCTGCAGAACCCAAATGCTTCAGCTTGAGGTCATGAAAAGATGGCCAGACATTCTCCTTCAGGATTTTTTGGTCAACAGCAAAATTCATGGTTCCATTTACCACAGAAAGTCTTCCAGGTCCTGAAGCAGCAAAACAGTCCCAGACTATCACACTACCACCAACATATTTTACTGTTGGGATGATGTTCCTTTTCTCAAATGCAGTGTTACTTTTACGCCAGATATAGTGGGACACACACCTTCCAAAATGTTCAACTTTTGTCTCGTCAGTCCACAGAGTATTTTCCCAAGTCTTGGGGATCATCAAGATGTTTTCTGGCACAACTTAGATGAGCCTTTATGTTCTTTTTGCTCAGCAGTGGTTTTCATGTTAGAACTCTGTCATGCAGGCCATTTTTGCCTAGTCTTGTGGCTTATATTAATCATATATTCCATACCTACATATGTATAGACATATTAGAATGTTTAGTGATTACATATGTGGAATGACCTCACGCCTCAGAACAGGACAAGAGGTCTCAACCGCCAGTGAGGATCAAAGAGCAGACGGAGTCGCAGCGGTGGAGACCGGATCGAACTTCCTGACCACCCAGGGTCAGGTGGAGGAGACGGAGGACAATGGAGGGGGGATTATGTTAATGCGGGATGTCGGCTTTGATATGCAATGTCTTTTGTTGAGTGTGGGTATAAGTACGAAGGTCTGACTGTGCTCAACCTCTTATTCTGCTTCTGCACCGAGATGAGACATGTTAGGGAGGTGAAGCTGATATTAAACTTTGGTTTATAAAATCATATCGCTTCTTCATTTCAAGCTCCCTACACTGGTGACCAGACGTGAGGATGGAACAGAGACGTTCTCCCGCGATTAACTCATCAGAGGTGACCCAGGCAAGCGCCGGCGCCCATGCAGACAGGGGAACGGATGGAAGACATTCCCCCACAGCAGAAGAGAGGGCTCAACCGAGCACCATCCCCAGCTCCGCCGTGAGAGCAGAAGAAAGGCGCTCTCACCCGGCGGACACATCAGGGACGGCCCACACAAGCGCCGTCACCATCAAAGCTGCCAGAATTCTGGCAAAACGACCCGAGCTCGTGGTTCCAGCAAGCTGAGGCTCAGTTTGCACTGGCAGGCATAACGGCGGACGAGACGAAATTTTACTACATCATCGCCAAACTCGACGCCGCCACGTCAAGATGCGAGCGGAGCATAATTCGACAACCGCCCGCCCACGACAAATACAGAGAACTAAAGGCGACCATCATTGAGAACTTCGTCCCCTCAGCCGAGGAGAGAGCAGAGAGGATTCTGGCGATCTACGGTCACAGAGGATGCAGACCCAAGGCCCTCATGGAGGACATGCTGCAGCTTAAGGAAGAGGACAACGACAACTTCCTCTTCCAACATATCTTCCTCAGCACTCTGCCGCCACACATGAGAGGGACGCTGGTCAACATGCAATGCAACACCCAGCAGGACTTCCGCGCGCTGGCCCAAGAAGCGCAGCGCCTCATCAACGCCTGCGGCGAACAGGTGGCCACAGCAGCATCTGCAGATCTCAGCGCGGAAGCCCAGAGCAGCGGAGAACCGCAGACAACGGAGCAGAGCCCGCCCACCATGGCAGCGACACGACCAAGGCACAGCAGGCAGAACGACCTCTGCTATTTTCATCAGCGTTTCGCCGAGAGGGCGTACAAATGCGTGCCCCCCTGCAATTTCAAAAACTCGGGAAACGCCAAAGCCCGGAAAACGTTGGCAGCTACGGCTCTCGGCGAGACGAATAAGCTGCTTTATGTGACTGACTGACACACCGGGAGACAGTTCCTGATCGACACCGGAGCTCAGCTGAGCTTTATCACCCCTTCCCACGCAGACCGGGCCATGGGTCCCCGGGGAAATGGAGCGATGGCAGCCAACGGCTTGATCATCGACACTTTCAGTGAAAGGAACCTGCCTCTTTGCATCCACGGCCGCAACTATAGATGGACATTTATTGTAGCGGCGGTGAGTTTTAACTTGTTAGGCGCTGATTTTTTGTGTGCACATGGGTTGTTAGTCGATCTAGCAAATAGGCGCTTAATCAATGCACTGTCATTTTCTTCTATCCCCTGCTCAGCTCGAGTTTCTCCACCACCCGTGCAGGCCAGCGTCACAACAGCAGGAGGTGAGTTTGACCAACTCCTCACCCAATTTCCAGCACTCACAGTTCCAAAATTTTCAGCAACAGTAGCGAAACACGGGGTTGAACACTTCATCCCCACAGCGGGCCCACCCGTGTTTGCCAAAGCTCGGCGCTTAGACGCAACCAAGCTCGCCATAGCACGGGACGAGTTTACCACCCTGGAAAAATTAGGCATTATTAGACGCTCGAAAAGCCCCTGGGCATCGCCACTCCACATGGTCCCGAAAACCGACGGTTCTTGGAGACCTTGCGGCGATTACCGCAGATTAAACAATGCGACAGCGCATGACCACTACCCAATTCCTCACATCCAAGATTTTTCACTACATCTCGCGGGTGCGCGCATTTTTTCTAAAATAGACCTGGTCCGCGGCTATCACCAAGTCCCCGTTTGAGTGGAAGACATTTCTAAAACGGCTGTAATAACCCCTTTCGGTCTTTTTGAATTTTGCGGATGCCGTTCGGCCTCAAAGGCGCTGCTCAAACCTTTCAGCGTATGATGGATGCGGTATTACGCGACCTCCCCTTCGTGTTCGTCTACCTCGACGATATGCTGGTAGCCAGCCCGTCAGAGGAAGAACACGAACAACACCTCACTACAGTTTTTCAGAGACTAGAAGAGCACGGGTTAATAATCAACCCAGCCAAATGCAAATTCGGCGTGTCACAAGTTGATTTTTTGGGACACAGAGTTTCACCGAAGGGGGCAGTCCCATTGCCAGACAAAGTCCACGCGGTAAAAAATTTTCCACGACCACAAACGGTCAAATCGCTGCAAGAATTTTTGGAAATGGTGAATTTTTACAACCGTTTCCTTCCCCGCGCAGCTCAACTCATGCAGCCCCTGTATGCCGCGCTCAGAAAACAAAAGCCTTCCAACGTGGTCGAATGGACCCCGGAGCGCGAACGCGCCTTCACGGAACTAAAAAGTGCTCTAGCGAATGCCACATTGTTGGTTCACCCCGATCCCTCGGCCTGCATAGCGTTAACCACAGACGCTTCAGACCTGGCCATAGGGGCAGTCGTGGAACAACATGTTGGCGGAACCTGGCAACCTTTAGCATTTTTTAGCAAATCTTTAAACCAAACCGAGCGCAAATACAGCACTTTTGACAGGGAGCTGCTAGCGCTTCATTTATCCATCCGCCACTTCCAGTTCTGGTTAGAAGGACGGCGTTTCACGGCTTTTGTAGACCACAAACCGCTCATTTTTGCGATGGCTAAAATTTCAGAACCATGGTCAGGCAGGCAACAAAGACAGCTAGCTGCAATTTCAGAGTTCACCACAGACATTCGACATGTGGCAGGCAAACTTAACGTGGTAGCAGACTGCCTCTCTCGCGCTGTGACATCGCCAGAGCAAGAGGAGACAGATTATACTACCTCAGCCGCAGAACTCTTCGCCAACATGGACGCGTACACGGCCCCAATTCACGTAGGGATAGATTACGCAGCCATGGCAGAGGAACAAAGCAGTGACGCGGACGTGCGCGCGCTCCTGTCTGGACCAACAGGGTTAAGACTGGAGGAAAGGGGTTTACGTGACGGTGTACCCCCCCAATCTGCGACGTTTCAACCGGCCGACCTCGCCCGGTAGTCCCAGCTGCATGGCGCCGCCGCATTTTTGACTCGGTTCACTCTCTCGCGCGCCTCGCTTAAAATGGTCGCGGAAAAGTTTGTTTGGCCGGGCCTGCGCAAAAATGTAAAGGAATGGGCAAAAACTTGCATGTCTTGTCAGCGCGCCAAAATACACAAACACACAAAAGCTCCTCTAGAGCCTTTTCGAATCCCAGCCAGAAGGTTTGACCACGTTCATGTCGACCTCGTGGGACCACTACCTTCGTCTCAGGGTTTCACACACCTGTTAACAATGATAGACCGTACTACGCGCTGGCCTGAGGCGGTCCCTTTGGCGTCAACCACAGCTGCGGAAGTCGCTCGCGTTTTTTTAACAAACTGGGTGGCACGTTTTGGCGTCCCATCGGACATCACGTCCGATAGGGGGCCTCAATTTGTCTCAGAGCTTTGGTCAGCCATGGCCAGCAGCTTAGGGGCGACAATTCACCGCACCACCGCTTATCACCCTCAGGCTAATGGGTTATGCAAGCATTTTCACAGATCTTTAAAGGCCGCCCTCAGGGCCTCGCTAACGGATACAGATTGGGTGAATAAACTTCCCTGGGTTTTATTGGGGTTGCGTTCTGCACCTAAAGAGGATCTAGATGCCTCCCCAGCAGAATTAGTTTTTGCACAACCTCTCAGACTCCCAGGTGAGTTTTTACCAGAGAATCCAGAGCCTGGGCATCTTCCAGCCCCGAGGCCTTTAGGCAGCACCGGACCGGACACTCTCCCCGGACCGGCACATCACTCTTTTCCACGGGTTTTTGTCCCCCAAGCTTTAAAAAAACGCCGAGTTCGTTTTTGTTAGACACGAAGCTTTAAAATCAACCCTCCGTCCACCATACGACGGACCATTCAGAGTGTTGGAACCTGGTGATTTTTGTGGTTGATTTAGGGGACAGAAAAGAAACAGTCAGCATTGACAGACTTAAACCTGCCTTCTTGTTGAGAGACGAACCTGCACGGGTGGCGAGAGCACCTCGGCGGGGTAGACCCCCCAAGAAAAAAAACTCAGCCCCCCTGCAGGGAACAAATAACCACTCTCCTCCCCAAGCTGCAGATTCCTTACAGGAGGGTCCCACCAGGACGCCAAAGCGGACCTACAGCAGATTCGGGAGAAGATTAAAACCCAGACGGCACAGGGACTGATGCAAATCAACCAAGAGTTGTTAACTGTGTTATCAGATTGTGCCGTGACAGTATTAAGGCTGATTTGTGATATTACTATACTGTTGTGGTTACCACTGAATTTTCTACAGGAGCATGACTGCTGGAAAGATTTTTCCTTGTTTTCCCTGTCAAGAGGTTTAACAGTATAATATGTCATAGAGATTATCTTAAACTGTAAACTTAATTTGATTGTCCTTTTCTTAGTCGTTTGGGGGGGGCTGTGGCTTATATTAATCATATATTCCACACCTACATATGTATAGACATATTAGAATGTTTAGTGATTACATATGTGGAATGACCTCACGCCTCAGAACAGGACAAGAGGTCTCAACCGCCAGCGAGGATCAAAGAGCAGACGGAGTCGCAGCGGTGGAGACCGGATCGATCTCCCTGACCACCCAGGGTCAGGTGGAGGAGACGGAGGACAATGGAGGGGGGATTATGTTAATGCGGGATGTCGGCTTTGATATGCAATGTCTTTTGTTGAGTGTGGGTATAAGTACGAAGGTCTGACTGTGCTCGACCTCTTATTCTGCTTCTGCACCGAGATGAGACATGTTAGGGAGGTGAAGCTGATATTAAACTTTGGTTTATAAAATCATATCGCTTCTTCATTCCAAGCTCCCTACAAGTCTCTTTCTTATGGTGGAGTCATGAACGCTGACCTTAATTGTGTCAAGTGAGGCCCGCAGTTCTTCGGATGCTGTCGTGGAGTCTTGTGACGTCTTGGATGAGCCGGTGCTGCACTCTTGGGGTAATTTTGGTAAGCTGGAAACTCCTAGGAAGGTTCACCACTGTTCCATGTTTCTTCCATTTGTAGATAATGGCTCTCACTGTGGTTCACCGGAGTCCAAAAGCTTTAGAAATGGCTTTTTAACCTTTTCAATTCAATTCAACTTTATTTATATAGCGCCATTTCACAACAACAGTCATCTCATAGCACTATCAACTGTAGGGGGAACCCCCACAGTTGCAGAAAGACCCCAGCAATCAGGCGATCCCCTGTGAGCAAGCACTTGGCGACGGTGGAGAGGAAAAACTCCCTTTTAACAGGAAGAAACCTCCAGCAGAACCAGGCTCAGGGAGGGGCAATCATCTGCTGCGACTGGCTGGGGGTGGGGGGTGATCTCAATTACTTTGTTTCTCGTTTGTTCTTGAATTTCTTTGAATTGCGGCATGATGTCTAGCTTTTGAGGATCTTTTGGTCTACTTCACTTTGTCAGGAAGTTCCTATTTAAGTGATTTCTTGATTGAGAGCAGGTGTGGCAGTAATCAGGCCTGGGTGCGGCAAGAGAACTTGAACTCAGTTTTCCAAAAATGTGATAAACCACAGTTAATTTGTGCTTTAACCGGCGGGGGGGGGGGGGTGGTCACTTTTTCACACAGGGCCATGTTGGTTTGGATTTTGCTTTTACCCTTAATAATAAACACCTTCTTTTAAAAACTGCATTTTGTTTATTTGTGTTATCTTTGTTTAAAATTTAAATTTGATGATCTGAAACATTTAAGTGTGACAAACACAAAAAAATGAGAAATCAGGAAGGAAGCAAATACTTTTACACACTACTGGATGTGTAGTGAAGGCTCACATTCTTCTACTGTAACTTAAAGCATTTATAAACTGTTATTGTGGACTGGAAAAAGTTATTCGTTTTCATCTGAAGCCTAACTATTAAACGTTTAAGCTTCTGGACTCAGAAAGGTTTCAAACAGGATGGACTAATTTATTTTCTTTTTGACTGAGTTCAATACTATTACTCCAGTTTGTTTTGAACAGTAAAGTTACAGCTGTAGTTCATATATCCATATCTGCATATGTATAGACACAGGGAGATGTTTTGTGATTGCATGTGTGGAATGACCTCACGTCTCAGAAGAGGACAATAGGTCTGGACCGCCTGCGGAGAACAACGAGGAGATGGAGGCGTGGCGGTGAAGACCTGAAAAGACTTCCTGACCCCCTTGGGTCAGACGAAGGAACCGGAGGACATTGGAAGGAGACATGGGATGATGAGAAGGATATGACAAGGATGTGTGATGTTGGCTATTGTTGTGTGTTGTATAAGTATGGGGGTCTGACTGCGATCAGCCTCTTTCTGCTTTCTGCCTCTGGTGAGACATGTTGGGGAGTTGAAGCCAACATTAAATCTGAATTATAAAATCACTCAGCTTCTTCATCTCTCACTCCCCACATTGGTGACCAGACGTGAGAATGGATGAAAGGCGTTCTCCCGTTGCAGACTCGTCGGAGGCGGCCCGAGCAAGCGCCGTCGCCATCAAACTCCCAGAATTCTGGCAGAACGACCCGAACTCGTGGTTCAAGCAGGCTGAGGCACAGTTCGCACTTGCAGGGGTGACGGCAGACGAAACCAAGTTCTACCACGTTGTCGCCAGGCTCGCCGCCGCCACAGCACAATGCGTGCGGAGCGTGATACAGCAGCCGCCCGCCAGCGACAAATACGAGGAGCTGAAGGCTACTCTCATCGAGAGCTTCGTGCCCTCAGCCGAGGAAAGGGCCAAGAGACTATTGGCAATATATGGCCAAGGAGGGCGCAGACCGATGGCCCTGATGGAAGACATGTTTCAGCTGAGGGAGGCAGACAACGACAGCTTCCTCTTTCAGCACATCTTCCTCAGCACCCTCCCGGCGCACATGAGAGGGACTCTGACCAGCACGCGTTGTAAGACCCAGCAAGATTTCCGCGCGCTAGCCCGGGAAGCACAGTGGCTCCTCAACTGCTGCGGCGAGCAGATGGCCACAGCAGCAGTGGCGGACCTCGGTGCGGAAGCCCAGGGCAGCGGGAAGCCGGAGACAGCAGAGCAAATCCCGCCCACCATGGCAGCGACGCGGCCGCGACGCAACAGACGAGATGACCTCTGTTACTACCACCGGCGATTCGCTGAGAGGGCATACAAGTGTGTGCCACCGTGCAGTTTCAAGAGCCCGGGAAACTCCAAAGCCGGGAACCGTTAGCAGCTAGGGCTCTCGGCGAGGCCAACAAGCTGCTCTACATCACTGATGAAGAGCTCCGGGCGACATTTCCTCATAGACACCGGAGCTCAGGTGAGCTTCATCACCCCGACCTACGCTGACCGAGTGGCTGGACGCCGCGGCAACGGGACAACGGCGGCGAACGGCTCGAACATCAGCACTTATGGTGAAAGTACCTTGTCTCTGTCCTTACACGGCCGCACTTATGAGTGGACTTTTATCATAGCGGCGGTGAGTTTCAACATGTTAGGTGCTGATTTCTTATGTTCACATGGGTTGTTAGTTGATCTTGCAAACAGACGCTTAATCAATGCACTGTCATTCTCTTCTATCCCCTGTGCAGCTCGAGTGTCCCCACCACCCGTGCAGGCCAACGTCGCCGCAGCAGGAGGTAAGTTTGACAAACTCCTCACCCAATTTCCAGCACTCATAGTTCCCAAATTTTCGGCAACAGTAGCGAGACACCGGGTGGAGCACTTCATCCCCACAACGGGCCCCCCCTGTCTTCGCTAAAGCTTGGCGCTTAGACGCGACCAAGCTCGCCATAGCACGCGACGAGTTCGCCAGCCTGGAAAAGCTGGGCATTATTCGGCGCTCGAAAAGCCCATGGGCTTCGCCACTGCATATGGTCCCGAAAGCCGACGGCTCCTGGAGACCGTGCGGCGATTATCGCAGATTAAACAATGCTACAGCGCATGACCGCTACCCAATCCCTCACATCCAAGATTTTTCACTACATCTGGCAGGTGCGTGTATTTTTTCTAAAATAGACCTGGTTCGCAGCTACCACCAAGTCCCAGACCGGCCTGAGGACGTCCCTAAAACGGCCGTAATAACCCCTTTTGGTCTTTTTGAGTTTCTGTGCATGCCGTTTGGCCTTAAAGGCGCGGCACAAACATTTCAGCGTATGATGGACGCTGTGTTACGCGATCTTCCTTTCGTGTTTGTCTACCTCGACGATATTTTAGTCGCCAGCACGTCTGAGGAGGAACACGAAAATCACCTCACTACAGTTTTTCAGAGGTTGGAAGAACATGGGTTAATAATTAATCCAGCCAAGTGCCGATTCGGCGTGGCGCAGATTGATTTTTTGGGACACCGCGTTTCCCCAGAAGGGGCAGTCCCTTTGCCTGATAAGGTGCACGCAGTGGCAAATTTTCCCCGACCACAAACGGTCAGATCGCTGCAGGAATTTTTAGGTATGGTAAATTTTTACAACCGTTTCCTCCCCCGCGCAGCTCAGCTCATGCAGCCATTGTATGCCGTGCTTAGAAAGCAAAAGCCCTCCAACGCGGTCGAGTGGTCCCCAGAGCGGGAACGCGCATTCGCGGAAGTAAAAAGAGCCCTGGCTGACGCTGCGCTTTTGGCCCATCCCGACCCCTCGGCCCGCATAGCGCTTACCACAGACGCATCAAATTTGGCCATAGGGGCGGTCGTGGAGCAGTACGTTGACGGGGTTTGGCAACCGCTAGCATTTTTTAGCAAATCCTTAAACGAAACCGAGCGCAAATACAGCACGTTTGACAGAGAGCTGTTAGCGCTTCATTTGGCCATCCGCCATTTCCAGTTCTGGCTGGAAGGTCGATCGTTTCACGGCTTTTGTCGACCATAAACCGCTCACTTTTGCGATGTCTAAAATCTCAGAACCTTGGTCGGGCCGGCAACAAAGGCAGCTGGCCGCAATCTCGGAATTTACCACAGATATTCGGCACGTAGCGGGCAAACTCAACGTGGTGGCAGATTGCCTCTCCTGTGCCGTGACATCGTCAGGGCACGTGGAGGCAGATCATACTACCACAGCCGCAAGGCCCAAGACCAACACGGAGGCGCACGCGGCCCCAGTTCACGTAGGGATAGATTACGCAGCCATGGCAGCAGAACAGGGTAGTGACGCGGACGTGCGCGCACTCCAGTCTGGACCAACAGGGTTAAGGCTGGAGAGCAGGGGTTTGCGTGACGGTGTGTTCCCCTTAATCTGTGATGTGTCAACCGGGCGACCTCGCCCGGTAGTCCCGGCCACGTGGCGACACCGCGTTTTTGATTCGGTTCACTCCCTGGCGCACCCGGGAGTGCACGCTTCGGTAAAAATGGTGGCGGAAAAGTTTGTTTGGCCGGGCCTGCGCAAGCACGTAAAGGAGTGGGCAAGAACATGCATGTCTTGCCAACGTGCCAAAATTCACAAGCACACGAAAGCTCCTTTAGAACCGTTCCAAATCCCGGCCAGGAGGTTTGACCATGTGCATGTCGACCTCGTGGGCCCCCTACCGTCCTCGCAGGGGTTCACACATCTTTTAACAATGGTGGACTGAACCATATGTTGGCCAGAAGCGGTCCCGCTGACGTCAACTACAGCCGCAGAGGTGGCTCGCGTTTTTTTAACGACCTGGGTAGCACGTTTCAGAGTCCCGTCGGACATCACGTCCGATAGGGGGCCTCAGTTTGTCTCAGAGCTCTGGTCTGCGATGGCCAGCAGCTTAGGGGCGACAATCCATCGCACTACAGCGTATCACCCCCAGGCTAATGGTTTATGCTGCGGCGGATGATAAAATAAGGCAGCGATGCTGAGGTTTTAAGCAGGTTTTATTAATCATACCGCCGTCACGGGAACTCGGCTCCAGCCCATAGCGTGAGCAGGCTGAAGCCGAATTCCTCAGGCTCTCAGTGAAGAGGGGACACAAGGTCTGTGTCCAGCAGCAGCCGTTGTAGAAGTGAGAATTGAGAGGATGAACATGAAATTCGGACAGCTTATATACTCAGCTACAACAATACATCAAAGCATTCACAGCAGTTTGTATGATCAAAGAGATAACAGAACAGGCATGAGACATTTGCATTTGAGAGACATATTGATCTCAGTCCCTAGGTCACAGTAAGGACAGGATGCATGAACACAATGCATGAAAGGCAACATTAACATCACAGAAGTGAGCCAGACGAAGCGGGGCTGCCTGTAGACATTAATACACATTTCACTGTTCTGTTATTTGCTCTAGCCGAGCGCTGTGTTTGACCAGTCTGTTTGTGGGGGTTTACACCAAACCGCCACAGCTCCCCCCCAGAGGGCTCGGCAGGTGGCCGAGACCTCGATAGTGCAGTTTGGGCAGCGAGCAGGGAAAAGCTCTGTGCAGGAGGGGGGTGGGGGGTAGTAAAAGCCGGCTGGAGACGATGAAAACGTCCGGGCCGCGCAAAAATTGCTTGTGGGTCCGCGATGTCGACGGGCTGTCCCGTTGAACGTGCAGAGGTCCACAAGAAGAAAAATTAGTCACTGGCTCCTCCCGCGATTAAGTCCTGCAAGGATTAATAGCGGCCATGAAGAAAAGACGAGGCTGCGTGGCGGCTGTGATGAGAGCAGAGGGACTGGCGTGTTGGCTTTAGGTGCGGGCACAACCTTAAAGCTCTCGGGAACCACAAACCGCTGAATTTCCCTTGTGTGCCGTGGCTAAGACCATAAAATCCAGTGAGCAAGCTGCGTGCCTCAGGTGAACGAGCAAGCCTGAAGGGCCAGTGTGCAGCAGAAGGAAGGCGGTCAGAAAAGCCGTATTTGTCCCGTGCGTGGTGCGCCATCCCCGTAACTCCCCGGTGCGTGCGCCGGGGTTCCGTGATGGGTGGGCCAGCTGGAGAGGAGAACCAGGGTCAGGGAGCTTAATCATCCCTGTTCAGTGTGTTGGAGCGGTGAAGGGAAGTAGACGCTCTGTCACTCGCTCGGTCATGGTGCGTTCAGGTCCACGTGTGCTCCGTCGGCCATGGGGATCGCCGTCGTGGAGAGGGGACGAGGTGCATGTGCTCTCGTGTGGAGGAGCTGTGAGCGCAGCCGATCCAGCGTGGATGTGCCGATCTAGGCGCTCAGATCTCACCATGAAACGTTGCTCAGCTTTCCCGGTCGTGGGTGTTCTCCGGGGAGTTTCGCCTGGAAACTCCGCGTTGAGGTCTCCCTGAAGCAGAAGGGAGGGCAGATCAGTCAGGCTGCCGCGTTCGCTTGTCGTCGGAGAATCACCGCCGGGTGTTGCGTTCGCTGGCAGCGTGTTCGTTTCAGCGTCGGGTCACCAGTGCGGCGGATGATAAAATAAGGCAGCGATGCTGAGGTTTTAAGCAGGTTTTATTAATCATACCGCCGTCACGGGAACTCGGCTCCAGCCCATAGCGTGAGCAGGCTGAAGCCGAATTCCTCAGGCTCTCAGTGAAGAGGGGACACAAAGTCTGTGTCCAGCAGCAGCCGTTGTAGAAGTGAGAATTGAGAGGATGAACATGAAATTCAGACAGCTTATATACTCAGCTACAACAATATATCAAAACATTCACAGCAGTTGGTATGATCAAAGAGATAACAGAACAGGCATGAGACATTTGCATTTGAGAGACATATTGATCTCAGTCCCTAGGTCACAGTAAGGACAGGAAGCATGAACACAATGCATGAAAGGCAACATTAACATCACAGAAGTGAGCCAGACGAAGCGGGGCTGCCTGTAGACATTAATACACATTTCACTGTTCTGTTATTTGCTCTAGCCGAGCGCTGTGTTTGACCAGTCTGTTTGTGGGGGTTGACACCAAACCGCCACAATGCGAGCGTTTTCATAGGTCTTTGAAGGCTGCCCTCAGAGCGTCACTAACGGATGCAGATTGGGTAAACAAACTACCGTGGGTTTTATTGGGGTTGCGTTCTGCGCCCAAGGAGGATCAAGACGCCTCCCCAGCAGAATTAGTTTTTGCACAACCTCTCAGGCTCCCCGGTGAATTCTTACCAGAACAGCCAGAGCCGGGGCGCCTCCCAGCTCTGAGGCCACTAAGCAGCACGGGAGCGGACATGCTCCCGGGCCCGGTTCATCACACCTTTCCACGGGTTTTTGTTCCCCAGGCTTTAAAAAATGCTGAGTTCGTTTTTGTTAGGCACGAGGCTTTAAAGCCAACCCTCCGCCCACCACATGATGGTCCATATAGAGTGCTGGAACCTGGAGATAAGCATTTTGTGCTGGATTTGGGGGGCAGAAAAGAGACAGTCAGCATTGACAGACTCAAGCCTGCCTTCATGTTGAGTGACGAGCCTGTGCGGGTGGCGAGAGCACCTCGACGTGGTAGACCCCCCAAGGGACACGTCCCAGCCCCCCCACAGGGATCAAATAACCACTCTTTTCCTCAAGCTGCAGATTCCTTACAAGACAGCACCGCTGGGACGCCGAGGCAGGCGTACAGCAGATTTAGAAGATGGTTGAAACTCAGACGACACAGACTGATATGAATGTGACAATGTGTTTTAAGATATGCTGTCGGGGTTATCATAGCAGTTTAAGGCGGACATGGGGCATAGACTGTACTGTTACTGTTATCACTGTGTTTTTAACGTGATCAACTTGTATAGAGAAGAGGACAATAGGTCTGGACCGCCTGCGGAGAACAACGAGGAGATGGAGGCGTGGCGGTGAAGACCTGAAAAGACTTCCTGACCCCCTAGGGTCAGACGAAGGAACTGGAGGACATTGGAAGGAGACATGGGATGATGAGAAGGATATGACAAGGATGTGCGATGTTGGCTATTGTTGTGTGTTGTATAAGTATGGGGGTCTGACTGCGATCAGCCTCTTTCTGCTTTCTGCCTCTGGTGAGACATGTTGGGGAGTTGAAGCAGACATTAAATCTGAATTATAAAATCACTCAGCTTCTTCATTTCTTGCTCCCCACACAGCAGCCCTGTATGGTGCTGTAGAAGCTGATATTTGAGTTTTATTGCTTTAGTTTTTGGGTTAAAAGGCCAAACTTTAATGTTGGTTATTTAATTGTGTTGCTACAAACACTTTTGATTAAGCTGTTAAGTTCAAGTTTCCAACTCATGTTTCATGAGTCATTATTTTATTTAGCTGTGTCAACTTTTTACAACAGGCTGTTCAAACTTGTATTGTTGAACTTGTCTGCATCGTTCATTTCCTAAAAAGAGAATTTATTTATTGTACACATTTCAATTTTCTTTATTGGAGAATTTTTTTTAGTGGAGAATTTACTGCTGACAGTTTGCAGGGTTTTTTTTTTTTTTCAGTAAAGCTGTTCTCACTTCTACAAAAGAAAAGCAGTTTTATGTTTTGCATTTTGTTTCCTTACTGTACCGAAAATGAACCGAACCGTGACCTTAAAACCAAGGTACGTACCGAACCGTGATTTTAGGCGTACCGTTACACCCCAATGCAAAAGTCATTCATGATATATATCTGGTGACAAGTAGCACTTCACAGCTTTCTCTCTTTTTTTGGTGAACTGTATTAATCCCAGGGGGAAATTACAGGCCATCCACCTGGATGGATGAGGCAGCCACGGTGCAGCACCAATCCCTTCACCATTCACACACACATTCACACCTAGGGCCACTTTACAGCCTCCAATTAACCTAACTTGCATGTTTTTGCTCTGTGGAAGGAAACCGGAGGACCCGGGGTAAACCCACGCAGACACGGGGAGAACATGCAAACTCCCCACAGAAGGGTCACGATGGTCAGGGGGTGGGATCAATCCCGTGATGAGCTGCTCTTCTGACAGTTGTCAGAAATTCTAGAAAAACTTCTGTGAAGGATGAGAGAAGTTTATAGAGCAACACAAACTACTGTCTGACAGTCAATATGGATTTAGAGCAAACTGGTCTCCATCATTAGCATTAACAGAACTCAGAGAAGAAATCCTTAATTCCACAGATAAAGACATTGACAGTTGGAGTATTTCTTGATCTAAAAAAAACTTCATCTTAAAGAAAATTTGATACAAGCACACATTAACTGTGTACGTATGAAAGGCAATTCAGTCTTTTTTCCATTCATCAGTTCACAAAGCACTTGTGGTTTACCAATTTAATGGATTATTGACATGCTCAAAATAAAGTTTTCAATCAATTACTGAGCTACTAAAATACACAAATGGAGGAAATACCATCTACATCCATTAGATTTTTATGGTGGGGAGGACACTCCAGACCCTGACAACAATGCCCCCCTCATCAAAAATGCTCATCATGCCCATGCATCCAGCACATTAAAGATGAGAGGTCTGAGGGTCCAAAGCAGAGTGAAGAAGCAGATTATCTGATAATAGACTTTTATACAAAATTTATATTTGCATTAAAGCCTCAGAAATTTAAAGAACAATTCATTCACACAAAAGAAACTTAATCCTGAAAATAAAGATGTACAGACGTTACTGGACTACAGCAGCTCAACTGAGTTCTCATGTGATAAACCAAAACACTGAATGAAGCATTTCCCAAATATTTTACAAGACTACAGCTTCTCACTGTTTATTTGCATCTCATTTTATTACAAGTGTAATGGGCCCCAGCCAGGGGTCTATGGTTACACTTTAAATCAAAAAGCTTTGTATCCGAGGGCTCTCTTCAAGATGGAGACTGTTCCTCTGATTGCTGAGATCTGTATTTCACAGATGCTAGGGCAGCCGGGGATCGCCTGGAGATATTTTTTCAGGTTCTTCTTCACCCTCCCAGTTGCTCCCACCACCACAGGTATAATATCTGCTTCCTGCAGATTCCAGGTGCTCCTTAGGTCATTTTTGAGATCTTGATATTTTGTTACTTTTTCTCTTTCTGCTCTGTTGAGGCCGTAATCGTTTGGTATGGTTACATCTATTAATTTGGCAGTTTTGTCATTTTTTTTCAAGATAACAGTGTCCAGTTTTGTTGCTCCTCCTTCAATGTATCTTCCAGTTGGGATTTCCTTGTCATAAAAGATGGTAATATCTCCGTTGGAGCTGACTGGCTCTGGATCGTGCTTCCATACTGGTCCTTTTACTTCTATTTTAAATTTGTTGCATATTTTCCAGTGTATATAACGGCAGATCTTGATGTGGCGAGCAGTGTAGTGTCCATCGGCCACAAGGACCTGGCAGACGGAGAGTAGGTGGCTTGCACTCTCCACCGCTGCATGACAGAATCGACATTTGTCACTCTGTGAAATTCCTGCCATTTTTTAAAGCCATTGGTTAGAAGTCCCTGGTCTTGTGCTCCCACCCCTAGTCTCTCCTCGTCGTGCCACAGGTCTCTGTTCCTGATCCAGCGCAGTGTCTCTTCCCTATCAATATAATCCCTACTGAGTTCCTCCTGAAAGCGCCCTGCACACTAATGTTGTTTCCATCTTTCTTTTCTTTCCTCCTGTGTCCTTTTGCTGTATTTTTCCCGCATCTTTCTAGCTATTTTTGTTGCAGGATTTTGTTGACTGGCTTTGATGTTATCTAATAAATCTCCTGCAAAGGCCTTGGCTTGTTTAGTTATGGATGTGTAATGACTAAGGGTTTCATGGTGTTGGGTGACTTTTCTCACCTGTGTGAATTGTCATGTGAGTTTTCAAATGAGCACATTGATTAAATCTCTGCCCACATGTTTCACAAGAAAATGGTTTCTCACCGTTTTATTTATTTGTATCTCATTTCCTTACAAGTGTAATGGGCCCCAACCAGGGGTCTATGATTACACTTTAAATCAAAAAGCTTTGTATCCAAGGGCTCTCTTTAAGATAGAGACTGTTCCTCTGATTGCTGAGATCTGTATTTCACAGATGCTAGGGCAGCCGGGTATTGCTTGTAGATATTTTTTCAAGTTCTTCTTAACCATCCCAGTTGCACCCACCACCACAGGTATAATATCTGCATCCTGCAGATTCCAGGTGCTCCTTAGGTCGTTTTTGAGGTCTTGATATTTTGTTATTTTTTCTCTTTCTGCTCTGTTGAGGCCGTAGTCGTTTGGTATGGTTACATCGATTAATTTGGCAGTTTTGTCCTTTTTGTTCAAGATAACTATGTCCGGTTTTATTGCTCCTCCTTCAATGTGTCTTCCAGTTGGGATTTCCTTGTCATAAAAGATGGTAATATCTCCGTTGGAGCTAACTGGCTCTGGATCGTGCTCCCATACTGGTCCTTTTACTTCTATTTTGAATTCTTTGCATATTTTCCAGTGTATATAACGGCAGATCTTGTTGTGGCGAGCAGTGTAGTGTCCATCGGCCATGAGGACCTGGCAGCCGGAGAGTAGGTGGCTTACACTCTCCACCGCTACATGACAGAATCGACATTTGTCACTCTGTGACAATCCTGCCATTTTTTTAAAACCATTGGTTAGAAGTCCCTGGTCTTGTGCTCCAACCACTAGTCTCTCCTCGTCGTACCCCAGATCTCCATTCCTAATCCAGCGCAATGTCTCTTCCCTATCAATATAATCCCTGTTGAGTTCCTCCTGGAAACGTCCTGCTCGCTTATGTTGTTTCCATCTTTCTTTTCTTTCCTCCTGTGTCCTTTTGCTGTATTTTTCTCTCGTCTTTCTAGCTATTTTTGTTGCTGGGTTTTGCTGACTGGCTTTCATGTTATCTAATAAATCTCCTGCAAAGGTCTCGGCTTGTTTAGTTATAGATGTGTTAATACTGAGGGTTTCATGATGTTGGGTGACCTTTTCCACTGTCTCATCATTGGCACTTTTTAGGTATTGACCAATGCTTATTATCGTTGCCCTGTAGGCCTGGTTCATTTCAATTAGGCCCAGCCCTCCCGCTTTACGTGGCATATATATCCTATCTAGGCATTGGTTTCTGTATGTTACCTTATGAAGGGTTAGGGTCTTCCTGGTCCGAACATCCAACTTATCCAGTTCCCCCTGTGGCCAGTCTATCACCCCAAATCCATATGTGGCAACTGGTACTGCCAACTGGTTTATTGCAGTGATCTTATTTTTAGGTGTTAAATTTGATTTACAGATTTTCTTTAGGCGATGTTGGTATTCTTTTTTGACCATTTCCCTCATTTTTCTGTGTTCAATAGTTGTGTTTTCTTCTATGCCCAGATATTTATATGCCGATTCCCCTGCCAGGTCTTTGATATGCTTATTGTCTTCTATTTGGATATTTTCTGATGCTGTTTTCTTTCCTTTTTTTATTGTACATTTTGCACACTTGTCAAGTCCAAATTCCATGGAGATGTCTTTTGAAAACATGTGAATGGTACTGACAAGTTGATTCAGTTTCTGTTCAGTTTCTGCATAGAGCTTGAGGTCGTCCATGTAGAGCAGATGATTCACTCTCTTGCTCCCTTTTCTTGTTCTGCCTTTGCTTAAGTCATACTCGATGTCAAGGTCTGATAAGATTTTGCTTAAGGGGTCAATACACAGACAGAAGAGCAGTGGCGAGAGGCTGTCCCCCTGGAATATTCCTCGCTGGATCCTGATGTCTGGGATTGTTATTTGTCCTTCTTTGTGGTTAAGCGTAATTGTAGTTTTCCACTTAGCCATTTGGACCTCCAGAAAAATTTTAATCTCTGGGCTGATGTTATACAGCTCCAGACAGCGTATTATCCAGGAGTGGGGGATGCTGTCGAATGCCTTTTTGTAGTCGATCCATGCCATGCTTAAGTTTCTCTCACGCCTCTTGCAGTCTTCCAGGATGGTTTTATTAATGAGCAGTTGTTCTTTGGCTCCCAGCTTATTTCTTATACAGCCTTTTTGCTGTGGTTGCAAGTAGTTTTCTGAGTCCAGATGTTCATAAATGGCCTCAGTAATGATTCCTGTCAGCCATTTGTATGTGGTCGGGAGGCAACAGATGGGTCTGTATTTATTGACTTGTTGGGTTTAAAGACTCTTGGGCAGGAGTATGGTGTTTCCATATGTGAGCCACTCTGGTGCTTCTTCCTCTCCCCCAACAAGTCGGTTAAATGCCTCTGCGTAGTGTTTATGTAGTGCTGTTATCTTTTTGAGCCAGAAGTTTGGTATTTTATCTATTCCAGGGGATTTGAAGTTAAGGTATTTCCTGATTTTTTCTTGAGCTGTTTCTTCTGTGATTTTTAATGAGGGCATCTGTTGTTTTCCTTTATTTTTCTCAGCAATGGTTTGAATCCAATTATTATTTTTATGTTGAACTGGGTCCTCAAACAGATTTCTCCAGAATGTTTCCAGTTGGGTTTTCTCAGGAGGTACCTCTACTTCAATAGTTTCATCTATCAACCTCCTGTAGACTTGCTTTGGGTTCTGTGCAAATAATTTATTGATCAGTTTTGAGTTCTCTCTCCGTTGCCTGTTTCTGATTTGAGCTGCTAGGGCCTTGACTTGCGCCTGGTGCTCTGCTATTTTTCCTATTATTTGCTCTTTCCTAATGTTGTATTTTTCTTGGATTCTGTTGATTACTCTCAGTAATTTAGTACTGCAGTTTTGGTTCTGTATGTAATAAGTCATTTGAGAAATTTCTGCCCTAAATTGATTAATTTTTCCTTGAAGTTTATTTTTCCAAATGGGTGTGGAGATTTTTGTTTTGGTTTGACGTTCAGTTTTTTCTTTATGCTGTGGAGCTAGCTTACTCTGCACATACCACGCTGCACCAAAGTTTATGCAGTTAAGCTCTGTCAGACTGACCCCCTGAGGTACAAGGTCACATAGGCCTCTGTTGACCTTTTGCAGTCGTAATTTGAATTCTTTATTCTCTTTAAGCTTAATTAATTTAGGACGTTCTTTCATTGTCATTTTTTTTGTTTCTTCTATTTTGTTGGCAAGTTCCTCTTCCATTTCTAGTTGGTGTTGGCTCATTTCTATTTGGGGGTTGATCTGTTTCCTTATTGGATCCTGGTCTACACTCCCCTTTGTTGCTTCATCAGGATGTTCTGATTCTGAGCCAGAAGTTGCAGGGGATTCACCTGGGTGGCCTGGTGGCACCTCTGTAGGGTGTGTTTGACAAGGTTGTTCCAGAGGTTTTTCAATTAGTGGTAGTGGACACTCAACTGGGCAGATGTTATTCTGTGCCATTTTTCCTATTTCAGTGTGCATGTACTCCACTTGTTGCTCTGTGAAGTACCTTTGGGTGAGGAAGTTGTGTCTCTGGGTTGTGAGTTTGGCTCGGGGTACGCCAGTTTTATCCGGGCAGTGATGGAAAAAGATTTGCTGCCACTCAATGCATCGTTCCCGCTGGTTGCTGTATTTCATCTTGGCGTACTCGGTTGCCCATATTAAAACCCATCTTTCCTCCATGCTCCACTGACTTTGTTTGTATTCTTGTTGTTCAAATAGGTTGGCATCTTGATAATCTTTTATTGCTTGGGCTTGAGCTTCATATTTGATTTTTTCTATTTCTTCTTGTCTTAAGTATCTTGAGACCTGAGAGACTATAGATGTTAATTTGGAGGTGGTGGTGGCTGCTTTCTTTTCTGGTGGTAGCTCGGATTCTCTGATCTTCTCCTCAAATATATGCTTTTTCCTTCTGCCCCACTTCTCATACCTTGAATAGGCGTAGCAGGAAAGAATAATTTTCTTCTCATCAAGGGACCATTTTACAGTTTCTTCTTTTCTTGTATACCGTTTAGTCCTTTTTTGATCTTGTTGGGGCCCAGGACCAGATCTGTGCTGGTCTGATGGGGATCCCGGTTGAGTGTTTGTGACACTCGAAGACGAAGCTGCACCATCGCTCTCAACAGCCCGCCTAGTGCAGAGACGAGCTGAGGGGACCGTTTTATCCTGGTCAGTACCTTTCCAGCATCTTTTTCCTGTATTATTCATTTTTCATATTGGGTTCCTCATCGTCCACGGCTTCTTATTGGTTATTCAAAGCTACCCTCGCCATGATTACTCATATTGAGGGGGTACCCCCATCCGCGACCCGGGGGACGCGCTGGCTAGCCTGAGGGAAAAGGCCACCAGGGCCTGAGGGAAAAGGCCACCAGTTTCTCACCTGTGTGGCCACCAGTTTCTCACCTGTGTGGTGTCTAATGTGACTTTTCAAAGCACCATGTTGATTAAATCTCTGCCCACATGTTTCACAAGAAAATGGCTTCTCACTGTTTTATTTATTTGCATCTCTTTTCCTTACAAGTGCAATGGGCCCCAGCCAGGGGTCTATGATTACACTTTAAATTAAAAAGCTTTGTATCCAAGGGCTCTCTTTAAGATAGAGACTGTTCCTCTGATTGCTGAGATCTGTATTTCACAGATGCTAGGGCAGCCGGGTATTGCTTGTAGATATTTTTTCAAGTTCTTCTTAACCATCCCAGTTGCTCCCACCACCACAGGTATAATATCTGCATCCTGCAGATTCCAGGTGCTCCTTAGGTCGTTTTTGAGGTCTTGATATTTTGTTATTTTTTCTCTTTCTGCTCTGTTGAGGCCGTAGTCGTTTGGTATAGTTACATCGATTAATTGGGCAGTTTTGTCCTTTTTGTTCAAGATAACTATGTCCGGTTTTATTGCTCCTCCTTCAATGTGTCTTCCAGTTGGGATTTCCTTGTCATAAAAGATGGTAATATCTCCGTTGGAGCTAACTGGCTCTGGATCGTGCTCCCATACTGGTCCTTTTACTTCTATTTTGAATTCTTTGCATATTTTCCAGTGTATATAACGGCAGATCTTATTGTGGCGAGCAGTGTAGTGTCCATCGGCCATGAGGACCTGGCAGCCGGAGAGCAGGTGGCTTACACTCTCCACCGCTACATGACAGAATCGACATTTGTCACTCTGTGACAATCCTGCCATTTTTTTAAAACCATTGGTTAGAAGTCCCTGGTCTTGTGCTCCAACCACTAGTCTCTCCTCGTCGTACCCCAGATCTCCATTCCTGATCCAGCGCAATGTCTCTTCCCTATCAATATAATCCCTGTTGAGTTCCTCCTGGAAACGTCCTGCTCGCTTATGTTGTTTCCATCTTTCTTTTCTTTCCTCCTGTGTCCTTTTGCTGTATTTTTCTCTCGTCTTTCTAGCTATTTTTGTTGCTGGGTTTTGCTGACTGGCTTTCATGTTATCTAATAAATCTGCTGCAAAGGTCTCGGCTTGTTTAGTTATAGATGTGTTAATACTGAGGGTTTCGTGATGTTGGGTGACCTTTTCCATCGTCTCATCATTAGCGCTTTTTAGGTATTGACCAATGCTTATTATTGTTGCCCTGTAGGCCTGGTTCATTTCAATTAGGCCCAGCCCTCCCTCTTTACGTGGCATATATATCCTATCTAGGCATTGGTTTCTGTATGTTACCTTATGAAGGGTTAGGGTCTTCCTGGTCCGAACATCCAACTTATCCAGTTCCCCTTGTGGCCAGTCTATCTCACCTGTGTGGCGTCTCATGTGAGTTTTCAAATGAGCACGTTGATTAAATTTCTGCCCACGTTTCACAAGAAAATGGTTTCTCACCTGTGTGGCGTCTCATGTGTATTTTCAAAGTACTATGCTCATTAAATCTCTGCCCACATGTTTCACAAGAAAATGGCTTCTCACCTGTGTGGCGTCTCATGTGAGTTTTCAAATGAGCACGCTGATTAAATCTCTGCCCACATGTTTCACAAGAAAATGGCTTCTCACCTGTGTGAATTCTCATGTGTTTTTTCAAAGCACCACGCTCATTAAATCTCTGCCCACATGTTTCACAAGAAAATGGCTTCTCACCTGTGTGAATTCTCGTGTTTTTTCAAAGTACTACGCTCATTAAATCTCTGCCCACATGTTTCACAAGAAAATGGTTTCTCACCTGTGTGCATTTTCATGTCATATTTCAAATGACTAGCTGTAATACATCTCTGCCCACGTTTCACAAGAAAATGGCTTCTCACCGGTGTGAATTCTCATGTGAGTTTTCAAATGATCAAGTTGATTAAAACTAAGCCCACATGTTTCACAAGAAAATGGCTTCTCACCTGTGTGAATTCTCTCATGACGTGATAAATTTTGCTTATACCCGAATCTTTTCCCACACGTGTTGCAAATATGTGACTTAACAGTGTGAGGTTTCTTTTTCTGGGACTCATTTTTACAGTCTCTGTCATTATCAGAACATTTTACAGACTTTTCACCTGTGTCAGTATCACATTGATTCTTTGACATGGAGGAGTTGTCTACATTGTTACGGTCACTTCTGTTTCTGTCAAGTCTCTTCTTTGGCTCTTCATGTTTACTTGATCCTGGCTTTACATTCTTACCTGCTCCCTGGTCTTGGCTCTCAGCATCAGCAGAGTTGTGAGAGAGGAGCTGCTCACACTTTGCTTCAGTTTCACTCTTGTCATTGTCCTCATCAGCAGGAGTCACCATGAAGGTATCAGTCTCTTGTTTCAGTCCAAAGTCTTCTTCCTCCTGACTGCTACAGAGTTCTTCTTCTTCCTCTTTAACCTGTGCAGCATCTTGTTCCTCCTGGTCCAGACTGGAGTTCCTCTCCTGGTTACAGAGCTGCTGGACAGTGAGAACCTCCTCCTCCTTACAGTCATGTAGCTGTGGAGCATCTGGAGGGACGAGACACAGAAAATGCTAGTAGTAGAAAAACAAGAAAGAATAAAAACACTGACTGCCCAAAAAGTCACCACCTGGTAACCAATAGTTCTTATCCTTGCATGTGATAATTACAGCAGTGATTTCTGATGTTTCACCAGTTGTGACGTGACGGTGAGCCCGTTCCCAGCACATCAACAGTAGTATAAAATGTACTATTTATTAGTAATTCTGTTTTATACGTCTCTTCTAGTTGGTCCAACTTCTATTGCTGAACATGTCACTATGGTCATCACTATCATCTAGCTACATTGCTCCGCACTGTGTGTGTTTATATACTTGCATATTTATTCCACCTAGCCGCAATGCTCCATACTGTGGGTGTTTATATATTTACATATTTATTCCATCTAGCTACAATGCTCTGCACTGTGTGTTCATATATTCATATATTTATTCCATCCAGCTACAATGCTCTGCACTGTGTGTCTGTGTGTGTGTGTATATATATTTTATAGTAATATGTACATATGTATATTAGCTGCTCTTGCTTGCTTGTTTTTTCTTGCCTTCTGATTGTTGCTCTGAGTGTTGCTATCCCTGTGCTGTTGCAATCCTGGAATTTCCCCGTTGTGGGACTAATAAAGGCTTATCTTATCTTATCTTATGGTGGTTTTATACACAAATAACCACATACTGCATTGTTTCCTGTTGGAGTTGCCAGCAGGGGCTAATGACTAACTGGCTAGAACAGACAATTATTCCACCTGCTACACTGAAGAAAAAGAAAAATTCATTTGAAGTGCAAACTACAGTGCATCTGCAAAGTCTTCACAGCACTTCACTTTTTCCACATTTTGTTATGTTACAGCCTTATTCCAAAATAGATTAAATTAATTTTTTCCTCAAAATTCTACACACAACACCCCATAATGACAACATGAAAAAGTTTTTTTTTTTTTTTTTTAAATAAAAAACTAAGAAATCACATGTACATAAGTATTCACAGCCATTGCTCAGTACTTTGTTGATGCACCCTTTGGCAGCAATTACAGCCTCGTCTTTATGAATATGATGTCACAAGCTTGGCACACCTATCTTTGGCCAGTTTCACCCATTCCTCGTTGCAGCACCTCTAAAGCTCCATGAGGTTGGATGGGAAGCGTTGGAGCACAGCCATTTTCAGATCTCTCAAGAGATGCTCAATTGGATTCAACTCTGGGCTCTGGCTGGAAGACTCAAGGACATTCACAGAGTTGCCCTGAAGCCACTCCTTTGATGTCTTGGCTGTGTGCTTAGGGTCGTTGTCCTGCTGAAAGCTGAACCGTCACCCCAGTCTGAGGTCAAGAGAGCTCTGGAGCAGGTTTTAATCCAGGATGTCTACGTTTTAATCCAGGATGTCTCTACATTGCTGCATTCATCTTTCCTTCTATCCTGACTAGTCTCCCAGCTCCTGCTTCTGAAAAACATCCCCACAGCATGATGCTGCCACCACCATGCTTCACTGTACGGATGGTATTGGCCTGGTGATGAGTGGTGCCTGGTTTCCTCCAAACATGACGCCTGGCATTCACGCCAAAAAGCTGCATCATTGTCTCATCAGACAGGAGAATTTTGTTTCTCATGGTCTGAGAGTCCTTCAGGTGCCTTTTGGCAAACCCCAGATGGGCTGCCATGACTTTTACTAACAAGTGGCTTCCATCTGGCCACTCTACCTTAAAGGCCTGATTGATGGATTGCTGCAGAGATGGTTGTCCTTGTGGAAGGTTCTTCTTTCTCCACAGAAGAACGTTGGAACTCTGACAGAGTGACCATCGGGTTCTTGGTCACCTCTCTGACTAAGGCCCTTCTCCCCCGATGGCTCAGTTTAGACATCCAGAAAGGTAAAGTGGGGTAAAAAATTATTTAGTCAGCCACCAATTGTGCACGTTCTCCCACTTAAAAGATGAGAGAGGTCTCCAATTTTCATCATAGGTATACCTCAACTATGAGAGACAAAATGAGAAAAAAAAAATCCAGAAAATCACATTGTCTGATTTTTAAAGAATTTATTTGCAAATTATGGTGGAAAATAAGTATTTGGTCAATAACAAAAGTTCATCTCAGTACTTTGTTATAAGATAAGATAAGATAAGATAAGCCTTTATTAGTCCCACAACGGGGAAATTCCAGGATTGCAACAGCACAGGGATAGCAACACTCAGAGCAACAATCAGAAGGCAAGAAAAAAAAACAAAAAAACAAAAACAAAAAACAAGCAAGCAAGAGCAGCTAATATACATATGTACATATTACTATAAAATATATATATACACACACACACACACAGACACACAGTGCAGAGCATTGTAGCTGGATGGAATAAATATATGAATATATGAACACACAGTGCAGCGCATTGTAGCTAGATGGAATAAATATGTAAATATATAAACACCCACAGTACGGAGCATTGCAGCTAGGTGGAATAAATATGCAAGTATATAAACACACACAGTGCGGAGCAATGTAGCTAGATGGAATAATATGTAGATATATAAAAACACAGTGCGGAGCATTGTAGCTAGATGGAATAAATATATAGATATATAAATATAAACACACCCAGTGCTGAGCATTGTAGCTAGATGGAATAAATATATAGATATATAAATATAAACACACCCAGTGCAGAGCATTGTAGCTAGATGGAATAAATATGTAAATATATAAACACACACAGTGCAGAGCATTGTTGCTAGGTGGGATGAAACAGCATAACCGTCTATTTAGTTATCCTACATGGTATGATTATGTGCCCATACATATTCTCACCCTCCATAGCGACCGGTATGTTCCTAGTTGTATGCCGGAGAGGACCATTGTGTAAGTCTATTGCATCTTTTGCATTCAAAAAACTATTAGTTTGTTACGTCTTTTTGCTATCTCTGCGAGCAGCCCTGCTTAGGTTGTACAGTCTGACAGCCGTTGGTAGGAAGGACCTACGAAACCTCTCGGTTGTGCACCTGGGATGATGTAGTCTGCTGCTAAATGAGCTCCTCAGTGCATCCAGTATGTCCTGCATAGGGTGGAACTCGGACTCCAGCAGAGATGACAGTTTAGCCACCGTCCTTCTCTCTCCTATCTCCTCCATCGGATCAAGGCGTTGCCCCAGGACAGAGCTAGCTTTCTTAATCAGTTTGTTCAGTCTCTTCCTATCGGCTGCAGTAATGCCACTGCCCCAGCAGACCACTCCAAAAGTGATGGCTGATGCCACCACCGTGTCATAGAATGACTTCAGCAGCGCCCCTTGTACACCAAAAGACCTGAGTCTCCTCAGCAGGAACAGCCTGCGCTGTCCCTTCTTGTAGAGTGCGTCAGTATTGTGTGACCAGTCTAGTTTATTGTTCAGATGAATACCCAGGTACTTGTAGGATGTCACCATCTCGATGTCTGTTCCCTGTATATTTACTGGTGCTGTGAGGGGCTGCCCATGCCTGCGGCAGTCCACCACCAGCTCCTTAGTTTTCCTCGCGTTGATCTGGAGGCAGTTCCGATGGCACCAGTCCACAAAGTCCTGGATAAGCCCTCTGTACTCAGCTTCATCTCCGCTGGAGATGAGACCAACGATCGCAGAGTCATCAGAGAATTTCTGTAGATGGCAATGTGTTGTGTTGTGTGAGAAGTCCGCAGTATAAAGAGTGAACAGGAAGGGAGCCAGCACCGTTCCCTGGGGGGCCCCCGTGCTACTGATGATCGTGTCGGAAACACAGTCCCGGGTTCTCACAAACTGAGGCCGGTTCGTGAGGTAGTCCAGGATCCATGATGACAGGTGCTGGTCCACCCCTGCGCGCAGCAGCTTGTCCTTCAGGATCATCGGTTGGATGATGTTGAAAGCACTGGAGAAGTCAAAGAACATGATCCTCACCATATTCCCGGGCTTCTCCAGGTGGGACAGAGAACGGTGAAGGAGGAAGATCACCGCATCCTCCACCTCAATGCCATGCTGGTAGGCGAACTGGAGTGGATCCATCGCTGGTTCCACCAGGGGGCGGAGATGAGCAAGGAGCAGTCTCTCCAGGGTCTTCATCAAGTGGGACGTCAAGGCCACCGGTCTGAAGCTGTTCAGGTCTTTGGGGTGGGAAGTTTTTGGTACAGGTACCACACAAGATGTTTTCCACAGCTGTGGTACCCTCCCCAGTTTCAGGCTCATGTTGAAGATATATGTCACAATCCCACACAGCTGGTCTGCACAGGACTTGAGGAGCTTTGCGCTGATGCCGTCCGGTCCCGACGCCTTCCTCGCCTTGATCTTCCTCAGCTCCGTCCTCACCTGGGTCTTGGTCAGGGTCAGGATGGGGGGCTGTGTGTTGGGAGTGGGGGGGGTGTCGGTGGAGTGGGGAGTGGGTAGCAGGACTTGATTTCTTAGAGGCAGCAGTGGTTGTTGTGCAGACAGGGGGGAGGGCGGTTGGTCAAATCTACTGAAAAACAGATTCAGGTTGTTCACCCACTCCCTGCCCCCCGTGGCCTGGGGGGAGGTATTCTGGAGCCCCGAGATGGTTTTGAGGTTTCTCCAGACCCCGCTGATGTCGCTCTGTTGCAGCTTGTCCTCCATCTTCTTCCTGAAGCTGTCCTTGCCTTCTCTGATCTTTCTCCTCAGCTCTCTCTGTACGGACTTCAGCATCTCCCTGTTCCCCGACCTGAAGATCCTCTTCTTCTCTCTCAGAAGTGTTTTTATCTCAGGATTGATCCAGGGTTTGTTGTTTGAGTGACACCGTATGGTCTTGGTGGGAACGGATTTGTCCACACAGAAGCTGAGGTAGCCCGTGAAGGTGTGAATGAGGCCATCGATGTCCTCACCATGTGGATCGCAGAGCTGCTTCCAGGCAGTGGCTTCAAAACAGTCCTTTAGAGTGTCCATTGTCTCCTCAGACCATAACTCCACAGTGTGCATGGCCGGAGGTTGTCTGTGCACTAGGGGTTTGTACACCGGTCGGAGATGAACCAAGTTGTGATCCGATCTCCCAAGTGGGGGGAGTTGTGATGAGGTGTACGCCTCCTTAGTGTTTGCGTAGAACAAATCCAGTGTTTTATTGTCTCTAGTGTGGCATGTGACATACTGGGTGAAAGTGGGCAGAATGGGAGACAGTGAAACGTGGTTGAAATCGCCTGAGATGAGGAGAAGAGCATCTGGGTGTTCTGTCTGCAGCCTGCTGGTTACTGAATGGATGACGTCACGCGCTGTCCCAGCGTTCGCCGTCGGATTTGCATAAACAACAATGCAGATCACGTGTGAGTGTTCTCTCGGGAGATATGTAGGCCTCATGCTAACAGCTAGCAACTCAATGTCTTTGCTGCAGTGTCGTTGTTTAACAGTGATATGTCCCGGTCTGCACCAGTTGTTGTTAACATACATTATCACTCCACCGCCCCTAGTTTTGCCACTCTCTGGTGTTCGGTCAGCTCGTATCATGTGAAAACCCTCCAGCTCAATGTTAGCATCTGCTGCTAGTTCAGTTAGCCACGTCTCAGTAAACAAAAGGAGAGAGCACTCCCGGTAAGTGCTATCATAACGGGAGATAGCCGCTAGCTCATCTAACTTTCCCAGTATCGACCGTACATTTCCCATGACAACAGATGGAAGGGAGGGTCTGTACCTTATATTTTTTGTCCTCCGCCTTACTCCAGCCCGGCAGCCGCGGCGTTTTCGCCTCAGTTCTCTCGGTATGTCGAGTTTTTCCAGTGGGACCGGGTGGCGGTTAAATGCTAGCAGCTCTTCCCTGTTGTATCGAATCCTGCTATAAACAGTGGCTCCGTCCACCGGCTCAGGAGACATTTGGGACGATCTGTGTGTCCGTGATATAAGTGGGGTGAAAAAAAAAAAGTGATCAAAAGAGAGAGGAAGGGAAAAAAAAAACTCGGAATCGAGCCGCTGTTGCAAAAGGCAGCCGACTGGTGTGGCGCCGAGAGAATTTATATACCCTTTGTTGGCAATGACAGAGGTCAAACGTTTTCTGTAAGTCTTCACAAGGTTTTCACACACTGTTGCTGGTATTTTGGCCCATTCCTCCATGCAGATCTCCTCTAGAGCAGTGATGTTTTGGGGCTGTCGCTGGGCAACACGGACTTTCAACTCTCTCCAAAGATTTTCTATGGGGTTGAGATCTGGAGACTGGCTAGGCCACTCCAGGACCTTGAAATGCTTCTTACGAAGCCACTCCTTCGTTGCCCGGGCGGTGTGTTTGGGATCATTGTCATGCTGAAAGATCCAGCCACGTTTCATCTTCAATGCCCTTGCTGATGGAAGGAGGTTTTCACTCAAAATCTCACGATGCATGGCCCCATTCATTCTTTCCTTTACACGGATCAGTCGTCCTGGTTCCTTTGCAGAAAAACAGCCCCAAAGCGTGATGTTTCCACCCCCATGCTTCACAGTAGGTATGGTGTTCTTTCTCCTCCAAACATGACAAGTTGAGTTTTTACCAAAAAGTTCTATTTTGGTTTCATCTGACCATATGACATTCTCCTAATCCTCTTCTGGATCATCCAAATGCTCTCTAGCAAACTTCAGACGGGCCTGGACATGTACTGGCTTAAGCAGGGGGACACGTCTGGCACTGCAGGATTTGAGTCCCTGGCGGCGTAGTGTGTTACTGATGGTAGCCTTTGTTACTTTGGTCCCAGCTCTCTGCAGGTCATTCACTAGTTCCCCCCGTGTGGTTCTGAGATTTTTGCTCAACGTTCTCGTGATCATTTTGACCCCACGGGGTGAGATCTTGCATGGAGCCCCAGATCGAGGGAGATTATCAGTGGTCTTGTATGTCTTCCATTTTCTAATAATTGCTCCCACAGTTGATTTCTTCACACCAAGCTTCTTACCTATTGCAGATTCAGTCTTCCCAGCCTGGTGCAGGTCTACAATTTTGTTTCTGGTGTCCTGTGACAGCTCTTTGGTCTTGGCCATAGTGGAGTTTGGAATCTGATTGTTTGAGGTTGTGGACAGGTGTCTTTTATACTGATAATGAGTTCAAACAGGTGCCATTAATACAGGTAACAAGTGAAGGACAGAGGAGCCTCTTAAAGAAGAAGTTACAGGTCTGTGAGAGCCAGAAATCTTGCTTGTTTGTAGGTGACCAAATACTTATTTTCCACCATAATTTGCAAATAAATTCTTTAAAAATCAGACAATGTGATTTTCTGGATTTTTTTTCTCATTTTGTCTCTCATAGTTGAGGTATACCTATGTTGAAAATTGGAGACCTCTCTCATCTTTTAAGTGGGAAAACTTGCACAATTGGTGGCTGACTAAATACTTTTTTACCCCACTCTATATGAAGAGTCTTAGTGGTTCTAAACTTCTTCCATTTATGGATGATGGAGGCCACTGTGCTCATTGGGACCTTCAAAGCAGCAGAAATTTTTCTGTATCCTTCCCCACATTTGTGCCACGAGACAAACCTGTCTCGGAGGTCTAAAGACATTTCCTTTGACTTCATGTTTGGATTGTGCTCTGACCTGCACTGTCAACTGTGGGACCTTATATAGACAGGAGTGTGCCTTAACAAATCATGTCCAATCAACTGAATTTACCACAGGTGGACTCCAATTAAGCTGTAGAAACATCTCCAGGATGATCAGTAGAAACAGAAGGAACCTGAGCTCAATTATGAGCATCATGGCAAAGGCTGTGAATACTGATGTACATGTGATTTCTGATTTTTTTTTTTATTTTTAATAAATTTGCAAAAATTAAAAAAAAAAAAAAAACTTTTTTCAGGTTGTCATTATGGGGTATTGTGTGTAGAATTTTGAGGAAAAAATGAATTTAATCCATTTTGGAATAAGGCTGTAACATTACAAAATGTGGAAAAAGTGACGCGCCATGAATACTTTCCAGATTCACTGTATAGTCAAAGAGTTTAAATTATTTTTCCACTGGGTTAGATCAGTCAAAGTCAAACACAAACCGAGACCAGTACAAGTATGTCAGATTCATGTAGTTATTGAAAACATTCATTTAATATTATTATTTTATTTTAGGACAGTTTCTCAAAGACTCAACCTGAACATTTTCTAACTTTTTACCTGTTTCATTCTCACAGAGAGTCTCTGAGGTCACAGAGTCGTCACCACTGTTACTGTCACTTCCTGTTTTCAGTCGTCTCTTCTTTGGTTTGGGTTCTTCTTCTTCTTTAGTGGATCCTGAGTCGACATGCCAGCTTCCTTCCTCATCTTGGATCTCAGTTCCAGCATAGTTGGGAGAGAGGAGCTGCTCACTGTTTGGTTCTGCTTCACTCTGCTGCTTTTCCTCACAAACAAGAGTCCCCATGAAGGGATCGGCCTCCAGCTTCACTACCAGCTGTTCTCCCTCCTGACTGATGCACAGTTCCTCCTGTTCCTCTTTAACCTGTGGAGCGTCTGGTTCCTCCTGGTCCAGGACAGAGTTCCTCTCCTGGTTCCAGAGCTGCTGCTCAGTCACAGCTTCCTCCACTTTACATTCAGGCTGCTGTGGGAAATCTGGAGGAACAAAGTTAAAAAAGTCAGAAAAAGAGAGTTTCACTTTACAAATGAATAAGAAAAAAATGTGTCAAATTTAGGATTTAAAAGCAAGAGATTGCACAGTGAAGACACAACCGTGATTGAAAAACAGATCCAGAGTTTTCTAAAGCCTCATTCAGACCATTATAGTCCCACATACCTATTCTGTGGATTTTTATCTGGGAGCACCAGCGCATATTCAGTAGTCTGCGCTGACGATCAATCTCTTCCTCGTACTGGTTGGTGATTAGTTCAAACTCTGTTATTATTTCTTCAGCAGCAGCAGCCAGTCGCTCTCTCACCAACTCTCTAAGACGCCGACCTGAAAACATCTTGACGGTTTGTTTACTTCCTCCAGATGTTGTAATGTGGCTGCTGACGGTCAGAGCTAGCAGGATGAGGCTAGTTCAGTTAGCCTGAAGGCCCAATAAAAGTCCTCAGACACAGAATGTGGACTTCTACGTGGTTCTTTATTCTCCAGCACTCAGCACAGACCATCAATGGCAGGTCTCCACAGAGCTACATCAGCTATTCATCCATGAGGAGCAGAACAGGAGCCGAACCACCAACACCGACAAGCTAAACATTCTCACAAACCTGTTCCTGCAACAATCAAAAAACAGATGATAGATAGATTGATAGATACTTTATTTCGAACAAAAACAAAACAAATGACAAATGCAATAAAGTAACAGTATACAGTGTTCCAAAGGGAGAAGGAAGAAGTGAACACTTATTAATTCCATCTCCTCTTTTCCATAAATACACCCATGTGAATTATATACAAATTACCACATTGAAGACCCCAAGTAAACAATTAACTGTATTTTGAACATATCAACATTAACACCCATCCATCCTAACATACAGTGGGGAAAAAAAGTATTTAGTCAGCCACTAATTGTGCAAGTTCTCCCACTTAAAAGCTGAGAGAGGTCTCCAATTTTCATCATAGGTATACTTCCAACTATGAGAGATAAAATGAGAAAAAAAAATCCAGAAAAACACATTGTCTGATTTTTAAAGAATTTATTTGCAAATTATGGTGGAAAATAAGTGTTTGGTCACCTACAAACAAGCAAGATTTCTGGCTCTCACAGACCCAAAACTTCTTCTGTAAGAGGCTCCTCTGTCCTCCACTCGTTTCCTGTATTAATGGCACCTGTTTAAACTCATTATCAGTATAAAAGACACCTGTCCACAACTTCAAACAGTCAGACTCCAAACTCCACTATGGCCGAGACCAAAGAGCTGTCAAAGAACACCAGAAACTAAATTGTAGACCTGCACCAGGCTGGGAAGACTGAATCTGCAATAGGTAAGCAGCTTGGTGTGAAGAAATCAACTGTGGGAGCAATTATTAGAAAATGGAAGACATACAAGACCACTGATAATCTCCCTCGATCTGGGGCTCCACGCAAAATCTCACCCCGTGGGGTCAAAATGATCACGAGAACAGTGAGCAAAAATCTCAGAACCACACGGGGGGACCTAGTGAATGACCTGCAGAGAGCTTGGACCAAAGTAACAAAGGCTACCATCAGTAACACACTACGCCACCAGGGACTCAAATCCTGCAGTGCCAGACGTGTCCCCCTGCTTAAGCCAGTACATGTCCAGGCCCATCTGAAGTTTGCTAGAGAGCATTTGGATGATCCAGAAGAGGATTGGGAGAATGTCACATGGTCAGATAAAACCAAAATAGAACTTTTTGGTAAAAATTCAACTTGTCGTGTTTGGAGGAGAAAGAATGCTGAGTTGCATCCAAAGAACACCATACCTACTGTGAGGCATGGGGGTGGAAACTTCATGCTTTGGGGCTGTTTTTCTGCAAAGGGACCAGGACGACTGATCCGTGTAAAGGAAAGAATGAATGGGGCCATGTATCGTGAGATTTTGAGTGAAAACCTCTTTCCATCAGCAAGGGCATTGAAGATGAAACGTGGCTGGATCTTTCAGCATGACAATGATCCCAAACACACCACCCGGGCAACGAAGGAGTGGCTTCGTAAGAAACATTTCAAGGTCCTGGAGTGGCCTAGCCAGTCTCCAGATCTCAACCCCATAGAAAATCTTTGGAGGGAGTTGAAAGTCCATGTTGCCCAGCGACAGCCCCAAAACATCACTGCTCTAGAGGAGATCTGCATGGAGGAATGGGCCAAAATACCAGCAACAGTGTGTGAAAACCTTGTGAAGACTTAGAGAAAACATTTGCCCTCTGTCATTGCCAACAAAGGGTATATAACAAAGTATTGAGATTAACTTTTGTTATTGACTAAATACTTATTTTCCACCATAATTTGCAAATAAATTCTTTAAAAATCCTTCAATGTGATTTTCTGGATTTTTTTTCTCATTTTGTCTCTCATAGTTGAGGTATACTTATGATGAAAATTGGACACCTCTCTCATCTTTTAAGTGGGAGAACGTGCACAATTGGTGGCTGACTAAATACTTTTTTACCCCACTGTACACTGATGTCCATACATCAAAACCAGCCTCAAACAACACAGATATACACAGTGCTGTCCCACCCACCATTCCTAGTGTCCCTGAGTGAGCATAGTGAATCGTACATATAAATACTACCCTTCTAACATATATCCTTTCAGCAAATAATGTTTGTACCTCTTTTTGAATTGATTTCTGTTTGTACATAGTTCCGGCTCCAGACTGTTCTACAAATCCACCCCACAGACAGATATGCACATACTTCTCTTGGTTGTTTGTATCTTGGGTTTTGTAAAGTTTAAGTCTCCTCTCAAATTATGATCATTGTCTCTTTTTTTAAAAATATTTTTTGTATATTAGTTGGGAGTTGATTATTAATTGCCCTGTACATTACTTGTGCTGTCTTAAATTTAACTAAATCGATGAACTTTATGACATGTGACTTTAAAAACAACGAATTGGTATGGTCTCTATATCCTACATTATTTATTATCCTTATAGCTCTTTTTTGTAATGTGCATATTGACTGTAGGTTGGTCTTGTAGGTGTTTCCCCAGACTTCTACACAGTAGTTAAGATAAGGTAGAAACAGTGAATTGTACAGTAAGACCAATGATTTATAGTCCAAGATGTGTCTTGTCTTCCCCAGTATGCCTATACATTTTGCAACTTGGCCCGGATGTGATTGATGTGAAGTTTCCAGCAGATTTTATTGTCTAGCGTCACCCCCAGAAACTTATTTTCCTGTACTGTTTCTATTCTGGTATCATCTATTGTTACCATTATTTCATGATTTATTTTATAATTTCCAAGCAACATAATCTTTGGGGTTTTTAGATTTAGAGATAATTTATTTTTGTTGAACCACTGCATTAACTTTTTCATTTCAGTTGTGACCACCTCTAAAACCTGCTGCAAATTCTCACCAGTGCAAAGGATATTTGTGTCATCCGCAAACAAAATAAATTTTAGAATTTTTGATACTTGGCATATGTCATTTATATACAAAATAAAAAGTTTGGGTCCCAAAACTGACCCCTGGGGCACACCACAAGTGATGTCCATGAAGGGTGATTTGTGCTCACCAATTTGTACAAATTGTTGTCTGTTACTTAAGTAACTTTCCACCCAACTCAGTCCGACCCCTCTTATCCCATACCTTTCCAGTTTCCTTAGTAGTATTCTGCGGTCAATGGTGTCAAAAGCTTTCTTTAAATCTATAAATACTCCTACAGCAAACTTTTTTTTTTATCTATACAACTAGTAATTTCTTCTATAAGTTCAATCAGTGCCAAAGATGTAGATTTATCTGTTCCAAAACCATACTGGCTGTCTGTAAGGAGGTTGTGTTTTTCAATGAAATCATCCAGTCTCTTAGTGAAGATTTTTTTCAAGTATTTTGGAGAATTGTGAGAGTAAAGAGACTGGCCTGTAATTTGTGAAACAATGACTGTCTGTCTCCTGTTTTGTATAGAGGTATTACTTTTGCTATTTTCATTTTGTCTGGAAATTTACCAGTTTGAAATGACAGGTTACAGATGTGGGTGAGTGGCTTAACAATTCCTTCAATTACTTTTTTCACGATTGTCATGTCAATTTCATTCCAGTCTGTTGATTTTTTGTTCTTAAATTTACTCAGTCTCGATAATTTCCTTTTCAGTAACTGCACCCAAAAAGAATGTGTTTGGATTTCTATCTTCTATTTCATTTACAGAACCACTGTTGTTTGTTTCTGTTGCCACTATTGATTTTGCTAATTCAGGACCAACGTTTACAAAAAATTTATTGAAACCACTGACCACATCCTCCATATTATTTATCAAATTGCCATTTTCAATAAAATATTCTGGATAATTAGCATTCTTAGGTTGATTACTAATAATCCTATTGAGTACTTGCCATATTCCTCTTATTTTTATTATCCTCTAATATTCTGTTGAAATATTCTTTCTTACAGGTCCTCATTATATTATTAAGCTTATTTTTATATCTTTTATATTTGATCTCAGCTTCCACTGTTCTGCACTTAATGAATTGTTTATATAATGTATTCTTCTTTTTACATGCATTTATTAACCCCTTGGTGACCCAAGGAATATTTTTCTTTTGTTGTCTGTCACTGTATTGTTTTATAGGACAGTTTTTATTGTACAATGATTGAAATATTTGCAAAAATTTATCATATGCTTTATTTATATCATTTTCATCATAAACTATCTTCCAATCTTGTATTAATAATTCCTTTGTCAGTAAATACATAGATTCTTTGGTTCTTATTCTTTTATATTTAATATTTGCATATGAAGATGCATTCTTCACTATGACCCACCTGGCAGGTTGAAGAGACAATCTCCTTTATGCTTCCTTATTCTTTAGAATACTATGAATATAATCCAATTTTAAAAAATTAAAACTTTTTAATTTTCTACATTCATGTGAGTGGAAAACAAACCACATGTTCAAAATGATGAGGTTCTTGACGTCAGTGTCTCTTTATTCAAGCGGTCCACAGAATCTCACATAACACAAAGTCATGGAGAGGAGCTCCCCTAACAGAGCGGCACACCAGCATTTAACCCTCAGAATGTCTCCTGATTGTCTAACACCTTTTGTCCTCTGGGGTCCAAAATGACCCCGCCTGGTTTGGTTTAAAGCACAGAGTATAAATGGTCAATTAATTCTCTGTTAAACCTTTAGTCTGACGTCAGTCCAACCGGTTACCACAATTTTTCCCTTTGGTTTAGAATTCAGGACCAACAGACCTTGTTTACATAAAGATCTACCCTGTTTTTGAGTTGATCCTCATGTTGTTCTGGGGTCATTCTGAGGGTTAAATACACACAGATGACATACTTCCTAGCAACAGAGAAGTTCTCTTTCAAAAAAAGCAAATAATTTGCCATTGTTGTGCATGGGTACCTGCAGAAATTAAAATCATGACATTTTAATTGATCGAGATGCACCAGCACATAGTACACACTAAAAAACTGCAAATGTGACAGTAAATCATTGACAAATGTGATGTTCATGTTTTATTCAGGACATCAAAAACAGTATTTAGCTGTTTACGTTATAGACAGAAAGACCGTATTGTACCGAGGAGAATTCAGATTCTCGGCAAAACTGCTGCTTATCAATTAATTGTTAATCCATCGATAAGGTGAATTAACTCTTGATTAATGAATGATCACTTGTATCCCTAGTTACCATGGAGCACTTTCAGCTGATTTTAAGCCTAAACTCTCACCATTAATTCAGATTAATTAATGCAAGTGAATGCAGCATCAGGTAACAACAGCCAATCACAATCATAGTTGTCATCCTTTCAGTTTTCCTCCCAAGAACAGCAGGGACGTGCACAGACATTTAGAGGGGCTGCTGCTTTAACCTGAAACAAGGGCAAAACTACAAGAAAGAAACGGGAATTTATAAGACAAAAGTCATGAATTCATGAGAAAAGTTTCACACTGATGAGCAAATATGTCAGATATGGACAATAACAATCACTGAAAATGTAAAGGAAAACAGAGAAAATGGATGAAAAAGACGTAGTAATTTGGTGAGAAAAATGCTCTATATTTTTGAAAGTTACAGAAGAAAAATATTGACAAGAAAAAGTCTTTTTTGGGTGGCAAACAATGGAAAAAAGGGAAATTTATTGACAAAAATTTTAAAGTTGGCAGAAAAAAATGTGAATTTATGACATGAAAATCACAACAATAAAATAGAATCTCATGAGTAAAAAACCCTCAAATTTTTTACAAAGTTTAAAAATTTTGCGAAAAAATCTTTAATTACAAGAAAAACAAAGCAAGAAGGAAAATTATTTCTCACTGGGAATAAAAAAGTGGAAAATTTATGAGACTCTTCCCAAGTCCAATTTGAAAATTTCTACATTTAGTAAGAAAAAAATATATTTATTTAAAAAAAACACAAATTTCGGATGAAAAAAGTCACATGATGATGACAAGGTTAAGAACACAGTCTCAAAATGACATGAACAGGGATGGCAACAGGAAATTCTGATTTCAGCTGAAATCTAATTTGGTCGATTGACTTACGGGGGGGCGGGGGGCACAGCCCCCCTGAAGCTGGGAGGTTTTCAGTAAAACAGAAGTAATTTAGACTGAAAAAAAATGATTAAAAAAATGAAATACTAGACTTAGATAAATCATTAAATTTAATGAAAAGTTAACTTACTTTTTCTTCAATGTTGTCTCACTGTCTTTAGTCCAACATATTTAACAGTTCTATCAGAGTTTATTACACTATTTACACTGGTCACCAAGTCACTTCTAATGTGAAACTTTCTTCCTTTTGGCAGCAAGCTGTGTCAGTCTCTGAACTTTGAACTTCATCTCCTTTTCTGGTTTCTTCAGAAACTGTCCGAGTGTTTCTGTTACCTCATTGAACTTTGAGCCAATTTTCACCTTTACTGTCACTTCGCTCCCCGAAGCTGCTGGGTTTTTATGATTTTTAAGTACCAGAACTGTGCTTACATGACATAAAACAAACAGTTGAATGCCACTTATTTCTGTATAATATTGACTTATGTTCCAAGAAGATAGCATTCCTAAACTAGAAAAGCACTCAGAGCACATACCTCCGCCAAGGCTCCTTCCGTTTGCCATGGATCAACTCCAAAATGTAATGGGTTTGTGTGTAGGCCTATAGCCACTTGTGGTGAAAATTGCATCAAAGTCTGTCCATCAGTTTTGGAGTATTGTTGCTAACACACTGTGAGAAGATAAGAGCCTTGGCTGAGGTATGCATTCTCAGATCATCACCAAAATATAATGGGTTCCTCTCTAGCCCAAGAACCACCTCTGGTGAAAATTTTATCCAAATCCATCCAGTAGTTTTTGTGTAATCCTGCTGCACAAATACAAAAAAGCCCTTGGTGGAGGTATGCACTCTCAGATCATCACCAAAATCTAATCATCTGTTTCCCGTGTCATTGCACACCTTTCCTGAAAATTTCATGAAAATCCGTCCATCACTTTTCCTTGCTAACAAACAGACAGACAAACCAACGCCGATGAAAACATAACCTCCTTGGCGGAGGTAAATATTCCAACAAGCATTATCCATCACATGCTTTAACACTTGATCAAATCAAAATCAGTTAATTTTATCTATTCCATAATAGAAATAAAATTCCAACATACCATTACTTTTTATAATTTCAGCATTCATTTCAGATCACCAGTTTCAATCTCCATTGAGTCTTGAGCAGCTCATTTTCCTCCCCCGCGCAGCTCAGCTCAAACAGCCGCTGTATACTGCACTCAAACGGAAACCGAGTCGACTGGACTCCTGAACGGGAGCAGGCGTTCTGAGGTTAAAACAGCGCTCATTACCCACGTCTCGGACATGGGCATAGCGGCCGTCGTGGAGCAATGCGTTGCCGGTTCTTGGCAGCTGCTCACCTTTATTTTAAGCAGGTCTTTGTACGACAGTGAGCGTAAATACAGCGTGTTCGACAGAGAGTTAATGGCTCTCTACCTGGCCATACGCCACTTCCGGTTCTGGCTGAAAGGGCACACTTTAACTGCGTTCGTGGACCACAAGCCGCTAACGTACTTAACGTACATATAATATAAAAATAAAGCGGAATTCGGTGAATTACCGGAAAAATCACATCCCTGAGAACAAGCCGAAATGAATTTTTGACAAAGCATACGAGCCATTTGATTGGTCCAATCGTTTGCAACTATCCAATCGCAGGGCTGTTTACAATACAGCAGTAGCTTGAGTACATCCGGGTTATCGCGAGACTTCGGGGAAGCGCCGAGCGCGTATGTTTTTTTTTTTTTCCAAACTTTATTGAGAACAAGGTAAAGGTACAAAATTATGACAGATTATGATAAAATCGGTGGAAATCCGCGGATCGGCGGAAAATTGCCATCCCTGCATGAACACAAGAGAAATTTTAAAAATGCAAATTTACTAGAATAAAGTGACACATTTACAGGAAAAAGTCGCATATTTTAGAAAGAAAATGCTCCAGATTTTAAAAGGAAAAGTTTAATATGTAAAAGGAAAAACTAACCCATTTCTAATGTTAACAGGACAGCTTTTTCCTTTGATTTTCCCTCCAGAGGGGAAGCTCAGACAAAGACGGCAAATGGGCTGTTGCCCGGGCAACAACAGCCCGAACCTGTGCACATCCTTGAAGAACAGAGCTGTTGCAGCAACGTGGGATCATTCAGGCTGTGGGGGGAAGTGACACTCATCTGGTCAAAGGTTGATGCTCCATCAAAGTCATTGAGGAAACATTATTTTAAGGTGAAAAACTTCCACAGTGTTGCTGAAAGAGATTGTTGATCGTGGACATGAAGCCATGTTCACAGCTTCTAATATTAGCTTTAGGCTGCATGTCACCAAATGCGTTTTTTGTTGCCCGACCGCCCTGAACGTCTTTTTTTCAGCGCTCGTGTGCTGTGCTCTGGAAAAAAAAGTCTGTGCCCTGTATGCCAACAACAGCTTGTCACTCACAGCTCAGCACTTCTGCTTTTCCTGTGGTCAGACTTTCTACTGATTTTTTAACAGCAGTCTCTAAATAACAATGGACAGCAAACAGATTCTAGCATTGGTAGCAGCTCTGGATGCAACATATGATGACACGGCAAACGGGAGTCTGGGTACAGACTGTACCGGCGTCCTATGTCCCGCCCTTCCTTAATTCTGATTGGCTGCTTAGAAAGGTCTGACATTGACGAGCTCAGCTGTAGTCTGAAAAGCTGAACTTTATTTTTTAGCCCTGATTGCCGTGACAAAAATCGGCCACTGCAGAGATCATTTCAGTGCTGAGGGGCTCAGCGCTGGAATACATGGAGAATGAATAGAAAATAGTCGCCCACAGCAGAAAAAACACATTTGATGGACACGCAGCCTTACAGTAGGCTGTTAATTACTCAAGCAGAAGTAACAGGAGTCTGTGTGGGGGGGGGGGGGGGGGGGGGGGCTCACTTCAGGTCAGAGCAACAGCGCCTCAGAATGTCTCTGCACGTCCCTGGAGCGCAGTTTTCTCTAAGTTTCCCATAGTTAGCATTAGCCTCTGGATGGAGCCTGCCTGCTGTGGAGGACCGTTCCCCTCCAGCTCCACCTACAGAAATGTAACAGACTAGAGTGCTCACAGCCTACATTTTGATGGCAAATTTAGGTGCCATATTGGTACTGGATAAGGCTGTCACAGTGGATAGCTCAACAGCGCAGTATGCGGTATCATTGCAAATGTTTGTAGGTCCCAGTGGTCTCGTCATTTAGACAGGGTTCATAACTTACGTGGCAAATGATGGAAGCTATGTTGAGAATCACTGCAGCTGCAGCTCTGCTCTAAATTTATGTGTGTTTGTGACGGAGCTCTTCCTACAGTCATGAACTGCTGATTCTGTTGAAAAAAAAAAAAAAACTTGATCATTTTCATAAAGCAGCGGTGGTAACTCCAACATTTCAACAGGTGCAGAGAAACAATATTTTATGGTGACTTTAATATTAACTGGTCTGATAAAAAGGACAAACAGAAACTGAAAAGTCTCATGACTAAATTTAATTACCAACAAATGATCAAAGGACCCACCAGGATAACCAAACAATCTAGTACACTTATTGACATGGCATTTGCTAATAAACCAGAACGAATAATTAGAACCTATAATCTTGTAACTGGTCTCTCAGATCATAACCTGGTTCTTGCTGTCAGAAAACTTACTAAAAAGTGACTACAGTATTTTGGGGGAGTTGATATTGACAAAGTAAAATGTTATTATTCCCAAATCAAAAACTGCGGAGTTTGAACATCACTTAGAGAATCAAAATTGGGAGCAGCTCATGTCAATATATGAAGTAGATGATTGTTGTAATTTTATAACTGCAACAATCACAAAGTCTATAGAAAAATTTACAAAGCAAATTAAAAGTAGACAACAGAAGATTAACCTACCATGGTTAATAATGAAATAAGAAAACTTATGAAGAGGCGAGATTCTGCATTGAAAACATCATTAACCTCTAAATTACAAAATGATCACCTTGTTTACAAAAGTTTAAGAAATAAAGTGGTACAAGAGCTGCGAAAATCAAAAGCATCTTATTACAATAAATTGATAGAACATGCAAAGGGTAACAACAGTTCCCTATGGAGGCACTTACATAACTTAACTAATAAAAAAAATGATCAGAAGGGGGTAAAGGAACTTAGAATTAATGGCAAGACCATCAGTGACAAGGCTACATTGGCAAATGAATTTAATTCATATTTTGTGGAGTCAGTGGAAGAATTAACAAAAAACTTTGTGCTGCCAAATGTGCTCAACAATAAAAAAAATCAATACTTTTAACAGTTTCTATTCACATTAATGAGGTAAATGAAGAATTAATTGCTGGCATTGTTAAAACATAGTCAAACTCAAAAACTAATGATATCTACAATATAAGCACTTCCTTTCTCAAAACGCACAGCAAAATATTAATCAAACCACTGACTCATCTCATTAATCTCTCCATTAGGTCCTGTACATTTCCATGTGGCTGGAAAAAAGCTGTCGTCATACCAGTTTTTAAATCGGGTAGTAAAGACGATATATGTAATTACCGCCCAATCTCTATTTTACCAGTCCTGTCTAAGGTTCTTGAAAAAGTTGTAGCTACACAGCTAATAGACTATCTACAAAACACTCAACTTCTTCATCCACACCAATTTGGTTTTAGACCAGGATACTCAACAGAAACAGCAAATTGCTGCCTTATTGAAAATGTCAAACAGTCCTTGGACAGGGGTAATGTGGTGGGGGCTGTTTTTCTGGACCTCAAAAAGGCTTTTGACACTGTAAACCACAGTTTGCTTTTATTGCTTTTAAGCAGCTGCCTGCTGCTTGTACAACGGAGGCCCTGCAGCACCTCGCTGACCAGATAGCAGACGTGGAGGAAAAACATCCAGACTCTCTGCTTATCATTCTGGGTGATTTCAATAGAGCTAATCTCACAAATGAGCTTCCTAAATACAGACAGCATATTAAATGTCCCACCAGGGACACAAATACACTTGACCACTGTTACACAGTTTTAAGAAACGCCTATCATGCCGTCCCCCGTGCAGCTCTGGGTTTTTCTGACCACTGTCTGCTCCATCTTATTCCAACATACAGACAGAAACTAAAAACTTCCAAGTCTGTTGTAAGGACTGTGAAGAAATGGACTGAGGAATCAAAGCTGGAGTTACAAGCCTGCTTTGACTGTACAGACTGGAGTGTTTTTGAAGCTGCAGCCATTAACCTAAATGAACTCACTGACACTGTGACGTCATACATCTGTTTCTGCGAAGACATGTGTGTGCAGACCAAGACCTTCTGCACATACAACAACAATAAACCCTGGTTCATTCCTAAACTGAAGCAGCTACGTCAGACCAAGGAGGAGGCCTACAGGACTGGTGACTGGACTCTGTACAAGCGGGCCAGAAACATGCTGACGAAGGAGATCAGGCTTGCTAAGAGGAGCTACAGTGTGAAGTTACAAAAAAACTTCTCAGCCAACAACTCTGCTTCTGTCTGGAGAGGCCTGCAGAATATCACCAACTACAGGAGACCATCCCCCCACCCTGTGGAAAACCTCCAGCTGGCTAACAACCTAAACAGCTTTTACTGCAGGTTTGAAAAGAACCTACAGTTCTCACCTCCCACCCACACAAAAGGTTTATCTGCAGCCCCAGGAACTCCATCCCTCCTCCACTCTGACCTCCCACCAGCACTAATGATCTGTGAAGAGGAGGTGCGCCGGGTCTTTCAGAGACAAAAGATCAAGAAGGCTGCAGGACCTGATGGTGTGTCTCCGTCCTGCCTGAGAGTCTGCTCCGAGTTGGCCCCCATCTTCACCCGGATCTTTAACAGATCACTGGAGCTGCGTGAAGTGCCTTCCTGCTTCAAACGCTCCATCATCATTCCAGTTCCCAAGAAACCCTCTGTTACAGGATTAAACGTCTACAGACCTGTTGCCCTGACCTCTGTGGTCATGAAATCCTTGGAGAGATTGGTGCTGAACCACCTGAAGGTCATCACAGGCCCCCTGATGGACCCACTGCAGTTTGCCTACCGGTCAAACAGGTCAGTGGATGATGCAGTGAATATGGGACTACACTACATCCTGCAACACCTCGACTCCCCAGGGACGTACGCCAGGATCCTGTTTGTCGACTTCAGCTCAGCGTTCAACACCATCATCCCAGGCATTCTTCATCAGAAACTCCTCCAGCTCAAGGTGCCCCCCGACACCTGCCAGTGGATCTCCAGCTTTCTGACTGACAGGTGGCAACAGGTGAAGCTAGGGAGATTTACATCCAGCTCCCGAAAAATTAGTACTGGCGCCCCCCCAAGGATGTGTCCTTTCCCCACTGCTCTTCTCCCTCTACTCCAACGACTGCACCTCAGAGGACCCTTCGGTGAAGCTCCTGAAGTTTCCGGACGACACCACAGTCATCGGTTTGATCCGGGATGATGACGAGTCTGCATACAGGCGGGAGGTGGAGCAGCTGATCCTCTGGTGCAGCCAGAACCATCTTGAACTTAACCCAGCCAAAACGGTGGAGATGACTGTGGATTTCAGGCGACACCCCCCTTCATTCCCCCCACTCACCATCCTCAACAGCACAGTGTCCACTGTGGACTCCTTCAAGTTTCTGGGTACCACAATCTCCCGGAACTTGAAGTGGTCCTCCCATATAGACACTGTCCGGAAAAAGGCCCAGCAGAGGTTGTTTTTTCTGCGTCAGCTCAAGAAGTTTGATTTGCCTCAGGAGCTGCTGGTTGTCTTCTACACCGCCATCATCCAATCTGTCCTCTGCTTTTCCATCACTGTCTGGTTTGGATCTGCCACTAAACAGGACAAGACCAGACTGCAGCGGATCATTAAGTCTGCGGAGAGGATCATTGGTACCGACCTACCCTCCATTGAGAACTTATATCGGTCCATAACCAGGAAACGGGCGGGAAACATCTGTGCTGACCCATCACACCCCGGCCACAAACTGTTTGAACTTCTATCCTCTGGTCGTCGTTACAGATCACTGAAGGTCAAAACCACCCGTCACAGGAACAGTTTCTTTCCTCAAGCCATCACTCTGATGAACTCCTAACATTCACCTAGTCCTACCTGTTGCTGTACTCATGACTTTTCATCCATTATTACATTGCACATAACTCTCACACTGCTTTTTACTTCATTCACATTATATCACTGAATCTGAGTTCACATTGAAATACTGTGTGACTGTATATTTTTTATATATTTCTGCAAAGTGTGGTTAGTCTGAGTAAATAACTGTATATATTCCTGTATATATTTGCATCCTTTTATAGAAACGTGGACAGACTGTAATTTACTGTACATACTCTGTTGTCATTGAATCCTTATTTAAATCCTCCACCTGAACAACGAGAGCAAGTTTTTAGCCAAAGTCAAATTCCTTGTATGTGTTGTGCATACTTGGCCAATAAAGCTGATTCTGATTTCTCTCTTCTCTACAATAGAATGGTTTGCATCTTATCTCCAGAATAGAGAACAGTGTGTAAAAGTTCACCAGGATAAATCCTTCTTTTTAAATAACCGTATGGGTATCCCACAAGGGTCCATTCTTGGTCTTTTACTTTTCAGCATTTTTATTAATGACCTACCATTACACTACTCAGCTGCAACATGTCAACTTTATGCAAATGATGCAGTTATTTACACAGCTGCCAAGACTCCAGCACAGGCTGCAGATGTACTGTCTACAAGTATGGTTGATGTCCAAGAGTGGTTCATTCAGAACCATCTATTGCTGAACCTTCAGAAAACAGTTTCAATGTGCTTTTCAATCAAAAAATGTAACCTGCAACATTTTAAAGTTAGTATACATGATCAAGACTTCAGTTTAGTTACAGAATTGAAATACCTTGGCATTGCACTAGATCCTCAATTCAAATTTAATCTTCATACAAAGAAGATTTCTAAAACAGTAAAAAGAAAATCTGAATTGCTTTAAATTAATTAGATATTACATACCATACCAAGCAGCTGTACCGTATATGCATTCTATGGTTTTTTTTCTCATATATCATACTGTTTGACAGTCTGCGCTCAAGCAGCCCCTTCTACAATAAGACATATAGGTTCATTATATAATCAAACTCTAAAAATCTTGGATAAAAAGCCCATTAGGTGGCATCACTGTTATATTTAAAAAAAAAAAAAATACAATCTATTGAGTTTTGAGAGTTTCATTGACCTCTGTTTTCTGAAATTAATTTTCAAATGTTTCCATAAATCAGCGCCAGAGCCACTTGCTGGATTCATCCAAAGACAGGACAGCAGCAGAGCCACCAGGAGTTCTGTTAACAATAACTGTAAAATATTCCACCGCAGAACCACATTTGGACAAACAGCTTTCTCTATAAAGGGCAGTCATATCTGGAACACAATGCCAAATGAAATCAAAATAATAACGGACTTTAAAACATTTACTACAAAGGTTAAAAACTGGCTGAAAAATAAACAAGAATGTACCCATGTATGAAATGATTGTCTGCAGGGTGTGAGTGAATGAAGGGAAGGAATGAATGTGTTTGATTACAGTGAGTGACTGAGGGAGGGAGGCCTGCAATAGGCAAATGTGAACCAGGTTTTTATATTGTGCATTTATAATTTTGTTTGCATTGATGTATGTGGTCATTGTTTATTCTGTTTTCATTTTGTTTTTTTTCCTTATCTTTCTCTCTTTTTACCTGTTTCTTCTTTCTAAAGCCCATCCAGGGACAAGAGTTGCAAATTAGCTAATAGCTATACACTCTTTGTGAAACACATCAGATTTTTTTTTTGTCTATGTTTATTGCACTGTCCCTGTCAAATAAACAAATAAAATAAAAATAAATAAACTAAAGGGTGTGTGGACTGGTTGGAGACAGCAGCAACATTCAGCTTATTTAAACAGGACAGACTCTGTGCAGGACCCTCTGTGGCTCTTGTCTCCATGTCTAATGCCGCAATCCGAAAAATCACGTTCACACAGCAAACAAGTGTTAACCGTTCCTGCTTCTCGTCTCCTAACCTGATCTGTCTGAGCTTAGCTGTGAACCAGGGCCGGAGGCGCTTTTCCTCCTCCGGGGTCAACTCCCGAGTAAAACCTCACTCTTGTTAAGCAGGAGATATGGTGGTACACAGAGGCACAGGCCGTATTGCTGAAGCGTTGGGGCTTTATTCACAGACTGCAATATTATTAGCAACCATTTCTACCTGCTCCGGTCGCCTCACTCTCTGTCTCGCATCCGCCCAAAATCACACACACCGTTCACTCGTCGGGGCCATTTTACACACCCCTGGGGCGCGCCTCGGCTGCGCGCACGCACTCACTCACGTTCACGCACTGAGCTGTCCTTTCTAAACACCTGCATTAGGCACATCTTACAACACTAGCAATGCACTAAGCAGTAGCAGAGCTTAATCGTCAGGATCATAAAGTCTCAGAAGAAACCCATCCAGCCGTTATTTTATTAAATTTGGGATATCCCCCCACATCTGCCACAAGCAATCTGACCTGATCTCACCAAAAGTAGGACAAATAACATACTTTATGCCCTGCAAACATGCTGCCGTCAACAAAAATACACTTAACATTTAACAATTTATTTAATATTCAATAAGTGAACAACAAGATTTAGCCACACACACACAAAAATTGATTCGGTTGCTCATTATCCTCCGTGGTAGGCTTGTCCATAGCGCAGTATTACATCATTGCGGTTATGGCGACAGCAGTAGTAATGGATATAGTCCTGCTGATGGCTCCTGCAGCACTGTGGAAACGGGATATCCAAAAAATGGTTTGTTCCATTTATTGTTCTCATGTAAGTTAGCTGGAACGTTATAAGTTATTAATACGTAATATGAGTTAAAGTCTACTCTTGTTATTCTAATACCTACAAGACATTCTCACGTATTGACTATTTTTTGATCTCTACAGAATTAAGGTCCAAGATTCAAAATTGCTTTTATGATAACACTGTGATCTCTGATCATGCACCCTGCTGTCTAATATATGTAGATAAGAAATTGACAAAGGAACAAGGTAGGTGGCAATTTCAGCATAAATGGCTTCAGGATGAGGAATTTGTTAAGCACATTGAAAAACAGATAGATGAGTTCTTTGATATCAATACTACACAAACATCAGCATGTATAAAGTGGGAGGCTTTCAAAGCTTTTATTAGAGGACATATTAGTTATACAGGTTCAAAATCCAAAGACTCGAGGACAGAGTCCAATTGGAACATAAACTAAAAATTCTTCAAGAAAAAGTGTATGCAGGAAGTGATCCAAAGTTAGAGAACGAATTACTGATTTTGAGAGCTGAATATGACAAAAAATCAGCGAATAGAGCTGCCTCGAGTCTTCTAAGATTGAAACAATCTTTTTATGAACAAGGTGAAAAATCAGGAAAATTATTGGCATGGCAGATTAAACAATTAGAATTTAAAACACCAATTACCAGTATTATAAGTAACGGACAGGTAGTTATAGATCCTTTAGAAATTAATAGAGCCTTTAGAAATTACTATGAAAAATTATATGATACAAAAAATGAATCTGACTTAACAAAACTAAATGGGTTTTTGGACGGACTATCTATACCGTGTATTCCAAATGAAAACAGGGAGACACTGGAGTCTAAAATTAGTCAAGAAGAAGTTGGGCTAGCCACTGATAATATGAAATCAGGGAAAAGTGCAGGACCAGATGGTCTTCCAGTTGACCTTTATAAAAAATTTAAGAATAAATTAATAAAACCTTTTTTGGAAATGGTTTTAGAAGCATTTCAAAATAGTAATTTACCATCATACATGAATAATGCCTTAATTATACTGTTGCCAAAACCAGGTAAACCCTCTAATAAATGTGAAAATATGAGATCAATAAGCCTATTAAATGCTGACCTTAAGATAATCTGTAAAATTTTAGCAAGACGAATACAAGAAATTTTACCAAATATTATTAACCGAGATCAGAATGGCTTTATAAAGGGAAGACAAGGCTTCCATAATGTAAGAAGACTATTTAATATTATTTATTCTAATAAAGAAGCACCGGATACAGCTCTCCTATCATTGGACGCCGAAAAGGCCTTTGATAGGGTCGAATGGCCCTTTCTTTTTGAAGTCTTACAAAGGTTTGGACTTGGAAATAATTTCATAAAATGGGTTCAGATAATATATAATGCTACAGCAGAAATCCTAACAAATAGCAATATCTCAAAATCAATAAAAATCAATAGAGGATGTCAACAAGGCTGTCCACTTTCACCTTTACTGTTTACTATGGCAATTGAACCTTTAGCGATGGCAGTACGTTTACATTCACAAATACAGTATATGGAATTAAAGTTGGACCAACAGAACATAAAATCTCCCTGTATGCCGATGACATAATTTTGTTTATGTCGAATCTTAAAAAATCAATTCCAACCTTGTTGAATTTAATAAAGAATTTTGGGGAAATATCAGGATATAAAATAAATAAAACTAAATCTTCAATATTAATGCTAAATGAGACCCAGAGAAATCACCCAGCTCCTGAGGTAAATCAATTCAATGTTGTAAATCAGTTTAAATATTTAGGAATCCAAATTGTGCCTAAGCTAGAATTAGTCACCAGTGCCAACTATGAAGCCTTAATGACAGACATTAATGAGTTAATTAAGAGATGGATGTCACTACCAATGTCGATGATAGGGAGAATCAATATACTTAAAAGTAATATCTTACCTAAAATCCTTTATTTATTTCAATACATTCCTTTACCACCACCTTCAGATCTATTCTCAAGAATTAAAAAAAAGTTAGTGGAATTTATATGGAACAACAGGAGGGCTAGATTACGTCTGTCCTTACTATATTTACCATTTGATCGTGGAGGTCTGAAATGTCCAAACGTTATGTTGTATTATTGGTCGGCACAACTGAGGTCTATGACATATTATTTTTCATCAAATGATCTCCCTCACTGGACTGAAAAGGAATCATACAATTTACCTTTACCTCTTCCCATATTCATATACTCAGACTCGGCAAAAAAATTACAGAAACAAGTTAAAAATCCATTTGTAAAGCATATGATCAAAATATGGTGTGAAACCAAAAAATATTTAAAAGAACCACACTTATTGTCACAATTTAGCCCAATATGGGGTGATTTGCTAATATTTGCCATACAAATATTAGCATTAAATCTAGTTAAATGTAGCTAACAACCTCATATTTCTTCAACCTCATATTTCACGGCTGCACGGTGGCGCAGTGGTTTAGCACTGTGGCAGCACAGTTTTACCCTCGGACGGGGGATCGCGGGGATCATGAGATCGTGGGTTCGATCCCAGCCCCCGACCAACAGTGAGCTGTGTGGAGTTTGCATGTTCTCCCCGTGTTGCGTGGGTTTACTCCGGGATTTCTCCGGTTTCCTCCCGCATACCAAAAACATGTAGGTTTAGGGCGCTCGCGCACGCAGCGACCGGCAGCCGGTGGCTTGTCACCAGACTGCAAACCAAATCTACCTACGGGTACAAATAAGTAACAAAAAAAAAAAAAATAAATAAATCTTTCTTCAATTTTCAAACCGGAAAAGCCTAGTAGCTAGCCGGGGTCCAGGGGCCGCAGTGTCAAACAAATATTAGCATTTGACATAGAAGTCACATATTAATTATATTAAAGGTAAAATATCTAAATCAATTGCAATACTACACAGAGCGAAATATTTGCTGAATCAACCCACATTATATACTTTGTATCATTCATTAATACTCCCATACATGACATATTGTACTGAAGTATGGGGAAATACATATAAAACAAACATATATCCAGTCTTTATGCTTCAGAAGAGAGCTATTAGAATAATAAACAAAGCTGCTCACAGGGAACCAACAAACCCACTTTTTCTTAAATTAAAAGCTCTCAAGTTGAAAGATCTGGTTGACTTTAAAACTGCAGTAATAATGTTTAAAGCTAAGAATCTGTCACTGCCCGCAAATATCCAAAAGTTGTTCCAAATAAGGGAGAAACAATATCATTTCAGAGGAACATGTATATTTCAAAAACCTTCAGTGAGAACTACCACCAAGCAACACTGTGTTTCAGTGCAAGGAGTGAGATTATGGAACAATTTTGGACCTGAATTAAAATCATGTACAATGCTTGGACAATTTAAACAAAAACTAAAGGAAGAAATACTCCAAACATATATACAAGATGACATGTAAAATCACATAAGGATTGTCATATCCAGTCTGTGTTGTGTTGTTACTTAGTTTTTTTTGTCACGTTTTGTCTTAGCTTTGTTCTGAATTGTAATCGCTCTTGTTTTGTTTTTCTTTTGAATTCTTGGATGGAATATGAGTGGGCAATATAAGCTGCGGCTTCAGCCATCACCCATTTCAGATAACTTATGTTGAACTGTATAATCAGAGGAGTTCTTGTTTAATTTGACCTTGTTGGATTTTTTCGCCTTTGTTATATTATTCTGTTTCTTTTTGATCTTTACTTTTAATGTATCCGAAATAAAGATTCATTCATTCATTAAATTTGCATTCAAAAGACTATCTTAACACTGCATAGAACCTTGAATAGGCCAGATGTCTTGTATTATGAATACTAGAAAAGCACTCGGAGAGCGCAGACCTCCGCCAAGCGCCACAGTTCCCCCCATACAGTGTTTAACATCATAAATAAAATATTGAAAATGGCCCTATCTCGCAATGTTAAATTTAAAAAAAAAAAAAAAAAGAATCCTTTAAAAAAATTCCTGGATCCAGACGGTGATCCGGATCACCACCAAAATCTAATCATCTGTAGGATACCCCATTTCTGACAATCTGTGAAAACTTCATGAAAATCCGTCCATAATTTTTTGAGTTATCTTGCTAACAAAGAAACAAACAAACAGACAAACCAACGCTGATGATCACATAACCTCCTTGGCGGAGGTAACTAGAAGACTAGAAATATCAGTAGGGTATACTAGCACTGTATAACACACGTGCGTAAATGACGGCAAAATCGCTCTGATATTTTATGTGTTTACATGATACACCAAGCATGACAAGGCTTGCAATTACACAGCACATGTTCTTCAAGTTTGCCGCTAGCGTCACTGGCACTGGCCTTGTGTTTTTTCGTTCTTACGTGGTCTTTCACATCGCTGATTCCGCCATGTCCAATCAAAAAGTCTTGTCTACACAAAGTGCAATTTGCGTAATTTTCACCCCTTCTTGAGCGAATAATAACTCCTGGAAATGCTTTGCTGTATTCCTCACGAAAAGACTGTAATTTTCGTTTGTGTTTCACGCTCGTTAGTGATTTTTCTCCGGCAGACTCCATGATGAAAACATATAATTCTTACCTGATTGCCTCGCGATTGCACATGGAAAATTGGCTCAGACCTCTTGCACATGCGCAATACACCTACATGAAGCAGTGCCGATTGCCTTTGTTCTAAATTTAGATACGATTCCGAGCGACAGCGTGTTTGGAATTGCTTTCATGTTTTCCGTGTTTTTTTTTTACGATTTAAAATTTTTGACTGAATTTTTTAGTGAAAAACCGTAATTTTGAATAATAAAACCGGAACCTGGAACGGAGTCTTAAAAACCGGAACCATTACGGCAAAACCAGAGTAGTTGGCAGGTATGCGACTGGCTGGGGGTGAGGAAATAGGGAGGATGGAGAGGACAGACATAAAGAACATAACAGTAAGATGCCAAGTACATTATTGGAGGTCAACCAGCAGAATGGATCAAATAACAACAGAACAAAAGTGGGGTTAAGAGACAAAAAATTCCTCCTTAAACGTAAGCTATATTAAAAAGGAAGGATTTTACCCTGTTCTTAGAAACAGAGACCGAGTCTGACTCCCGGGCCCAGAGTGGTAACTGGTTCCAGAGAGAAGGAGCTTGGTAGCAGAAGGCTCTGCCTCCCACTGTACTTTTGGAGATTCTGGGCACCACAAGTAAGCCAGCATTTTGGGAACGTAATGCTCTATTAGGATGGTAAGGTAATGTCAGATCTTTTATATATTGGGGGGCCTGATTATTAAGAGCTTTGAAAGTGAGAAGAAGGATTTTAAACTTGATTTGTGGCCGACACACATTGTGGGCTCACGCTGCCACAGAGACAGAACTGAATGTGTATTGTGGAGTGTCACGTCTGCAAGGACTGAGGACTCAAATCTACAGGAGGTAACAAGGAAGTGTGAGATTTGTCTCTTTGTCCCACAAAAGACGCCCCGGAGGGTATTCCGGTTCATCAAGAAATGAGAGACAATGGTGAAGCTTCAAAGGGATGCTTTGTAACTGTATGTTGACTGAAGACACCATGTGACTTGAATTCTGATGCTGGAAATGTATAAAAGGGGGTTGAAGTATGATTCTTTCTCTTTCCTGCTTTGAGAATGCTAGGAGCTTGTGTTCTGTCAAATAAAGCTGGTTTATGACTGAAACTCAGCCTCGTTATTTGAGCATGCTCCTACACTGGTGACCTACGACGGAGAATGAGCAATGAGAATTCTTCCGAACCGGGCTCGGTGGAAGCCAGCCTGATGGCCGCCTCCATGCTCCGGCGGCCCGATTTCTGGCAGCACAGCCCGCGCTCATGGCTTAGCGCAATCGAGGCGCAGTTCAACCTCCGGAGAATCTCCAACGACGACACAAGATTCTACCACGTGGTAGCGAAACTGGACAGCGACACGGTCCAGAGAGTGGAGGATTTGGTTAATCATCCACCAGACAGCGACAAGTACAGCGCATTGAAAGACGCGCTGATCAGCCATTTCACCCCCTCAGTCCAACAAAGAGCAGAGGGGCTCCTGGCGCTGACGGAGGCAGAAAACGATAGACCTGCGGACCTGATGGTGAAGATGCTGCAGCTCAAAGCCTCCGAGGATGGCGAATTCATTTTCGCCCACCTATTCCTTCGAACCCTGCCACCAGCAGTGAGAGTGGCCCTGGCAGAGTCACCCCGATTGGCCAAGCGAGACTACCATGGGTTGAGCAAGGAGGCGCAGAAGTTGGTCGACGCCCACAAGCAGAACGCGGTTTCGGCCGCGGCGGCTAGTTTGGGAACGGCGTCCGGAGACAGCTTGGGTCCAGCGGCACCAGACGCACCAACAACGGCGGCGACCGGAGCCAGACGACGCGGAGCGGAGAACGGCTCGTGCTTCTACCACCGCCGTTTTGCAGAGAGAGCGCACAGGTGCGTCCCACCGTGCAATTTTAAACGCCAGGACCGAGGGCCGGTAGCAGCCGCGACTCTCGGCAATGAGAACAGGCTGCTTTACCTGACGGATGCACGCTCGGGGAAACAGTTCCTCGTGGACACGGGCTCGCAGCTGAGCTTCGTCACGCCCACCTACGCGGAACGGCTGTCGCCTTCTAAAGCCCCCTGGGTGTCAGTGTCAGCAGCGAACGGCTCCACAATTAAAACGTTTGGTGAGAGGACCATGCTTCTGTCCTTACAAGGCCGTTCATTTGAGTGGACATTTATTGTAGCAGCAGTCAGTTTCAACATGTTAGGGGCTGATTTTTTGTGCTCACATGGTTTATTGGTTGATCTTGCTAATAGACGTCTGATTAATGCACTGTCTTTTCATTCTATTCCCTGCACAGCTCGGGTGGCCCCGCCAACTGCACATGCCAGCGTCTCAGCCGCGGGTGGTAAGTTTCACACTCTGCTTGCTCAGTTTCCAGCACTCACAGTCCCCACTTTTTCAGCAACGGTGGCCAAACATGGGGTAGAACATTTCATAACAACCACAGGCCCTCCCGTTTTTGCAAAGGCTCGGCGTTTGGACCCAGCTAAACTGGCCATCGCGCGCGAGGAGTTCACTAATCTGGAAAAACTAGGCATCGTTAGACGCTCCAAGAGCGCTTGGGCTTCGCCGTTACACATGGTCCCAAAGGCTGACGGCTCGTGGCGGCCTTGCGGCGATTTCCGCAGGTTGAACAACGTTTCAGCTCATGACCGCTACCCGATTCCGCACATTCAGGATTTTTCTGTTCATTTGGCGGGGGCGCGCATTTTTTCTAAAATAGACTTGGTGCGCGGCTATCACCAGGTTCCAGTGCGCGCGCACAATGTACCCAAAACAGCGGTCATAACTCCTTTCGGCCTTTTTGAGTTCTTGCGCATGCCTTTTGGCCTCAAGGGGGCCGCGCAGACTTTCCAACGCATGATGGATGCAGTTTTACGCGACCTGCCTTTCGTGTTCGTTTATTTGGACGATATTTTGGTAGCCAGCACGTCCGAAGGCGAACATGAAAAACACCTCACAGCAGTTTTCCAGAGGTTGGCAGAGCACGGGTTAATAGTGAACCCAGCGAAATGCCAGTTTGGGGTGGCGCAGATTGATTTTTTGGGACATCGCGTTTCGGCAGAGGGAGCAGTTCCCCTTCCAAATAAAGTGCGTGCCATAACGGAATTTCCGCAACCTCAAACGGTTAAGGCGCTTCAGGAGGTTCTAGGGATGGTTAATTTTTACAACCGTTTCCTCCCAAGCGCAGCACGACTCATGCAGCCATTGTACACCGCGTTAAAAAAACAAAAGCCCGCAAATAAAGTCGAATGGTCTCCGGAGCGGGAGCGCGCTTTTGCCCAGGTCAAATCAGCCCTGGCAAATGCAGTTTTGTTAGCGCACCCAGTTCCAACGGCCCGCATGGCGCTCACCACTGACGCTTCCGATGTAGCGGTGGGGGCGGTAGTTGAACAGTTTGTGGCAGGTACCTGGCAACCCCTCGCGTTTTTCAGCAGGACCTTGCGCGATAGTGAACAGAAATACAGCGCATTTGACAGGGAGCTTTTGGCCCTACACTTGGCCATCCGTCATTTTCAGTTCTGGTTAGAGGGGCGACGTTTCACCGCTTTTGTGGATCATAAACCGCTAACGTTTGCGATGGCCAAAATTTCAGAACCCTGGTCAGGCCGGCAACAAAGACAACTAGCCGCAATATCGGAGTTTACTACTGATATTCAGCATGTCGCGGGTAAACACAATGTTGTAGCAGACTGCCTCTCGCGTGCAATAGCACCACCAAGCCCTATAGGGGCAGACTCTGTAGCCATGGCCGCGGGCCCGGGCAGCGACGCGGGAGCGCGCGCAGCCCCGGTCTGTGTTGGGTTAGATTATGCAGCCATGGCTGCGGAGCAGGTTAACGACGCGGACGTGCGCGCGCTCCAGTCTGGACCAACAGGGTTAAGGCTGGAGCACAGGGTGCAACAAAACGGTATGCCCCCGCTAATCTGCGATGTCTCCACGGGACGGCCCCGCCCTGTGGTGCCAACCGCGTGGCGTCGCCGTGTTTTTGACTTGGTCCATTCTCTCGCGCACCCGGGGGTGCACGCATCGATCAAATTGGTGGGGGAGAAATTTGTTTGGCCCGGGTTGCGCAAACAGGTCAAGGAATGGGCAGCAGCCTGCGTACCGTGTCAGCGAGCTAAAATACACAGACACACTAAGGCCCCGTTAGAACCTTTCCACATCCCCGCTAAGCGTTTTGATCACGTGCATGTTGACCTGGTCGGCCCGCTTCCGTTATCACACGGGCACACACATCTTTTGACAATGGTAGACCGCACCACGCGCTGGCCAGAGGCGATTCCTCTGACATCAACCACAGCGGAAGAAGTTGCGCGAGCATTTTTAACAGCATGGGTTGCGCGTTTTGGTGTACCGTCGGACATAACGTCCGACAGGGGTCCCCAATTTATTTCCGAGCTATGGTCATCGATGGCTCGCAGCTTGGGGGTGAAGATTCATCGCACCACCGCGTATAACCCCCAGGCCAATGGTTTATGCGAACGCTTTCACAGGTCATTGAAAGCAGCCCTCAGAGCGTCGCTAACGGATACAAATTGGGTAGACAAACTTCCATGGGTGTTATTAGGGTTGCGTTCTGCACCTAAGGAAGATTTGCATGCTTCCCCGGCTGAATTAGTTTTCGCTCAGCCGCTCCGTTTGCCCGGGGAATTTCTTCCTGATAATCCCGCACCTAATGGCCCCCCCGCTCAGCCGTGGCAGAGCGGCTCAGGAACAAACACGCTTCCTGGCCCGGTCCATCACAGTTTCCCACACGTTTTTGTGCCCAAGGCTTTAAAAAATGCAGAGTTTGTTTTTGTTAAACATGACGCCCAGCGTCCAAGTTTGCGGCCGTTTTACGACGGACCGTTTCGAGTGCTGGAGACCGGGCAGAAGCATTTTCTGCTAGATTTAGGGGGCAGAAGGGAGCTGATTTGCATTAACAGGCTCAAACCCGCTTTTGTTCTGGCTGACGAGGAGGTGCAGCTCGCGAGGCCCCCCCGCCGGGGCAGGCCGCTGAGAAGACATTCTCCAAAGTCTTCACAGAGAGGTGCTAACAGCTTTAATCCACAGGTGCAGAGAGATGTTGCAGAGGCAGCCAAGCCAAGTTGCAGCAGATTCGGCAGAAGATTAAAACCTAGGCAGTTGGTGGATTGATTAGCGATGTATGGAGTGCTTTGTGTTTCTCTTTTTGTTATGCCATGCAGATTTTGCCTTACTCGACGTTTGGGGGGGGTAGTGTGGCCGACACACATTGTGGGCTCACGCTGCCACAGAGACAGAACTGAATGTGTATTGTGGAGTGTCACGTCTGCAAGGACTGAGGACTCAAATCTACAGGAGGTAACAAGGAAGTGTGAGATTTGTCTCTTTGTCCCACAGAAGACGCCCCGGAGGGTATTCCGGTTCATCAAGAAATGAGAGACAATGGTGAAGCTTCAAAGGGATGCTTTGTAACTGTATGTTGACTGAAGACACCATGTGACTTGAATTCTGATGCTGGAAATGTATAAAAGGGGGTTGAAGTATGATTCTTTCTCTTTCCTGCTTTGAGAATGCTAGGAGCTTGTGTTCTGTCAAATAAAGCTGGTTTATGACTGAAACTCAGCCTCGTTATTTGAGCATGCTCCTACAGATTCTAAATTCTATGGGAAGCCAATGATGGGAGGACAGAACCGGGGAGATATGATCTCTTTTTCTAGAACCAGTTAAAACTCTAGCAGCAGCATTTTGAATCAACTGAAGATTTTTTAAGGATACTTTAGGACAACCAGATAATAACGAATTACAATAATCTAATCGAGAGCTGACAAAGGCGTGAATCAATTTCTTTTTTTTTTTTTTTTATTATTTAAGTTTTTGTAAAGGGTATACAGGTCATTACAGCATTGCATTGTTTACATTTTCATCACATGTTCCCTTATTTTTTGCTATTTGACAACATTGGTAGGATAGTTATTACAACACCCCCCCCTTTTTTTTTTTTAAAGTGAAAGAAAAAGTGAAATTAAGGAGAATTAAAAAAAAACAAAAAAAACGAATAAACAAACAAACAGAACAGCAAAAAACAAACAAACAGAAAATTAAGTAATTAAAAGTAAAAGAGCAACTGAGTAGCGTTGGAACAAAGAGCGGAACTATTATTGAAATGGTATTTGTCAAAGATTAGATCTAATGGAAGACACATATGCGATCCAGGGTTGCCAAAAGTTCATGAACCCATCCATGTCCTGTCTCAGTGCGAATGTCAACTTTTCCATCGAGTAAATGTTTTGAATCACGTTAATCCAATCTTCAGGTGTAGGACAGTCCTTCAGCATCCATTTTTTAGTTAGGGCTTTTTTACTTGCCAATATTAAAACACTGAATAAGTATTTATCTCCTCGTCTTTCCAGTGAGTCCGGTAGTAAACCCAAATACAAAGTTACAAAAGAAAAGGGAACTGTTATTTTGAATATTTTCCCCAATATTGTCTGTACGTTGGTCCAATATTGGTGGATAACTGGGCATGACCAAAACACATGAAAATGATTTGCAGTCTTTTCACCACACAGGCGCCAACAGTTCAACCCCTTATGGGTAAATTTGTTTTGTGCAGGTGTTCTGAAAAATCTTACCAAGTTTTTCCATCCAAATTCTCTCCACTGCAGGGATGAGGTACTTTTCCATTGCTATTTATTTAGCTTTTCCCATATTTCCAGTTGTAAAGTGAAATTCCCCTCTTTTTCCCATCTCTCTTTTATATATGATGTGTTGTCTCCTTTTAAGTCTTGAAGACCTTGGTATATTTTAGAAATTTATCTGATCCCTGGGATCCCTTTATATACCATTAAGAAGACCTTCAGAACACCTGACTGGGCCCTTTCCAAATCCTCCTTTTTAAGTATATTGTTTATGTGGTGTCTAAGCTGAAAGAACCTGTAAAGATCTTGATTTATTAGACCTTGTTTTTTCAAATCTAAAAAACTTCTTAAAGTTTGCCCCTTAAAAAAATCGTAATATTTTATCAGCCCTTTCTCTTTCCACTCTTTAAATCTAGTGTCTGTTTTATTGGGGGTAAAGTCTTGATCATAGGCAATCCATTGCAGAAGTCGATAGGGCTCTTTAGCTTGATTCTCTCTGACTATCTTAAACCAAATTTTTAGCGGGGTCTCTATCCACGGGTTAGTGTTATTCAAGAGTTTAGTTAAGGCATTGTTCCCTATTATCGCCTGTAGGGGGATGTCACTTGTTATTTGGCATTCCATCTCCTTCCATTGTGCAGTGTAGACTGGGTTACATATCTCTACTAAAGTTTTAATTTGTGCAGCTATAAAATAGTCCCTGATATTTGGCAGCGCGAGCCCACCTTTGTCTTTGTTTAGCTGTAGGGTTCTATATCTGATTCTAGGTCTCTTACTCTGCCATATGAATCTTGAGATCCTTCTGTCCAGCTCCTGCCATGTTTTTTTGGGAGGTTCTACCGGTATTGTTTGGAAAAGGTATAGAAGACGTGGAAGTATATTCATTTTGACTGCTTCAATTCTTTATGCAGTACCTAAGAATGGTATCATATTCCATCTTGCTAGGTCAGATTTTATTTTTGTCACCAGTGGATCATAGTTTAGTGTTATAATTTTGTTGAGTTGTTTCGGGATATTGACCCCCAGATATTTCATAGATTCCAACTCCCAGTTAGTTTTGAGTTCATTTAGTGAAAAATTATTTGGGTCATAGTTGAATGTTAAAACTTGGGTTTTATGCATGTTTAATTTGTACCCCGATAAATCTCCATAGTCTGAAAAAACTGAGATTAGTTCTGGTAGAGAAGTGTCTGGCTGCCCTAGGTATATTAAAATGTCATCAGCAAAGAGTGCTATTGTATGTTCCTTCTGACCAAGTGTAATACCTTGAATTTCTTGATTTTGTCTTATCCATTGGCTCAGAGGTTCTATGAAGATTGCAAAGAGCAGTGGAGACAGGGGGCAGCCTTGACGACATCCTCTTTCCAGCTCAAAAGATGACGATAACTTACCGTTAATCCTTATTTTAGCTGTTGGTTTTTTATATAATGCCTGTATAGTTCTAATGGTTATGAAAATTGAAACTGGATAAGATTCTATATAGGAAAGACCAGTCAACCAAATCGAATGCTTTTTCAGCATCTAATCCCAATATGACTGCATTTAAGTTATATTTTTTTATATGATGAATTATGTGTAAAGTGTGTCTAATGTTGTCTTGTGTCTGTCTTTGTCTTATAAAACCTGTTTGGTCTAAGTGAATTAAGTCTGTCAGTATGTTTTCTAACCTTTTGGCAAGGATAGTGGTAAAAAGCTTATAGTCCTGATTTAATACACTGATTGGTCTGTAGTTGGAGCATTCTAGTTTATCCTTTTCAGGTTTGGGTATAACTGCAATGACCCCTTCTCTCCAGGAGGGGGGATTTCCCCTGTGTGGAGGACGTAGTTAAATGTTTTCAGGAGGAGAGGAGATAGTTGCTGTTTAAAGGTTTTGTACCATTCTGCTGTATAGCCATCTGCTCCTGGGGATTTGTTAGCTTTAAGTTTCATAATTGCTTTTTCCAATTCTTTAGGTTGTATTTCTGACAGTAGGGTTTTATTTTGTGATTCCGTAAGTTGGGGAAGGTTTAATGTGTTTAGGAATGTCTCGGATGCGTTTTTATGTTTTTTGTGGGAGTATAAGTTCTTGTAGTAATTCTCAAAGCTTTTAAGAATATCCTGAATTCTGAATTTTATTTCCTTTGATACTGGGTCTCTGATTTTGTAGATTGCTCTTTCCGTTTGTTGTTTCCTCAATTTATAGGCTAGTAATTTTGCCGATTTACTGCCTGCTTCATAGTGTTTTTGTTTCAGAAATGTAAGTTTCTTCTGGATTTCTATTGTGTAGATCTCATTTATTTGATTTTTAATTTCTTTGATCTTGAGCGAGCCATTAGAATGAGTGTTGTCTTTGTGTTCTTTTTCTAGGTTCCTGAGCTCTGACTCTAGTGTGATTAGTTTTTCTTGTCTCAGTTTCTTTTGGGTTGCCAGTTTTGCAATAATTTTTCCCCTTATTACAGCTTTGCACGCATCCCACAGTATTAAAGGGGATACTTCTCCATTATCGTTTTCTTCCAAATATCTGAGAATATCTGATTCCAATTCATCTTTCAGTGGTCCTTTCAGGACACTTGAATTCAACCTCCAGGAAAATGTATTATTTGTGTATTTTTGGATGTTTAAATCCATATAGATCGGACTGTGGTCGGAGAGATCCATCAGTCCTATTTTACATGTTTTTACTCTTCCAATGTCTCTATTAAACATAAAAAAGTAATCAATCCTTGAGTAAGATGAATGTGGCGTTGAATAAAAAGTATAATCTTTTACATTGGGGTTGAATTCCCTCCATACGTCACAGATTCCCATTTCTTTTAGTAGCATCCGAGTATTCCTATTTTGGGTGTTATTTTGATGTGAAGAATTACCTGTTGCATCCCAGTATGGATTCAGTCTTAGATTGAAGTCTCCACCACATATCACTAAACCTTGGGCTTTAGTTATCATTAGGTCGAATACATTTTTATTAAATTTCCATTTAGCCCCTGGTGGTGCATATACATTCAGCAGGGTGATATCTTCTCCCTCTAGCCGCCCAGTTACCAAACTGTACCTCCCTTCTTTATCTTTGTGTTCTGATTTTTTTTCAAATGTAATTTTGGTTGATATCAATGTCGCTACTCCCCTCCTCCTCCCTGATTTATATGAAGATGAAGAGATCATTTTAAACCCTTGTCTATTGAGTTTAGCGTGTTCCACGTCTGTTGGGTGGGTTTCTTGTAAAAATATTATTTCTGCTTTGTCTTTTTTCATTTTGCGTAGAATCTTGGATCTTTTAACTGGATTCAGGATCCCTTTTACATTATATGAGGCTATTTTGGTTACACCCTGTTTCTCCATTGTATTTTCTTATTTAGTATAACAGTGTGGTGGCCCTCTTTTTTGCTACTCAGAAACTGAAAGAACATTAAGAACATAAAAAACATTAAGAACATAGTGTACGAAACTTTAAAACAAAAAACTGTCAAAAAAAACCTTCCTGAGCTGGGGTCTCTTTAAAGACCCTGTAAGAGCCCTGATGGACTGTAGGCTCTGAGGGAAATTCCTCAAACTCTGTTACGTGTTGAGGGCCCTCTCTTACCCCTGTAAGTTGTCCCATGTTTTTAACGTGAATTTCAGATCCCAATCCGAATTTGTAATGATTTTCTTTTTTTTATGCCTATACCCTATGAGATTGTGTGCACCCTCCCACCCCCATCACAGCAAACATTCACTCTAATACAGTATTTGTTAGTGTGGAGAGAACATGTGGGTCATTGTTACATTTCTATTTTAACATGATTTTTTTTCCCCCTTTAAATTAAGAAGACATTTGTTTCTAATGCTATAACTGCTCCATGAAAGGTTTTACCACACGCTGATTCTGCATCTCCTTTAATGTTTGTTACCTTGTAGGAGGGGGGATGGAAGTGCAGAATGACTGAAAGGAAAAAAAAAACAAAAAAAACAAAAAGGTCGCTATTCCTTCCTGGAACTGGAAAGCTTATCTTTGTAGCTCTGGGGCTGGATTTCCCGCTGCTGGCCCGTGGATTTTGAAGGTCTCTGAGTGGACCACGTTTGAGCTCTGATTTTCTCGCTCAGATCCGCTGCGGGTTTAAACATCGTTACCGGGAGTCCTCTTCTTGCCATGTCAGTTGTTGCTTCTTCCGCTGAATTATAGAGACATGACTCTTCCCCGTAAAAGACCCTTAGCTTCGCCGGAAATGGCGTCTGAAAGCGTAGATTCTGTTCCCGTAGAACCTTTTTGGCGTCGTTATATTCCCGTCGCTTTCTAAGAACTTCAGGGGCGTAATCATGCCCCACGAAGACTTTTCTCTCATGATGCATAAATCCTTTTTTTCTGCCAAGCCCGTCTTACAACCTCTTGTTTTATTTTGAAATTGGCGAATCTTACCACCACAGAACGTGGGGGCGCTTCCGGGGCTGGCTTTGCGGCTAATGTACGATGGGCTTTTTCTATCTTCAGATCGGTGGTTTGTGGAATATCCAACTTCTCTCTCAATAAGGATCCCACGCATTCCGCCACTGTGTTGAAACTATCTTCAGCTCCTTCTTTCAGACCGTGAATTCTGATGTTATCTCGTCTCTGTCTTCCTTCTTGGTCGGCTAGCTTAGCCTCCAGCCTCGACTGTTTTCGGTGTAAATCCAGCACAGAATCTTCAAGCACTTTTACTCTTTCTTCAGCTTCCAAGATTCGGTTTTCGGCCTGGTCCATTCTGCTGTTCGCCCTTTTTAGATCCTCTCTGAATTCAAGAAATTCGGCCCGAAATCGTTGCAATTCGTCAAATAGCGATTTCAAGCTAATCCTTTTGTTAGCTAGGCCCAGGTCCTTGTCTTCTGAACGGAGGTCCTCCGGTTCAGATTCCGCGGCCGCTGTGCGTCCTGACCTGGGGAATGTCAGTTTCTTCTGCTTGTGGTTAGGCATGGTGTTATTGTCTTTTGATTTTTAATCTTCCAAAAATCCGTTAGGTCTGATTTTGAGGATGTTTTCCTTGGATTGAGTCTGGGAGTTTCAGCGTTAGGTTGCTATCACCATGGCGTCCAGACCGGAAGTCGTCGTGAATCAGTTTCTTTGCATCATTCAGAGACAAGATGCTCCTAATCTTGGCAATATTGTGCAGATGATAGAAGGCAGTCTTAGAAACTGTTTTAATATGTGAATTAAAGGACAAATCTTGATCAAAAATAACTCCAAGGTTCCTCACAGAACTGTAGAGAGTGAGAGTGGCGGCATCTAAATTAAGGGCATAATTTGAAAAGGAATTTCTAAGATGTTTTGGGCCAACAAGAATGACTTCAGTCTTATCAGAGTTTAATAGTAGAAAATTACAAGTCATCCAAGCTTTGATGTCCTTAAAGCAGACGGACAGTGACATTTTTTTATTGAACCAATCAACAGATTGTATGAAAATATTCTATTCTGTCTATTCCCGCGATTTAATATGTGTCACCAGCTTCCATAAATGACCTTATTTGCTCATAGCTCAGCCTTCACTTAGTGAGGCTGCAGTACCGCCATCTCTCGATAGGTGCGGGCATTGGTGACGTCACAACAGCAATACATAGTAAATGGCAGAACGAGAGCAAAGTGATTCGGACAGCGATTATTTTCTCGAGTTTGACGACCTCAATATAAATGATGACATTGAAAATGAGGAATCGGATGATGAAGTAGTTTTGGGTGGTGCTGAGGGGGGTATTCAGCCTTATTTGTGGGAAAGAAGTGAGGGTTATGTTGCCTGCCTGTGCAGTGAGCCTCATCAGAGAAGCATTCCCATCTGATCACTACAAGGGATTTTGCCTACCAAGATTAGATTTGTGAACAATGATATGTAAATAAAGTTTTGTAAAATCATATATTGAGTTTATTAATGTTCATGTCAATGTTATAATTCTCATAGTTCAGCATTCATCAAAGTTGCATGTCATATACATTTGAATAATTTGAACACACTAAATTCTTCTCAATTTGAAAAGAAATATTACATACTATACCACCTTTGTATGAACGTTTGAAAACACAGCAGAAATATACAAAGAAATACTAAAATCAATGGAGTATCACTACAGATTAAGAAAATAACTAGTTTCCAGATATAGCAATTATTATATTCCAATAAATAACATTTCACAGTTATAATGGGCACCATTTTATGGTAGAAAATTGGGGTTCCATTTTTAAAAGCACATTTCTCTTACAATCTTAGGCTTATATTTATTTTTCTTAGCAAATATGTTGCTTCCCTAAAAACTGAAAGCTGAACTGTCATTGGTAATTACCTCCGCCAGGCCGAAAAGGCCAGGAGGAGGTTATGTTTTTGCCGGGGTTTGTTTGTCTGTTTGTCAACTCCGCGTTCTTCAACGTTTTAGGCACAAAAGCACGCGAAAAACACTGGTGGCCTGGGCCCGCCAGCGTGCCTCTGTTTGCGCGCAGCTCCAAAACCTGACACGGGCACCTGTCCGCCACTGCATTATTTGGCAGAAATCTGACCAACACAAACTCCGCGTTCTTCAACGTTTTAGGCACAAAAGCACGCGCAAAACACTGGTGGCCTGGGCCCGCCAGTGTGCCTCTGTTTGCGCGACGCTGCAAAACCTGACACGGGCACCTGTCCGCCGCCGCATTATTTCCCAGAAATAGTTTGATTTTGAAAATCATCCATTGCTTGGAATTCATTTAAAATGTTTAGTAAACATTTGCAGTGAAGATTAAAAATACAAAACTTAACTTCCGGTTATGGCTGCCACGTAGGACGGACGTGTCTCGCTCTGCTCTGCTCCTGGAGAAAAAAAATCGGCAAATAACTCTCTCATTTGGGACAGAACGTATCCCAGCATTTGGGCGAGGATATGTCGGCGAAGCCTAAGGCTGGAAAACCAGGAAAAGGAAAAAGCGAGCCGCCGAAACAGTCCAAATTAACGGACTTTCAGGTCTGTGACGCAGCAAACAAAACTCCATATATGGCGGAGGAGGCTGGCAACGGTGCGATATCTGCGGGGAATGGCGCAGATGCGCTGATGGCTGCCATGAGTTCAATGAGAGTGGACTTTTCCTCTAGATTTGATGGGATTATGACAGCGTTGGAAGGAATAAGAAAGGAATTGGGTGACTGTGTAGAACGAACGGCGCAGATGGAGCTCCGTCTCGCTAGTGCTGAAGATGACGTCACCCGTCTTCAATTAAAGGTGCGCACTTTGGAAAAAAAAAAAAAATCTCTGGAAGATAATATTTTGGATTTGGAATCTCGGTCGAGACAGAATAATTTGAGGCTGGTGGGTCTTCCAGAGGAATCAGAAGGTCGGGACGTATGTTCCTTTCTGGAAAAGTGGATTCCGGAGGTGCTGGGCAGCGAGGAGTTGCAATCAGCAGTGGTTCTGGAAAAAGCACATCGTATTGGCCCACGGAGAGATAAGGGACCGCCGAGGACCTTAATTATGAAGTTTCTTAGTAACAGAGACAGGATGAAGATCTTCAACGCTGCACGTGCTAAAGGAGAGATTAAACACCAGGACCAGCAGGTGCGGTTCTACCCAGATTTGGCCACAGGAATCCAGCAATTGAGGAAGCAGTTTGATCCCGTACGTAAGGAGCTGCGCAACCTTGGGATTCGTCATGGTGTAATCTATCCTGCGAGACTGCTGACCACGTATGAGGGCAGAACCCACATCTTCAAGACCCCAGAGGAGGCGCAGGAGTTCATCAAGAAGATCAAAGAAGAAGAAGAGACTGGTGGGAGCTAAGCATGAACAAAATATAAGGTAGAATAATTAAGCATTTGCACAGGCATCTGACTGACTTGAAGTAAATAGCAAGTTTACAAAATATAGATTGTATTATATATTAAAAAAAACAAAAACAAAACAAACAAAAAAAACTATGATGTACAAAGTTGTTAAAAATTTTGGAGTTAAGTTGGAAAACTACAGAGGAGAGTTAATGTTACGTCATTAAAAGCAGTAGAGTTAGGGTGATTGGGAGGATGAAGAAGGAGTGGCTTAGGCTAGGTTAGGTTCCCCGTGGGTGTGGAACGGTCGATGGCTATATCGGGAGACAGAATTTTTCTTTTGATTTTGGGGGGTTTGCCACAAGTGTGGGAAGGGGAAATTTGTTTGTGTGTAGTTTGTAGGATGAATGTTCAACCACTCATGTTTTTGCTTCTCTGTATGAACATGTTTACACTGCAAGGTAATCCCAAACTCTCTATTGATCATGGACCAAAGTGTTAATCTTAATTTAACTTCATGGAATTGCAGAGGTCTACAAAATTTAAAAAAACTTAAACAAGTTATGAATAAAATAAAGGACATGGGTTCAAGAATTGTGTTTTTACAAGAAACTCATCTGATAGAGGAGGATGTTAAAAGAATTAGGAGTAGATGGCAGGGAAGTGTATTCACCTCTTCATTTTCATCCCGAGCCAGGGGAGTTATGACTCTCATACATAAATCAGTTCCTTTTCAAGTGAAAAATGTAATTGGAGACAAATTTGGAAGATATGTAATCATTCAAGGTTCTTTGCTATTAGAAAATATAAATCTTGTGAACATATATGGTCCCAATATAGATGATCAGAAGTTCTTTGCTAATTTATTTCTCATCTTATCATCACTTACAGGGCAACATATAATAGCAGGGGATTTTAATTGTACATTGAATCCAGGTGTGGATAGATCAACAGGACTGGATTGTACGCACATTGGATGTAGGATGACTATTAATCATTTTATGAAAGAATTGAGATTGTTAGATATATGGAGAGAAATGAAACCACAAGTTAAAGCCTATTCTTGTTATTCCAGTACCTACAAGACATTCTCACGTATTGATTATTTTTTGATTTCCACAGAATTAAGGTCCAAGATTCAAAACTGCTTTTATGATAATTCAATTCAATTCAACTTTATTTATATAGCGCCATTTCACAACAACAGTCATCTCATAGCACTATCAACTGTAGGGAGGACCCCCACAGTTGCAGAAAGACCCCAGCAATCAGGCGATCCCCTGTGAGCAAGCACTTGGCGACGGTGGAGAGGAAAAACTCCCTTTTAACAGGAAGAAACCTCCAGCAGAACCAGGCTCAGGGAGGGGCAGTCATCTGCTGCGACTGGCTGGGGGGTGAGGGGATAGAGAAGAAGAAAAGAACAGACATGTAGAGAGCAAACAGCACGATGGGGACTCAATCTATGGGAGAGAACAAACAAATGTTAATGACCAGCAAAAAAAAAATATTTCATAGAGAGTGAGGAAAGGAGTGAGGCCCAGTGCATTACTGGAGGTCCCCCGGCTGACTAAACCTATTAGCAGCATAACTAAGGGAGGGTTCAGAAAACACATGATCCCTCCCTAATTGTAGGCTATATCAAAAAGGTAGGTTTTAGCCCTATTCTTAAAAACAGAGATCGAGTCTGACTCCCGAGTCCAGATTGGCAGCTGATTCCACAGGAGAGGAGCTTGATAACTGAAGGCTCTGCCTCCCATTGTACTTTTGGAGATTCTAGGTATTACAAGTAAACCTGCATTTTGGGAGCGTAGTGCTCTGTTAGGATGATACGGTAGTATCAGATCTTTTAAATAAAAAGGAGCCTGATTGTTTAGAGCTTTGTAAGTAAGAAGAAGGATTTTAAACTTAATTCTAAACTCTATGGGAAGCCAATGAAGGGAGGCCAGAACCGGAGAGATATGATCTCTCTTTCTAGTACCTGTTAAAACTCTTGCTGCAGCATTTTGGATCAGCTGAAGACTTTTTAAAGATGTTTTAGGACAACCTGATAATAAAGAATTACAATAATCTAATCTCGAGCTAACAAAAGCGTGGATCAGCTTCTCAGCATCACTCTGAGACAAGATGCTCCTAATCTTGGCAATATTACGCAAATGATAGAAGGCAGTCTTAGAAACAAATTTAATATGTGAATTGAAGGACAAATCCTGATCAAAAATAACTCCAAGGTTCCTCACAGAGCTATTAAGAGAAAGAGTAACTGCATCCAAACTGAAAGTTTGATTTGGAAAGGAATTTCTAAGGTTTTTTGGACCAACAAGAATGACTTCAGTCTTATCTGAATTTAATAGCAGGAAATTACAAGTCATCCAAACTTTGATTTCCTTAAGACAGGCTTCTAACTTGGCTAATTGATTAGTATCATCTGGCTTCATTGACAGGTATAATTGTGTGTCATCTGCATAACAGTGAAAATGTATACAGTGCTTTCTAATAATGTTGCCTAACGGAAGCATATATAAACTAAAAAGAGTAGGGCCAAGCACAGATCCCTGTGGAACTCCATGACTAAGCTTTGAGCTGAGAGAAAACTCATCATTTACATGAACATCGTGATCTCTGATCATGCACCCTGTTGTCTAATATATGTAGATAAAAAATTGACAAAGGAATCGGGTAGATGGCAATTTCAGCATAAATGGCTTCAGGATGAGGAATTTGTCAAGTATATAGAAAAACAGATAGACGAGTTCTTTGACATCAATACTACACAAACATCAGCATGTGTAAAGTGGGAGGCTTTCAAAGCTTTTATTAGGGGACATATTATTAGTTATACAGGATCAAAATCTAAGAAGACTCAAGAGGAGAGAGCTAAATTGGAACATAAAATAAAAAGTCTTCAGGAAAAAGTGTATGCAGGAAGTGACCCAAGGTTGGAGAATGAATTACTGATTTTGAGAGCTGAATACGACAAAAAATCAGCGAATAGAGCTGCCTCGAGTCTTCTAAGATTGAAACAATCTTTTTATGAACAAGGTGAAAAATCAGGAAAATTATTAGCATGGCAGATTAAACAATTGGAAATTAAAACACCAATTACCAGTATTATAAGTAACGGACAGGTAGTTATAGATCCTTTAGAAATTAATAGAGCCTTTAGAGATTACTATGAAAAATTATATGATACCAAAAATGAACCTGATTTAACAAAACTAAATGGGTTTTTGAACGAACTATCTATACCGTGTATTCCAAATGAAAACAGGGAGATATTGGAGTCTAAAATTAGTCAAGAAGAAGTTGGGCTAGCCATTGATAATATGAAATCAGGAAAAAGTGCAGGACCAGATGGTCTTCCAGTTGACCTTTATAAAAAATTTAAGAATAAATTAATAAAACCTTTTTTGGAAATGGTTTTAGAAGCATTTCAAAATAGTAATTTACCATCATACATAAATAATGCCTTAATTATACTGCTGCCAAAACCAGGTAAGCCCTCTAATAAATGTGAAAATATGAGACCAATAAGCCTATTAAACGCCGACCTTAAGATAATCTGTAAAATTTTAGCAAGACGAATACAAGAAATTTTACCAAATATTATTAATCGAGATCAGAATGGCTTTATAAAGGGTAGACAAGGCTTCCATAATGTAAGAAGACTATTTAATATTATTTATTTTAATAAAGAAGCACCGGATACAGCTCTCCTATCATTGGACGCCGAAAAGGCCTTTGATAGAGTTGAATGGCCCTTTCTTTTTGAAGTCCTACAAAGGTTTGGACTTGGAAATAATTTCATAAAATGGGTTCAAATAATATACAATAATGCTACAGCAGAAATCCTAACAAATAACAATATTTCAAAACCAATAAAAATCAATAGAGGATGTCGACAAGGCTGTCCACTTTCACCTTTACTGTTTACTATGGCAATTGAACCTTTAGCGATAGCGATACGTTTACATTCACAAATATATGGAATTAAAGTTGGACCAACAGAACATAAAATCTCCCTGTACGCCGATGATATAATTTTGTTTATGTCGAATCTAAAAAAATCAATTCCAACCTTGTTGAATTTAATAAAGAATTTTGGGGAAATATCAGGATATAAAATAAATAAAACTAAATCTTCAATATTAATGCTAAATGAGACCCAGAGAAATTACCCAGCCCCTGAGGTAAATCAATTCAATGTTGTAAATCAGTTTAAATATTTAGGAATCCAAATTATGCCTAAGCTAGAATCAGTCGCCAGTGTCAACTATGAAGCCTTAATGTCAGATATCAATGAGTTAACTCAGAGATGGATGTCACTACCAATGTCGATGATCGGGAGAATCAATATACTTAAAAGTAATATTTTACCTAAAATACTTTATTTATTTCAATACATTCCCTTATCACCACCTTTAGATCTATTCTCAAGAATAAAAAAAAAGTTAGTGGAATTTATATGGAACAACAGGAGGGCTAGATTACGTTTGTCTTTATTATATTTACCATTTGATCGTGGAGGTCTGAAATGTCCAAATTTTATGTTGTATTATTGGTCGGCACAACTGAGGTCTATGACATATTATTTTTCATCAAATGATCTCCCTCACTGGACTGAAATGGAATCATACAATTTACCTTTACCTCTTCCCATATTCATATACTCAGACTCGGCAAAAAAATTACAAAAACAAGTTAAAAATCCATTTGTAAAGCATATGATCAAAATATGGTGTGAAGCTAAAAACTATTTAAAAGAACCACAGTTATTGTCACAATTTAGTCCAATATGGGGTAATCAATATTTTAAACCAGGGAGAGCGGACGCTGTATTTAAAGTATGGAATTTAAAAGGGATACAAAAGATTCAGGATTTATATTTGCCATGTGCAGACAACATAATGTCTTTTGAAGAGCTGAGGATCAAATTTAATCTCAATAGAACACATTTTTTTAAATATCTTCAACTTAGAAACTTTATTCGATCAAATCAAAATAAAGCTCTCACTCGACCTATTTATTCATCCTTGGAAAAAATGATGATGAAAGATAGTAAAAGAAAGGGTATTATTTCAGAGTTTTATAACTCATTGACACTATCTTCAAGTGAAAATTCACTGAAAAGATTAAACTACTGGAAAGAAGATCTGCAAACTGAAATTTCAGAGGAACAATGGGAATTGGCTTGTACAGAAGCTCAAACCAAATCAATAAATGTACGCCTTAAATTGATACATTTCAAATGGTTAATGCGGATGTATGTTACACCGGAGGAGTTAAATAGATATAACAAAAATATACCAGATACATGCACAAAATGCATGGAAAGTAAAGGAACCCTATTTCATTGTTTATGGGAATGTAGATTAATAAGAATGTTTTGGGAAGAGGTGAGGGTAACAATTGAAAAAATAATCTCAAAACAAATCATATTGAATCCTAAACTGTTTTTGTTGGGTCTGTACCCAGAAAAGCATAATTTTAATAAAAGTGAAAGAACATTCATAGACCTCAGTTTGCTTAATGCCAAAAAATGTATTGCACTATTATGGAAAAAGACTCATAGACCAGATGTGACTCAGTGGTTAAGACAGATGTTAACAAACCTTCCATTAGAAAGAATAACATATATACTGAAATCAAAGGAAATTGTGTTTGAGAATATATGGAGACCTTTTATTGATTATGTAAAAAATTTAAACATAACTCTTGAAGAAGAAGGTGAATGATGTGTGTGGACCTTGTAAATTCCAAACTGGTGAACATAATATGTATACTTATGTATTGGATTGTCTAGACTAAACAGAGGAGCATTGTTGAAGATTTGATTTTGTTGGTGGTTGTTGGTGTTTTTAGTGCATTTTTTTTTTTGTAGTACTTTAGTGTTAGTGTTTGATTGTATCATGTTTGTTAAAAAAAAAAAAAGGTTCAATAAAGATATTGTGGAAAAAAAAAATACAAAACTTAGCCTGTTTACTTCTCGTTTTCTGACAGCTGATCGCCTCGGTAGATCACCCTTGCTTTTCACGCCACTGTCACTGACACTTGTCTCACGGTCAGACTGGGGAATCGAGGGATATATAGTTGGAATAGCCGTTTTCTTTATCACCAATCTTTTTGCAAATTTCATTTCAAATTGCATCTTATTCTCGAAATCGCTGTAAACGAAATGTCTACTGCACATGTAGGGCGCTGACGAGGTGCAGGTGTGCGCGCAGCTGAGGCAGATGCCTGAGAGCTGCGAGCCGTGACACCTGCAAAATATATGTGGACAAGAAAGACTGACAAACCTGGATACTATTTCACTGGAGTCTGCTTTAATACAGAAGCTGAAGCAATAGGGAACACTGTATGTCTCTGTAATTGAGAACTTTGCTTCTAAAAAACACAGGAGGATGGACTTCCAATATAAGTAACTGGTGAGTTAAACTGTCTTTCTTCAGCATGTTTTTTCCCCCTAACCGTTCTTATGATCATGAAAATATTTGGTAATTCCGAGAAATATCCGTAATCGCCGATTTTAAAACGTAAACATCAAGTGTTGCATGAAGCAAAACACAGCAGTGGCCGTGACAGTGTGCGTGTGTTTGCCGGTTGTGACGTCACACAGTCAGTGGCCATCTTAGCCGCTGATCGCTTGGCTCTCCAGGGCAGCATACTTTCAAGAGCACATTGTCACCATATGCGACATTTGTTGAGACCAAAACATGTGCAGTTCGCTTTAGCTCGTCTCAGACAACAATTTCAGATATGAATTAGCAATATTGAATTTTCGTCTGTCCGTCTGCTTTAAGACAGGCATCTAACTTGGCTAATTAATTACAATCATCGGGCTTCATTGACAAGTATAGTTGTGTGTCGTCTGCGTAACAGTAAACATGTATACAGTGCTTTCTGATGATATTGCCCAACGCGGGCATTTATAAACTAAAAAGAGTAGGGCCCACCACAGATCCCTGTGGAACTCCGTGACTGAGCTTAGAGTTGGAAGAAAATTCATCATTGATGTGAACAAACTGAAATCTATCAGACAAATAAGATCTAAACCACTGCAACAGAGTTCCATTTAGTCCAATTCAATTCAATTCAACTTTATTTATATAGCGCCATTTCACAACAACAGTCATCTCATAGCACTATCAACTGTAGGGGGAACCCCCACAGTTGCAGAAAGACCCCAGCAATAAGGCGATCCCCTGTGAGCAAGTACTTGGCGACGGTGGAGAGGAAAAACTCCCTTTTAACAGGAAGAAACCTCCAGAAGAACTAGGCTCAAGGAGGGGCAGTCATCTGCTGCGACTGGCTGGGGGGTGAGGGGATAGAGAAGATGAAAAGAACAGACATGTAGAGAGCAAACAGCACGATGGGGACTCAATCTATGGGAGAGAACAAACAAATGTTAATGACCAGCAAAAAAAATATTTCATTGAGAGAGAGGAAAGGAGTGAGGCCCAGTGCATTACTGGAGGTCCCCCGGCTGACTAAACCTATTAGCAGCATAACTAAGGGAGGGTTCAGAAACACATGATCCCTCCCTAATTGTAGGCTATATCAAAAAGGTAGGTTTTAGCCCTATTCTTAAAAACAGAGATCAAATCTGACTCCCGAATCCAGATTGGCAGCTGGTTCCACAGGAGAGGAGCTTGATAACTGAAGGCTCTGCCTCCCATTGTACTTTTGGAGATTCTAGGTATTACAAGTAATCCTGCATTTTGGGAGCGTAGTGCTCTGTTAGGATAATACGGTAGTATCAGATCTTTTAAATAAAAAGGAGCCTGATTGTTTAGAGCTTTGTAAGTAAGAAGAAGGATTTTAAACTTAATTCTAAACTCTATGGGAAGCCAATGAAGGGAGGCCAGAACCGGAGAGATATGATCTCTGTTTCTAGTACCCGTTAAAACTCTTGCTGCAGCATTTTGGATCAGCTGAAGACTTTTTAAAGATGTTTTAGGACAGCCTGATAATAAAGAATTACAATAATCTAATCTCGAGCTAACAAAAGTGTGGATCAGTTTCTCAGCATCACTCAGACAAGATGCTCCTAATCTTGGCAAAATTACGCAAATGATAGAAGGCAGTCTTAGAAACAAATTTAATATGTGAATTGAAGGACAGAACTTGATCAAAAATAATTCCAAGGTTCCTCACAGAGCTATTAAGAGAAAGAGTAACCACATCCAAACTGAAAGTTTGATTTGGAAAGGTATTTCTAAGGTTTTTTGGACCAACAAGAATGACTTCAGTCTTATCTGAATTTAATAGCAGGAAATTACAAGTCATCCAAGCTTTGATTTCCTTAAGACAGGCTTCTAACTGCAAATCATTTATCTACCCCATCAACTATTGATAGTGCATTTCATATATGGCACAGAAAAGGTTTAAAATCTTTTGCGGATTTATATTTTGATGGTCAATTTGCAAGTTTTTCTCAACTTTCCACTAAATTTGACATCACTTCTACACATTTTTTCCGCTTCCTTCAGGTCAGACATTATGTGCAAACCATGACAAAACAATTCCCTCAAAAACCTTCTGATAATCCTCTAGATGATTTTTTATTAGTTAAACCAACTTCTAAGGGGGTAATATCAGTTTTATATAATTTAATTTCAAATTTACAATCTTCTTCTCTGGCCGCTATTAAATTGAATTGGGAACAAGATCTTAATTTTACTTTTACTGATGAACTGTGGGACTCTATTCTTGGCCAGGTTCACACTGCATCAATGTGTGCTCGTCACGCTCTTATTCAATTTAAGATTGTACACCGGGTGCACCTGTCCAAGGTTAAGTTAGCACGTATTTACTCGGATACAGACCCAACTTGTGAAAAGTGTGGTAGCGCTCCTGGCACTTTGCTTCACATGTATTGGTCCTGCCCTTCATTGATGAATTTTTGGCATTCTGTTTTTATCACTATGTCTGAAGTCCTGCAATATCAAATTAAACCTGATCCATTATGCGCCATTTTTGGTGTGGCTCCAGAACTTGTCTTGCCAAATTCCAAATTAAAAGTATTCAAATTTTCATTATTATTGGCTAGACATGCTGTATTACTGAAGTGGAAAGACTCTTCGCCCCCTTCACATTTACAGTGGATAAAAGATATAATGTCCTGTTTGGATTTAGAAAAAATCAGATATACAGTTCGTGGCTCTGAAAACAAATTCTATAAATTATGGCGCCCGTTTCTTGATTTCTTTGAAAGACCCACAATTATAGTTTCTGAGTAGCTCATATCCCCTCTACCCCACCCCCACCTCACACACACAATTTTTCTTTTTGTATTTTTTTTATTATTGTTTATTTAAACGTTTTTGTATTTTGAAGCATCCACATTTGTTAGTTTTAAATTTTAGTTTTGCACTGTTTGGTTAAAACAAAAATGAGAATTTCCAATACTTTGTGTTGTATTGATACTTCAATTAATAATAATAAAAAGACCTTTGAAAGAAAGACAGGCTTCTAACTTGGCTAATTGATTACTATCATCTGGCTTCATTGACAGATATAATTGTGTGTCATCTGCATAACAATGAAAATGTATACAGTGCTTTCTAATAATGTTGCCTAACGGAAACATATATAAACTAAAAAGAGTAGGGCCTAGCACAGATCCCTGTGGAACTCCATGACTAAGCTTTGAGTTGAAAGAAAATTCATTATTTACATGAACAAACTGGAACCTATCAGATAAATAAGATCTAAACCACTGCAACGAAGTTCCATTAAGTCCAACATAGTGTTCTAATCTATCAAGTAGAATATTATGATCAATAGTATCAAAAGCTGCACTAAGGTCTAAAAGGACAAGTACAGAAACCAGTCCATTATCAGATGCGATGAGGAGGTCGTTAGTGACCTTCGCTAAGGCTGTTTCAGTACTATGATGGATTCTAAACCCAGATTGAAACTCTTCAAGTAAACCATTTCCCTGCAGGTGGTCAAATAATTGCGTATCAACAACTCTAAGATTTTTGAAATCAGAATCAGAATGAGATTTATTGCCATTGTTCATGTAGTACACAAACTAGGAATTTGTCTTGGTGCAATGCTGCAACATTAAACATGGACTAGCACTAAAGATAAGAATAAAAAACTATGCATGCAATAAAATGGAGAATATGAATGAGTAATACTAATCTATGCAATTTTTAAATATATTAACAAGCAGCAGATATTGTGGAGTTCCACATAGTGCAGTCGGTAGTGCAAAAGAAAACAGTGATAATTATCATGAGTCCGGCTGAGCTGCTGTACGTAGTGCACGAGAGTCTAATAAGTCACTTAGTGTTCAGCAGTCTGATGGCAGAGGGGCAGAAGCTGTTCATGTAGCGGGAGGTTTTAGTCTGAATGGACCGAAGTCTTCTACCTGAGGGGAGGGGGGCAAACAGTGCGTGTCCAGGGTGTGAAGGGTCGGCTATGATCCGACCTGCACGACTCCGGGTCCTGGAGATGTACAGATCCTGGAGGGATGGGAGCTTGCAGCCGATCACCTTCTCAGTGGCGCGCACAACGCGCTGCAGTCTTAGTTTGTCCCTGGCAGTGGCTCCTGCGTACCACACGGTGATGGAGGTGGTGAGGATGGACTCGATGATGGCCGTGTAGAACTGCACCAACATCTTGGTGGGTAGCTTGAGCTTCCTCAGCTGCCGCAGGAAGAACATCCTCTGCTGGGCCTTTTTGATGAGGGAGCTGATGGTCGGCTCCCACTTGAGGTCCCGGGTGATGGTGGTGCCCAGGAAGCGGAAGGAATCCGCAGTGGTGATGGGAGAGTCTGTGAGGGTAAGGGGGGGCAGAGGGGCTGTGACTTTTCTGAAGTCCACGATCATCTCCACTGTCTTCAGAGCGTTCAGCTGCAGGTTGTTGTGGCTGCACCAGGACGCCAGCTGGGCCACCTCTCTCCTGTAGACGGACTTGTCGCCGTTGGAGATGAGCCCGATGAGGGTGGTGTCGTCCGCAAACTTGATCAGCTTGACAGACTGGTGGCTGGAAGTGCAGGAGTTGGTGTACAGGAAGAAGAGCAGGGGGGAAAGTACACAGCCCTGGGGTGATCCGGTGCTGATGCTAACAGAGTCTGAGACAGTCTTTCCCAGCCGCACATGCTGCCTCCGGTCCGTCAGGAAGTCGGTGATCCACCTGCAGAGGGAGTCAGGCACGTTGAGCAGGGACAGCTTGTCCTGGAGCAGAGCGGGGCGGATGGTATTGAATGCAGAGCTGAAGTCCACAAACAGGATCCTGGCGTAGGTTCCCGGGGAGTCCAGGTGCTGCAGGATGGAGTGGAGGGCCAGGTTGACTGCGTCATCCACAGACCTGTTGGCTCTGTAGGCAAACTGCAGCGGGTCCAGGAGGGGAGTGGTGATGGTCTTGAGGTGGGGCAGGACCAGGCGCTCAAAGGACTTCATGACTAGAGGTGAGCGCTACAGGTCTGTAGTCGTTAAGTCCAGTGATCCGTGGCTTCTTGGGGACAGGGACGATGGTAGAGGTTTTGAGGCAGGTCGGCACGTGGCATGACTTTAGGGAGGTGTTAAAAATGTCTGTGAAGACAGGAGTCAACTCTTCCGCACAGTGTCTCAGGGTGGAGGGAGACACGCCGTCCGGACCGGGGGCCTTGCGCGGGTTCAGTCTGGAGAACTGTCTGTGCACGTCCTGCTCACTGATGACAAGGGCGGGGGGGGGGCTGCCTTTGATGAAGTGGGGACCATGGAGGCAGTGGCGCTGGGGGGAGGGGGGGAGTTGGACACAGCTGACGAGGTGTCAAAACGGGCATAGTGTTGGGACAGTCTTTGACAAAGGGCTTTGTCATCCTGACCCTTAGAAGCCTGAGGCCGATAGTTGGTGATTTGCCTCAGTCCTCTCCACACAGAAGCAGAGTCGTTAGCAGTGAACTGTTGCTGAAGTCTCTCAGAATACACAGATTTAGCTCTCCTCAGCTCTCTGCTAAACCGGTATTTGACCTCCCTGTAGCAGTCCCTGTCTCCACTTTTCAACGCTGCTTCCTTCTCCTTCCTGATCTGTCTGAGCTTAGCTGTGAACCAGGGCTTGTCGTTGGAGTAACTCACCCTGGTGCGCGATGGAACAATGCTCTCCTCACAAAAGTGGATATATGAGGTCACAGTGTCAGTGTACTCATCCAGATCATGCGTGGCTCCTTTAAACATGCCCCAGTCAGTTATTTCCAAGCACGTGCTCAGCTTCTCCCCAGCTTCACTGGTCCATTTCCTCGTAGTGCTCACAACAGGTTTTGTGAGCTTCAGCCTCTGTCTGTATCTGGGAATCAGGTGGACCATCACGTGATCAGATAGTCCGAGCGCAGCGCGGGGAACAGCGCGATACGTGTCCTTAACTGTAGTGCAACAGTGATCCAGCATGTTCTCTCTTCTGGTGGGGCATTTAATAAACTGTTTGTAGCGGGGGAGTTCGTGGCTCAGGTTGCTCTGGTTAAAGTCGCCAACCACAACAACCAGAGAGTCCGGAAAAGTCCGCTCCGCTTGTTGAATGTGATCCGCGAGCGCGCGCTGAGCCTCGCGCACGTCCGCGTCGGGCGGGATGTAAACAGCGGCCAGGATGAATGAAGCGAACTCACGCAGGGAATAAAATGGCTTGCAGTTGATGAATAAATATTCCAGAGCGGGAGAACAGTGTTGGGAGATCACAGATCACAATGAAAGGGAGATTAGAGATTGGTCTATAGTTAGCTAAAGCTCCTGGATCTAGCGTTGGCTTTTTGAGTAAGGGTTTAATTACAGCCGTTTTAAAAGCCTGCGGTACATGGCCTAAAGTTAATGAAGAATTGATTATATGAAGAATAAAGCTACCAATAAGTGGGAAGACTTCTTTAAAGAAGTCTTCAACATAGTGTTCTAATCTGTCTAGTAGAATGGCATGATCGATAGTATCAAAGGCTGCACTGAGATCTAAAAGATCATGAACAGAGACAAGTTCATTATCAGATGCGATCAGGAAGTGCTGTGATGAGCTCTGAACCCAGATTGAAACACCTCAAACAAACCAATTCCCTGCAAATGGTCAGATAATTATGCAGCAACAACTCTTTCCAAGATTTTTGAAATGAAAGGCAAATTAGAGATTGGTCAATTGGCCAAAACTCCTGGATCGAGCGTTGGTTTTTTGAGTAAGGGTTAAATTACAGCAGTTTGAAAAAGCCAGTGGTACATAACCCAGAGTTAAAGAAGAATTAATTATAAAAAGAATACGGCTACCAATAATTGGGAAGATAATTTTAAATAACCTGGAAGGAATAGAGTCCGAAAGGCAAGCTGAAGACTTAGATGAGGAAATTATTTTATCCAACTCTTAAGAGGTCGATTGGAGTAAACTTATCTAAGCAGATATCAATTGAGGGAGTTGTAGTAGTTAATGTACTTGAGTTTACGGTAGGAAGAATCTGACTGATTTCATCGCTAACAGATAAAATTTTAAGATTGAAAAAGTTCACAAAGTCCTGACTACAAAGCTCAGGGGGTTGCGAGGATTGACCGAGTCCTGGCTCTTTGTAAGCCTGGCTATAGTGTTGAAGAGAAACCTGGGGTTATTCTTGTTTGCTTCTATTAATGCAGAATAATAGCTTGATCTAGCTTTTCTAAGAGATTTTTTATAGATTAAGAAATTATTTCTCCACGCTAAGTAGAAATCATCTGAATTAGTTGAACGCCATTTCCTTTCCAACTGATAAGTTTATCACTGATAAAGAGATTATCACCGAGGTACTAGAGCTGCTTGCAGAGGAAGCATCACCCCTGGGCCTTACCATCTGTTGGGCAAAGACAAAGATCCAGTCACTGTCGGACCTCTTGCCACCACCACCACCACGAGTCATCACCATCAAAGACAAGCCGGCTGAAACTGTCAACAACTTTGTCTACCTCAGATCTAAGATTACCAACTTCTACTCATCAGACCCAGAGATTATTTGCTGCTTGCAGCTGTCTCGCAGTGCTTTCAGCTGCCTCCAGAGAGTATGATGGAGCGGGAAGATCTGCACGACTACAAAGTCGCGAATCTTTAACACCTGTGTGATCCCCATCCTCCTTTACGGGTCCGAGATCTGGACCCTCTCCACCACAGCCACCCACCATCTGGATACGTTACATCGGACCTGCCTCCGTAACATCCTCAGCATCTGATGGTTCCACCACACCACAAATGATGAGGTCTACAGGAGGGGGGCTGTCCTAGCTCCATCTCTACCATCATCAGAAGAGGGAGGCTGCATCTCCTCGGTCACATGGCAAGGCTGGAAGACGGAACATTGGCAAAGCAGGCATTCTCCGCTCGCGCTCGTCCACCCCCAAGGCTGGCATTGCCCCCGAGGTCAGCCCAGGCCGTCCTGGATGACCAAGATTGCAATGATAAAACCTCTGGCAGATCTCATCACCGTAGCCCGAGATCGCCCTTGTGTAGCATTACCAGCTGGTTTAAAATAAGAAAAAGATTCATTCTATTTTTGGAGAAGAGCTAAGACCCGCTTTCTTTTCACCTAAAGACCACAGCTTTGAAGCCACATTCCATTGGTAAATTGACCCTCAAATCTCCCCTCGACGCCAGTAACAGTTTGGAACCCCCTATCGTAAATTTGATGGAGTACATTCCCATGAGACAGTTTGATGTTTTAATAGCAGTCTGAAATTTTCCAGATCTGCCCTCCCTTTTCTATTCAAACTCAAGAGTCCAACATTGCCCTCAAACACAAAACACAGGAATATTTCTCTCTGAAGTTAAACTATTAATTGTGAATAATGAAATAACTCATCTTTTCCCCCACACACAGCATCCGCTTTTGAAGATAATGGCGGGACCCTGTGATGGACAATTATGGCTTGAAATGCTTTAATGGATACGATTTGATGTGTTCCTTTATTTTCAGGAAGAATTAATTTGCATGCCTACCATAAAAAAAATTATCACATTTATCACATCTCCTTTATTAAGTAGAATATGTTAGTAACTAAAGTTTTTAACCCCTTGCACTCTGGACAATTTCCCTAAAAACGCCAAAAAATAATGTACCCAAAGTAAATCAAAAGCTGTTCTTCAACTCTTTGCAGCATCTTCATGGGGTTGGTCTCATTTAAAAGAAAACACTTTGAATTTTTTGGCAAAACAGTCATAATCTCTCTAAATGCTCCGGCCACTGAGTAACAGTCATCTAAACATACTGAACTTGAAGAAAATAAATTTCGCCTGGGTGTTTTTTTGGACATAAATGCTTGCAAATAACACACAGCTGTCAGATCCGGCTGGAAAATGCAACAGAAATGTAGAACCAAGTGTTATCCAGCTGAGGTCAAAATTTTGTAACAATATCACAAAAAATGAATATATTACACAGCTTTTTTCTTAGGATGTTCCCAGGCGTTTTTGAACTGTGCCAAATTGTGCCAAATGGCACAGTTTGGAAAAACGTCTGTAACTTTTGAATGATTCAATATAGAAGCTTCATCTTGGGCTCTAATGAAAGGTGACACTCAGGGCTGGGTGTGTGTGTGTGTGTGTGTGTGTGTGGGGGGGGGTTGTTTATTCATTCATGAATGAACAAACAAGCCCCCACACACAAAGAAGCATGCCAAGTAAAAAAGGTGTGGCTTTTTTTTTTTTTTTTTTACAAGAAAAAATAACCTACAGTGCAATAAAAATTATTCTAAAATATCTGTAATGTAGAAGATAACAACTCCCACCCCCCACCCCCCGCTACAGAGGACGGACATCGCCCGGTTCGCGGTCTACTACGCACAGTTGTAATTTACCGATCGGTCAAAAGTCATTTTTGATTACAATTTTCAGGGATAAAGAATAATTTAGCTTATAACACTTACCTGTCCAAAACAGCTGTGTCGCTGGCGAACTTCTCTTCCTCATTGTCAGACGAACATGACGCTGGTCCGCTTGTTACGGACTTGTGGTTCTGGTCACGCGACCCGGTCAAACCATAATTCCATTATTGCAGTTTTGCGCTTCCATTATTGCAGTTTTGCGCTTCCATGATTGCAGTTTTGGCGAATGATTTTTCAAAACAAATAAGAACAGTAGTAAGAAAAAAAGACTGACGAACGCCTGTGTGTCACCCAGCTTTACGCAAAACAGATTTTAGGCAAGGGAGGCACGCTTTTGAACTTCTGTGCTTCAATTGGCTGGCTGTATTCGCAGCCGTTGGTAGGCGGGTCCTTCTTGCTAGATTTTCAGTCATTGGTTCTTCAAGGTTTCAGAAACCCAATTCAAGGCTTTTATTAGTCGAATGAGAGGTCAATCACATCTAAACCAATCAAAGCACTGCTTTGGCTTTCTGTTCGCGGCTGTGTCTGTAGTAGAAGAACGGAAATGTAGCTTTTTTTTCCAGTGCGCACTAGGACGCACAGTGAGGGCATCCTCGTGCGCTCTAGGACGCAGAGACGTGTCCGCCCGCAGTACACCAAAGTGCAAGAGGTTAACATTTATGCTTTAATAGGAAGTATATGTACAGTGGGGTAAAAAAAGTATTTAGTTAGCCACCAATTGTGCAAGTTCTCCCACTTAAAAGATAAGAGGACTCCAATTTTCATCATAGGTATACCTCAACTATGAGAGATAAAATGAGAAAAAAAAATCCAGAAAATCACATTGTCTGATTTTTAAAGAATTTATTTGCAAATTATGGTGGAAAATAAATATTTGGTCAATAACAAAAGTTCATCTCAATACTTTGTTATATACCCTTTGTTGGCAATGACAGAGGTCAAACGTTTTCTCTAAGTCTTCACAAGGTTTTCACACACTTGCTGGTATTTTGGCCCATTCCTCCATGCAGATCTCCTCTAGAGCAGTGATGTTTTGGGGCTGTCGCTGGGCAACACGGACTTTGAACTCCCTCCAAAGATTTTCTATGGGGTTGAGATCTGGAGAATGGCTAGCCCACTCCAGGACCTTGAAATGCTTCTTACAAAGCCACTGCTTCGTTACCCGGGCGGTGTGTTTGGGATCACTGTCATGCTGAAAGACCCAGCCACGTTTTATCTTCAATGACCTTGCTGATGGAAGGAGGTTTTCACACAAAATCTCACGATACATGGCCCCATTCATTCTTTCCTTTACACGGATCAGTCATCCTGGTCCCTTTGCAGAAAAACAGCCCCAAAGTATAATGTTTTCACCCCCATGCTTCACAGTAGGTATGGTGTTCTTTCTCCTCCAAACACGACAAGTTGAGTTTTTACCAAGAAGTTCTATTTTGGTTTCATCTGACCATACGACATTCTCCCAATCCTCTTCTGGATCATCCAAATACTCTCTAGCAAACTTCAGACGGGCCTGGACATGTACTGGCTTAAGCAGGGGGACACGTCTGGCACTGCAGGATTTGAGTCCCTGATGGCGTAGTGTGTTACTGATGTAGCCTTTGTTACTTTGGTCCCAGCTCTCTGCAGGTCATTCACTAGGTCCCCCCGTGTGGTTCTGGGATTTTTGCTCACCGTTCTCATGATCATTTTGACCTCACGGGGTGAGATCTTGCGTGGATCCCCAGATCAAGGGAGATTATCACTGGTCTTGTATGTCTTCCATTTTCTAGTAATTGCTCCCACAGTTGATTTCTTCACACCAAGCTGCTTACCTATTGCAGATTCAGTCTTCCCAGCCTGGTGCAGGTCTACAATTTTGTTTCTGGTGTCCTTTGACAGCTCTTTGGTCTTGGCTATAGTGGAGTTTGGAGTCTGACTGTTTGAGGTTGTGGACAGGTGTCTTTTATACTGATAACGAGTTCAAACAGGTGCCATTAATACAGGTAATGAGTGGAGGACAGAGGAACCTCTTAAAGAAGAAGTTACAGGTCTGTGAGAGCCAGAAGTCTTGCTTGTTTGTAGGTGACCAAATACTTATTTTACCAAGGAATTTACCAATTAATTCATTAAAAATCCTTCAATGTGATTTTCTGGATTTTTTTTTTTCATTTTGTCTCTCATAGTTGAGGTATACCTATGATGAAAATTGGAGACCTCTCTCATCTTTTAAGTGGGAGAACTTGCACAATTGGTGGCTGACTAAATACTTTTTTGCCCCACTGTATAGCCGCTATTTCTGTTTGCCAGGGATGTGGAACTTTTTCCCCCACTGTGCTGCATCAGAGGATCATCCTCTATCCTCATTTTAATAGGAGGTAAGTAACATTAACACCATCTCTCTCTAATTATAAAACAGCTAAAGCTAAATGATGATGCTAACTTGTTGCTAATAGGAAACCAAGTGTATCAGACCATCATTTCCTTGGTTTCAATTACTGCCAAGTTTTTTTAAATTTTGTCTGAATATTACTAAAGCTGCAAGAGTGCGTAACAGCGGCCGCATACACACTAAATAAATAAGAAATAAAACGTGTCAGAGGAACAAACTGGTTCTTAATGTAACACGGTGCTGTGCAGCACCGTGTTACATTAAGCACCGTGTTAGACAAAATGAGAAAAAAAAATCCAGAAAATCACATTGAAGGATTTTTAATGAATTAATTGTTAAATTCCGTGGTAAAATAAGTATTTGGTCACCTACAAACAAGCAAGCTTTCTGGCTCTCACAGACCTGTAACTTCTTCTTTAAGAGGCTCCTCTGTCCTCCACTCATTACCTGTATTAATGGCACCTGTGGCTGTGTGGCTGCACGGTGGCGCAGTGGTTAGCACTGTGGCAGCACAGTTTACCCTCGGCCGGGGGATCGCGGGGATCGTGAGATCGTGGGTTCGATCCCTGCCCCCGGCCAACAGTGATCTGTGTGGAGTTTGCATGTTCTCCCCATGTTGCGTGGGTTTACTCCGGGATTTCTCCGGTTTCCTCCCACATGCCAAAAACATGCAGGGTAGGGATAAGGGGCGCTTGCGCAGGCAGCGACCGGCAGCTGGTGGCTTGTCACCAGACTGCAAAACAAATCTACCTAGGGGTACAAAATAAGTTAAAAAAAAAATTTAATTAGTCAAGTTGCGAGAATGAATAAAGTTTAAGTCATTTCAAATTTTTGTGATATTAAAAAGGACAATTCTAATAAAATCAAAGATAAATGGGACTCTGACTTGGGTTCCTCTGTAACTCCTGACACTTGGGATAGTTTATGTGGCCAACCTTTTAAATTCTTAGTCACAAATTCCACCTGGGAGAGTCAGTTTAAAATATTGCACAGACTCTACATTCCTCCTGAAATCAGACATAGGGCCAACTCAGGCCTTTCAGATCTCTGCACTAAATGTCAGTCAACAGTGGGTTCTTTTCTCCATTGTATGTGCAGCTGTCCCTCTCTTCAGCAGTTCTGGGGTACCATTATTCAGCAGCTTAACAGGATTTTTAATTGCACTCTACAGCTTGGGGCACAAACCTGTTTGTTGGGACTAACTGATGAACTACTGAATAATTTTTTAAGTGTGAAGCTTTTGCATATTCCTCTGAACAATGCACAGAAATGTATTCTCACATTGTGGATTTCTGACAAAGCCCCCACTCTGCATCAGTTGTTGAACAGTGTGATCAGGACCATCCCTCTCCAGGCTTTCTCTACAGCTTTAATGGACAAACCCTTCCTTTTTTATCGCACTTGGGACCCTTTTCTGAAATATCTTGGGGCTACTAAAGCCCAGAAAATGCGATCTGGATTACTGGAACTGGCTTGGAGGGAGGCTCCAACTTCATCAACTCATTACCTCTGACTGTGGTAAAGTGCATCACTAATTAGGTTCTTCAGTGATGGAATCTGTTTCCCTACTGTCTATAATGTGGAAACACACTTGTGTGAGGATGTGCATGGATGGATTTTCTCCCCCCATTATTTTAGTTTACATTTGTGTTATGGTTTTTGTTTTGTTTGTTTTTTTCTCTCCTTTTTTGCTTTGCCAAAAAAGTTTAATAAAAACATGTTTGGAAGAAGTCATTTCAAATGTACATTAAAAACAATTTTATAACAACACTGCAAAATTAAGAGGGAAAAAAGGTGCATAAAATTACTGACAGATGGATTACGACAATTTTTTCTGTAGGAACTTTAAAATGTATAAAAAAGAGAAGGTCCTTTATACTGGTTATGATATATAAACTATAGAACTGACAAGTAATGTATATCATGAGATTATATATATAGTTATCAAATCAGATCACTTACTGTAAATGGTGATGTGAAACTCTGGTCATATCCCACAGTCTGAGCTTCCACCATCCACACCCTGTAGTGAAAACGTAGCAGCTTCAAGTCTGTGCTCCACCCACGTGCGTGACACACACTGCCTGCGTGTGACAAGAACAGGGAGAACCTTGTGAAACAAAATACAATCAATACAATAAAATATATGATACAACAGTTAGTTCTGACCGAGTGATTTGATTGGACAATAGGGATTCCAGGAGTTCTTATAATCCCAGATAACTGCACTCCAGTTCCACTGGATATGGATCACTCCACTTCAAAGGTGTTCTAGTAACCGTTAATTAGTAACTGTTATTTACTGTCGACTCCTGGTTGGACCTTTAAGGCAACATTAATGGAATACGGAAAAACGATGAACATTTCTCTGAATAAAACATCTGAGTTAAATTATTAATGGTCAACAGAAGAGGAGGAGGCGGAGAAAGGAAGAAGCCAGGCTGTTTCCATGGAAACCTCCTGGTGTGCAAGAATTTCATCAGCTGACCTGGACAATGTGGAGAAAAGCAACAACGAGGATAACACGGTAAAACCACAATATTTTTGTGGTGATGGACTCTTTGTTTCATCTGAAAATGGCAACAAAACCAAGTGAAGTGTGCCCAAGAAATTGCTAGCATGCTAACTACGAGCCATCGACTAGCTACCGGTGTAATGGCCACGTTTTGATCTGCGGTCTTTCATGGTACCTCCGCTACGTGGAGGACATTAAACGTATCACAGCCAACGGCGACGTCACCACCCGTGTAACACCATAAGATGTCCCACCAACAACACTACAGCATGGACTGTGGTTTTGCTGGGAGGTGCAGCCAACAGCAAAGTGTCATCATGGAAAACAGCTGAGCTCTGGCTTCCAGCCATCAGCTGATTTGATCCACTTCCTCCGGTGTTTGCCAGTCACGTTTTAATTTCAAAGAAATTAAAAGTTTGGTTAAAATAGATGAGTTGAAAATATATATTTTTATTAAAACTGTAACACTGGAAAAATCTCTCCTCCCTTGCAGAAAAAAAATTACGGTCAGATATTCAGAGATTTCAACAAACAACAGAAAATGAAGCTGCTGAGGCTGCGTGTCCACCAAACGTGTTTTTTCAGCTGTGAGTGACTATTTTCTATTCATTCTCTATGTAGTCCAGCGTCTACAGAGTTGAAATGCTCTCTACGGTGGCCGCTTTTTGTTGTGGCGCTCAGCAGTGGAGGGCGGATCGATCCAACTATTGATAATATCAATACCAACGTTGGTAGTGATATTGATCAATACCAGTGTAACCAGGTCAATACTCTGTGTCTGGGTTGCTGCTCCTGTCACGGCACAGAGCAGCCACACTTTGCTCCTCTTCTTCTTCTGGTGCTTTTACCTGCTCCCTCCTCCTCCATCTTGTACCATCACGTGACTCAGCAGCGCCAGGTAAACAAGCCAGAAGCAGCAGCCGCCAGCTGCTGGCAGCACGCACCCAGCACAGAGATGGAGCAGAAGAATGACACAGAGGAGACAACAGCAAGCTGTACAATCTGTAGAAAGGCTGTGAAATACAGTGGAAACACAACTAATTTATACAAGCAGATGAAAAATCCTCCAAGAGACAATGCTGAGCTCCAGAAACGGAGAGAGGAGGAGAGAAAGGCCTTGGCCCCGACAGACCCAGACCCCTGACTCAGAGGCAGAGATCACTGGCAGAGGCCTTTCAGTGTGGCAGAGAATATCCAGGGAGATATTAGTGGTGGAAGCAAGATTTTAGTCATCTTCAGCATCAGTTAATATTCATTTTCAAAGTGCAACTGGTCATTTGTTACTTTAGCCAACTCAAAAAGTACAAATTATGCTGAGACCTTGGTATATTACATTTATCGCATTGAAACATTTTATTGAAATGAAAACATTTACTGGAACTGAAACAAATGTACTGAATATAACATGGCTCAGATTTGACTGAATATAATTAGTCTTTTGTGTTAATTGTGAAAGTGATACTCTATGTATTTATAGAACCTATTTACATCATTAGGGCAGCATGGTGGCGCAGTGGTTCGCACTGCGGCAGCACAGAAACTCACACTTGGCTGGGGGATCCTGGGTTCGATCCCAGCCCCCGACCAACAGTGATCTGTGTGGAGTTTGCATGTTCTCCCCGTGTCTGCGTAGATTTACGCCGGGATTTCTCCGGTTTCCTCCCACATGCTAAAAACATGCAAGTTAGGTTAATTCACATCAAAACTGGGGATTCTAAATTGTCCTTAGATATGACTGTGAGAGTGAATGGTTGTCTGTCTCTCTGTGTTGGCTCTGCGATGAACTGGCGACCTGTCCAGGGTGGACCCTGTCTCTCGCCCAAAGATGCTGAGATAGGCTCCAGCCCCATCATGACCCAAAAAGGATTAAGCAGAAGAAGATGGATGGATGGATTTACATAAACAAAACTTTGCCCAAATTCTGTCCTGGGTTTTAACTAATTAATAATACAAAGGAAAAATCAAAAAAACACTTAAAGGTTATGAAAATTAATTCAGATTTAGTCATTTGATGATGCTTCCACCTTAATGATTAAATAGTATTGGTATCGTATCGGCGATTCTGGCCCTGGATTTACTTGGTATCGTACTGAAACCAAATGTTGCAGTATGACACACCACTAGCGCTCAGAGGTGAAAACATTTCAACTTTTCAGACGACAGCTGACCTCATCAATGTCAGACCTTTCCAAGCAGCCAATCAGAATAAGGAAGGGCGGGACATAGGACACCGGTACAGTTTGGACTAAAGACTCCTGTTTTCTGTCTCATATTTTGCATCCAGAGCTGCTACCAATGCTAGAATACGTTTCTTGTCCATTGATGTTTAGAGAGCGCTATTAACAAATAAGTAGAAAGTCTGACCAGAGGAAAAGTGGAAGAGCTGAGCTGTGAGTGACAAGCTGTTGCTGGAATACAGGGAACAGACTTTTTTTTTCAAAGCACAGAGCACAAGTGCTGAAAAAAGCTGCTCAGACCTGTCGGGAGACAAAAACCACATTTGGTGGACACGCAGTAGACTGATTCACTGTGCAGCACCACAGGCCGCCACTTGACGGGGTGAGATTGTTGTGGGGTGAGTTGGCCATGGAGCGAGCTGGTTATGGGGAGGCTGTAACTGTCTGGGGCGAGTTGGTTATGGGGGACTTGACGGTAAACCCCAACCAAAGCAGCCATAAATCAGCCTTTAGATCAGGCGTGTCCAATCACGTGCCGTGGAGGGCCAAGACTCTGCAGGTTCTCTCTTCTACCCAGTCTCTTCAGCAGGTGTTTTCACTCATCAGCAATCAGTGGGAAGAAGTTCAGTGAAATCTGCTGCTGAAGACGCTGGTTGGAGGGAAAACCTGCAGGGTCTTGGCCCTCCATGGCACATGATTGGACCCCCCTGCTTTAGCTGCAGCCTAGCCGACCTGTGAGTGTTCTGACCTCCTGGGCCGCGGTCTTCCAGGCTGCACCACCTCAACTGACACACATGCGCGTGCTCACCGCGAACTCGCACCCCAAACCATGTGCTGAACCACAGAGCTAATATACAGAACAGCTGGACAGCTGAGACAGTCCTCCACACCACAGCGGCTAAGCTAGTTAAGCTAGCTGCTTTTAGCTTGCTTCACCGTTCTTCTAAATCCTCTTAGAAAGCAGAAACGGAACCAGAACCTTCTCCGGCTCAGCTTAGCTGTCGTCTCACAAATATTCCTCACATCTGTTGGTGACCAACAAAAGTCTTTTGAACAGTTTTACCAGAAAGTCTCGGTTCATACCTCAAAGCTCATCTGGTCTCGTGGCCATGTTGAATGGAGGAGTGCCAACGTTAAAATGACGTCACGTTAGTGCCGTACATCCACACACAACAAAACTTGTCTTTTGTTTTACATGTTTTTCTGGAACCATTTAACACTGCGTTATTAGGTCGAAATGAACTCATCGCAAGAAAAAATAGAACATACTGTTAATAAGTTTTTGTAAATATCCGATCACGTGACCGGAAGTTGCCGTTTTTAAGAACAGCTTTATTTATATTAAAAAAAACAAACAAGAACAGAGATAAAGGAGAAGAAGAAGCCAACTTTATTGTCATTCAGTCCATCCAGCTGTTGTGTGTGAGAATGTGTGTGTAGGTGAAGCCGTGCCCACCCACAGGGTGACGTCAGGCGGGCACGGCCCACTCTGTATATGTGTGGCAGAGATCATCCTGCGCAGTTCGCCCCACACGGGACACGAACCCGCGACCTCTCAGTCAACTACACAGTTCGAGCATGGGAGACACAGCACGATCGCGCTGAGCTAAAGGTCCGACCGATAGCTCAGCGCTACCGATACTGTATGAGGCTTTGGGAGGGAGGTTTACTAACGTTCTACGCCGAACAGTACTAGTTGGCATCCGTTACATATGAACCTCAAGTGAATGAATGAATCTTTATTTTGGATAGTACAGGTTAAAAGAAACTGATGCAGCGGCATGAAAAAATAAGCAGCGATGCTGAGGTTTTAACAGGTTTTATTAAATTATACCGCCGTCATGAGCTCCGCTCCCGGCACCATGCATGCGCGCCAGGAGCGAGCCCAAGCGGCTCTCAGAGAAGAGGACACAAAGTCTGTGTCCAGCAGCAGCAGTTGAGGAAGTGGAATTGAGAGAACGAGTTACAGAACCTGTGCAGTATTTATACCCAACTCAGACAATACATCAAAGCGGATTCACAGCAGTTGGTACGATCAAAGGGGCTGCAGAACAGGCATGAGACATTTGCATTTAAGAGACCTACATAACAATAGGCAGATTTGCTGTCCTCTGCTCCAGGTGCAGGACAAAGAGGTTACAAGGCACATCTACATATTGATCTCAGTCTCTAGGTCACAGTAAGGACAGGACGCATGAACACTATACATGAATGGCACATTACATCACAATACATGAATGGCACATTGCATCTCAGTAGTGCAGCGGGAAAAACCAAGAGAAGAGAGCTGACTGTCCTGTGTGCTGTGGGGGAGTTGAATCAACCCGCCACACTGAATAATATAACAAAGGGGGAAGGAAAATCCAACAAGGTCAAATTAGACAATAACTCCTCTGATTATACAATTCAACGTAAGTTATCTGAAATGGGTGATGGCTGAAGCCGCAGCTTATATTGCCCACCCATATTCCATCCAAGAATTCAAAAGAGAAAAAAGAGAAAACAAGACAAGAGCGATTACAATTCAAAAACAAAGCTAAGACAAAATGTGACAGAAAAAAGAAAAAAAAAAAGTTCAGTAATAAAGTCGAGTTGTTGGCTGCATGTAGAAGACTCCTGTCCACTCCTGATTTACAGACATAACAGCGGCAACAAGGATAAAAATGGAAGCATGTAGTCAAAAGACTATTGTTGGTCACCAACAGATGTGAGGAATATTTGTGAGACAATTAAGCTGACCCGGAGAAGGTTCCGGTTTCGTTTCTGCTTTCAGAGAGACGTTAACACTGGCGCGTGGTAACATCTCGTCACGTCATCTTGTCCATTTTTGTTTGTTTTTGTTGATTTTGTTTTAATTTTTTTTTATCTCTTTCTGCTGATATTAGTTTTTGCATAGTGTTAGCTTAGTATTGGCCTAGCAGAAAAGCTCGATCGGGCCCGCGGGTGGGTCGGAATAGATTTGACATCCTTTCTCTGGAGGATTTTCCCCACCTGGATGCTGGACACCCGCCCGTGGCCGCACCTCCTCCTCCCTCTCCTTCTCCTTCAGCGGCGGCTCAAACCCACAAACCCCGGATTAAAGCTACTTTAGGAGTGCCAAATTACACACCAGCTCCAAAAATAAGAGTGCATCACCCCGCCATCACAACAACACCTTCAACAAAATTATTCACCTCTTCAGAAACCACCGACAAAGCCCCCCCCTAGATGACGCTGGTAACTGATGACTCAATTATGAAGAACGTCAAAAGCAGGTATTGTGTGACTAAATTTTTTCCTGGGGCTAAAGTGTCTGACATTGAGGCTCTTACCCCTGACCTATTAAATGAATTCCCCCTCGCTAAAACTGTCATTGTGAATGTTAGATGCAACAACATCCCAGATGAAGCGTCGGAGATCTTAAAGAGAGACTTCAGGAGCCTTCTGTCCACTCTTATGAACTGTGGAAGACGTGTGTTTATTTCTGGGCCTTTGGCCCCTTTCAGAAGAGGTTGCAATCATTTTAGCAGAACTTTCAGCCTTAATAGCCTTAACTTAAGCCTTAACTTTCAGCCTCTTGGACATCTATCCAAGATGGCGACCGGGATGGCCACACTTTCTCAGTGCTGAGACTAAGTCACTGCTTTTTGCCATTAAAAAAACTAACCTACGCTTGTGACGGACACCCACGGGCTGAATTTCCACCACCGTAAGAAAACTGCTGGAATACCCCCTTTAATCGGGTAGAGCTGCTGCTGTTACCCGAAGCGATTGCAAAGCTAACGCTAACGCTAGTTAACGCTAGTTAGCTTAACACTGGCCCAGTTGTGCCACCTAACTCAGACATGAAGTGACTCAGCCCCCGGTGAGGACTTACCGGAGGAACTAACTGAGGCGGCAGCTGAGTGAGAGCCGGATCGAAGCTCAGGAGCGACGTTGGTGAGAGATGGGGGCCACCTGGACCACCCAGGCAGACGGCGGCAGGCGGCGGTGATCAGCAGCGGTGACCAGCGCTGCTCGGCTGCACCGGCGGTGTGCGGCGTGACCACCCAGGCAGACGGCGGCAGGCAGCGGTGATCGGCGGCGGTGATCAGCAGAGCTCGGCTGCGCCGGCGGTGTGCGGTGTAACCGCCCAGGCAGACGGCGGCAGGTGGCGGTGATCAGCGGAGCTGTGCGGCGCTACTTGGCGGAGGAGCTGTGCAGGAGCTTGGTTGCGGCGGCGGTGAGCGGAGGGACCAGCAGCGGCGGGGCTAGCTGAGGCCTAGCCGGATTCACTGTTTTTACTATCCACAGGTCAGTAAAATGCCACCAAAGAAAGAGGAAATTGAAGAGATCAAAAAATCTCTGAACTTCTTGTCAGAAGAAGTGGCCAAATTGGTTAGCCAGCAGGCCAAAATAACAGGCCTAATAGAAGATGTACAAGCCCTACAATCAATAATTCAAGAAAAAGACAAAAAAATTATGGGCCTGGAGCAACGCGGGCGTCTTTTGGAGCAACGTGTCGAGGATCTTGAACAAGGTTCTCGTATGGATGACCTAGTTATAAGTGGACTAGACATCAGATATCAGTCATACGCCCATGCCGCAACAGGACTGAATGGTGAAGATGCTCCCATGAGTGAATCAGTCTCCTTAGAAAATCAAGTGCTTCAGTTCCTTAATAATAGCGACATTAAGGTAGAAGCCAATGCAATTTCAGCCTGTTATGCTCTACCGAAGAAAGATAACAAAACAAAGAAATCAATTGTGATGCGCTTTGTGAACAGAAGGGTAAAGAATGACATACTGAGGCAGGCCAGAAAGCTACAGGGAACTCAAGTTTACCTAAATGAACACCTGACAAAAAAAAACGCTGAATTAGCACGGCAGGCACGGATGCTGAAAAAACAAAATAAGATACAGGCAACCTGGACAAGAAATTGTAGAATTTGGATTAAACTAAATGGATCACCTGAGCAAGCAAAGAGTATAATGATCAGAGATGCTACTGACTTAAATAAATACAGATGAACACTGATTAAGAAAATTATGAGTCAATGATAATCCATATTCATACACACGGTAAGAATAGTTCTTTTTTTTTTTTTTATTTAAGTTTTTGTAAAGGGTATACAGGTCGTTACAGCAATGCAGTGTTTACATTTTCATCACATGTTCCCTTATTTTCTGATATCTGACAACATTGGAAGATTAATTCTTACAACACCCCTTTTTTTTTTTTTTTAAAGTGAAAGAAAAAGTGAAATTAAAGAGAAAAAAAAACAAAAAACAAATAACAAAAAAAAAAACAAACAAACCAGTAAAAAACAAACAAAAAGAAAAAGTAAGTAAATAAAGATAAAAGAGCATCTGAGTAGCGTTGGAACAAAGAGCGGAACCATTATTAAAATGGTATTTGTCAAAGATTAGATCTAATGGAAGACACATATGCGGTCCAGGGTTGCCAAAAGTTCATGAACCCATCCATGTCCTGTCTCAGTGCGAATGTCAACTTTTCCATCGAGTAAATGTCTTGGATCACGTTAGTCCAATCTTCAGGTGTAGGACAGTCTTTCAACATCCATTTTTTAGTTAGAGCTTTTTTGCTTGCCAATATTAAAACATTGAATAAGTATTTTTCTCCTCGTCTTTCCAGTGAGTCCGGTAGTAAACCCAAATACAAAGTTACAAAAGAAAAGGGAACTGTAATTTTGAATATTTTCCCCAATATTGTCTGTACCTTGGTCCAATATTGGTGGATAACTGGGCATGACCAAAACACATGAAAATGATTTGCAGTCTTTTCACCACACAAGCGCCAACAGTTCAATCCCTTATGGGTAAATTTGTTTTGTGCAGGTGTTCTGAAAAATCTTGCCAAGTTTTTCCATCCAAATTCTCTCCACTGCAGGGATGAGGTACTTTTCCATTGCTGTTTATTTAGCTTTTCCCATATTTCCAGTTGTAAAGTGAAATTCCCCTCTTTTTCCCATCTCTCTTTTATATAAGATGTGTTGTCTCCTTTTAAGTCTTGAAGACCTTGGTATATTTTAGAAATGTATCTGATCCCTGGGATCCCTTTATATGCCATTAAGAAGACCTTCAGAACACCTGACTGGGCCCTTTCCAAAACCTCCTTTTTAAGTATATTGTTTATGTGGTGTCTAAGCTGGAAGAACCTGTAAAGGTCTTGATTTATTAGGCCTTGTTTTTTCAAATCTTCAAAACTTCTTAAGATTTGCCCTTTAAAAAAATCGTAATATTTTATCAGCCCTTTCTCCTTCCACTTTTTAAATCTGGTGTCTGTTTTATTAGGAGTAAAGTCCTGATCATAGGCGATCCATTGCAGAAGTCGATAGGGCTCTTTAGTTTGATTCTCTCTGACTATCTTAAACCAAATTTTTAGCGGGGTCTCTATCCACGGGTTAGTGTTATTCAAAAGCTTAGGTAAGGCATTGTTCCCTATTATCGCCTGTAGGGGGATGTCACTTGTTATTTGGCATTCGATCTCCTTCCATTGTGCAGTGTAGACTGGGTTACATATCTCTACTAAAGTTTTAATTTGTGCGGCTTTAAAGTAGTCCCTGATATTTGGCAGCGCGAGCCCACCTTTGTCTTTGTTTAGCTGTAGGGTTCTATATCTGATTCTAGGTCTCTTGCCCTGCCATATGAATCTTGAGATCCTTCTGTCCAGCTCCTGCCATGTTTTTTTGGGAGGTTCTACCGGTATTGTTTGGAAAAGGTATAGAAGACGTGGAAGTATATTCATTTTGACTGCTTCAATTCTTTGTGCAGTACCCAAGAATGGTATCATATTCCATCTTGCTAGGTCAGATTTTATTTTTGTCACCAGTGGATCATAGTTTAGTGATATAATTTTGTTGAGTTGTTTCGGGATATTGACCCCCAGATATTTCATAGATTCCGACTCCCAGTTAGTTTTGAGTTTGCTTAGTGAATAATGATTTGGGTCATAGTTGAATGTTAAAACTTGGGTTTTATGCATATTTAATTTGTACCCCGATAAATCTCCATACTCTGAAAAAACTGAGGTTAGTTCTGGTAAAGAAGTGTCTGGCTGCCCTAGGTATATTAAAATGTCATCAGCAAAGAGTGCTATTTTATGTTCCTTCTGACCAAGTGTAATACCTTGAATTTTTTGGTTTTGTCTTATCCATTGGCTCAGAGGTTCTATGAAGATTGCAAAGAGCAGTGGAGACAGGGGGCAGCCCTGACGACATCCTCTTTCCAGTTCAAAAGATGATGATAAATTACCGTTAATCCTTATTTTAGCTGTTGGTTTTTTATATAATGCCTGTATAGTTCTAATGAAGTTGTTATGAAAATTGAAACTGGATAAGATTCTATATAGAAAAGACCAGTCAACCGAATCGAATGCTTTTTCAGCATCTAATCCCAATATGACTGCATTTAAGTTATATTTTTTTATATGATGAATTATGTGTAAAGTGCGTCGAATGTTGTCTTGTGTCTGTCTTTGTCTTATAAAACCTGTTTGGTCTAAATGAATTAGGTCTGTCAGTATATTTTCTAACCTTTTGGCAAGGATAATGGTAAAAAGCTTATAGTCCTGATTTAGTACACTGATTGGTCTGTAGTTGGAGCACTCTAGTTTATCCTTTTCAGGTTTAGGTATAACTGCAATGACCCCTTCTCTCCAGGAGGGGGGGATTTCCCCTGTGTGGAGGACATAATTAAATGTTTTCAGGAGGAGAGGAGATAGTTGCTGTTTAAAGGTTTTGTACCACTCTGCTGTATAGCCATCAGCTCCTGGGGATTTGTTAGCTTTAAGTTTCATAATTGCTTTTTCCAATTCTTTAGGATGTATTTCTGACAGTAGTGTTTTATTTTGTGACTCCGTAAGTTGGGGAAGGTTTAATGTGTTTAGGAATGCCTCGGATGCGTTTTTATGTTTTTTGTGGGAGTATAAGTTCTTATAGTAATTCTCGAAGTTTTTAAGAATATCCTGAATTCTGAATTTTATTTCCTTTGATACTGGGTCTCTGATTTTGTAGATTGCTCTTTCTGTTTGATGTTTCCTCAATTTATAGGCTAGCAATTTTGCCGATTTACTGCCTGCTTCATAGTATTTTTGTTTCAGAAATGTAAGTTTCTTCTGGATTTCTATTGTGTAGATCTCATTTATTTGGTTTTTAATTTCCTTAATCTTGAGCGAGTCAGTAGAATGAGTGTTGCCTTTGTGTTCTTTTTCTAGGTTCCTAAGTTCTGACTCTAATGTGGATAGTTTTTCTTGTCTTAGTTTCTTTTGGGTTGCCAGTTTTGCAATAATCTTTCCTCTTATTACAGCTTTACATGCATCCCACAGTATTAAAGGGGATACTTCTCCATTATCGTTATCTTCCAAATATCTGAGAATATCTGATTCCAATTCATCTTTCAATGGTCCTTTCAGGACATTTGAATTTAACCTCCAAGAAAATGTAGTGTAGCGAACTCAATATGAGCACCCTACTTGGCTTGCCAAGCGGGTTGACCCTATTGGCGACACAGGTAGGGTGCAGGACTCCGGAGCGGGAGGCGTGAGTTCAAATCTCCCGGTGGGACGTCGCCATGTCGAGCAGCACGTTACACTGGTGTCAGGAGTGGGACCTCCTGTCCAAAGCAGTAATGGGGCGCTGACATCGGGACGATGTCGAGAACCAGAGGGGAGTAGTGTAGCGAACTCAATATGAGCACCCTACGTGGGTTGACCCTATTGGCGACACAGGTAGGGTGCAGGACTCCGGAGCGGGAGGCGTGAGTTCAAATCTCCCGGTGGGACGTCGCCATGTCGAGCAGCACGTTACAGTATTATTTGTGTATTTTTGGATATTTAAGTCCATGTAGATCGGACTGTGGTCGGAGAGATCCATCAGTCCTATTTTACATGTTTTTACTCTTCCAATGTCTCTATTAAACATAAAAAAATAGTCAATCCTTGAGTAAGATGAATGTGGAGTTGAGTAAAATGTATAGTCTTTTACACTGGGGTTGAGTTCCCTCCACACGTCACAGATTCCCAATTCTTTTAGTAGCATCCGAGTCTTCCTGTTTTGGGTGTTATTTTGATGTGGGGAATTACCAGAAGCATCCCAGTATGGATTCAGTCTAAGATTGAAGTCCCCACCACATATCACTAAACCTTGAGCTTTAGTTATCATTAGGTCGAATACATTTTTATAAAATTTCCAGTTAGCCCCTGGGGGAGCATACACATTCAGCAGGGTGATATCTTCTCCCTCTAGCCGCCCAGTTACCAAACTGTGTCTCCCTTCTTTATCTTTGTGTTCTGATTTTTTTTCAAATGTAATTTTGGTTGATATCAATGTCGCTACTCCCCTCCTCCTCCCTGATTTATATGAAGATGAAGAGATCATTTTAAACCCTTGTCTACTGAGTTTATTGTGTTCCACGTCTGTTAGGTGGGTTTCTTGTAAAAGTATTATTCCTGCTTTGTCTTTTTTCATTTTGCCTAGAATCTTGGATCTTTTAACTGGATTCAGGATTCCTTTTACATTATATGAAATTATTTTGGTTACACCCTGTTTCTCCATTGTGTTGTTTTGTTTAGTATAACTGTGTGGTGGCCCTCTTTTGTGCTACTCAGAAACTGAAAGAACATTAAAAAACAAGAAAAACATTAAGAACATAGTGTAAAAAACTTTAAAACAAAAAGCTGTCATAAGAACTTCCTGAGCTGAGGTCTTTTTAAAGACCCTGTAAGAGCCTTGATGGAGTGAAGGCTCTGAGGGAAATTCCTCAAACTCTGTTACGTGTTGAGGGCCCTCTCTTACCACTGAAAGTAGTCCCATGCTTTTAACGTGAGTTTCAGAACCCAATCCAAACTTGTAATGATTTTTTTTTTTTCCTTTTATGCCTAAACCCTGTGAAATTGTGTGCACCCTCCCACCCCCATCACATCAAACATTCACGCAAAAACAGTATTTGTTAGTATGAGGAGAACATGTGGATTATTGTCACATTTCTATTTTAACAAGTTTTTTTTTTTTTTTATTACAAAGACTTATTTGTTTCAAATAATATGATTGTTCCATGAAATGTTTTACCACATGCTGAATATGCATCTCCTTTAATGTTTGTTACCTTGTATGAGGGGGGTTGGATGTGCGGATTGATTCAAGAGAAAAGAAAAAAAAAAAAAAAAAAAAAAAAAAAGGTCGCTATTCCAACCTGAAAACGGATAGTTTATCCGCGACGCTCTGGTGCTGGGTTTCCCGCTGCTGGTCCGTGGATTTTGAGGGTCTTTGTGTTGTCCATGTTTGCGCTTTGATCTTCTCACTCGGGTCTGCTGCGGGTTTAAATACCGTTACCGGGAGCCCTCTTTTCGCCATGTCAGCTGTTGCTTCTTCCGCCGAATTATAGAGACACGTTTCATCGCCGTAGAAGACCCTTAACTTCGCAGGAAATGGTGTCTGAAAGCGCAATTTCTTCTCTCTTAACACCTTTTTCGCGTCATTGTATTCCCTGCGCTTTTTAAGGACCTCCGGGGCGTAATCGTGTTCCACGTAGACTTTTCTCTCCTGGTGCATAAATCCTTTTTTCTGCCAGGCCAGTCTTACAACCTCTTGTTTTATTTTGAAATTGGAAAATCTTACCAACACCGAACGTGGGGGCGCTTCCGCCGCCGGCCTAGCGGCTAATGAACGATGTGCCTTTTCTATCTTCAAGTCGGTGGTTTGTGGAATATCCAATTTCTCTCTTAGTAAGGATTCCACGCATTCTGCCATTGAGTTAAAACCATTTTCGGTTCCTTCTATCAGACCATGAATTCTTATGTTGTCTCTTCTTTGTTTTCCTTCTTGGTCGGTTAGCTTAGCCTCTATAGCTGCTTGTCTTTTGCGTAGGTCTAGCACAGAATCTTCGAGCACTTTTATTCGATCCTCTGTTTCCAAGATTCGGTTCTCGGCCTGGTCCACTCTGCTGTTTGTCCTTTTCAATTCTTCTCTGAATTCCCGAAATTCGGCCGTAACATCTCGGCGAAATCGTCGTAGCTCCTCAAATAGTGATTTCAGGCTAACCCTTTTGTTAGCTATCACCAGTTCCTCGTCTTCTGAACGGAGATCTTCCAGTTCAGATTCTCCGGCCGATACGTGTCCTGGCCTGGAGAATTTCAGTTTCTTCTGTTTTCCTTTAGACATGATGATTTTGTCTTTTGATTTTCACTCCTCCAAAAATCCGTTAAGTTTGATTTTCAAGGTGTTATCCTGGATTGGGTCTGAGAGCTTCAGTGTTAAGCTGCAGTCGCCATGGCGTCCAGACCGGAAGTCAAGAATAGTTCTTTTGATACACCATGCCAAAGTACTTTAAAAAAAATAAGCAAAATAAACAAAAACTTATGACCGACTCGAGTAGACATCAATTATCCCCAGCTGGAGGAAGTCATCTGACACAGAGTGAGGAAACTCAAACTCTGAAAATATGCCATTATGCTGAACATAAACCACAAGAGATGGAGAATGATATTGATCCTGATAACCACTTTTTCAATAATATTCATAACCACTGTGAATATTACACTGAAAAGCAATTCAAAAGTCAAGTGCAATTAGATGGTAAACTATCAATAATACACTTCAACAGCAGAAGTCTCAACAAAAACTTCCCACAGATTCAGGACTATTTAAAACAGCTAGACAGAAAATTCACAGCTATTGCAGTCTCTGAAACTTGGCTTAATGAAGAACTGGCTCCCCTGATGGCAATAGAGGGATATCAGATGTTTCATATTAACAGATCTCAAAAAAAGGGTGGTGGTGTTGCACTGTGTATTGATGACCTGTATAGGTGTAAGCTTGTAAATGGAATGTCCTTTGCACTACCAGGGATTTTGGAATGTGTTACTGTTGAGATTGACCTAGACAAAACAAAAAATCTAGTCATAAGTTGTATATATAGAACGCCGTGAACTTGCATTGAGACATTCAGAGATAAATTAGTCGAGCTGTACAATAATATTACTAGTAAGAAAATGGTAGCAATTTATGGAGATTTCAACATTGATTTACTTTATCAACATCAACAAAATGTAGTTACAGAGTTCATGAACTCTATGTACAGCATGAGTCTATATCCCACAATAACACATCCCAGTAGAATCACAGCTCACTCTGCTACACTTATTGACAACCTGTTTGTCAATGTTATCGATAAGAAAATAGAAAGTGGATTATTGATAAATGATATAAGTGACCACTTGCCAGCCTTTGCACTTATCCATGGCCACACGGGGGCCAACGCAGAAAAAAATTTCAAAATCGTTCGATACAAATCACCAAATGCAATCAGTTCTTTTAAAGAAGACTTGCTGAAGCAAGACTGGACAGAAGTCTATGTATCAGATGTAAATGAAGCCTATGACACATTTATAAACATTGTAACCACTCTTTATGAAAAAAACTGTCCATTAGTAAAAAAAAAAAAGCTTAAACACAAATTTGCCGATAAGCCATGGTTAACCAAAGGACTACAAAAGGCGTGTAAAAAGAAAAATTTATTATATAAAGCTTTCCTAAAGAAAAGGACAAAAGAAGCAGAGCAGCGATATAAAACATACAAAAATAAGTTAACATATATAATAAGATGTAGTAAAAGAGACTATTACAGTAAAGAACTGGAGAAAAACAAAGACAATATTAAAAATACATGGACAATACTCAACAGTATCCTTGGAAATAAAAGCAGAAATACAAGCAACCCAACTAATATTCCAAAAAATAATAAAACGACTCGGAGTGTGAATATAGCTTCACCTGCAGATGAATTTAATAATTTTTTTGTTAACATTGGACCTAATCTGGTCCGAGAAATACCCACTACGGTGCCTACAGGTGATACAATATGCAATAACACTGCTGTAAAAGACTCCATCTTCATAAAGAACACAGACAAAAGAGAGGTCATTGAAATTGTTAAATCGTTCAAAAGTAAAACATCTGCGGACTGTGATGGTATTGACATGCTATTAGTCAAAACTGTTATCGAATGCATAGTAAAACCACTGACGTATATCTGTAACCTGTCTCTCCAAACAGGTACATTTCCCAATGCAATGAAAATAGCTAAAGTAATTCCGATATACAAGACGGGTGACAGAGGGGAACTCTCAAACTATAGACCAATTTCACTATTACCGCAATTTTCCAAGATACTGGAAAAAAATATTCTATGAAAGAATTGACAACTTCATACTGAAGCATGATGTATTATGTGAGCAGCAATATGGGTTCAGACACAAGAGGACAACTGCATTTGCTCTAATGGAATTTACAGAAAAAATATCAACAGCCATTGAAAATAAAGAGTATTCAGTTGGAGTATTCCTGGATCTTAAAAAAGCATTTGATACAGTAGATCACAATTTATTATTAAAGAAACTACAAATTTGTGGTATTAGAGGGGTAGCACTGTCCTGGTTAAGTAGTTACTTAAAGAATAGATATCAGTATGTATGTGTTGGTAACAAAAACTCACAGTTACTGAAGGTCACCTGTGGAATCCCACAGGTTTCAGTTTTGGGACCATTATTATTCTATATGTATATAAATGATATATGTAAAGTTTCAGAAAAAATGGACTTAATATTGTTTGCCGATGACACTAATCTATTATGCAGTGGAAACAATTTGGAACAACTTCTGGATACACTCGGAAAGGAATTAGGAAAGCTTAAACTGTGGTTTGATTCAAACAAATTAACGCTCAATTTAAGTAAGACAAAATTTATAGTCTTTAACAACCATCACAACAACCCAGTACCCAAACTCAGTGTAAATGGTGTAGAGATTGAAAGGGTATCTGAAACTAAATTTCTTGGAGTAATAATTGATAACAAACTGTGTTGGAAGTCACATATTAATTATATTAAAGGTAAAGCATCCAAATCAATTGCAATATTACACAGAGTGAAATATTTGCTGAATCAACCCACACTATACACCTTGTATCATTCATTAATACTCCCATACATTACATATTGAAATGAAGTATGGGGAAGTACATATAAAACAAACATATATCCACTCTTTATGCTTCAAAAGAGAGCTATTAGAATAATAAACAAAGCAGCTTACAGGGAACCAACAAACCCACTTTTTCTTAAACAAAAAACTCTCAAGTTGAAAGATCTGGTTGACTTTAAAACTGCAATAATAATGTTCAAAGTTGTGGTCTATATTAATCATATATTCCATAACCTACATATGTTGAAGCATGTGAGAATGTTTGGTGATTACATATGTAAAGCAAAGAGTCTCAGCCGCCAGTGAAGATCAAAGAGCTTCCCAGGCACTGCGGTGGAGACCGGAGGAGCTGCCCTGACCCCCCAGGGCCATGAGGAGGAGTACGGAGACAACGGGGGGATTAAGATAATGAGGGATGTCAGCTTTTGATATGCATGTCTTTTGTTATGTGC